>JALIRH010000012.1:12400000-13600000 GCA_023055505.1 Callipepla californica brunnescens | reverse complement strand
GGGGTATCCCTTCCCATCCCACATACCTTAAATGAGGAAACAGCACATCGTATCACTACTGACTGTCAGTAGAGACAGCTTGCTGCTTTCACAAACAGCCGTGCAGTCAGGAAGAGACGGTCAGATCTGTTCCTTCCCTGTTGGACCCTCTCTGTGCAAACCTCACTGATGGAAAGGCTGTTCCTTGCAACATCCCCCACTACTCCTGCTCAGATATGCTGCATAACCCATAGGCAACTGAGTATGCACAGGCAAACCCTAAATTCCTGCAGCAAGGAATGGCCTGGGAATCACCTGCAATGCAAAGCAAGTTGCTGGGAACGCAGGGCTGATAACACTTATCAGTACCAACCATTTAAGAAAGGGCCATGCTTTTCCATGCAAAATAGATTTAATCTATTCTAGCAATGGCTGAGCCACCAGGAAGGGAAGGAAATTAAAAACAAAACTTCTGTTGTTTTGCTTCCTTGTATTGCAAACAACAGCAGAAAAAGTATTTGCTCTTGACAATAGTCATTCTTTGCACTGACCCAAACCTTGCTGAAGTTTGTGGGAACACTTCCACTGACCTCAGCAGGCTTTGGGTCACCCATCTCCTCCCCTTGAGGTGACCCACCTGCAGCGTGCAGCATGCAGTCCTGGCTCCAGTGGTGCTTGCTGCACAGCAACTTACTGCTCAGCAGGTTTCATGCACCATTCTCAGCAAGAAGGGTTTGCGAAGTCTGAAAGATGTACAGCTGCATCACTTGGAAGTATAATTTACTGTGTCTGAAGCACAAGAAATGCAGCCCAAAGCCCAAAGCCTAAAGCATGGGCTCATGAGGGCATCTTACAGAAACACAAGAGGAGGAGGAGGCTGGGGCAGCAGCATTCCCATAGAGCACTGCAGAGCAGGCAGTGGGATGCTCTGGTCTGACAAACCCTTTCAGATACTCCCATTCCCCACACAGTGAAGAACAGGGGATGCCAGATGCCAGTCTGTAATGGGGGATGGGGAGCTGGCTGCATGCAGGATAATCCCCCAGTCTAAGATTACTTTCAATATAATTTCTGGCAGTCCCTCGCAGCATGGTTCCACCACGAGCACAAACCCCAGCACCTTGAGCCAGAGGACTGTGTTGCTGATGGAGTACACCACTCAGCACCTCATCCCCAGAGCTCCACCAGCCACAGCACGTCCATCTCTCTGGTTCTCAAAACTACCAGGCACACAGATATTTTGCTGAGGTTTCTTACAAAATCAGAAGCCACGAGGAACTGTAAAGCTCTCCTGTGCCTATTTCATAAAAATATTTTCCTTTGTGACACAGAGGACCCAGTCCCTGATGACTGTTTTTCTCCCCAGGGCACAGAACAGCTGCTGCTATCACTGTGGGCTTGTCTCCTTTAATTAAGCAACCACAACCACAGCACAAAGATGAAAACAAAGCCCTTTTCCAGCTCTCCAGGAGCACTGAGATGAAGGTCCCGCACAAGAGGAACCATTCTCTCCCACAGTCAACCTTTTTAACTGGGAGGTGAATTAAAAGCACCTGAAATATCCCATTTAATGCACCAAAATGTCTCAGATCAAGGTGTTCAGTGGGACACAGCCTCAGCCTGGGGAAATTTCTCTAGTGAAGGCTTCATGCTTTCAAGAGGGTGGAGGTGCAGTTTTTCTTTCTTTTTAAATTAATAATAGAATCATAAAGGTTAGAAGAGACCACTTAGATCATCTGAAGCTCCTTAATTGCCTTTAAAGTGTCTTTTTTGCAACCAACATTTCTCCTTGGTAGACAACAAGGGACTGCACCCAACTGAGTCATTGCAAACGTCTCCAAGCAGAATTCCTAGAAGTCATGCCTCCTGCCCATGGCTCATTTCCTCCTCTCATGCCTCCAACATGGCTCTGCTTGTGAATTCCGGGGTTTCCTTCTGCTGACTGCTTCCAGCACATAGGTCCTATAAGAAGTACATCCCTAGAAAGTGCACACGTAAGCACTCAGATGATGAAACCACTGTCAGACAACCAAACCGTTCTGACTGGATCTGAGCTGGTTAAGAGGTTTACAGCTTGTCACCACCCATGTGATGTAGGTCTTGGCAGCGAACTGCCACTGCTGGTACTTGGAAGCCCAGTCCCACAAAGCACTCCAAGAAACCCATCCTGTAAATGGAACCCATCCACTGGTGGACTGATGTGCCGTTGGAAAAATGCACCTGATGAAGTCACGAGGATTCAGGAGATTATGGCTGCTTATCCTTCATTTCACTTTTGGGGAGGGTAATAAATAAATAAATAAATAAATAAAAGACTGGATTTTGAAAACTCCCTTTCTCAGAATTTCAAAATGAAACATTATTTTTGAGCTGGAAAAAAACCTTGTCACTTCTACGGGATAGATTTCGTACTGTGTGAGATACAGTCCTACAGTAACAAAAACACCCATCTCACAGACATTTTGTTCTCAAAGCATTCTGTTGTGGAAAACTTCACAGTTTGCCATTTTCCCTCCAGGAAGAGGAATGAAGGTACATTCCATGAAAACTCGACCCCTCGCTGCTCTGTGCTGCTGCCACACGTTCCAGCTGCTGTGGCTTTGGATGGTGATCCACTTCTATTATTTTTGGCAGGGTTGGTGGTATTCTTAAGGGCAGTAATTACATTTTCCAGGGCAGGCTTTCTGCCAGAGCTCAAAATGATGACCAACAGCCCCCTTTTAACCACCTGCTATGATTCCAGCCTTGATTAGTTATTAGAGTCCTGCTGAAACCCGCTGTAATGCAACCAGCAAGTGTGAGTCTGCAAAGCTGACTCCAAGGAGAGGTGGGTTTGAAAGGAGAATAGAGAGTTACTTTCAACAACAAAGCAACCAAAAATAAGAGGCTTTCTGTATCACATCGCCTTCATGAATACCCAGGCAGCACCAACTTCTTCCCCTCTGCTCCCACATCAAGCAGCATTAAGCACCTCTGGTACTACACGAGCAAACCCAAAGCTAATATGTAGGCAAATATAAAACATGTAAAAAGCTGTAGTTTTGTAACCTGCCAAATGTCAGCCCCCCCTTTTCTTTTCAGTGTGCTCTAGCTGACTTTGGGCAATGAGGCCATCTTGAAAGTGCTGGGTTTTTGCACACTGACTAATACGTTACTGACCTTAAAACACAGAGTCCTAATAGCTCATGACTCTGTGGCCATGGAGAGCAGTGGAAGCTCTGTGATTACCTGCAGCAGCAGCTTGGCCGCAAGCCCTGCCTGTATTTAAAGCTATTACAGATGCTCATTATGTGGTATCATGGAAAGATCTCAAAGCGCCGTCAGGAGTTCATCTGTGGGTTGGTAGGACGCAGCAAGCTTTGCCTTGGCAGGAGAACAGGTCTTTTAGTCCAGTGGAAACCTCTCATTTCCTCCATCTTCGAACTTCTACCCTCTAATTTCTACCATCTCCAGCTCCCAAAAAAGAAATGGCAGTTTGTGACACAGCAAACACCAGACGAGGGCCAAGCCTTACACAGGGATGAATCAGGCAGTCTCTTGGTGAAGTAAGAGGTTCCTGCTACTGCATATCACACACATCTGGCATTTTCTTCATTAAACAAGCTAGAAAATGGAGAAAATTGAGGAATGAGGCACCCAGGGATATGACCAAGGATATTCACAAGGTTTTACGAATGTCTGACCTCAATCCTACATGTTTTTCCAGCACTGTTATTAAGAAATGCCCAGTCAATATACACATCTGACTCCTCATTATGTCCTTTACAATCCTGAACAGATACCTTCTCACAGTTCACGCAGTCACTCACTCAACTTTGTCCTTCTCCTTTTAATACTCATCACATCTTAATTTTATCTTCAGTCATCGAGCACAGGAAAGAGTCTTGGGCTTGGCACACACCACGGGCAGAAAGGACACAGCACCTGGCACCTTCACAGAGCAGCATGCCCTACGTAATCACAATTACATTCAACATGAATGTTCATTCTCTACAGCCACCGAATTCTAAAGGAAATATGACCAACAACATTGCTAAGCTGCAGAGCAGCTAATCCCAGTACACATCCTGCTCAAGGACCACTCAGACTGCACATTTCTTTTTGGACACGGTCACCAGGAAGATCTGCCCAGGCTCCATCCACCTCCCTACTCCCTCTTGCATTCGTTCAGGATTGCAGGATGGCTCACAGCTTCCCTTGGAGTAGAGCTCTATAAAGTTACCCACAGGATCTTGATCCACATCAATGTGATACTCTGCCATATGTCACCGAACTCGCATCCTGCTGGGGATACAACGTGAAAACCATAGCCTTAGTTTTGTGGTAAAGCATCACCAATAAAATGGCCATCTCAGGGGAACACTCTGCCTTTGCTTGCACTCTGTTCTTTTATCATCTGCCAGAAAGTTTTTGTTATTAAACCAAGCAGTATGTTTAGAAGGATCCAGAGCAGACAGCGCTCGGTATTTATGGCATATTTCTGCCTTGCAAAGCAGGCGTACGTCTGGCAGAAACTTCAGTTTTGCCTTTCCCACCGTAACCTGAACCACGAGGAGGGGACGGCAACATGGTTTTCACATTATCCTGTTTACATTCCTTTCCAAAGTGGAGCTGCAACTCTAAAAGCATTTCCCTCCGTATTAATTCCCCTCATTGCTATTTTTCCTTTACAAGGCTAAATGTACGATTTAACCAGGTTTGGAGATAAACACTGGTGAACAGAATCACAGAATCATTAAGGTTGGAAAGACCACCAAGATCATCAAGTCCGACTGTCAACCCACGCCCATGATCACTTGGTGGTGATTCCTGTGTTGCCCGGAAAAGAGCCTTTGGCTTCAGAGAGCTGGGTTTCTCTGCGGGAAGTTTGGAAGAACAGCCCGATAAAAATAAAGTTTTCCACTCCTGTGAAAATACTTCCCTTAGTCCTACGTCGAGACAAATCATTGAGCCTTGTGTGCTTTTTGCCAAAAGAAACATTCCCCAAATGCTCCACTGATATTACTGAATCGTCGTGCGCCGGGCGAAAAATAGCTATTGAGAGGTTGTTTCATCTCATCCGAGATTAAGAAACTTCTGCTCTCATTCAAATGATATAATGTTGAATATATCCTGTTGAAAAATGCAGACCTGTTCGACGCAAACCTGCAGAGCACCCACTTGAATGAATCGGCCTCATAGAAAACTGCCACAGTGAGCAAGGTGCAGGAAAGCCCAAGAAGGTTTTCTGATCCAGGAGCGACCTTTATGATCATCCTCAAAGCTGCAGGCTGCAGGAGAGAGCTCTAATCCTTTCATCACTGCGTTTTGACAAGATTGTGCATGAGACTGCAGCAGGGCATGTGGCTGAAGGAAATTACCTGGGACTGAAATCACAGACTGTGAGCATCTGCAGCGCGCTAATTGAAGCCTTCAGGCAAATTATTATACCTTTCTACTTGGGAGAGGGAAAAGTTTTCTCTCCCTGTAAATGACCGTTAACTGCATAATAATAATAGGAGATAGTAACCATTCGGGATGATAACTGAAGTGTGTGCCATGAAGGATGGTTTGGCAATATATAATTTTCGGAGAGCAAATGTATTAGTGCCCATACAGTTTGTTCTTACAGGAAAGCAGATAACTGCTCAGCAGCACTACAGCAGAGCTGTGTTAGGTCGTATTACTTCATCACTGTATTCAGTGCAGGACTGATCTTCCCAGCTTTAGCATGGGACATGTATAATTTCACTACCCAAAGCAGAGCATTTATGGGAGTTGGGAATTCATAAACAAGCAGGGAAAAAAACCAACAGGAAAACATTGATGTTGTATGTGAAAACTGCTGTTGCTTTAAACAGCAGGTGCGTGCAGAAATGTGAAGCTGGTAAGAAACGTGCTGCAACTGTCCCACTGCAATGGCCAGCAGCAAACAAAGCCTCCATCCCCAATCCACTGCTTTGTGCCACCTCCTCTGTGCCACACTGTGCAGAGCAAAGTGCTTGTGGTCCTGTCACAGTGAGAAAAGATGATGTGGAAGAAAATAGGTCACCTCTCGGTGCACAGAGACAGACCTCTCCCCAAACCTTCCCAGCTCTTTCATTAATATGTGCATTTGAAATAATTCCGGGCTTGCACAGAAGTGTCAGAGAGGGAGAGAGAGAGAGAGAGAGAGGAAGGCTTGGAAGTGCTTGAAAAGGAGCATGATGAGAGACATGCAGCACGCAAAGGATGTAACACCTCCAGATCTCCTTCCCAACCCCCCTTCACCTCCCCCCCTTGACTGCACAGTTGGGCAGCACACAGTGACAGTGTTTCCCCTTGTAGGGGCAGGCATGCTTTCATCCAGCTGCTCTCATGACTTTCCTCCTGGGCAATGACAAGACCTAAAAAGCCCTTCAGACCCATCAACTCCACCTCCCCATCTCCTTGATGTTTTCGGCCCAGCGCTCTGAGAAAAAAAACTCCCAGTAAGGGCTGTCACCAAGCTCTCAGAGGAAGGTGTTCTGCCAAGAACTAACTGCTCCGGGCAGTTTGTAAGAGGAAAAACAGAAAAAATATATTTTGGGGGCAGCTGTAGGCCCTGATTCATCCCCTCACGGAAGCTGCCACGCAAGGTACAAGCCTCACACTGTGCCATTCTCTCTCTTTACAGAATCACTTGAGTTGGAAGGGACCTCTACAGGTCACCTAGTCCAACCTTCCAAAATCTTCTCCTTCCACACAGGAATGTGCTGCGGCAGCCTGGCTGGCTGGCCAGCTCCCCAGAGGTGCATCACCATTATAACCCAAGGTGCCAACTGAGAGGTTGCAGCAGCAGCAGTCACAAAAGTGGCATTTGTTGCACGCTAAAGACGTACCACTTTCACTAGCAAACGCTTCCCTCACAACCCAGAGTTCTCAGACGTATCTACATAAGAGGCTTGAGGGAGCTTAGCTTTCCGGGATGTGTGTCATGCCAGAGCCAAATCACAGTGCCGTGATGTCACAGCCAACAGCAGCTCAACTCCAAGACTTGGGGTTTTTTTGCACCAGAATAGCAGTTAAGCCCGAACAGAAAGTTCTTAAATATTCATAATGATAGCATTAGAGGTAACACTTAATCCTCATTACTCACTGCTGGTATTTAGGCAGCGCACTGTCTGGCTTGTGAATAATCCAGAGGGAAAAGTGGGAGAATTAATACACGTGAGCAAGGGGCTGTCATCTCAGGGAAGTTACTCTGCATTGCCCATTGGCCTTGCACAATCTTTGTGAGCAGAAAGAATAAAAATTGCTCTCTCTGACTGAAATGGTCAGAAGTAGAGGTGGTGTGAATAAAGCAAGGAAGGCAGTGGTGTATACTGTTTCCAGCCTCCTGGAACTGTACTCTGTGGCTGTGCCTTGAGCAACACAATGAGCACAGATCTGTTTATGCTGCTCACAGCCACTTGGATCTATTGGTTTAGGGTTGGTCAGATGAGCAGCTCTGCCTGCTGGGATCAGAGTTCAACATCTCCTCAAGGCCAGCTGGAGGAACGAATACAGAGAGGGTGGAAGAGGTCACAATTCCATTAAGTAACACTCAGATCAAGGATTGCACCTTCCACAGTCCCAGATCTCAAAGCATTTTGCAAAAACAGTCATAGCATTGCCTTCTTTCCTTTGAGAAGGAGCTGAGGTCAGTAGACCTGCCCTGCTTCCCACTGCTGGGGAACAGCAGAGGAGAGCTTCTGCCTGCCAGGCTAGCACCTGCAGAGCAGCAGTGGGGATAGGGCAGGCAGCCTAGAGGTCCCACAGGAATTTCAGAGGTTCTGCAAGTCACTTCCAGCACTGATAGGGGTAAAGCTGGGAGCTTTGGCACCACAGGCAGGGCTATGCCAATGCTGATACAGCAGTACATTCTGCTTGCAGCCTGCAAAGGGACACAACACCCACCTCCAAAGCTAAAGAAACAGCAGAAGTAAAGCCTTACTCTTAGCTTGTGAGATTCTTGTATGAACCGGGCAAGCTGAAAAGCAGCTCTGCTATCTGACACATCACAGAGTAACCTGTCTTAAAATGAGAGGTGCTGCAGGTCAGCACTTAGATATCCCCAGATGAGACTGAAACACTTACAGATGTGGCAGAGCAGTGACAGCAAGGTAGCAGAGGCAAAAGAAAAGGAGATGTGCTCATCAACATGCCCTTCCCTCCACTCCATCCTGCCCCGTGCAGATGGAGGAAGGCAGGATTCCCACCTCTGACATCCAGAGGTGAGCACAGAGCCTGCTGCTGGCTCACAGCCCCTCCCCAGCACATGGGCAGCAAGGCTGATTGCGGACGTCTAACAGTGGTCACCACTGCCACCTTCAAAATTGCAACTGATTAATTAATGCTGCCTGGGTACAGGCTCTAATGGTAATTAAGCTAAGGGGGAATTTCAGAAAGCAACGCTAACAAGTGCTACAAGGCACTGCAGAAGGGGCTGAGCATGGCTGTCCTCCCCCTCCAGTAACAGTGCAAACAAACAAACAAGTTAAGTATAGACCTGAACAAAACGGGGACTAGTACATTTTTAAACAGATCTCATTTGGTTAATTTCAAATAAACGCTACGCAGTTTAATTTCCAGGGCTATAGGCAAGGATAATACAGCCCTGCTGTGTTGTCTTCATCTGTCTTCTAATAAACTGATTAGAGCCCAACACATTAAAGCCCTGCGCACCATTATCTATTATTCAGGTCCCTAAAAGATGTTAATTAACCCGCGTGCTCTGAGAAGCTCCATTGTAACTCACACAATAAGGAACCACATGGCACAGTCGGAGCACGTGTTGCTTACTCGTTTTGACTTAATTACATGGGCACGACGCCAAGGTGGTTCTGGAGGAAAACTGTATTATTGCAGAGACAATGTCCAGATACTCACATCTAGGGTCGTGTTTCACTAGGGGAAAAAAAAAGTCACCTTTCTCTGTTCTGACATGATATGAATTGCTGGCTTACTCCCAACTAGGTAAGGTCAGGGAAACAAAGTATGGCTGGGTTCAAAAAGCAGCACTCAGGGAGCTCATTCTGCCATTTTGCCACGCAGGATGATCTGAGAAACAAGTGTTTTTCAGGCTGAGTTAGAAACTACAAGCTGAAGGTGCATCAATTCTGACTGGAAGGTTTCTGGATGGTCAATGGGCAGCCTCCCAGCAAGGGGGCTGTGGTTTAGCCTGTGGGCACCTGCAGCACAGTGCTGAGCATCCTTGTACCACATGGGTTAAACTAAGTGGGATAAGCCACCTGCCAAGCTGAAATGATGATTATCAACCAGCATGAATTTCTTAAGGGTGTGAACTCTGATTTGGGGTCAGACTAATCCTTAGCAGGGATAAGCAAACATCACCCTTACCATAGATCTAATAGAATGAAAGGCAGCACTTTGTGCATTATCCAAGCTCTCTTATTTTACAGACCAAGAGGAGGAGCAAAAAAAGAAAAAAGAAAGAAAGAAAGAAACAGAAAAACCCAACAAAGCATGCTTTTTCCTCCAAGACCTTAAGGCTGATGGGGCAGGTGCTGCTGCTAGAGGAGCACAGCAGTCCCTGAAAGGATCTGCCACTCCAGCAGGGTTGCGCATGCAGCAACAAGGCAGGGCGTTGCTTTGAGTGCACCGTGCCCTTTTTTGAAGGGGTCACAAAGTGCAGCTGACAGCCAGCAAGCTCACACCACACTGCTACAGCCCAGCACCAGGCTCAGTACACACTTCTAAGCTCAAGACTTTGCTCTGGAGCAGGGCCTGCCTCTGTCCCGCAGTGCATTCCTGTTCTGCTTCTCTGCCACACATCAAAGCCAGCTCCATAAACCTGTTAACAAACTTCTGGTGCTGGAGTTACGCAAACACGATGCATGCAGTGTGTGCTTTGGGGACAGCCAACCTTCCTGTTCACCTCCTAGCACCTGAAGCAGCGTAAGAGCTCCTAGATCTGCCAAGCACGCATTTCAGCCAGCACGACCAACAGCTTTTTGGGGCATAGAGCTTTGTAGGTTACACTTTGTGGCCATACAAGACCTACGTGATGGCTTTCAGATGCCACTGATGTCAGGATCTGTACTTGAACACAGTAGGACAAACTGTTCTGTGTTCTCAGACAGAAGAAACTTGAAGACATGACAACATTTTTCTTAGAATTTAACGTTAAATAAGTAATTTGAAAAAGATACTTGACTCAAGCTCTTCTGAAGCCTGTGTCTACCAGAGGGCACCCAGTAGCAGGGACAAATTATCCCATGCGCATTTCTTGAAGCTCTCTCATCTCTTTCACCACAGATATTTTGAGGTGCCTTCCCATTTATCACTTGCTGAATCAGTTTTCTTTACACCCCCATCTCCTTCTTTCCCTGAAAATGAGGGACCATGGGTCCTGATCCACAGTCATACTAGATAGTAGGAAAAACTGCCCTCTGAAAGCATGGCGATACACTGGCACAGGGAGGTGGGGGAGTCACCGTCCCTAGAGGTGCTCAATAACTGTGGGGATGTGGCACTGAGGGACGTGGTCAGGGGGCACGATGGGGGTGGGCTGGGGTTGGACTAGAAGATCTTAGTGCTCCCTTCCAATCTTAATCATTCTGCGATTTTACGACCACCTCCGGTTGGTTGATTTATTTCTGAAACAGAAAATAAAAGCCGGAGGAACTTGGTCGTTGCTGAAATATCCACTCAGCAACAAAGAACTCACCCAGGGTAGCTTCTGCAGAACTGCAAATGCTGAGCATGTCCCCTGGCGGCAAACGAAGCTCCAACTGGGCACCAGCATCCCTGGGATTTCACTGCACCTCCAGGTCGACCCCTCTGCACACCCACCTGGCAATTCCTACTGCTGACAACGGCAGTATTTTTACATCACCACCATCAGTGCAGACGCCATTAATACGTCTGTGTGTATCAGCAGAAGTAATAGCGCAGTGTTAATTGAATGGCTCTGTTCATTTCATCACACATTAATGCTGCTGAAAGTTATATAATGCAGTTCCCAGGGAATATTCTACCATATACCATAAAGCATACTCAGGAAAAAAAAAAAAAAAAAAGAAAAAAAAAGCAAAGACAAAGCAAATCAGAAGATCAGGAGTCTGAAAGCTCCGAGCAGCTTCTCCCCTTTCACAGGGCTGTTATTTAATCAGTTTTTATTTCCTTTATTTATCATGTGGAAGCAACTGTGCCGTTTCAGCTGCTGTAGCTTAAAATGTAATAAAATATGTCTGTGACACAACAATACCTGGATCCTCCAGCCAAAGCCTGCATTTCGGTGTCAGGATGAACAAATATTCATCATCTGATCCAGCCACTGCTGCCTTTGTGAACAGAGCATATATTTCTGTGCTCGCTGCCACATCTCCTCTCCTGAAGGCGTGTATTAAGATGAGCCTGTGAGTTACTGAACTGTAAGGCTTGCAAGCCAGAAATTCAACCCCAGATGCAGGTTCATAATGCTTCTAGAAAATATTTAAGTCAATGAGCAGAGCCTTAAATCACAGGAGAAGAACACCCAACACACACCATTATACAACAAATCTTTTTAAGAGAAGGAGGCTGATAGATCTTAGCTCCTGGCATCATTATTTGCAGTGTTTTGTAACCAAGGAGGTCAGGTTCCTACTCACAGATTAGGTCAGCAGACATCAAGAGAAAGCAGCTGGGGCAGAAAAAGCCTTCCTTAAGTTTCATCTTTGGGTGTGAGTATCACAGCACTGTCATTAGGAGAATATTAGCGAAGCATGGCTGTGTGCAGTAACACAGAGGGCCTCATCCTGTGCTGCTGTGGCCGTCCACCCATGCTACCAGGACAGAACCTGCCTCTCACCTGGCACAGGGCAGCTTCAGCTCCTTTGGTTCCCTGGTTTTTAGACCGAGATCTTCCGTTCACCCCAAACTATAAGAAAAGGGGAAGAGCTGCAAAGGATAAGAGCACTCCATTTGGCTGCAGTGTCAACCCCTGATCAGAACTGGGTCATTAAAGAACAGCTATTTCAGCCATTATACCTAATTACAAAGAAAAATCAGTCTCTAAAAATAAAGCTCCAAGTGCCTGAACTATATTAAAGGCAGATAATTAGCAATCAAATAGATAGTGCCATCTTCCCCATCACATTAAGCTCAGGTCTCTCATCCTCTAAGCCCACTGCTAACACAGCAGCCCCAGGTAAAGGACAGAACTTCTGACTGATGACACCCATGTGCAGCAATCTCTTCCTCAGCTCTTTAGGAAAGGAAAACCAACACAGCACTTCTGTGGATTTCACTGCCGAAGGAAACTTGTCTGCACTGAGTTCACAGACACAATCAGCTGAGTACGTTCTCTCTCTCCAGCTCAGACACATCCCATCTTTTTAGACACAAGAGAGGCACCTAGCTCTAGTCACTCCATCCTCTCCAAAGACAGGACGACAAGACCAGAGGCAATTCATCCCACCAGACACAAACCATCCTCTGGCAACACCTGCCTCTTTCCAGAGGCTAACAATCAGCCTTGCACTCCTGAAAAAAGCACCAGATGTTGGCAATGTCCCTTCAGGAAGGATTTCTCAGGCCACCTTCATCTCAGATTTATGGGGACCAAGCTAGGTGAGACCAAGAGCAAAATACCTTTGGAACAAGAAGTTGGGAAACAGGGCAGGATTGCACAGGCAGCAACAGGCAGAGCCTCAAGGCTTGTTCTGCATCCCTGAACGTGCCAAAGATCAGACATCTTTGAAGCTCTTGGAACTGCAAAGCTGGAGCAGAGTCTCACAAAAATAATCCTGTTCGCGGTACAGCTTGTTCTTCCTATTTCTGAATGTGATGGGAACACTGCGAGAACAGCGTCTGCCATCACAGAGCAGCATATTGTATTCCCAGGCCGTGCAGCGACAGAAAAACAGAAGTGAATGGACCAAAAAAAGCCTATCACTTAGGCATTATCAACCTCAAAAAGAATATGTTCACAAAAAGAAAAAAAAGAAAAAAGGAAAAAAAAAAGTCCAAATAGCCTATTGCCCTGTTTGAAAGCTTTTTGTGCCCATATTATCATCAGAGCCATTCTCTGGGAGTGAGTTTCACAGAGGACCCAAGAGATACATCACACTGGAAAAAATCAGATGCTTTGGGGTTCATACCCTCCTCTCTGGCTCTTTAGAACAGCATGAAGCCAACTGATCTGGACTAACCCAAGAGAAAGGGCAGGGAAGCAGGGAGAGAGAGAGCCAGCAGTGATGGGGGCCAGCACTCAGCCACTGCCAGGCAGGATGACCATGCAGCACAGACACGTATACCTTCAGAGCAAGGAGCCAGGTGTGAATGCAGTGTTCCCAGCCCTCTCTACCCTGCACCACACCACTGGTCAGGCAGTGCAGCCATCAGCTTCAGTATGAGCTGTGCTCTGGCTCGACACAAGTTCCTTTAACGGGGCTTAAGAGCACTGCATAGAAGCTGTGGGAGCCTTTGTGCTGTTACTCTAGAGCTGTCTTGGCGGAGGGACTCCTTCATGATACACACAGCTTTAGCAGACAGCACTCATCTCCCTGCACATCACATCCCTCCCTGCCCCACGTTTACCATGTCTGTTCACTCAGCTCTTCAAACATGCCCCTTGCATCCCACCTGTAAAGACTCCTCTTGCCATACCTTCAAGAGCTTACAAGTGGGATTAAACAGCATCTAGCAGACACCGAGCTGCAGGAATCAGCAGGTTTTTCACACAGGGCCATGCAGGATGATTACTAATCACTTATTCATTGCAAACCTTTTCTGACCCTGTTCTCAAAAAGCAACATCTGCTGTGTGGCATTGTGCTATAACTCCCATGTACGTATAAGGAAGCTACTATGTATGAAATGGTCCCCATCTCATTCCCTCAGAAGTGGGCACAGTGGTGATGGGTTGACAGCTGAACTATGAGATCTTAGTGGTGTTTTCCAACTAATGATTCCAGGATTCCAAGTCCACAGATTGGATGAGCTTCATCACTTTCTTGCACTATCTTCTTCCCCTTTGCCAGCACCTGAGACACTCGCATCTCATGGCACTGCACATACATGTCATACATGTTAATACTGCCCCATGCTCCTCTGCCTCTCTACAACTCGTTCTTGGAGTACGTGGGATGCCTTATCCAGAACCTAGGAAACTGGAAGGCTTTGTGGGTGGGGAAGAAGCAGGGGAAGCCAATGGAGCATGCTGTCCTTTCCACCAAACATTACATGGAGCAGGCCAGACCTCGTTGAACTGCCTGCTCATCCACATCTGCTCACTGCTCGCAGCTTAACTATCTTCTTGAGAGCAGTACTAACGGGTACGGAAAGCAAGAGAAAAAGGAAACTAAAATATAACCACTTTGTCGCTGGTTAACCCGCTGCAATTATCACAGTGCTCATGTTCCATAATGGGCAACAAGCTCTCAGTGTAGTGACATGGCACAGAAGCTCCTGGAGATCACAGCTGGGAGCGAGGAAGCACTCCTGGCTAAAAATAGAGCCGTGCATGGAAGAGGTAGGATTTGTAACTTCTAAATATAGGCTCCCCCAAAAGGATGCTTTTGACCCTGCTCACACGTCACACATGAGGCCTCTTGGCTCGAACCACCAGCTAATTGAGGGTATTTTGCCTAACATTCAGAAACATCTAATCCTAAGCGACAAATTAAAAAACATATAAATAAATTAGAATTTAGCACAGTGACTCATCCTGAGAACTACGTTCACAAACGCTCCCTTCCCCCCCACAGCAGGAGACGTGTTCCAGGGCCACCTGAGCAAGAAAACACAGTGACAGGTTCAAAATAACACGGACTCTGCTTATTTAACAACCCTGGCAAGCCTCTGCTTCCTGATTCAGTGTGTTTCAGATCTGCGACAACACAAGTGAGAGATTGCAGAGCAGGTTCGCGTGGAGGCTGAAATGAATGTAGGTCGACAAAACTGAATTCCTTACAAAGTGTAGGAGAGCCGTGTTGTCACACCATAATGGTCTCCAGCTGTTAACGCCACCGAAACACACAGCCGCGTTTACGCTGTGTGTGGGGAGTGCTGAAAAGCACACACAGAGCTGGCTCACATCGTCTCCAAACTCACACTTCTCTGCTGTGCAGTTATGAAGTCAGACTGGTTTCTCCTTAATGAGGGCCACAAAGTTTTCAAGGGCAATAAGGAGCTGGGGACCACCCCAGCATGCAGTGACATGAGTGGATCTCCTCTTGCTGGTGATAACCAGCAATCCAGGGTGCTGGCTGGGCTGGCTGCCACACTCACAGCAGCTGGTGAAAATTAGGCATGGAGTTTTATCCTCTCAGTTTGGGCCTAATGAGGGAATAGCACTGAATGGACCGACCTATTTCAAAGTCAACATAGTAAGAAACAAAAAGGTCTCTGTGTTTTCTTTACTGTTAGCAATAGGCTAAGTTACACTGCTTCTCTAAGTCAAACCATAAATCAGAAAGGAAATTCTTCTGAAGTTTATTTCTTCTCAATTTGCACCTTGCTTGCTTGCTCCTCTTTTACAGTTTGTGCTTTGGAAGCACATTTCCCTGATAGCAGCAAAGCAGAGCCCAGGAGGTGAGAAATCTCATTCTCAGCACTGCAAGGATTCCTCGATTGCTGCCTACACGTCTTTGGTGCTGGGCTGGTCCTGCCCACCTGTGGGGAACAGGGAGCTCCCACTAACAGAGACCTCCAGCGCCTGTGTTGCACCTCAAAACCTGCAAGTGTGTTGTGCTTCATTAGGAAGGAAAAAAAAAACAACAACAAAAAAACCCATCCTGCTGCTTGCTGTCAATTCATATCCACTCCACAAGAATACATGCTCCTAAGCATTACTCCACACAAGCAGAGCCAGCTACAACCACTGTGAGCTCCACAGACTGACCATAAGGGAACATCATAACCTTGGGGTCACAGCCTAATTATAGGGAACGAAAAGTGCACATTTAATACTCAAGACGCTTACTGAATAACTCCAGTTCCAAGAGGAGGTTCTGCATTCATCTCACGACTTCCACACAGCGTTGTGAAAGCATATTACGAATTCTAGTATGACTCTAAGCTTGAATTTGTTTCCACTTTTGCCCTTTCCAAGAAATCATGTCGCAGCTCTGAGCATATTATAGCGGTCCCACTCTGTATGGTGCCCTGGCAGTGTTCTGTGACAGTGGCCGCCATGGAAGTGGGTTGAAAACATCTATTGTTTTGTGAAAGGATTTTAAATACAACCACATCTCACGCAGCCAAATCTCAAGTAAATAATAATATAAAAAACAATGTGATGGACGTGCATCAGATGATGGCATCTCTCCTGTTGCCAAGCTTCTTTTCAACCCAGAATTCATTTTTAAAGAAAATCTATTAAAATGAGAAGGCCGTGACAAAAACGCTTCGGTTGCTCATTCAGACCACTGCCTGCAGCATCAGTTTTGCCCTGCAGGAGTTTAGCTTTCACACTCGTCCTTTAGTGGCCAAACACAGGTTGGACAGAGCTGTACCAACACCTCCAAGTGCTGTGGGATCACACCCAGACCTCATCAGAATGGACAGCTCAGAAATTATGCCTAGTTTGCACATAGAAAACACACATTTATCAGTTTTCTGGCATCCTAGCAACAGCTCCATGGCTACAGCCTATAATCTAACCCTAAAGGCTGGGAAAAAAAAGTATTTCAAGGTCGAAACCTCCTGTTTAATTTTTCCATGAATAATGCAGTAGCAGCAATACAAAATTTTGCCTTCTGCCCCAATCACAGTTTCTCAGTCATCAGAATTCCAGTGGTGTGTTTCCATCTCTCGCCAACTCGCATAGGTACATACTTGACAATTCAGTAAACTGAACTGAAATGAAGGCTCAGCAGAGCACAAAATCTGAGGCTAGTTGCAGCCTTTGAACCGGACCATTATGATATCTGGGGTCAGTGAGTAGGAAAACAAGTTGCGATAGAGAAATGTCAAAGTGTAAAACCATCGGAAAAAAAAAAAGATGTCAGAAACAATAAACTTTTATCCCTCCCTGAAAATGATTCAGCTTATAATACAATACCAAAATCATTTTACACACCAGAGATCCATAAAGTCCTTTCAGATGGAAGGGCCACACATGATATCTCAACTCCAGAGTACAAACAGTGAGCTTCATCTCTCCATCCCATGCCTCAAGAGTTGGCTTTGACCATGAAATTTTACTGGTAATACAAAAAAATTTCAATTCAGCTAAGGATATAGCACCAAGAACAGAAGGCATATTTGTTCTGATCTTTTTACAGAGCTAGAACTAAGAATTTGAGAAAGGTGCAAACCTCAAATCAGAGATCTCATACGTAAGAAGTTACAGTACTACCACGGTGCTAAGAAAATCAGTGATACGAAGAGAGACAGAACACCTGAAGCCCTGCATGAGTAAATAATTCTTTCTTGAGTTGCAGTCTGAAATATTTTGACTGAAGTTGGTCTAATTAGACCTCCTCATCCAACAGGAACCTCCTCAGCCAACAGAAATACACTTCATCGATCACAACAACCAAACTGCAGCCCAGGCTTCCCAAGCGTCTCCTTAGCACATAAGCCATTTAAAACTGGACTGGATTGGCCATCAGCATATGTACTGGTGGAAATCAGCTTACGTTCAACCCTGAGAGGATAGGGATGTTAATAAATATTCCCAAACTCTCATTCTCCAGTCCCACTAGAAGCACCGTTGTTGAAGAGATGAAAGATGAAAGGCAGAATTAAAAACCACAAGCTCAACTACATCTCCCCAGCTCAGAGATCCTGGCATGTCAATACAATGCAGGAGAAAAAAGCTATAACATGATTGTTTTCAAATGTGCCTTTCTTCTTCCAGGAGAATACCCTGAAGTAAGCCATGGTGCCTCCTCACATACAGGGCCCCCAGTTAGCAGAAGAATTCCTTGAGTGAACTTAATATAGGACCTAGAAGTCTGTCCTTTTCTCACACTTAGTCCTTAATCAGATAGTCATTCAGAAGGGGAGAACAGCAAACACATTGTCAAGTATTTTCAAGGTATGAATTTGAAGAGCTCAACATTTACTCCATGCATTTCCCATCACGGAGAGGTCTTTGTACACCCATGGGACCATGACAGCACAAGCAAGAGCTGCTATTCTCCTCTTGATGTATGAGCAGTGATGGTGTTCACTGTTAGGTTTGTTGATATTGATTGTGCCTGGCACTACAGAACATCAAGGACACTTCCAACGTCTTTTGGGAATAAAGACACATTACTAATTCTGCATAAATGTATATAGGATGAGACACAGATGTACAAAGAACTACATGGACACAAACCAGAGGCAGCAGAACAGCCATCCAGGTGCCTGCTCAGTGCTCCTCCACCTGCACAGGCATATCAGCATGAAGCCTTGGAGTGGATTCTGGTTGCAGTTCCTGTAATTAGGAGCTCTTCTCTTTGCCTTTCCCTTCTAATCAAATACTTTACTTGGTTGAGATGAGTTTACCCACCTTGTTTTTTATTTACCCAGAAACTGCTGTGACCCAGCAATCAGCCCCAAAGACACTAATGGCTGAATAACATAAGAGAAGATCCTTCTCAGCATTTTAATTGGACTTTTACAAATCTATCAGACTTCTGAATCCAATGCAGTACCTGCAGTTGTCTGACTGCTTTTCACACACCAAGGAATGGCTTGCTTCTGGGTTTGTGATCCAGGAAAAACAAAATTCCTGTAGATGCCCCACACCAGTATACAACAGGCTCTAAGCTTTCACTGCACAGAGGAAGGCATCAAAGTCACTCAACAATAGGGCATCTCTATAAAATAGGGGCAGAGCTTCCAGGGACAGCTAGATCCAAACATCCCTCATGACAATATTTGCTAGGGATACTGGGATACTGCCTTTTTGCTCCAAGTCAGTCCAGCTGGGGCCTGACACCACCAGCTACGTACAGCACAGGGGGCTGAAAACACTTCCCACAAGCTGGCCAGAAGTTTCTTAAAACTTGTCTTCTATAACAATAATTTCTGTCAAAAGGTTTAAAAATAAGTTCCATCAAGATTTTTATCAATAACAATTTAAGACTGATACACAAAGGTATGGATAGATGCCTCTGTTCCTGCTGCCCGACAGACAAAAAAAACAGGGCAATTAATTAGTACGTACTCAAAGCTGACAAATACTGACCTTTTCTTCAGAAACATACAGAAGAGCCTAAATCTCCACCCCATCAGCAAACAGCTGTAATGGTTGAGGAACTATTTCCAGAGGATGCAAGTAAGATCAGCAATGGCTCAGCATATCTTTTATTAAACTTCTGCAAGAGGAAAAAGTAGAGCTAGCCCAGCACTAATTCCTTTTTCTAATAGAAGTCAGTGCAGACCATATGCGCTCCAACTCTCTGGACTCGAGACAGCCACCTGGCACCAAAGCACTGCACCCAATTAGTGTGATGGATTGATTTCTCTAAGAGGCCAAATTAACGCAAAGCATTAGTGTTATCCAGCTTGTATCAGCATCTCACAATACGCAGGAGCAGGTGGAACCAGCCCAGCACTCTGAAGCTGCAGGGAAACTGTGTGGTGTCCCCAGTGCTGGCCAAGCACATGGCCAGGGTTTGGGGAAGCCTGGCTGCTGGGAAACCTCTGCTCAGGTAGGAAACCGTCATCATGGGTATCTGGAACTTGCTAACACACCTCTTCATTCACTAGTCTCCTTGTCTAGGAAAGCCATACATGGAGCATTTCAGCAGCTTGCCTTCTTGTGTATCTTTTAACTTCTCCCATTTACACACAAACACCACTTCCCTCTCCCTCCCAGCAGCATAACACGCAGCCCTGAAGGTCCCATACTTTGTTCACACTGGGACTGCTTTTAGCAAGCAAAGAACTGGCTCAGTTCACCTGCCAAGCCTTCAATGGCAGTAACCTGGATCACAAACCAAGGTCACAAAGCCTTTTTAGAGCACAAGCAGATGAGCCATGCTTTGGGAACCCCCACTATACGGCAAAATAGCACCAGAGACTTCCATAACAGACCCAGATTCAACAACTACAGCTTCAAAAATGAGTCTGAATTTCAATTTACATTAAGTGCAAGAGCAGATTTCTTTTTTTTTTTCCTTTAGAAGCCAAAAGCAGGAGTAAGCCACATGAAAAGGAGGTAATGCAGTAAAATGAGGCACTCTTCTCTGCTCAAGTTTGTAGGCATTGCTGCAATATGCTTCACTACAGCAGAAAAATAGACTCTTCTCACAGCATTTTGGCTGCTGCAACCCCCAGCTGGACTACAAACACGCACCGAAAGCCAGAGAAGCAAAGAATAATGAAAACAAATTATTATTTCTAAAAGGTTGAAAAAAAGTCAACAATTTGAATTCAGCAAACGTTCATTTTAATTTCAGACTGCTATGAGAGTACTGGTAAGCTTATTACAATCTCATCACAGGCAAATGGGTTCAGGGTAACCCCAAATGTTTCTGCAGGCAAGTAAACAACACTCAGAGCAAGTTTCAAAATAATGCCTTAGGAGCACATCCATATTTGTAATAGGGGGAATATGGTCAATTTCCAAGAACATTAACAAAAACATATTTGGTTGGGGTTGATGGGTACACCTTCAGCCAGAGCAGTGTGTGCTCTAACCCTGACAGTCTTACCAAAAGGGATGCCACAAGCCTGGTGGCACAGAGGTAACTTTGGTGCCACCAGGCTGCCAGGACAGTTGCCTAAGCATCAAAACAAGCAGAATGCAAGAATCGGCTGGGTCATTGTGCTTCAGAGGAAATCATGGTTTAATATCTTATTCCGAAAGTCAATCCAAGGGAAAGAAAGGAAAGAATAAGAGTATTCAAAGCTTGGTTTACTGATGAAGTGGTGACTGGGACCATTTTGCCCAGAGAAACTGGGGAAGCCCCATCCCTGGAGGTATTTAAGGCCAGGATGGATGGGACCTGGGCTAGAGCCTGATTTATTGGTTGACAACTCTACTTGTAACAGGGGACAAGGTGGTCTTTGAGGTCCCTTGCAACTTAAACCATTCCATCATTCTGAAAAGGGAAGAAAGAGGAACAAATAAAATAAGATTTCATAACTTGAACAATTTGCATCTATCTTCCCAGATACCCCATTAACAGAACAGCTAAGCAAGAACAGCTAAGCAGGGACCACCAGAGCAAAGCAAGACAAAACTGCTTGCATGCAGTGAGCATGGCAGGGAGGGGGGAAAGCATCACAGCTAGAAAGGGAAGAAGTCTGAATGGTTTCATAACCCAGAATAACATAAGGAACACCTGGAAATTTATCCTTGGAGAAAATCAGCCAGGGCTTATAACCTCCGTGTTTTCTCCTCTGTTCTCTCTCCTGAACCGCTGCTAAAAGGCATTTACAGTCCCCCTGTGTGGCTTGGCTGTAAGATGATTCCTTCGCTTCCTCCTCTGTAAGCTCCTTCTGACAGGTGTGCCCAGGGGCACGCTGGAGCAGCACCTCAGACATCTGTTGCTCCCTCTCCCTTTTCAAGCCTGCCAAGAGACATCAACGGGATTGCTTTGCAAATACAGATGGGAGGATGCAACCTACGGGTATAGTCTGCTCGGCATCCCTCCTGGAGGTAAAAATAACAACAACAAAAATAACCGCAGCCTACGTGCGAAATGCAGTCCCTGCCCTTCTATAATATCACGTTATGGTATCACCTAGCCACTTCTGCTAATGTCTGCTCTTTGGGGAAATGGAAAACAGGAACTCATCTACAGGGATCATAAACCAGAAAGCTTTGTCTCCTGGAAACAATGCACAGCGAGAACAGCCTTGATGGGAAAGTCACCCAACAACTGTTTGGAGAGCACTGACAGGAAAACAGAAGTTCAACCTTCCCCACAGCATTGTATGCAGAAGCATCTCTCTGCTGCCAACCCTTCAGCTCACAGCTCAGCTTTCTGCTAACCAGGCGCCTGCTCTTGGGGAAATTCTCTCCAGGAGAGGCAGCTCTTTCCCTGTGGGACAGAGGAGACCCACTATCAACTGCAATGCAATGTTTGTCCTGACTGCTGCAGTGGCCAAAGGCAAGGGAGTGGAGATGGCACGCTCTCAGCCACTTACAAATAAAACTTGTCTCTTACAGTTTAGACCCAAATATAAGCCATTTGGGAACTCTTCACAGTCATTTTGATAGCCAGCAGTCTCTGTGAAATGCTGGGTGCCTGGCTCCTATAGATGGGAAGAGCTTGCCTGTGTATGTCAGTGAGCACACGTGCATGGGGTGAGCCAGGCTGCCTAAAATAACTGGCTAAGCTCAGAATACAAGCAGTCAGAGGCAGATGTCTCTGATAACCTTGATATCGAATGTTTAGAGGTCATGGGAAAACCCTTGTTTGACTCTCTAGCAACTGTGACCCTTGAAAATGCTTGGGGAAATATTCTACTCTCCAGCCCAACTTAAGCAGCTGTCCATACAGATAAAAGGCTGCACGCATTCCAGGATTTGGGGCACTGCAGTTATCATGGCTTTGTCCTGCCCTTGGAATGGGTGCTAACCCACCTCTGGGCTGGGCTCTATGTCCTCAGCAATATGGGAGCCCACCTCCAGCACTCAGCAGAACAGAGCAAGCATTATAACCCTCTCACCTCGCTGCAGGCACGTGATGGCTGCTGCTTAAGCAAAACCATAGAATCAGCATTCAGCAATCTACAAGAATGCCCTACACCATGTGGGTAGACCACCCATGGGGAATATACATGACAGCTTCTCACAAACACAGTATATGTAATTCCCCATCCTGCAATTCTCTAGCAGAAAAAGAGAACCAAAGCCTCCCTCCCTCTCTCAGGACAGCAGTGTTCCCATAGACAGAAATCCCAGGCAAGAACTCCAGCTCCTACCTCCACATTCACGCATTAATGACACCACAGCCATCTGCCATCCTGGTCACTATAAAATTACAGCATCAGTAATGATATTAATAGCTGGCAATGGAATAGATGATGACAAAGATGAACCATCGGGGATTTACTGTCCATCAGGGACTGTATTAGCAGAAGACGCTCCTGAGAAGCAAAGCAGCCAGCAGCACCCTGGGTGGTTTTTCCCCTACTAAGAAAACCACAAGTACAAAAATCAAATCACATCTCCAACAACACATTTATTGGTTTGTATTTTTCAGCGCAGGCAAGTATTTGAACACTTACGGTGACAGGAGGTGAGCTAAGAATTGAGAGAGATGAAATACTTCAATTTGCAATTTGCATGGATTTACCAGTGCCTTAGTAGTGAGCCTTAGCTTATCTTCCTCAAGAAAAGGGAGAAACAGGCTGACATCCACCACCTTTTCCATCCTATTTGCTATCACCTCCAAATTGGATCTACATGGAGATAAACTCTTCCCTACAGCAAATAAAACTTCTCATAGCATACTGCCTTCCTTCTAACTCAAGTCTCCACCAATTTAAACCCAAGCTTGCTCACCTTACACCCATGTTTTAATGCTAATGGCCTGATACCAATGCATAAAACTGAATTCCTGATAACACTGATTCGTAACACTGCTCTAATCCTTGGTGAGGTTGTGGCATTAACAAAACCCCTGCTACCAGCTTACTATTTTCACATCAGAAAATGTCATTTCTCACGGGGCCCGGGGCACAGCCTGAGCAATCTGCTCTCCGTTCCCATTTCTGCCTTCCCCCTGGAAACTCAGCCAGCAGACAGCACAAACAGAACCTACAGAGCATCATCTCTCTTTTCTTTTTCTCTTTTGTTGTTTAAACTTCCCTGTCAACTACTGGGATCCAGAACTCCCTCTCTATTAAGTAACATAATTACCCGCTTGGATCTGGAGCACTATCATTAGTCTGCAGCTTAATAGCATAAGTTAGAAAACACACGGCCTATATACAGAACTGCACATGGATTCAGAGCATGGCTTAGCATTGGGCTCTGCTCATACCAAAAAGCACACAAGCTTCCTGAGCTGTGCTTGTTTTGCAGAGGTGGACTTAAAGAATTATTAAGGCTGGAAAAGACCACTAGGATCAAGTCCAGCCATCAACCCATCACCACCATGACCACTAAACCATGCCTCACAGGCAGAACCCTAGCCCACAGAGCAGAGAAAGGGCTGAAGCTATTACATTTCCTCATTTAAAATTGGTGCAACTTCAGCTTGGCTGAAATTAGTTGAAGCTTCCTCTGTGGTTTCTCCTCCTTTCACCCCATCAGCTCTTGGAGAAGTGAGACTCTTCTTATCTAGGTACCCATTCCTACATGTGGTTTCATTAAGCTGTGGGATGAGGTTTTCTTATCCTCTGCAATCCACTGGAGTGGTGAACAGAACCGGCTCATGAATAACGGATGCTCAGAGAGGGAAAAAAGAGAAAACAGACTCACTTATCCTTGCTATTTGGTGTTAGTGAAATAGGTTTTCATTAGCTGATAAACACTGACAGTGCAATTACTCCAAAAGAAATCATCCTACAGAACAAATCAGCACATCCACAAAGGATGCCTCCACACCCCAGCCTCTGAGGGATTCCCCACTGATCAATGCAAAGGCGAAGGAGAGCTAATTCTTCCTAGAAGTACTTTGCCTTTCATCAGAGATTTTCAAAGCACAATGCTGAGTGTTTGCTGTGTTAATGTTTAGACAGCCCAAGAGAGAGAAGAGCCTCAAAGCATTGGGACCAATACAGCATAGGACTATGGTCTGACTGACTGAACTGGCAGGGGCTATCAGAGAAAACTAAAACAAAGGATTCTGCATATAATTAACCATCAAGATCAGTTATCTTCCTACTTTTTTACTCCTTGCCTCACCACTCATTCACTGGATCAGAATGCGAATGCTGCAGCCAAGCTCCCTGCATCAGCAGCACAATATTGGCATGCTACAGACAGGAGGAAAAGATAGAAAGAGGACAAAGAAACCTTGACTCATGAAGTAGAAAGCAGGAGAGCTCCTGGCCCCTAAAAAAAAGACTCCCAGATGTCTCCGTTGTAAGCTAAGGCTCAGGTACCTGCACAGAGAGATCTACCACCCATCCCAGGAAGAGATCCAGGGAAACATGGACATATGAACAGGAATCACTCCTCTCAGTTTCAGTACTTTCTTCCAGATCAATAAGTATTCCATCTTACACAGATCTACAAATAATTTATAATTTAGACACCTGAAAGAAAGATGACAAAGTCTTAACAACGCTGCCTTATGTCTACATCCATATTTATGTACAAAAATATGAGCACCCTCAACACACCACTGCTCTGGTGCTGCTTTCTCCAGACAGTTTCTTTCTTCACCCTCTCCTTTTCTTCTTTTTGGGATCACAGTAATGAAGTCAGATCTGGCAACATTAGCAAAGCATTTATTTAATCCACCCTTTCAAATTCAACTGATATCTGCCCAGATAATATGAAGAGAGCAGCTGAGGCCCCTTTGTCAGCAGCCTTGAAGGAGTCATAAGCAAGGAGATAATAAGAAATCTTATTACCAGCCTGGAGACGAGAGAGAAAGAAAATAGAGATTTGGAGAGACATATAAGTCAAAACCAACCTTAGGCAAATATGTGTGAATAGGGCTTTCAAATGCAGTACATCAGGAGGGCCCTATAATAGTTTTAGATGTGTACAACAAAACTAACCAATTAAAAAGGAATGTTATCAGATGTCGGGCAGCTCTGACTCTAACCGGACACAGAAGTAAATACCCTCAGCAAAGAAGAAGATAACTTGACTTATTCTTTCAAGTGTAGGGCATGAATTTTCTACTGTTCTCTCCTTTTTCCTTGTGAAGTATCAGTGAACAAAACTGGCATTCTTGGTTTACACAGAGGATGTTTTTATGCATCTCCTCAAACACACAGAAACTCTCCACATATCTGGAGATGCCTCCTAAATCTTAACACACATTTCAGATGATAATTTCAGTAACAAGATGCTTTTGAAAGTCACTATCTTGAAGAGTAATAACACTGCATGCTTGCCTGAAAAGTAAATGAAGTCACCTATTGCTTGGAATCCCTCATGAGCTATAGGCATAGCACATTTTATATATGTTATCTCCTGTTTCTCACAGTTTTGTTTTTTGGTGGTAGTGATGGGTTTTCTGCTTTTTTCCCCTCAAATTTTAATTGATTAGCATTTTTATACTTGAAACTGGATAACAATTAAGAAGATATTAAAGTCTTTGCTCAACAAAGAAGAAATAACCACGTAGTGAAATGACAAGAACAGTCTGATCACCAGAACGACCTACAGACACCATGATGCAAACTACTATGGTAGAATGGTGATTCCCTCACCTCCCTCTTCTCTCCTCAAAACAGAGCTCAGAGCTGGCAGTCAGTTACCGATCTCCAAGAAGAACTCCAGAACACCACTGTTTAAATTTGCACAAGGCCGAAGAGGAGATTTTGCTGGCAAAGACACGAGGGCCCATCACTACTATGCTTTTAAAACCTGCTACGCTACGTTTTAGGAAAATATTTTTTCCACTGTCTCAAAAGAGATGAGGACAGATTTCAGTAGTGAAACTTCACCAGGGGAAGCCTGTATCGCTTTCCACTTTTGGGGCTTGGAAACCTGAGACACAACAGAAGTGGTTTGCCAAGGGGGCACTTGCAGTGACTCTGCTCCTTCAGATTTATTAATAAACACTACACACTGACTCAGCTGGAAAATATGATGGCCCCTAAGCTAGATGATAGCTGGTTTATGGCCCAGAAAGGTAACGCTAGTTGACTAAACTAAAGACAAAGCTAGCAAGTGCTTATAAATTACATCTGCCCTCACCCTATTAAAGTCTACACACTGCATACACTATTGCACGTAGCAGGAAGGCATGTCCCACTGGGATAGGAATAGTTCCCTCTAACAACTGTATATACTGATGGTGTTTTCTAAGACAAATTCTAATAGCAGCATTCTAAATTGACCCAAACACTTGGTTTCATGTGGCCCCTTTCTGACTACAATGACCACAGGCTAATGAAGAGCAGCAAAGAGCAAAGCAGCTGTGCAGCAGCACAGAAAACGTCCATAACATCCAGTGCTTGACCACTGAGGAGCTGAAGCCTCTCCATCACCACTGATTTTGGTGCAAAACTGCCATTTACAACATTACTCTGTTCCCTTACCAAACATACAGTCAGGATGCAGGATATGAACTCACCTGAAGCAACCAGCCTGGATTTGGGGATTCATGGGAGTGTGGGAGGCACTCACCTGAAGAATCTCAGCCTAGCTCATATTAATTCTCCTTTTGGTCGAGTCAAACATTGGATCTAACACTGATGAAAGATAAACAGCAGCCTCCTTTGCTGTCCTAACAAAGGCAAATTATCAGCACTTACAATGAGCGCAGCTCACCCCTGCACACTGACCTACATCTGACCTAGGGGAAAATGGCAATGGATCTGCTCTGCATTAGGTTTGGGATTTATGCAACAAATGAATCAAGCTTGCAACAGAACTATGGACTTGGGCTGTAGGCTTACTAGGCAATGCAAATATGTTCCATGCTATTGCAACAGGGTCCTTATAGGGACTGCTATGCAGCCCCATGCTGCTCCGATCCCATGCCAGCCCGACCCGTGTGGTCATGTCTCTGCCTGGGATGCATCTGGGAGCTGTGCTGAGTTTAGCTCTGTATCTAAACAAAATTTAAAGCCTCTTACAAAGACTACAGTCTGCCAAGACTTCAAAAGAAAGGTTAAACACCATGACTACCTGCAGACACAGAGGAAAGAATTTCTCTCACTGTCATAACCAATAGTCTGCTGCTGCACACAGCTGTGTGCTGCAGCAGGAAGCCATGCAAAGAGCTCCTTTCTATCTCTGTGTTTCACCCACCCCTGAAGTTACTCCTCCTGTGAAGTTATCCTTTTCTACAGCTGCTATGTCAATGAGGCATCTCGTCTAGGATCTGCTTCTCCTCTTCAGTCTCTCTGCAGTTAGACTGCACAAACGATGCTCAGAGTGACAGTGGATGCCAGATCCTGCTGGCATTCATGTCCGAGAATATCCCAAAGGACTGACAACTTTGAGCACTGAACTAGTCCTTGCAAGACCATCTTATTCCACAGCAAGCTTTGACAGCTGCTTAACCTGGCACCTCCTGTCTTTGATTCCCGTAGAGCTGAATCGAGATGCTCCTGCGTCTGTCCTAGCTGGAACCCTTCTGACCAGCTTGTCTAACCATCAGCTTATGGTCTGAACTTTATTAGTGTCTACGAGTGGCAGGAAACAGGAGATGTTCTATAAAATTGAGATCTGCTTGATAAGACCTGATAAAAGCTAAAGAATAAAATGACAGCCAGCACTTCTCGTTAAATAAATAAACGAAGTAAAGTGAGCAAGGAGGGACTGTGTTTTCCATGCAACAGCTGGGAAAGAAGGGTACAAACTTCTTTTCCAGCCCAACCCTCATTTAACTGAAAAGATTAGACCAGAATCAAGCAGTAAGCCATCCTCAAAGCAACAGAGCAGGTACATGACACGTGCACACAGAAATCAGACGACTGAGCAAGCGGCTGCTTCAGGTTCCTCCTGGAAAGCAGATGGGAGGGTCAGCACCACTTGGCTCTACAAAACTTTGGAGACTATCACCCCACACTTGACGATGGCTCCTTCCCACACCCTCTCTGTAGCAGACTTAATAAAGAACAGCTCTCAGAGCATCATTGTGACGTTACAGGGAAGCAACACCACAGGAAGGCTGGAATATTCAGGTTATCTCAAACCACAGCAGTAAAATAAAGAAGTCAGAAAGGTGGAAATGGCTGCTGCTTTCAGCTCTCAACGTTAAAGTTGATAGCTTTTTCACTGCCTTCTTACAATTGCAGTTGGGAGGAGTCTGGAACAGTGACTGTCCTTTGATTGTCACTGTCTCATAGGTTTGTAACCAGAACTACAATATGGACAGCAAGGCAAAAAATAAACTGCTGTGACTGTAGAGTTCAAAGATGCTAGGGGAAAACAGCATTTTTGTTCTGGTTCCTGTATGAACAAAGTGAAAGGTATAGAATGTACCTCTGTGAGAAACTGAGAGCTCCTTGGGCCTTCCCCTACTTCTACAGCTCTCTCAAACATCACCAAGCAGCACATCTCTGATCTCAGTGCCACGTCTCACAGCACTTTAGTAGTATTTCCTTGAATAGAAGTAGAAACACGTGGATAAACTGAACATTAGTGATTACCATCACCATTAAAGCATTTGACAATAACCCAAATTAGAGCGTTTCACCACCACAAGAAAACCCTTCTCTGCAAACAGGAAACATCCAGCCACAGTCCCCGAGGAACAAACAACAGCTCTATGTGGTCGGGCAGACATTTCTATCCTAGTAGCAGCGACTGCTTTTCCACCCCTGAAAACATTACTCAATAAAGACCACAACACCCTGTGAAGTTTTGTAAACGGGGGAAGCATAATTGAAATCATTCATTCAAATTCTTGGAGGCAGCGGTGTCTCAACTGGACTATAACACAGGCAATCCCTCTCCAACCCTACTCCCCAAACGTGAGCTCATACTCACGTGCTGAGGATTCAACAACAACTAATTTTTGCACCACAAAAACCTAGCTGTCTTTGCTGACAGAGCTCCCATTCTGCAAACCATATATTGTTGTTATAGGAACACAGAGTAAAATATCTGACAATGAAAAATTAAACAGATTCCACCAAGTGCCTCAGCTCCGTACAAAGAACAGATGTTAAAACCTTCAAGTGGTGTCAAAATATCTCTCTCCAAGGTGGCAGGTTTTGAATGGTTTGGTAATTAAAAACTCTAAAGATTGCTGGCTTTAGTTCAGCACACTTCATGTTCGCAGAGAGGCTTCGTTCTTCCCTGCACAGTGCCAGATATCGACACGGGGCTGAGATATTTAAAAAGCCAGAAACCAGCGGGCAGACTGCTCACATGTCAACCTGCAAAGACACACGGAATCACAACTAGAGTTGGTACCCAGCAGATAAGGGGAATGTTTCTGCAACTATGACACACTGCCTACCTGAGGCTATCACAGTTCAGGCAGATTACGGGCAAGGCAACAGCTTTGGCTTGGAAGTTTTTACCTTGCCTCGAGCAGACAGCCCCACATGGACTGGAGGACTAAACCACGAAGCTTGGAGCATACACATGAGCCCAGAAGAAAGAGAAGTCACAGTGGTCCAACTGCCAGAGAACCTCAAGAGGATGCCCATCTGTCCCAGCACTTAGAGAAGGGGCACCGCCCCTCTAAACACAAGGGCCAGAGAAGAGCATGGCAGAAACTCCAGCAGGACGTGGAAGATTTAAAACCCAGTCAACTCAGGAGCTTGGTATTTCCCAGAAGGAGCTCTGATTTCAATGTGCTAACAGGAAGCTCCAGAGCCGTTGTGTGCTGGCCAAACTCCATCTCTATTTCAGGAGCAGATCTGGGGACGTCCCTTCCAGGATATACAGAGCACACTGAAACATGCTAACTCCCCCATAAATACGTTATAGAATATAAATATGCTATAGAGCAAGAAGGAAACCAAATCCTCCTCTTAACACTGAGGACAAAATCCATGTTAACAACTACATTTTTTTCCTAAAGTGGTGCACACCAAGGGTTAGTCATATACCTCCCATTAACTCTAATGAGAGCCTTATGGCTAGAACAGTAAACAGCTTTTTCCAGAACATGGTGGGTGGAAGTAATTTCTATTTTAACAGTCCAGGAGTAGCAAAAAGACAAAAACTGAGAAAAAATCCCCTGTTTGTGAAAGAGATATGGAATGTGTGTTCTCTGCCTAATGCCATGGACTTGAAATGTGTCTTCAGGTTAGTTCTTAAAACTTCAAAATGATAAGAGAAACTAATTCTCAGAATTGATGTCATTTGCTTTACTTGCTTCTTCCTAGAGGGTGAAGAACTTCCACGTGGAAAGGAAGGGGCACTGAGATACAGGCATAGAAACTGATAAAAACAGCATTATGTTGAGAATGTTGCCCTAAAGAAAATGATAGAAGCTGACAGTAATTCAGGGCTGGCATATTTAGATCCCAAAAGAAGAGAAAAGGGGGAAAGAAAGTCTCATCCAAAAAGCCATGACATGTCAAGAATACAGGCGCTCCAAAATGGAAACTCACCTCAGTGCATCTAGACTTTGAAAAACAAACCCAACAAAATACAGTTCAAGAGTTCACCCCAGAATACTGAAAACAAATCACGCATTGAGGATTTTACAAAACACTTCTGAAGCTCCTTAAAATGCCTAAAGCTCAGTTTGCAAGCTGAGGAGCTGGGCAGCAGACGTGAGAACTGGGCAGTGAAGGGCAACGCAGGATCAAGGAGTCTTGCATGGTGCCCAGATCTGAGCAAAGAGGTGGGATGCCCTACAAGCCCAGAAGCCCAGTCTGCTGTAAAGCATGGAGATAGTTCAGCTTTTGTTTATTCTATCTGATAATTCTGTTGCTCCAATAGGCCTATTAACGATAACCTTAATATTTGTGCAAGGTTTCAAAACTCTATGCAAACATCAATTAATCCTCTCAATAAATTTGTGCAGTAAGCAAATGAGTACTTAATGGATGAGAAAGCTAAAATACATAGAAGTTAAAGCCAGTATTTTCAAATGAACAGCTGAACGTAATGAACCTGTATTTATGCTTGAGTGAAAGCCATGCTGAAAACGTATACAGACATAAACATGCTTTTATGGGCATGCAAGTACAGCCAGACTGAAGGCACAGCTCATGGGTGCTTCCTTGGGCTCAGCTCCCTTGTGCTCAAGGATGTACAACAAGCAGGATGTATGGATAGAGAAATCCTGCCTCAAGGTCTGTCCAGTGCTCAAGCCTACATGGACTTCAACTCTGATTTTTGGTCGAATAGAAGTGGGAGATCAAACACATAAAAAGTTCATAGAATTGTTACAGTTGGAAAGACCAATAAGAACATCCAATCCAGCCATCAATCCATGCTTGTGTCTACCCTAGACTCAGTTCAACATCTACCCTTTCCTTAAAACCTTCCAGAGATGGTGACTCTATCACCTCCCCAGGCAGCCCATGCTTCACCACCCTTTCTGAGAAGGAATTTTTTCTGATATTCAACCCAATCCTCCCATGGTGCAACTTGGGGCCACCACCCCTCGTCCTATGGCTGTTACCTGGGAGCAGAAACCAACCTCCACCTCTACAACCTCCTTTCAAGGGAGTGTAGAGGGTGATGAAGTCTCCCCTCAGCTTTCTCTTCTCCAGACTGAACCATCCCATTTCCCAGCTGCTCCCCTTAAAATCTGTGCTCCAGATCCCTCACAGCTTTGTTTGCCCTCCTTTGCATATACAAGTTCCTACAATTTTCACAGAAACACTCAACTCTCTTTTCAGTAAAGACAATTTTCAGTAGGAACCCATATTCTACCAAACACTAAGAAATACACACTGGAAAGAACCTTGAGAACGCATCCCAAGTGGAAATGATTCAACAGGCTGCATTAACTCTGCAGACAAATTCAACAAATCCCTGTCCCAAATCCAGAGGAATGCAAGCGTCATTAGTTTTTATACTCACAGAAACTCTTAAAGGATTTTTTAAATGTTTTACAGGGAACTACCGAGAGAAGGAAGCATCATGGTTATCAGGCCCATCCCAGCATGATGCAAACTTCTTCCCCCCCAAGCCACTACACGACTTGTGAGCCTGGTTAGCTGCTCAGCTTTCTGCAGCAGTAGGTACTGTCACTCTATGCACGCCTGCTTGCAGAGTGTGACAAGGGGTTCTGCTCAATATTACTGCTCCTCACCACACCCGATACTCACTTTCATGCAGCAGAGGTAAATCCTGCCTGGAGGCTGACAGCCACCCCCAACCATTTGGATCCAGTGGGGGAGAGCAGCAGGAAAGTGGTTGCTCACGGAGAGCAGCAAGAGATGAGCCTCAGGATCCTCCTTTATGGAGATACCAAATATTGTTCCAACAGGGATGGGAGCTTTGATTCTCTGCGGGAAGGATCCCAGGGCTGCTCCTCCCCACGCTGGGCAGCTCACTCAGCTCCTGCTGCACACAGCAGAAGTTGCTGCTGGATTTGTTTTCACGGCTGCTTTGCTTTGAATGCATTTGTCAAGGACACCTCAGTATTTGGGCTGGGCATTTTATCATCTTGCTTTTATAAATCCAACTAAAACAGCACATCTGTTAGAGAAATGGATTAGTTACGAAAAACCACAAACATGAGCAAGCAAAAGTAATTTTTATTTATTTAAGGCCTCAAGGAAAGGACACGGCCAAAAGACATTAACGTCTGGAAGGATAAGAACCTGAAATGAATGGTGCATCAGGAGCAGCATAGGCTAATTTATGTGAGCCAAAAACCTTTTGTACAAAGTATACTGAACTGTGAAACAGGTTTGAGCATGGGCCAAGTCGTGTTTCCTAGGCTGATGCATGATTATCCAGCATGACTTTGCACTATAACACAAGGGCACCGCTGCAATCTACAGTAGGGAGCGGCAGAAAAGTCACAGGTGGGGGACTCAGAGGTTTGGCATTTTCAGCACTGAAAGAAACTCAAGTTTTTATTTCAAGTACAAGAAGCTTCAGGTTAAGCTTGAGTTTTTCATTGCGGGGGTGGGGAGAAGAGTAGATTAATTCTTGTTTGATTTATATTATGCAAGAATCCAGCCCCTTATATGCTTATACTGCTGAAGTACAAACAGATGAGCTATACTCAACTGATAGCAGTGACATTACCCTTTACAGCCAAGATGAAAAAATAAAATCCAAAAATACCCAAGCAAAACTCAAAGCCAAGAAAGAAAGAAAAAAAAAAATAAAAGCACCATGGATTTTGCTGTCAGAGCACATGGAGTAAGACCCAGATTTTCATAAATCTCAGCTGTTGCTCCAGCAACAGTCACTTTTCAAAGAGCTAGCATGCAGCAAGCATGTTCCCAAGGCTGCCCATGTCATCCCTGTGACTCTGTTTACTTGGTGTAAGTAGGGCTGAGAACCTCAGGTGAGAGCAGCACGTGCTCCATGGTCCTTGCCTGTTGCTATGAAAGCTGACACGTCTGAAGAAGAAAGATTTGCAAGAAGGACCTGGACCTGTCCTGTTACTTTCTCTAAGTAGATGCACTCTGTGTAGGGCTGCAAGGAGATGTGGCTACAGATGCCCAAGACCTAGAAAGCAATTAGAAGGCATGGGGAGAATTTGCACGCCCCCAACCCCTGTGCTTCTCCCTGTACTGCAGCATGGCATTTCTGTCCTCTAAACAGATTACTATTTAATTTCCCCTACCTCTACTGCTGGCTGCCCATAGAGAAGCAACTCGTTCCCTCCCAGCCTGTTCCTATTCACCTGATCCTATTATTCCAGCTCATTCCGACTGCCTGCGTGGGAAGGAGCACTTAATAAATCAGAATTCAGTCCACTATTACCAGATTTTTCTTTACATTTGCTAGCAAGGCGGTGTATGTTTGTCAGCATGCTTCAACTTGGGCTGAATGCTCTGGATATAGCTCAGAGCTGTATGGGATGGAAACCTCATAGCAAAAGCAAATTTTTGGTTCAGTTTGTTGTGCTCTCAGCGCACAGAGCTGAACTACTTTGGGTTGAAGCATCATTCCATGAGCACACCAAAAGACACCTCTTGCAATAACCCTTATAGCTCAATGAAATATAAGCAGCCTGCTTCGTTCTGCATCCTCTAACAACAAAAGCCTGATCATTTTCTTATTTCTCTCCTCCAGCCAAATAACTCTGGAGGCAGCGATTGGGCATATGTGATTTGTAGGTGCTATTTCTGTGGTCTGTACTCAACAGAGAGGATGAGTCTGTAAATGCTGGGACCTCACCTAAGTGCTGCACTTTCAAAAATCAGAACAAAGCTCTGAATAATACCGAAGGAAGAAGGAAAGGCCACAGAATAACAAGAGAGAGGTTTCAGAAGGGAGGTACAGGTACAAGCGAGCACCTTGCCGCAGGCAGGATCACGGTGGGCACACCAACAGCCTCAGGCAGAAGGAACAGATTCCAGCGTGGAGCCAAAGCCCGAATACCCCCACAGACGTTGCTTTGATTTCCCTGTGCAGATTTGCCAGTTACCTGGAGTGACCCCGCAGCAGCCCAGCAGCATGCAGGGAAGGAGCAGCAGCCACAGAGATGCAGGGCTTTTTGTCAGGTTAAACAAAGAACACGACAGTTCCCCCGCTGCACGGCAGCCTCCCTGCTGACCTCACAGAGGTAAAAAGGCAGAAAGACAGGAGGCTTTAGCTGAAATTAAGTAGACAGAGGATTAGCGCAGGATTTTTCTCTCTGGCCTGGCTCTCTCTTAGGTGGACAGCTTACACTCACACACCTCGGCAAAAAGAGAAACCAGCGGATGAATGATGTAATTTTGCTTTGACACAATCGGAGGAAGGAGGGGAGGAAATTATCCCTGCCTTTCTGTACACAAGGTAAAATTTGTTTCCCGCATTCATAGGAAAGTTTCCCACTCCTCCTTTCTCAAAATAACCAGTGATACTCAACACAGCCAGCCATACCTCGTCCTTAACAAAGTTTCTTCCACTCGTTCAGGAATAAAAAAGCTAAACTTTTCTAATAATCATATTCTCCACGCACGCAAAATTTACATTTGAGAACAAACGGAAAAGCTAACAGCAGCAGACAGTGCTGTAAAAGCAGGATTCCCTTGGTCCCATCCAGCTCAGAAACCAATCTCAGGGCATCACTGCTTCCCTCCACTCACAACATAAGGGCTTCCCTTCCCCAGCACTCCTCACAGACAAAACCACCTCACCCTACGTGCCGTGAAGGGAGGCTTATGGGCTGGAGCTGGCTTTTAAGTTAAATCTTCTCCCCGCTCTATTTTTTTATTTTATTTTTTAACTCTTGAAGTAATGGCTTTCTACTCACAAAGTATTCTTCAAGAAAGCAAAACAGCCCTACAGAGCATCAGGAGGAGCAACAGAGCGAAAACTCTGAACGGGACAGACTTTACAGCAGGGTCTGTTGTGACAGGACAAGGGGTAATGGTTTCCAATTAAAAGAGGAGAAACATCCCAGCATAACAGAACATCATGCACGGTTTCCACAGAGGAGGCAGAAGAGAAGCAGAACTGCACAAGCACTCATCTCCAGGGCTGCCCCTGAAGCAATGGTGTGGGCTGAGCTCATACGAAGCACTGGAGCAGCTGGGCTTTCTGGGGTCAGAGGAGGGAATTTCAGCCCTTTGGCAGTCTTGATACATGGCTCAGATGCTCCTTCAACCTACGTACATGTTTATTTCTACATGCATCCCTTACCTTTATGCCAACCAGCAGCAGCATGTGCTACCCCTTCTTCCATTCTTTAACATTGACACTACAACTGCATTTAAGCTCCATGGAAAGGAGAAAGCTCTAACAAAGCAGAGGAAATCAATACATGACAACTATAATTCTCTGCTCACTAATTACAATGAATTTACACTGCTGAGTAGGCTCCCTCCATTGATTTTTACAAAAATATTTACTGCAGCAGAAACACAGGTATAAGGCTAACTTCTGCGGCTCTGCCTTTTTAGGACATTGATTTTAAAATAATAACCAATTTCATATCACACAGTGCTTTAATACCTTCATTCAGGGACACCTTCACATAGGCAACATAGACACCTGTGCCTACAGTGTTCTTTTCCTTCATTTTCTACTCCTTTGTTCAAAATCCCAAAGGATCCTCAGTCTATTTCTCACAAGCCCTGCTCTCAGCTACTTGCTGCAGATTCTCCAAATGAACAGCATTCCGGGTTAAGCAATCCTTAAGTACTTAACAGGGTCTCTGTAAGAAGTGAGTCATGTTAAAGAAGTCCCTGGATTCAATAAGAGACAAAAGAAAACATCTCAAGAATCAGGTTAACCACCTCCACCCTGCGACACATGGGAGACGGGACAGGCAAGAGGGACCCAGGATACAACTGTTCCTGTGTTTAATGCAGCACAGAAATCCCTAAATTATTGCTCACCAGTGCAAGCATCCTGAATGCATGTGTGAAGGGAAGGGTCACTCATCAGCACCACAGGAGGATGGATGTAAGCTTCTCCCCCTTTCGAATTAAAATAAAATCATTTCTTTTGTAAACTGAGACAGAGAAGAGCAAGCCCCTGACCCAAGAGCAGAGACCTCAATCCAAGCTAATAAAGCACACTTCTAGGTACAGATGAAGGGTAGCTCTATATGTTCTCCCACGTTTTCCTCCTTAACGCCAATTTCTGAATTCAGTTACTTATTTTCTTCATGATGGAAATTAATTTAGCTTAACTCCAGGAAAAACAAAGGCAGGAGGTCAATACCGCATAAGAAGTCTGATTTCTTTTGGTTTGCCCCCATGAGAACGCCAGTGCTGCTTATGTGCCAGGAATTTCATAAATGACTCATTATCTAAGCAACAAAAATATGATGCTTTTCGCCCTCCCTCCCCCCAAACTCCACCAGGAGCAGGGATTTTTGGGGATGTGATCAGGGCACCTTGCAGGGGGAGCAGGGGCTACAGCACAGCATCGCATGGTGGAAGTCTCTGTCAGGCACTTAAGGCAGCTGTGCAACACAGAGAGGCAGATTAGTGACTGATGTGCTAGAGGAGAGCTTGCTGTAATCACAAGCAAAGTACAAAGGCAAGGCTGCTGAGAGAAAAGCATTAGAAAGGTTTGGTGAACACTTCATGGGATAGCAGTGGGCCCCTCCACAACCCCCTCCAAGCCCTTCTGTAAGTTCACCCTTTGCTGGGGACACAGCAAGGCCACAAAGCTCCCTTCCACAGGCACAGCGAAAGAATATTAAGAGGAATAGAAATCTCTACCCCAGGCATAGAATAATAAATATTTACTAGCTTTCCTCTTTGCACGTTGTAGAAACAGATGCACGAAGAAGTTCTGTGACCTGCGGGAAGCGAGCCAAAGTCAGTTTTTCTGCAAACAAAGAGCAGCTCCTATTTACCTCCTCGGTGGCACAACACATACTACTGCCTACCCAGGACAGATCCGGGATACTGTCCTCTTCTCACCCCTCTACAGGCACTGCCTACCCTACTCCACGTGTACCAGTCCCCCCAGTGCCAAACCCAGCAGATCCCTTGCTGCCAGGCAAGACAATACTCCAAGAAGTGGTCCTCTGAAACACTGAGATGTGTGCAGCCTATTCCCCGAGTACTGCCAACACATAGTAGCTGCTGCTACTTTGCCAAGCTGCTGCTGTGCATTCCGTGCCCAAACACCAGCTCCTTCTCATGTGATGAGAACCTGTTTTCATATCTCCACTCAAGCCTTGTCAAGGAAGCCTGCTATATTCCCTCAGACCTCTTTCAACATAACCACGCACTAATGAAACTGTTTGTTCTCTTGTCACGCTGCCAGAAGCATGCAAATGCTACAAAAAGCCGCACAGAAGCAACGCGAGCGTGGTTTGTTTGTTGGCTTTTCTATTTGTTCCCAGATTAAAAGACAAGCCCTACCACTCAGAACAGTTTAGAGGAAAAAAAAAAAAAAAAAAAAAAAAAAAAAAAAGCAGCTGTAATACATAGGAAAGAGGCTTATGAAGCACAAAATGGAATATGGGACCCTGAATCAAACTTAGTAATCTTTGGGGAGGAACGTGTGGGAGCCTCTGTTTCCATCCCTTCTCTGCAGCCTTTGGTTGCTCTGTGCAGTCCCCTCAGAACAACCTGATCCATCTCATACCTGCAATGATGTGTTCCCCTGGCTCACACCCCGGTGTGATACAGAGGCTTTGGGGTTTTTCATCATTTAGCTGACAACACTTCAGGCATAACACCGTGCTCCAGAACTATGCTTGGGCCATAAGAACCTATTCTCCAACAAGGCGGCCCAGCTCACAACCTGAAGGCAGGTATGGGATGGAAAGTGTGAGGAATGAGGCAACAACTTTGGTCTGAGGACCTTGGAAGTGATGCTTTCTCAAAGCAAGATGTTAAGGGTGGGCAGACGAAGAGCAAGCTATATATAAATTGTTCAAGATGCATTTATTTCCACAGACGAATGGCTGAAGCACTTTACACCTTGCCAGGGGCCATCAGAGAAGTATGTAATGTGAATCAGATTGAGAAACCTGGGCTGGGGGCTGGTGACACAGAACTCAAGCAGAGAGGAGACAGCCGAACGTACAGCAAAGAGACTGAGCTTACAAACATCTCCAGGTACCAGAACAGGCAGGACAAGTGGGTGCAGCTCACAGAAACCTCTGCAAACAGCAGCACCTGCCACACTGGGCAAAGTGCTGCTCTGTTTCCATGCAAACTCTGCTCGTAATTTCCTAATGCAGTTTGCTTTCCTCCTCAACATCTTTAACATCTCCAGTAGATTTAAAAAGCCACTTTCTTTCTGTGGAAACGTGAAAGTTCTCCATTATTCAGCACTTATTCCACATGAATGAAGGTCATCGTCCTCCTTAAAGAGCTCTCCCGCAGCATGTAACACTAATAGCCGTACCAAGATGAAATTAATTGCATTTTCTGAGATCTCACTTCTGACACCAAACACAGTGGCTGGGAAGGAAGGGGATGGCAGCAGCATCTCCTCATGCAGTACTGGGCAACCACAAATAGAGCACCAGGACCAAAGCCCACCAAGCATCACTGCCGCACTCCTCCAGCATGCTACAGGCTCCAGGGTGAAATGCCATAGAAGTTGGCACCAAATCCCAAATTCCTGCTCCAGCACATGGTGCTTAACGCTTCTAAACAATCTAGAGTCACTGCTCTTCCAGTAGTGACACTTAAGGGCTACATGAGGTGAATTGCTGTGCAAAAACGCACTTGAGTCATCAGAAGGAACCCAGAGATTCAAATTGAGTTCTTAATGATGAAACAAAAAGAACAAGTAGCAGTAAATGGTGTAAGCACCCTCTCATCTCATGGTAAAGTCACACTTTCCATCTTACTTTCAGTGTCCAGCAGCTACATCTCTGCATGAAAAAATAAGGCCAACCATCATACATCCTGCACAAAACCCTCACTACAACAGTAGCACTGCTCAGAGGCCCATGTGAGCAGAGCAAAGAACACCAGTGCCTGCTTTGCTGACCTACCCCCGTTTAGTTCCCAGTATCAGATGGTATGAACAGCCCAAAGGAGACCTGCCATCATCACGTAGAAGTCACATGCCATTTACAGGCCCCGAAATTAGGTTGACTTTGCAATTCAACGAGCACAGGAGGAAGATAAATAAATAGTTGGTGGGTTAAAAGTCAGCCTGAGTGCTGGGAGTACAGCTTGCTTTTAGCTGTGCTGCACAGCTCAAAGACTAAAGCCGGAGATGCGATATTAAGGTTCACACGGCTGAGAAGATATTGGCATTTGGGCAGACGTCAGCAATTCTTTCAAGCGAATTACAGATACCAAGGGCTGGAAAGTCAGAAGCATTTCTCTTGTGTAAAATGTGATATGCCAAGATATTTATTCTGTTGCAAATGATGCTCTACATGAATCTTAAATACCAGGCTTCTTGCAGCTGAAAAAACAGACATCCCATCCTATAAATACACACAGATATTCTCCAGCTATCCTGATGCCCCTGGTTTCTTCTATTCAGCCCAATCTGCAGTCCCTCAAAAGGCACCCAGGACTTGCACTGCATCCAAACCCTTAACACTAAGCTGCACCAGGGCAAAAAAATGATAGGAAAATGCCTTCACACTCCCCATTACAAGGCTTATGAGCACAGACTGGGCGATGAGTGCACGTTACCAGCACCGACTACAAATCAGAGACAGCATATGACTGCCTACTGCCTGTGAACTGATTGAGCTCACATTCCCAGCAAGAGCTTTCATCACTCCATATCCCCTGGAAGGGGCTTCTCACTTCCTCGAAGGGCAGAGGGAGAAACGGGATGAGGAGCTCTGCCAGTTCCCAGGCCAGCAATGCTGCACAGACTCAGGCAGGCAGAGCTGCCCTGCTGAGGTTGATTTTAACCTCGCTGAAAATGATATACACATATATTTTTTTTGCTGTCAGCCAAATATTAAATGCCACTTTCATGCTAATTTTCAAGCTTGGACATAAGCATTTGTTTTTCAGAGAAGCCTCTGCCTTCTGCACAGATGGACGCAGCCACGATGAGGAAGAATTCCACCACCATGGATGAGAGTTGGTTACCCGTTATGAAATGATTCCATTTGTGATTTTATTGAACAGAAAAGGTTATAATTAAAACTTGGAGAGAATGAAAGCAGAAGACTGCTTCTGTCAAAACATGCAGCCTGCACTTATAACCATAGAATGGCTTAGGATGGAAGGAACCTTAAAGATCTAGTTCCAATACTAAAGGCATTCCGCTATTCAGAAATTAGTGCTTAAGATTTAACCTGGTTAAATTTGTTTTTTCCACTTACTTTTTTTCCCCCCTCCATTCCTAAACTCTCCCCAGTTTGCATCCAACAGCAGAAGGAAGAGGGATGCAGTGTGTCCTGCTGGGCTAAGTTAGATCATGTCCAGCAGCTCAAGAAGTGCAAGGAAACAGGAGGGAGGAGCTCAGCTACTGAATTCAGGCCTGCAGGATGTCACAGGGCTGGAAATCACTTCTTCCCTCCTCACCACAATTCCTGATGTCACAAAGGGCAGAAGATACAGACTGGGTGTGAAAGAACACCATGATTAATTTATCCACTGCACACTGATCTCTACATCACCTCTGAAACGGGGCAGGACCATAAGGTACTGACAGAACTCAACGTGATTAATAACATTCTTTGCTCCCTAGAGAGATTGGTTAAAACAAAAATCCTGTTTTAATTTCTCTTGAAGTCATCTGGGAAACGCTCATTCTGACTTAACCTCAGGCTTTTTTTTTTTTGTTATCTTTTTTTCCCCCCTTCTTCTTTCCCCTTCAAGGGAGCAGCAAACCAGCTGTCTGTAAATGGAGATTTACCCAGTCTCCAGTTGTATGCGCCTGGGATTAGATCTCTGCCATCATGTTTGGAGCATCATGGCTGTACGCAGAGCCCTGCACAACCCAAGAGCTGCTCCAGACAAATAACAGGTCGCACATGCAAAAGGGCTTACATTAATTACGTGATTCCAGCAGGGACAGGAGTGTGATTAAACTGTCTCTACTGCCTGGGATTTGGCTGTCATCCAGCAGTAATCCCGTGCAATCTGCATCTGAAGAGTGTGTGTAAGGCCGATACCCTAACCACTTACCCTCCACAGAAGCCAAAACTCTGGTAGACTGCAGCATCCTTCCATGCAGGAGCAGTTCCCGGAGAGCAGCATCTCCTGAGACGAGCTCTGAGCCCTCAGCTCAGCTCCTGCATCTCCCTGGACTACAGCAAACCAAAGGGCACTGGGGACTTCAGGTTGGGTTGTAACTTTAATTAAACCCCAATAGCCTCTTTAAGGAAGAGCAGAACTAGACACAAGAACCACTTAGCCAGACTCATCATCTAAAAGCAAAGGTAGAACTCAAACTTACACATTCAAGCAGATAACAGGAAGATTACTACAAGCTATTTCTAGATTCTCAGTTTCATCTGTCAACTGACAGGCTAGGCTGGGCAATGAGTCATTTCTCTGCCTAATCGTGGGATAGAAAACTGGTAGACAATGTAAAGAAACACCTGGAAAGTACCTAGATAAGGCAAAGGGCAGATTGCCACGGCAGAGTTAGTTTTGCACTGTGTTATGTAACAATAAGTTGGTAAACCCCACTTGTACAAGCAGGGTAGGATATGTAAGTATTGGTATGAGGCTGGCTACTTAACTTGTTGAGTTCATCCACTACTAAGTTAAAAGACAAAGTTCTGTTTTTGCTGTACCTGTTGCTCCCAGAACCTCAACTCCAACTTTCCAATGAGCTGCTGACAGCAAATTCATTCAAAGTTTGCAATTTGTCTGAAAATGAAAATACCTCCAGAACGAGAAGCGATGCTTTCTCTGGGTCAGCAAGGAGGGATAATGCCATCTTCATTTTTCACCTTAATCCCAGATGGGGGAGGTAAGGCTCCTACTCAGAAGCACAAGTACTCCCAGCCACCTGGTTGGGAACAGGCTGTAGCTGTACATCATCTAATTCACAGTTGGAGGCTTTCCAGTTAATAAAACGACCATACGGGGCATTTAAAAAAAAATAAAAGCAACCCAAAAACAAAGCACTTCCTTCCTTTGCCACCTCCAGCCTGAAAAAATCCCTCCAAAAAAAAAAAAAAAAAAAAATTAAAAAAATGCCAGCCAAGAAGTACAACAGCTGACAGCGGAAATTCAAGAATGTCTTTTTCTTTTTACCCAGTGCAAATGTTATCAGCACTTCTGATCAATGTGCCATGGGAAGACTAAGGATGGGTTGGAGGCAGTAATTAGCATCTCAGTAAACACTGGGATCTGGTTGGGAACAAACCCACTGCTTCCCCTCCTGCCTCCACCCACACCCAGCACCAGAACACACTGCTTAGTCACAAAACAAGCTTGCCTTGCAAGAAAACAGGGACCACATGCAACCCGTGGCCCAGGAGGAAGCACTCGACAATGCTCTTGGGAATCACCTAAGGATTGTGCTCCAGAAAGGCAATGTTTAGCCCAGATTCTAGGCACCTAATTCCCATGGTTATCGATTAAAATTAAGAAACTGAATTTCAACAGAAATTTCAACAGACTTTTGATGTGAGGATCTAGACATCTGTAGACTTAATCAAAGTGTTATAATCCATGGGTCCTCCTGCATCAGCTTAGCTCCTGTGTTAATTAACTCTATTTGCTCCAGTACCACCCTCCTCCCACCTAAATGCGCTGCTGCTCACCACTACGCTCCTCCCTCCTTTCACATCTTTTCCTTGCCTTTGCTTATGCAGATTTCCCAAGTCTTTGCCCCATCCAAAGCCACGTGAAACAGCTCCCCAGTGCCCCATACATACAATTCCAATTTGCTGTCCTAGACCCTTGCAAGCAGTTCGGGTTTCCTCGAGCGTATCCTTACCTTGCACTACATCTCATCTGCTGCCTCCTCCCGCTCCTTAGGATTTATGGGCCCTTCAGGACTAATAAAGCCCAAATTTACTGATTTGAAAGCACAGAGCAAGTCTCCTCTGTTTACTCAGACCTGGAATACCAGGGGACAGCAGGACTAATTTATTTGGAAAACTCTACTCCAGCTGCTATCATCTCCACATTGCGACAGTTTTAGGGTTGAATTGCAAGACGAGCTCAAAGAGCTACACATGGCAGTATTCTAATCAACACAGGACAGCAGTATTTCATTTTCATATTTCTTCTTTACCTGAAATTTTCACTTCTATATGTCTTCAATGCACCAACAAAACCCATTAAGGACAGTATCTCTTACCTAATGGGATGGCCTGCCCCAATCTTTGCCACCTGCACCAGCCTCTGCCTTATCCATCCTCCACCAGGGCACTTCTTCAGCAGCCCAAGGGATTACCAGGGCACTCCTGCCTCTGCCACCAGGAAGGTTTCTGAATGGCCAAGGCAACTTCCAATACCTTCACTCCAGGAGAACAGCATCACATCAGTTTCACCTTCATAGCCTCAAAGATGTAAGTGAGGGCATCCAGGCAAATAAAGCTCACATTACAGAAAAGTAACAGACCTGGGAACAGACTACGTATGATTCTCTGAAGAAAAACACACAGAATAATGAGGAGATGAAAAAAGGGAACTGTGGCATTCATTGCTATTCCTGTTGCACAGGACATAAGCAAAACTGCATGCAAAGAAAACAACAGGACAAGCCCAGGGCTCGCACCCCTCGTGCTGAAGGCTGCTGGAAGCAGGGATGGAGCAGGGCACAGCTCAGCTGTCCTAAACCCACCTCAAAGATTTTCTAGTTCCAACAACCCCCCTCCCCCCTCTGCTGTGCATTGCCACAGAACAGCAGAACATCTTTACACCATAAGGACGTAACAAATGCAAGGGGGAAAACATTGCCCAAATGTCACTTTATGACACCCTCTCGTCATAAAGAGAAACTGCATCTACAGGACAAAGGCATCATGAATATAAAGCTAAGAAGCAACCCCCAGCTGAGGACAGCAGAGCATTAATTGTTGCTGAAGCATTCACTGATGCCCAAGCCTCCCCCGCAGCACAGCCAGGCTTGTTTGCAGCTCCTTTCCCACATCTCCACCCCTTCAAGTCTCCCAGTGCACAGATCCCAGCTACAGAGGGAACGCTCTCTCTAACAAGTATTACTCTTCTGATGATTGAATTAAGACATCCATATGGTGTTAGCTGATGGCTAACAAGATACAGGTGGTCTTTCATCACAAGGGTAATTGGTCTCTGCAGTGATGACTAATACACAAAAGTTGTCCCAGTTGTCATTTTTCCCCCCCTTAATATTTCTTTTCAACTCTAATAAGAAACATCACTGTCTTGCACAAACAGTTACAGCAGGAACGTTTTGTCCAACATCAAGCAATGTGAGCAAGCAGCAGGGAAAGAGCAAAGTAAGCGGGGGTAGACACGAAGAACTGGTGTTCAATGCCTGTTCCTTCCTGTTCAAACTCTTGAATTTCCTCAACTGCTGTGATCTGCCTTTGGTGAGGTCCTGCCCCTTGCAATGGTCAGTGTTGTCAAGGTGCAGCCAAGTGCTAGGAAGTATTAGTCAAAGCACAGCATGACCTGCTGCTAACAGCCATCTGAGAAAATATTTAAATCCTCACATTTTAATTGGTTAATAAAGGGCCAGATTTGGAGAGACTCCTCCAGACAATAAAAGCCCTACTACTGAAATCAAAAGGAGACTTAGTGAGAGCAGGCTTCCTCTAAGGAACAGCCAAATATCTCATTAGCAGCACAATTAATGAAATAGCTGTACCTTGGCAAAAATTAATCTGCAGTTTCCAAGTGCTTTCAAAACAGCAGAATTCAAAGGAGAAACATAGGGACCAAACCCCAGTCTTTTAAAGCAAAGCCAACGTCTCTGAAGCCAAACTCCTAGTTGAACAACCTGGATCAGCCAAGCACAGTCCCTCCCCTGTGCAACCTGGTCTAGGGAGATGCTCTGGCAGAGGGTTGGACTCAATGATCTCTAGAGGTCCCTTCCAACCCCTACAATTCTGTGATTCTGTAGCCCTGTGATCTCCTGCAGCACTCATGCTGTGCCATGCTCTGCGTGCATTCAGCTCCCATGGTGCTGGCAGTGTGCTGGAGAGGATCTTCCCACAGTACAGAATGCTCATCCTTTCCCTGAGCCCACAGTTCTGCCAATTTCCTTCCACACTGCCCACATGAAAAAAACACGAGGTCAGAAGGGCCTCGAGCCTACTCCAAAGGTGAACCAAATCCTACACGTGAAAGAAGAGTTATCTTTTTTACATCTGTACTGTACCACTGCCAGCCAGAGCTAGTGATCAGTCCCACTGTCCTCAGGATGAAAGCTGGTTTGGAAGCTGTAGCTGTGAAGCGACTTGCTGGTCAGTGGGGAAACACCTCGGCACCAGCAGCAAGGCAGCAGTCCTGCCAGCAGAGCTAACAGGTCCCAAAAGAAAGACACAGATCTCCAGTAGGTTCAATCCCAGCAGCATGGTGACAGTTCTGGATGGGATGTCTGGGATTGTCACTGCACACACTGCCATGTCCCTGAGCCTACACACTGCACTAGGGATGGCTCCTGCTCAACAAACTCTTCTCTCTGGCTTCTAAGAAGCATTCCAAGGATCTTTTATCTTATTGCATAGTGCTCACCGCTTGATTTCCCAATCCTTCTTCCAGCTCAGTCCATCCAGTGTGATCAGACACCGTAGTTAACTAGGCTGGGTCTCACAAAACACGTCCTGCTGGGCCACATCACACTTTTGACTCACGTCACAGCTATTCCTCTGGTTAATTTTAGTTCGTTTTGTTTTAATCACCCAGGCTCACATACCAAACCTGACACCTTTCCGATGTCTCAAACCAGTGAATGCACACAGCTTCATGCCATGCCTTATCTGTCACTCCTTCACACCCCTCACTGCCCTGGGGAGAATCTCCTTCCTGCCTTCCTTCAACAGCTTCAGCTCACAGGGGTTGCCCAACCAGATAAGCACCATCTGGCACAAAAAGGGTGGGAACAGCAGCCCCAGCCTACCTGCAGCAACCTCTCCCCTTCAGAAAGCAAACCAAAGTGGTTCAGCACATCATCCAACCACAGAGGCAGGTTTCATGCCTGCTGGGAACCAGCAATGCATCCCAAAGGGCACCACCCACAACTATCACCAAAACAACATGCTGGGTTTTTAATTCTTGACGTGGTCAGCTCAGCACCTTCCAATCTACTTAATTAATCTTATGAACTCAGAGCTAAAACAAACCGTCCTCTGCATGCCTGCTGTTTAAATGACAAGCAGCTCTCTCCCACAGCACTGCTTCCAAGAGGCTGCCACAGAAATGCTGCACCTCACGAGGCTCTCAGCTGATGACCATTTAAAATACATGATGGCAAAACCAACATGCTCAAAAATGGCATTTCATAAAGACAATGAAATCAGCAAATACTTATCAAAAATCAGCTGTGAGGTGCACAGAGTAACACAGAAACAGCTCCCACCCTCAATATGCTCTCACAGATTCATGTGTTGGACCCAAGCTTTACTCGCTCAGCTCATAACAAAAAAGCTATTAGCAGAAGGTTAAGGTAACTGAAGCAATTGCTGGAAAATAATGGAGCTCACAGTACTTATGGGCTCGTGCATATATACATTTAATTGAACAAATACATCCATTTAGCTACCTCCTTTCACAACAGCCTGCCTGCAGTGGGAAGGCTATTCCTCTTAATTGATTATTGTTACTGCTCTAACACTCCCTACACGCTTGTTTATGTCTCCATTTAATTTTCCAGGATATTACAAGAGGACACATGTAACCACGCTGGCCCTGCTGACACAGCAACGAGACCCAGACCTCCACCCAAAGGGGGGGATAATTTACTCTAACATACTTGTCAATGGATCCGTGGGTTAGGCCAACATAGTGAACATGGTACACCCACACGAAGCCACACAATTTATTCTGATTGGAGCCAGTCCGCAGGGAAGTAAATGCGTAAGTCCAGTGCAAAGACATTTCTCAGTAATGTACAGGCATCACTAATGCTGGCAACAGCACTTCGTTGTGTTATTACCATGTCTTTGTCAATCCTTTGGAGACTGCGGCTTTAAGGAAAAGCTGTCATCTGTAGGAGGAAGCATTTAGTGAACAAAATGATTCCGCAATTCCATCACGTCTTTAGGCTGAAAATGCCACACACCTGTAAAGCTGCGTGTGCCCATGAAGAGAAAAAAATCCCCAGGAACAAGTGCTCACATTGCACAAGTGAACATACCCACGTGGAGGTGGACAACCTCGCAGAGTGAAGATCCACCACGAGGCACAGCAGAAAAGAGCAAGGAAAGCACATGGCTGGCTGTGCTGTAGGTGGGTGAGCTCAGGGAAGCATCACCAGCAAGAAAAGCTGCCGTGACCAAAGCATTACAAGCTACCTGCAAATGTGCACGCCATGAAGGAGCAGTGCCGGGTGGGACAGCAATGAGCAGAGCCGTATAGAGCTCCCCAGCCGATCAATACACATCAACCGAGGGCTTCAAAAGGCTGGGAATATGACATGCACACTAGAAACAAGAAATAATTCTAACTTGCATTTCTAACCTACATTTCCAAACTGTAGCGTGTTTCAAGAAATTCTGGAAAGAATTGGGAAGTGCAGGCCTGAGCAAGACACACTTATCCCTTGCACAAGAAAGCTGTCAGCAGTCAGACAAAATCAGCAATTCCTCTGCATTGCCAAAACCATCATTCAGCCACTGGAAACCCAGGTGAATTTCTCAGCAGGAAAAAACAGTTCTACAGAACAGGGAAGAGATGGGAACGATGCCCATCTCGATGCGTTTCTGTGGGTACTTAGGGAGCTCACCAGCATTCCGTGGTATGCATTATGCAGAAACACAGCTATGGAAAGAACACAGCGGGTTCCAGCATGCAAGCCTGATCATCTGCAAAGTCTGCTTTCAGCTCCAACGTATTTGTGCTTCTCAGAATTACACAGCATGTCCTCCAGGTAACAGAATTCTGAAGGCTTCAGAATAAATGGGAAACAAATGTCGTCCTCAGAGGTGCTGTTACTGACTGCCCATCCTACAGTCCTTCAAATACAGTAAGTTAGGTATCGAATATTAGACCATGATGGGAGCTGCCCTGCAGAGGGCTGAGGTTTTCTGCTCTCAGATTCTTTTTATAGCTTTTTCTGTAGTGCCACAGACCAATATTTCCACTTTTGTTTTTTTAAATCAGAAGTCCCATTTCCTCCTTTGCTTTGGAAATACTCATCAGTGCACCCTAACATATTTTACACCAAATACGCAGAAGATTAATGCTTTCAAGGCTCACAGCAACTGCATAGCTTGCCAACATGACTTTCCTAATAGATATTGAATACTATTTCTTTGTACTACCACACACAAAATGTTGACTCAAACTCCGATTTCAGCATCTTACACTGAGACCTTGCTATTAACACATGGCTGTAGATATTAACTCTCAGATTTCATTCTTGTCAGTAGAGAAAAAGTTCCTGCTTCTCCAAAACACAGTGGTTGCTGTCACTTTGTCTGGACGTAAACTACCATAAGTGAGTTTTCAGATGAACAAATTTATTCCTGGAGACAGCAAGATTCCAACTAGGGCACATTTGTCTTCCTCTTCAGCAGCTCTCAACTTGGTGCTTCAAGCAAGCAAGAAAGGCATGAAATGCGAGAGCAAGCATGTCTCTGCAATAGCCACAGCAATGCCTCCACTCATCCAATGCAGAATAACCCCACTGCAGAGGTCAGAATCAGCAGTGACCATCCACAGCCCCATCCCCTTTACTGGACCTGGTTAGTCTCGTTTGGACAGTTATATGCAGATAACAGAGTTTGGCCCTTACACCAATAACTCAGGAGCACTCATCATTCTCACTACTCAGTACCCAATTCAACTTAGACCTCTGGGAAGCCCCAGGAAGGACGTGTTCTTGTCAAAGCCATCTCTGGAAATCGCTGGGTCTCCAAAACCAGCAAGTCACAGAATCACAGAATGGCTTGCGTTGGAAGCGACCTCAAGTAGCACCAGGTTCCAACCCCCCGGCTGCAGGTAGGTTGCCAATCAGTAAACCAGGCCCTAGCTCAGGCTGCCTAGAGCCCCATCCAACCTGGCCTTGAACACCTCCAGGAATGGGGTATCCACAGCCTCTCTGGGCAGCCTGTGAAAGATAACTCCTGAACACAAGGTGCATGAGTCCGTAAAGTTAAACACTAAGACCGCTTTGGCAAACTTGTAGGGAATCTCTGGCACATTAAAACCAACACAGCATTCTCCTAACGTGCCAAGCAACCCAGCAGTGCTCCCCTGCAACATCAATATCAATTTCCTCCATCAACAGGAGACAGAATAATAGCAACTTCCTCTCTATAATGTAGCCTTTAATTGTCCCAGATCTAATGTTGGCTTCCAGGAGCCATTCATTCTGCTCTGTAGGTAACCATGCTCTAGACAAGATGCAACAACTTCAGCAGTGAATGTTAAATGCTGCAGGAAGCCCAGAAGGTGCATAAGGAGACTGTTAATAACATTAATCTACCACAGCACTATCCTGGCTCTTGCCAAGCCCACAAACCAGTGCTGAGAACAACGTGGGTGCTCCAGTGACCAGAAAACACTTGTAAGCTCTTATTCATCCAGGAGGCAGCAAATCCATACAACTACTGTCAGATCAGATTTTTTCCCCCGTATCAGCTCTGTAACACCTCTGATCCCCCTCTTAATGACAAAGTCTTCATTGATTTCAAGACAACTCAGCAAGATCCAGCAGAAAAGGAACTAAAGAAAAGAGGGAAATGTCAAGTGAGTCATTAGTGGGTAGAAAAAGGAACTGTGTACTACATAGCTCTCAACATACTTTTCTCCTTTTTGAAACAAACGAGATGCCACAAATGGATGGAATGCTTTGACATCAGTGAAACTGCAGTAATAAAGAGCCCTGCACAGCCTGCAGGAGCAAGGTGCTCCTCCCATCAGAGGGGTTATGATGCCAAATGTCAATAAATACACAAGCAGAATCAGACTGCTTGTTTTGATATCTTGAAAAAGGAGTTGAGATCTTAAACACAGCAGCAGACAGAGAGAGAGAAGCAAACCAGCACCAACGCAAAAGACTTTCCCTTCTTCATATGACCACAAAACTTCCGTATTTTCTTATCTCTTGGTTGCTATTGCCAGCTTTACAACCATTTGTGTCAAACACGCTCTCGGTTGAATGGAACATATTTTCCACTATCAGCAGGAACAGACACGGCTACGGCACTGATGTGTTTTCTTCTGAACATCCTTTGGTGCGTGCTCACGTGCATGAGTTTTTCTGGTTTGATTTGCCCTCAGTTACCACAACACAGCCCTTCTCCTCGGGTTGGTTACTACAGCAACAGGATCTGTTTGAGTTTGGTATCAACACATTGCAGGCCTCAAAATGTAAGGTACCTGCTGTCAGCTCAAGAAACTTGAAGCTACACGTTAGCAGCTCATGCCATGGAGATATCTTTCTGTAATCTTTCATCCTGTCTCCCTAATTATGAAACCCTATGAAACCCCACCTCCCTGGCAGAGCACGAGCCTGAGCAACCTCTGCCTCCAAAGGAAGCACATCAGGGGTGTGCTGCCCATTATCCCACAGAGAAACCACAGCGTGCAGGACCTGAGAGACTTCAGGGCCATAAATGCATACTATTCTTTGGCTTTCATTACAAGTGAAATTAAAGTCCCATTTTAAAACCCATTCAGTAACACTTCCGCATTCTGCATCCATGCATTTATCCCAATATTAAAATTTAAAAAAAGAGATGTTATTTTGTTTTGTTTGTAAATTGAGCGGTCTTCCTGCATTGTAACTTAGGCGCAAGGAGATTGTACAAGGTTACATCAGGTTCTACCACTGAACTCCAGTACATCTCAGAGGGAAGGACAAAGCTCTCAGTGCATGGGCTCATTTCTAATTCACTGCCTTGGGACAGAAGAGGGATTTCATTGCAGGTGAACAGTGACTAGTACTTAACTGTCAGGTAAGAGACTGCTTCTTCCCCCCGGCCACAGTACAGCCCATACGTATGTGACAACACACTGAGACAGCATGGACTGGTCAATTGGATCACTTCTTACCAGCAGCCAGCCATGATGGAAAGCTTGGCCAGACTATTACCACTGTCATTAATTAGTTTCTATCCTAAGGGAACAACCTATGCCAGATTTGCTCCTAATTTAAACTGAGGAAGCTTACCCAAAAAATATATTATCCGGTCACACGCAGAGCAGCCCCCACTGAGTGAGCATGCTATTACGAGAAAGCAAACTGATATAAATATAGCACAGTGACAGTATACACTCTGCAGTTATTTCCTCTGTGAAACAAAGGAGAGTCACACTTGGGTTGGAGAATGAAGTGGGTAAGCTGCTCAGCCAGCTTTCTGCTAAGGCCACTGAAAATTGCATTGATCACATCAACAAAAATAATCAGTGTAACACAAACCCAAGCTAATAAATCTCTAATAACATCCTAAATAAGAACTCTGACCACTTCTCAAGTATTCACAAACCTGAGAAGACACACATTTCCAACTGCTTCCTCTCTGTTTACGTTCACTCACAGAACAATATATCTCCCGTCCATTTTTTCCTGTTAGCTTGTGTTTTTAATAACCAAATTGAATACAGTGTCAGAATTAATCATCCTCTATTCAAAAACCTACTTGTGATGGATAGGTTGGGAAAGGACAGATACTGAACTTCACTGCTGGCATGGCTAATGGACTGGGTGTACATATGCTCTCTTCAGCAACCCACAATTCACATGTACATGCTCAGATTGTGATTTTCCTAAGTAAGGCCAGTAATTTTACTCTTTTCTTTTTGGCATTCTACCTGTAAAAAGGAACCCTAGCATAGATAGAAGCATATTTCTGAAGGAAAAGTAATGAAGAACATAGTAAGCAGAAATCATTTTCTTCTGGCAGCGTTTTCCCAGCCACAGCTGATCTGCCAACTTTATTTAAATGAGTTACTTTAGCATACAAGATGAATGTATCTAAGGAACAAGAAGAATCACTCTTCCTAATCTTCCTCTTACACACCCTCCTTAATCCTGTTCTCAGACATGAAGCATTGCTTAAAAATGCCCATGGAACAGACGGAAAGTTGCTGCTTCTTCATATCGCTTTTTTTGTAATAGATAATCTCAGAACTGCTCCAAATCCCAACTCATCATTTATGATGCTGGCTAGGCCGCCCCAGTGAATTTAGTCTCATTATTCACCTTTGGGCTGTACAATATTTTGTATTTTATGTATTGCTTGGTTCTCTCCAGTGGATCCCTCACCAGCCCTTGCAGAAAGAAGAGACGGTTAATAGCAATGCAAGGACAGGAATGCCAGGATTTTATGACAGGAAAACATGGATATGCTTTGAATATGTAGAAGAACTTCTAAGTCAAGTAGGAACACATCCAGGAATGCCATGCTGTCTAACTGTGCTATCCCAAGACACCTAATGCCCTTCAGCTCAGTGGGACTGCCCAGCTGTGTTCAGTTATGGCTGGGAGCTTGGTAAACGCCACGGCAAGGAGAGAACTGATGGCACTGTCCATTCAGTTGATGGTTGAAAACCAGGAGTGAGATGAAAGCACACATACATGGGGTTTTAGTTACTAGAAATGATACTAACAACTGCAGAAGAAACGCATTTACAGCAGCACACACTTCAACTTTATTGTGATTTATTGCACTGGAGCCATTTACCAGGTGACAAGTACTGCAGAAAGAAGAACGAGCCAAGCCAAAGAAGATTTCCACCCTCCCTCCCCCAAGAACAACCTCATCCGCAGCATCCACTTTAAATCTGCTGCAGTACTACTACTGAAACCTATGAGAATGTTACAAGAACCACAGGGACGCTTCACTGGGTAACTCAGCCCAAATTTCATATCTCAGACATCTGGAATACTTCTGCGATGTGATCACCATAATGAGCTCAACTCTAGGCTCAACATATCTCAAAGCAGACATCACCAGCTTCTTCATCCCATTTTGTTACATGGGTCACATTACTTGGGGCCCTGCCACAGCACACTGGGTCACAGCACTGACTCTGTAGCAGACCCTTGCTTGCTAAAATGTGATGGATGTGATGGTGGAAATGACAAAGTCATGCACTTCCTCAGTCTCCTCAAGCATAAACAGCCAATATCAGAATTTAAAGCAGTCTGGGCAAACAGCAACTCCCTAATAAGCCACTAACCATTACCATGGCTGCCAACCTTTACCACAGCTATAACAAAAGAAAGTATCAGAGTGCTTCCCCGCTGCTTACTATCGCTCAAATACAGACCAATACCACCTTACCTTCCCAACCACAGCAGCACACACAGAAGACACCTAAAGGCAGCCCTTCCAGCAGCAATAAATAGGACAACAGCAACATGGAAAAACTTCCAGTGAGAGGTTAACAGAGCCTTACCTATGTACAGAGAGGAATCTTTCCGTCTCACGTGGTCATCAATGTAGGAAACTCCCAGGGGCTGGACAGGGGTAGCACCAATGCCCAGGAGGACCTGTGCTCCAATGAGCAGCAAGTACATCATGTTGGTGGCAGTCCGATTCCTGCAGATAAGGTCCGGGTCTGGTCCCTCATCGCTGGTGGACCCATTGGCAGCACACACATCCCTCCCTTCAGCTCCCCAGCGTATTTCCCCTGATTCGTATTCATACTGGTGGGTCAAAAATTCAGGCAACGCGGAAAGGAGAGCACCCAAGGCCATGACAATCCCTCCACATCCTATCAAGCGCGGTCTGTGTCCTCGGGCTCCAAAGTAGCTCACGAAAAGGATGAGGGCCAGGTTGCCGATCTCAAAGCTGCTGGCAATGACGCCCACATCTGCGCTCTGGAGGTTGAATCGTCGCTCCAAGGTGGTTAAAACACTCACCTGCAACAGAGAAATCCAGAGATAGTTACTGAAAAGGAACACAAACTGCTTTCTGTCCTCCCTGAATGCCTTGCAAATCCTTGCACACACTTGGCTCGCAAGCTAGCACAAGTTCAGGAAGTCAGTAGGAGACAGTGATGCACAAATAGGCAATTTGGCTGGAATAGAGGGCTTCCATTAAAACATTTAAATAAAACAGCGATCAAATGGCTTAAACCGTTTGTGGATTAGTTAATGACTGGGATCTGCAATTACAGAATAGCTCTAAGATGACAAGCAAATTAAAATTTACATAGAAGATTTAAATCTACTATGAAGAAGGAAACACATCACACGTGGTGGCTATTTAACATGAAAAAGAGAGGCACAGGAATAGTTGTCAATCTTAGGACTGATGCAGAAAGGAATGACCTGTTCTTTGTATTCAAAAGGGGCAGGATAAGAAGCGACAAGCTGAAACAACAGCAAAGCTGACTCAGATTAAACACAAGGTTGGGGTGGGGGGGAAGAAGCCTTGTACTGGCAAGGCATGCAAATATACTGCCTGGAGAGGCTGCAGAGCTCCTGGAAAAGAACACAGAGCAGCATCTGTTAGGAACACCACAGGTACAACTGATTTTGCCACAGGGCAGGAAGATGGATCAGGTCATCTCGAGGCATCTTCCAGTCTTGATTATGGCAATGAAACGCACTGCAGGCTTTACACACAGGCCAAGCCCTGAGCAGCGTGGGAAGATGAAACATCAGGTACCTTGCTTGCTGTCATCCCTACTCAAGGGAGAAAACTCAGTGTGTTCTCCTGTCTGTAGCAGTGTCCGATTTACAAAGAAAATAAAAAAAAAAATCTCATCTTGAACGTGTCACAAAAACGCCAAAAGCTTTTACCTTCGATAAAAGACTGCCTTGTTTTGCAGGATGTCAAAGAAGATGTTTAAGGTCATCCTAAAACAGGCAAGTTTTGCTGCTAAAAAGAGAGCCACAACACGTTGTAAAGACCTCCCAGCAGAAGGTAGCCCCTGGATAGAGTAAAAATAGCCTCCTACTGGAGGCACTGAAAAATCTTTGCTGATAAACCTCACGAAGCAGGAGCCAGTCTGACCAACCTTAAAGTATTCTGACAGCAGCTCTTCTCCAGGGGCAGCCAGCCTCAGCCAGGGTACACCAGGGCACAGCTTGGACAAAGACAGCCCCATCGGCCACACAACGGACAGAAAGCAGGAGAAGCCCCTCTGCTTTGCATAAGCAAAAGCCCTCAGAATTCAGCAAGGGAGGTGTCCAAAGTCAGGTCTGCAAACATCACTCATTTGTGATTTCTGAATATTCAGCCCTCGTCCTGTACAAGCAGTTGTCACGTTATGCCAGCGCTCAGATTCAGGAGCCAAGAACTGAGCAAGAAAGCAAACAGAAAAAGAGAACCACAACATAAAAACTCAGCCCTGTAGGCAATGCCACAGCAGTACCAAGCGAAGGTGTGTGTGTGTGTCTGAGAGAGAGAGGAGCCTGCTGTTCCATCTGGAACACAGGGCACATCTCCTGCTGGGTGAAACAGTGCTGGGATTCACTGGGAGAAATGCTGACCTTGTGTGCGAGGGCACAGCACAGCCTGTCCCTGCTGCAGAGAGCTCGGCCGCTCTGCTTGGCAAGCAGTGCCTGAGCACAAATCTAAGGGAGACGTCACCGTCCCCAGCCCTCTGTGGGACTCAGCTGAGCAGCTGGGGACAGACGCAGCCATAGCAAGGCAGAGCAATGTGCACAGCATCCTGCTGCCCAACGCTGTCCCACCAGGCACTCCATTTATCACCTGCAGCACGGATTGGTTTCACTGCAAGACATGAGCTAATAGGGTCAGTGCAGCACATCAGCAGGGCTCCGGCAAGCAAGCAGCACAAAGCCAGGCTCTGGGAACCTCCTTCACGCAGCTGGACTCCAAATACAACTTCCAGCTGCTTCAATGGAAGGTGATAGAGTTCGGCTATTTTGCCACCTCGAAGGTAAAATCACATCCATATTGCTCATTTCTGAGCCACGCCTAGATAAGAAACCCCAAGCTACACATTTCAGCTGCGTAAACTGAAGCACAGAGAGCCAAATGTTAGCAAGGCAAGGACAGATGCAATTAATCCATGATGGAATAACTTAGGATGGTTGGTCAGCAGCTAGGAGAAGTGGTTTCCCAAGGTCAGTAGGTATTAACTAGTTTTGGATGTCTCTCCTGCATTTGGACCTGCCTGCCAAATTGTCAGCTCTTACCATGCATACATAAGTAAGTGAAAAGCAGGCTGGCATTTAGAAACACTTCAGTGCCATGTTAGAGCACTTACTTTGGATTTTGGAGGGCAGGATTCCAGAGAGAAAACTGCACCCTTTCCACATAAAACTCACAGTGACAGGGACAGTACACCAGTGACAAAACCGGGAATTAGAACCAGGAGTCCCAACTGTCATTCTGCTCTTAGTTGAGTGGCTTGTCCTTTTCCTTTTGTAATAAAACACAGTAGGGAGTCTCAGCCTGCATTACTCCACCATGCTGCTTTGCTCTCCGCTAACGCCTTCTTGCTTTGCTTTGGCAGAGACAAAAAGGAGAGGAGAAAGACCAAACTGCAACCGTCCTGACAGAACAGGCAGGAGCTTATTCCTTTTATTAAGCTGTGTATTCGTGGAGGCATAGCGAAAGAAAACCACCACACATCAGCCTCAAGCACCCAGAGGAAAGCGGCATCCGAGTGCAAAGCGCTGACACCAGCACGAGCAGAGCGGGCTCTGAAACACTCACAGTGATGGGGGGGGAAATGACAAAAAACAAAAGCCAAAATAAAAATAGGACTGGGAAATCAACTGTCCACATGCAGATTTTTGCACCAGCAACAACTGCATCACATCCAGAGTGGCAGCAGCTGAGAGAGCACAACCTAAATCCTTGCTTTAACATTGGCTGTGACCTTAAATACACATGCTGCCTAGAATGCCGACATTAGCACAGCAGAGATGTTACTTGCATTAGTTCTAAGCCAACCTCTGCCCATGACTAGAATCGCCTTCCACTTTCTCCTGCACTCCACCTTCTTCTGCATGCAAGCATCCCCCAGCTGTAACCTGACTAATAGCTGCAGTCTGCATGCAGGAAGCTGCTGCTGCCCTTGTAACTGCTGGATCAGAAGACAGCACTGCGCTGCCCACATTTCCCCAGCAGATCAGCCACAGCAGTTCCCAGGCACTAGCTCTATTTACCGAGAGTTATGTAAATGTCGCAAAAGGCACCACAGGTCCCTGTGAAATGTCATGTGAAAGGGCTGCGAGGATTAGAAAGAGTCGCTGTGTGCCGAGAGCAGTGCTCAGGAGCACAGCTCATGCAGATGCTGGTTCAGCAGCAGGGATGCAAGGGGCTGGAGCAGCACCAGGGCTTTGGATGGACAACCCCCCACTAAAATTCAGTGGGATGCAGCCTGCAGCAGGGGCTGTGAGGTTGCTGTTTCCTGTCTGAAAGCAGCTCTGCTTTACCTAGATCCCTGCTACTCATGTGTCCTTCTGCCCTACAGACCAGGCCTGAACAGCTCACCAGGGCACTGCACCTGCCAAGTGCTTCAGCTGCAGCATGCACACACAGCAGCCTGCCAGCCCCATTCCTGATCACACCACCTCCTGCAGCAGCAACTGCCTTTCCATCCCCAGCTGCATCCTTCGCCTCCTCAATTCCCGTTTCACCAACTCACAACACATCTCCTGCCCAGCACTAATGGCATTAGAGATCAACAGCTGCTGCTGCTCTGCAAGTTCACACTCCTCCAGGGTAAGTCTGCACCAGATACACCAACTGAACCACTGTAACCTGCATTACTTTGGGCACCTGAACACCATCCTCAGAGAGCCAGGCTGGAGATCTAGAGAAACCGTGTAATCCAGCCTCCTGCCTTTATGAGCACACAATGACTGCAAGTAATTAAAGCTCATAGTATGCTATGTGTAGGCTCCAGACCTCATCTCCCTCCTCTTCTTACAGAGCCAGGGAAGACAGCATGTATGTCTGCCTCAGTTGTTTCCAAACATTCCCAGGGATCTGGGCTGAAGGGTCCTCCCAAGTCCACTCTGCAACACTTCTCTACGATTGAAAAAGGAAAACGATCTCACATTGTGCATACGGTGATAAATTCCCTACAGTAAAGGAAAAAAAGAAATCAATCCGTCACCAGCTTAAATTTTTTTCAGCCAAAGAGACTTGTACTGCCATCCCTGTAACCAAACCCGGGGAAGCCTTTGTGCCTTTCTGGCCTTAGTTCAATAATACTTGCTCACATTCATCATTCTTGTCAGCCCCAAATCTATAGATCTTGGCACTTCTGAATGATGGCAAATTTGTTCTCTCTATAGGCTGTTTATTTTGCATTAATGCTCAGCAAAAATGCAATCTGCAGACCTGCCTCACACTATTGCCCCACTTTATCACTATGAAATGAATCAAAAGCTGGGGGCACGGTTACTAAGTCACATATACAGTGCATTGAAAATGGATATCATATTGTTCCTATCTCCAATGATCAAGTCATATTCACCCACAGAGTCTACAGATAAGTTCATTGTATTAATAATACGGGGTTATATATAGAAAACACATCGACTTTATGCCTGAAGGGCCTTTTTTAAAGGCTTCTTTTTAATGTAAAATACATTTTCTCAGTTATGTGGTAAGAGATCGGACTTGAAGAGACATGTCTGCATCGCTAAAGGGTGTAAAATAATTGCCTGGCAACTCTGTTCCCAAAGGAAAACAAACGCCAACCGTCTCCCACAGCCTCCATTACAGAGCTGGGAAAGTCAAGATTCCTTGAAGAGCCAAAGGAGCCATCCTGGAACGAGCACAGCCAGCTCCACGTGCCTTCAGCCTCCTTTCTTCAGCTGTCTCCTGGGCCTCCCTTCCAGCATCCATGCAGGATAAGGTGAAGAGAACAGCACAGCCCACGCCAGGCTGCCAGTCACTCCTTTCAACACCGTTCCCACCAGTGGAAAAGATGTCCTCAGCACAGATGCTGAGACCTGTGCTGGCGTTGGGCATGTGAACGTAAGGGAAAGCAAAAAAGGGTGGCAATACCAACACACCCAGGCTGGCTCTGCTCGAGGGCTGGAAATAGTCTCTGCATAGAAATTTGCATTCACGTGGCAGGGATAATAGATGCTGCAGCTGAACCTCTGCTGGGAAGCAGGGTGTTATTAGCTTGACTGCTGCTGCATGCGCCTATGCTGTTTCTAGGCCAGCACCAGTAAATCTGCAAGTTCCTCTGCTGGTGCCAGTAGGAATTTGCAGCTCAGATCCATGCTTCGCTCCACTGCCTGGTGTGGGCAGTTTATTCTACGTTCTAGGGACCAGCTCTGAGCTTATTGATGAGGTCCAAAAATTAAGCACATGCTCAAGGTCAGGATTTTCAGAGGTCTGAGCAGAAGGGATATTACTCCATGCAGCTAAAGCAGCACAGAACTTTTGCTTGATAAGGATGCATGTCTTTCTTCCTTCTTTGCTGCAGTCACATAGAAAGCTTTCTGCTACTTCTCATACCCCACTCAGTAGCCCATATTTTGGTAGCCACAGTGTTCTATGCCACTTGCCTCCATGGCACAAAGCCTCTGCCTGGTTACACAGCTGTGCTGCTGATGCTCACAGCAATGCTAACTGCACACTGCAAGCCAAGCAAAGAGCTGACAGAACCCAAAGAAGATACCTCGTTTGGTCAAAAGTTGGTATACCCACACAAACCCACAGCTCGTTTCCGAATAGCTTAAAAAATAAAGTCATGTGCCTCACAAACTTAAATATACTCTCCACTATTCCAGCCATGGTGGGATCCATACAGTTCAAATGCACAGCAAAAATTAACCTATGTGGTGCAGGTGATCACTGCAAGCAAACACCTCTGGGCTGCTCTACTTCAGCATCAAGAGCACTGCCCTGCTTGAAGAGATACCAGCACGGGGGCTGTCAAGGGGTGTTAACTGCAACCTTCCCCCTCACATCGATCAAGGGACAACACTGAGTCACCAACTGCTCAAAATAGACACAGGTATAGAGCATGAGGCCACACTGAACTTCCTAGTGAAGCCTGAAAGGCTTTTTCTGTTGCTCTGAAATAGATGCATCACTTTTTTTCCCCCCCCTAAAAAACCCTTTTCAAGTCCCAACCTATGGGAATATGACCACAGCTGCTGACTCAGTGTCCACGCAGCCCTTCTGCTCCCAAGCCTGCTGCTGAAGATTCACCTCACTGTACGAATGCAGGTGATATTTTGGTCTCTGACAAAGTTATCTGCACAAATACACCGAGTGCTGGAACCCATTTGTAGCCCACGCTTCTTGTCAGCAGCGCACGTGCAAGGAAGCTAGCAGGTAGCCAAATCCTTATTTTTAAGCGCTGTGTCACTTCCACTGGCAGCAAAATAATGCATCGTAAACACACACAGAGCTCAGGCCTCAACCCCAGCACACAACAGCACCGCTGGCACCTTTCAGCCTGGGAGGAGGAGGAATGCCACATGCAATAAGCATACAGCAGCAGGGGTTCACAGAAAGTGGCCACAGCTCAGCTCTGTGAAAGCAAACAGCGATAGGAATGCATCAGAGCATCTCTCACACATTCAGAGATGGATCTTTTTTTTTTTTTTTCTTGCATCTGCTGAACAGCTGAATAGAGCAAGAGAAAAAGTATCCTACACTGTGCATACCAACTTAAAGGTGGGCTCCTACAGCGTGACAGCCGCCCCTGGCCACAAACAGGGCTGCAGTAAGATCCACGTGTGAACTGTGCAAACAGGGCACCTTCATCCCAGGTTCAGCCCTGTGCAGATAGGTCAGTCGAAACACAGAGAAGAGACATAGTTCACGTCTCTAAGGGGCTCCTGCTGCTAAGAAAAGCCTCTTCTGTGGACCACCAAAGCACCAGAGAGGCAGGATCCTGACCTGCAACATCGCACTGCCCTCACTTCACTTTCTTTGCCTCTCCCCTCCCTGCATCAACACAGGTCTGCAGTGAAGACTTTGCACAATAAGCAGGGCTACTTACCACAACACAAACCACAATGCAAGCCTGACAAGAAAACCTGTCATGCAGAGGACTTCATGTTATCTTAGCTTATGATCGAGAGCTGAATTCGGGGTTAAGGGTTGCACCCAAGTCCTGGCACAGGGCAGGCATGAGGCCTGCAGAGCTGGCTGCAGCAGCTCTCTCAGCACCAAGCAAGAACCAGGGCAGAAGTGACACATGCAGGGCACTCTGAAGCAGCGTTAATACAAGCTTTGATAGAAGCTGAATTCATTTTTCACAGTTGGAGGACAACGGTGATTATATAAAGGCTATATACTGAGAGAGGAGGGTTTCTGACAAGCCCAACTCCTTTTCCTCACATCTGCTCTGGCTCTGCTGATATGTCTCATGCTCCACTCCCCACCACAGATGCATGGCTTCAGCAAAGGGAACTTGGCTTAAGGAGAACTTTGAGCCGTTTCTCATCAACCAGTACTTCTGTTTAGTAAGCGATGGGAGGAAGGAAGCCACTTAGAAGGGAACTAACAAAACAGCCACATTACACACCAAGCCACAGCGTTTCGTGGCAACTCATGAAATAAAGGCATAAACATTCATAAGTCTGCAGGTGGAGTTAAGACTCTCTAGCACCCAAGTACCAACACCCCAAGCCGGTCCCAAAGCCACATGAGCTGCTTCTCCCCACCTCACACTGCAGCCCACACAAGAGCTGTCCGTGTCATCCTGCTCATTTGCTAAGTAACACCCTCCTACAAAGCTGTTTGCAAAGCACTTCGCTTTCCTTCCAAGCCATCCCCGTGCAGGGCTAAGGGTATGAAGGAGATCAGCTTGCCTGCTGCTGCTGAGCTCCCCAAAGTAGAACAGGGCAGGCTGGGAGGCAAGCACAGAGTGTGTGGGGTAAACAGACAAGGAAACAAGGTGAGAAGGTGCTCTGAACTCTATCCCTGCCTGAGAACCTAGTTATTAACTTCAGTGCTCCCAGTGTGAAGAAGTGGGGTGGAAGATGTGAAGGGCAGACTCGTGACAAATGCACATCAAAGTTGGGCAGCTCTGAGCACAGCACAAAACGTGCAACTTTATATCCTCCACCATCCTACCATCCCCACACTGCCACTTCGCTCCTGAACAGCAGGTGATTTACACTTGCCTTTTAAAATAACACATGCACAAAAAAAACCCATACAGGCAATAAAGACTGTCTTGTAGTTAAAGAACAATTAACTTTGAGATCTAGCATTGCTTGCAGACTTATTATAGTCTCACTTGGACTCAGCGTGCTCCCTGTAAAATAGACAGTAGCAACGAGATGCCTCACCAGGTGACATGAGCCCTGTTCCTTGGGGTTCACTATGAAGCAAGCTATCAAAAAGCAATGAACAAATGTGTCTGCTGAGGCTGTACACACAGATGGGCAAATTTCACCCCACGCCTGCAGTATTAACAACACCCTTGTTAGAGACAGGCACTGAAGAGCAGCTTACGGGGTCCCCTCCCTCACTGTAGAGTCATCAGACCCTGCAAAATTGAGCACGCACAAGAAAAACAGAAGTCACCACCTCCTCCACTTATCCACCTGAGATGAGCAGAGCACAATACTACAGGGTTGGAATGGCTTTGCATTTCTTGTTCAATACTATGCCAAACAAGACCAAAAAATGAACACAAGCATGTAACCCAGTGTAATTAAGCCCCTACTATGCCAGCAAAGTGATGCAAGCAGTCCCTAAACATGGGTTTCCTATACCAGAGGACAATGCTGGAGACATTTGCTGATGTATACAGTACAACTTGCATGGAGGAATCTGGAAAACAGGGGCTGCAGGTTACATCAACTCCGACCATCTGATCGGTGGAGATAGCTCCTTATGCAATCTCACTAGCTGTTAGGCTAAACACTCTGTCTGCTTTAATGTAAGCCTATTAAAGTTTTCCTTGTAGCTTCGCGCTCATTTTCTTCCCATCAGTACATCCTCTGCACCCATTTCACATGCCACACTTTCATCTCTTTCCACACTTCTTCACTCATTCTTCACAGACAGCTTTTACAGGAGTGTCATTCCCTTTACATTCAGCTCCCCTGGTTCCTGCCTCCCAAAGGTACTAATTACAAGGCAGCTTATTAGCCAGGCACATAACATTTAGGTTTTAATTCTAGCCTGCTTTAAATGAAGCTAGGCACCACTGAAGCAATCCACCGCAATCAATAATAGGCAAAGAGATTTTTCTAAAGCACTTAAGTGGCTTTGGAACGAAAGTGCCATTTTCAAAGAGACACTTAGAGTAAGTCACTTCTGTCAATTTGACTGTGGCTCAGAAAGCATCTTTGAAAAATAATACCCTCAGGCTCTTCAATCCATCACTACCACAGAGCAAGTAAAGCAGCCCCAAAGGCTCAAAAAAGCAAAGGCTGAGTGTCCACGATCCCAGCCCATGAAGCCTGGCCACATCATAACTACCAAAGTAGTTGATGGAAAGAGAAAACCCAAAGAATGCCTAAGGAAGTCCATGACAAAGACAGGAGATGAACTCCAGCATCACAAGGCCCCAGCCTGCATCTTCACCAAGAGCTGCAGTGCAGCTGTTGCTTTGTCAACAAGCCTTATTCCATGGCAAAGCTGTCTTCTCCCAGGTCTGCCACGTGTCATGCTGCTCAAATGCAAATGAAAACAGATTTCCCTGGGCATGGACATTAGTCTTGACTGATGAAGGCAGTGTGGACATAACAGCTCCAGACAGCCAGTCGCAAAGTAAAATCCTGGCTTTAAAACATAACCCACGTGTGGCAGGAGTTTTCTTCTATCCCTGCCGAGATGCCACCATCAACAGACTCTGCCTAGAGAGAACTGCCCCTGAAGAAACAAGTTGCTGCTTCCCTATTTGTTTTATCTCCTGGTTTCATCAGCAGCTGGGCCAAAGGAGAGGGCAGGAGTGCTGAAAGCCAAATCCAAGTGCCCAGAATCATTACATTATGTACCACTGGAAACAAATAAAGGAGAAGGGAAAAATCATTTCGGTTCCCACTTGCATTTTCACCATGCATCTCTTAAAGACAGCATAGCATGAAGCCTCACAGCATGATCTCTGACAGAATCCTATGATGTTCTGGCCATGCTCTACATCAGAGTAACCAGACACTCTGCACTTGTCCCAAAAGGGGGGGGGGGGGAGGGCTGTGATAATTGATAATTAAACTGATAATTAAACCAGAGGACAGCACTTCGCTATAGCCCCTTTGCAAAATATTTTTGTTTGTTTGGACGAACCATCAACCCCATCACACAGCAACATCATCTCAGTGAAAGTCATTTTGCAGCTGGGTACACATGACTATTGGGCTGGGAGATTAGAGAATAACCGAGAAAAAAACATTCAGACACAAGACCTGTTGATTTCCAGACCCACAGTGGCTTCCACAAGAGAGCACTCAATTCACTGAAGCCTTATAAAGTCCCCACAGCTCCACTTGAAGGACGTCCTTCATATGTAGAAGGAGCTCTCCAAGCAGTGAAACTCTGGCTTCATAGCTCCATTCCAGACTTTCCCTCCTTTGACTCAAAATCCCAGCTATACAAAATCTTCAAGTGGTTTCAAGATGTTATGCCGAAAAAGTAAAAATATCATTTCCTGGATGCAAACAAGCCAGTTTCTTTTCCATGCAACACTCTTGCTCCAGCAATGCAATGAAAGCAAAGAGAACTTTGCATTGAGATTTACCAGAGTTGCTACCTGGCCAACAAATTGCTCTCTGAACACTCAACCATGGAATACCCAAGATGCTGTGTATCAGTACGGGAACATCTTGAAAAAGCAAACTACAAGGGACCCTGGAAACTGTTCAGAAGAAGGCAATTTGCATCTGAAAACAGCAAAGACCTCATTTTAGAGGCTGCATCCAGACCTTATCCTAGAGGCTGCATCCGAAGTTCCCCAGGAGTCCCGATATACAACTACAGTGACTCATTAGGGATCTATTTAAATAAGAAAGTAAAATAAAAATTCTAGTAAGAGACTTGTCCAGCATCGAATAAAGCTGAATTATTCCAATCAATAAATTTGTACTCAGCTTCAAGATGCTAAACCTTAGGCCCCAAGTGTATTCACAAAAGAAAGCAGGAGGAAATCTAAACATTCTCTGCTAGCACTGAGATTAAGAACAAGACAGCAGCCTCAGTGTGTCCCAGTTCACAGCAAACACTGGATTTCTGTATAAGGCCAGCATTTGGGAAAGCTTGTACCATCATGCCAAATGATGCAGCAAACCCACAAAGCTGTGCCTGCAGCACATGATTTGTGAGTATGGCTTAACTTCAACCCATCAAACAACTCCCAAACTGTTTTCAAAACCCATTCATTCACAGAAGCATTTGTTAATGCAGCAGTGGCATCAAAAAAGCAAACAACCTCTTGGAAGCAAGAAGTTTACTTAGCTATACAGGATGTTTGAAATAGCCTTTGCTCTTCAGTTCCTTCAAGTTGGTAGGTTTCAATCCCAAGGACTATGAGAAAACGTTTCGGTAACCTCACGCCAGCTCCATTCAGACACGTTGTCTTTTTAACATCATCAATCATCACTGTTTGCAGAAAGAGAAGCACAAATCCCAGCACAGACCAGCACTGCACCCAAGAGCTCAAACAAGCCATGAGGTTTTTGTTACCACCTTTTGATGACAGAAACACAAACCTGATGGAAAACCACCCCTCTGCACCTGAGCAGGTAAGACAACACGGCAGGGCCCTGCAGAACAGCCGAGGTCAGAAGGTGATCACAGTGCTGAACACCTCCAGTGCGACCAACCATGGGATCACCCAAACTGAGGGATAATTCCCAAGGAATACCACCACCCTTTGCAAACATGCACCTCCAGACAAGGCAGCCCTTCAGCAGGAGCTCCTGCCCCTCAGCCGGCAGCTGCGCTGACTTCAGACATAAGGACCTGCATTATAACTAGCAACGGGCAGCAGGAAACAAAGTGTGCATCTCATGCAGAGGCTGAAAGGCCCATTGTAATTAACTGCTCTCAGCCCTGTACGTTGAGCAAGACAAAAACAAAAACACAGTTCTGTTTTACTGGTAAGCCCCAACAACTGCTGCCCACTGTTTCTCCTAAAGGACCTTCATGCTTAAGGTTCTCTCTTCAGCAGAGCTTGGTGAGGTCGATTCCCACAATTACCAAATCTTACAGATGCCAGCAGGAGAGAAACAGTATGTTTTAGTGGCACTCTGCACAGGCACGGGCTGAGCCTGGCTGCTGCCCACTGGCTCTCTGTAACAGCCAGCAGGGGCAGAGAGCAACCAAGAACAGAGGAATCCATTTGCCAAACGCCAGCTAACATTTCTGAAGTGTGCCAGTGTCCGCCACAACACCTCACCAAGCAGCATGGATGCTCTTCCACAGGAAAGGTAAAGATTCCCAAGCAGCTCAGAGAGAAGAGCTTTACTGAATCATGGCAATTACGGCTCCTTCTGCAGCTCAGAGAAATTACAAGAGGCAAACTTTTGGACTGGAAAATGAAAATTCCAAATAAGAGTTCTTCCTATTTAAAGTCAAGACCTTGCTACACACTGTTATTTTTCTGTTGATTCCCAGTTAAAGGGAAATAAAGGAACTACCGCTACTTCAGCACCTCTGTAAATAGTGCAATACTGCCAACTAAATCAGGATGAGAAGCAAGCACATTTCCAGCAGATGGAAGTCATTAGCATGGCCCAGCAAGCAGCAGAATACCACCAGGGCATCTCTCCTTCATAATGGCACAGGCTGCACAGGAGATGATGGAGTCACCATCCCTGGAGGCATTTAAGAAACATGGAGCTGTGTGGCTGGGGGATACAGTCAGTGGGCATGGTGGAGGTGGGTTGGTCTGGGTATTTTAGAGGTCTTTACCATCCTTAATAACTCCACGATTCTTCAAAATCGTTTCCTTTTAGTCAGTATTTGCAACCTGTCTTTGGGAAGCTTCCAGTGCTGCTCCTCTTGTCCCTCAATCTTCCTCAGTGCAGATTTGTACATCTACATGCACGTCTGGTGTTATTCAGAGGTGCGGGGGACTTGTCCTGCTACTGCACCAAGGCACACAACAGGCTCCCTGCAACCTCTCAGAGATTCCTCGCAAGCCACAGTACGAGGTTTAGCCTGTACTCCAGCATCCTAATGCTCCCCAGCAATTCTCAGTTCTACTGAGAAGGATGTACCTACCGCCATTTGCACAAAGCTGAGGAATGGGAACAGGTAGCAGCTATTTCATATCCTCCTTCTCAGAAATAAGAAACAAAACCCCCTAAACAACCTTTTTGCAGCTCTTCCTGTTGAAACTCTACCAAAGAAAACAAGCAACATTCACTGTTCAACACAGACTTCAACTGTTAGCTATCACCTTAAGGAACACGTGCACTCCTTGTATATTGACCCAACAACGACAATTTCAATCCAGTCAGAAAATCTACTGTTCAGTGGGAGAAGAAAACATACCACTAGAAGTGACACCTACTGAAGTGCTTCCATATTCTTCCACACCCACATCACAGAATCCTTCCTAAACAGCCATGCTTTCAGTTTCTTTGTGGAAAAAAAAATAAATAGAGAAAACGTTGGATTCAGACACAAACATCAAAGCACCAAAAAACTTGAAAGGAAATCTGACACAGTTGCTGCAGAAACCATAATGCTGATGAGTCACGAAGACCTCAATACAACTGAATTATCCAGGTTCTTTCAAACACTTCACTGTCATTTTATGGATCACCGTAACGCTGAATTTTAAGTCCTTCTCCAGCTTCAGTAAACTAAGGCATTGTGAATTACACAGACAAACAGCAAGGTGGTTTAAAAGGACATTTAAATATTAAGAGAACTCTAGCAATCCTCACCCAGAAAACAGACCACCGTGGTGCATGCAAAAACAGTTTCTTTGCCCCCACAGCTGCCCTTGCAGCCACACATTTAAAACTCACTGGGTCTGCAAGCATACAGAAATCATCCATGAGGTCACTGCAGACACTGAAAAGATAGAGATGTGTAGAAATACACAAGATCAACCATCTGCTTGGCAGGGAGAAAGAATAGATATTAAAAGAAAGTGACAACAGAAAGGAAAAACAAAAATCAAACCAAAGCAAATTGCTTTTCTCCTTCCTGAACCATGGAAAAATAGAGTAATAAATATTCCAACAAACCCGAAAGACTTTCCTTTTATGCTTGCTGCAAGCAGTCATATAAAATTATGAAGCGCATTCAGGCACAGGCACAGTGCAAGCTCCTGTCACTGATCCGAAACTTCAGTACGACAGGCACCGTGTAACACAAACAGGGGGACTGTCTCCCTCCATTCAGTAAGGAATGTTTAGGTATCAAAGTGAAGAAGCACAGTGCATCCAGAATAAGGCTGGAAGAGAAAGATGCTAACTGGAGAGGTGAAGAGATCTGGTTTGAGCTCCGACAGCAGAGTGGGAAGGGGCAGTTCCAGCTGTATTTGCATTGCAGGTCTTCATCTCTACATGAATACAACTGCATCCCCAGTTGATACCTGGGAAAAAGGGATGATGGAATCATACCCTGAGCTGAAAGGGACCCACAAGGACCATCAAACCAACTCCTGGCTCCACACAGATCTACCCAAAATTCAATCCATTTTCCTGAGAGCATTTCTCCATTCTTGTGCCCATCTACTCAACCTGAAACACCTCGGACGTAGGGACCGTCACTCTGAACATTTTCAGAACGCTTCCCCAACCAGGCAGAGCCCTCCAGGCACCAACACAAAGAAGTGTCAGACACTCCAGGAATTCCATCAACAGCATGCTGTCACTATTCATTGTACTGATACTGTACGTAGTGTGGCAGTGTGAAATCTCTTCCCTGTAGAGTAGGCAACGCTGCTTGCATTGCAGTACACATCCAGAAGGAAACAGAGTCTGAGAGCTGCAACAAGGTGACCTGGAGATGGGACTCTTGGGGTTCCAGTCCTGATTTTGCTGCAGATAAAATGAAACCCTGTAAATGAAAGTCTGTGGCCCATTTTTCTACGCAACAGGAAAAAATGATTTCTTCTCGACTTCACGGGAGCACTTATATACAAAGCATTACCGCCTGTTTATTTAAACTTCCTTGGATGACGCTTCAAATATATCATTTTGCAGAATCATCTGGTGTTAATCAGAAGGTGATGCTAGGCTAATTCATCCAAGCTGCAACCTCACCTAGTAAATAGCGTTATCGGTTGCTACTGTGAAGGAACAGCCAGAGACCAAGGGGCATGCAAATAAAGAAACATTTTAAATCATTATACACTGAGGACAAATTCTTCTTGATGAATTGCAGAGTAACTCTTTTGAAGCAATAAATTTATACTGCTGTAGAGGAACAGAAGCTGGTTCTTTAGCTTTCACAACAGCCTAAAAGTGAGGGGAAGGAAAGTTCATGCAACTTGAGAAACGCTCTTTTCTGGGGAACAAGGAATATTTGCTTACCTGGCAGAGAAGGAGAGGGACTGCAGCTCAGCTGAGCCCTCTCTGGGGTGGGTGCTGTGCCACGATATCAAGAGTCACACTGCATAAAGTTACTATACACCAACATCCCAGACCTTCGCATCGCTGCATTCTCTCACCTAATTCAAGATCCCTTCAAACTTCAGTTGCATTTATGCTGCAGGACATTAAAACCTCACAGACCTGTTCATCACACAGGCACACAGCCATTGCCGAAGAGATCTGGGAGGCCAAGGAGAGCCATAAGAAATGAGACTTGGTTGCTTTTTTATTTATTTTTACGAGGGAACATAACATTTCTAACAGACTGCTCTTTCTTTCAGGGCTCACAAGTGCTTCTTGGAAAAAGGAGATAATGGAAAAGCTGCCAAACTTTTCTGCTAAAAAATTAAACATTAAAACCACTGCACTCTCACTTGTCAAATGCGTTTTCCTTTTAAACACATTTAATCACAAAGCCATTGGATTTTAAGTTCGGATTTACACTGCAAATGGCACAGAGCATACACTGGAAGAGAGAAACATGTAGCTACCCCCATTTCATCTATTAGCAGAAGACAAATTAAAGCTTCAAACCGAAGTGTAAATGTCAAGTACTTACAAACCCTCCTTGGTACTCAAAATCCAACCTAGAGAATGGGCCAGGATTTGTTTCTATTCATTTGTTTCCACATTAATGAGCCAACACTGACCCAAAGTGCACAGGAGCCCTCAGGCACCAGAACCCAGAGCTGGAACAAGTTTCTCCTCCATCCTGCAGTCAGAGACCCCACAAACACCAGCAGGTTTCCGAGACGAGCATGAATGCAGTCAGCAGAGACAGATCAGAATAACTTACTGTGCAACTCAGCTGCAAAACAGACAATATTCCCTAATGGGAAAGGCACACTAGAAACAACTTTCCAGAAATAACATAGCCAGCAAAGATGTATTAAGGAAAAATGAACTGTAAGCAATAACCAGCCAATGCTTGGCAGTCTTCACCCCCGTTAAAACATTTATTTTCTCTCCATGTTTTTTCCCCCCTTAAATGCCCCAGTGACAAATAAATTATGAGCATTACAGCTAATTTATTACTCAGCACTGCTGAGAATGGAAAGGGAAAAAAAAAGTACAGCAATATCTTAAAGCAGATTCTTATTCTAGGAAAATAAATACTCGGATAAAAAACAATAAATCAGTAAATCTAGGGGGGAAAAAAACAGTCTTGCAGTTAAGCCACTGGAGTGAAGCACCCAAAAGTGGAATTCCTTGCTGTGTCAGAGCTGAAGCCACTTGGACTCTGCTGCTTTTCTCTGAGCAAAAGTTTCCTCTCTATCTTCAGCAACAGAATACAGAACCACACTCTTAACCCTGGCTTCATCCCCAAAACCCACAGAATCCCTCCCACCCAGACCGTTCAGCCTGCAGGTACTGAGGGATAAAGGCATTCTCTGGGTATGTTGGTACATGCACAAGACGGGGCCTTCAAGTACCACAGTGCTGCTGTGATAAACGGGCTTTAATGACATCCCCATGGGAGCACTGCCATTGACCTCAAGGCGAGTTGGAGTGGGTCACCACAGCACCATGACCTAAGAGGCAAACACCACTGTAATTGCCACATTTAATATGGGGAGGAGGGGTAGCACCCCAAAACAACCTAAAAACCCCAAATCCAAATTGTGCTCTTAGCCCCTCAGCCCCATCTCACAGGACGTCATGTGTGTCTCTTCCACACGAGCGCCTTGATGATCGACTTCTGTTTTTATCTGTGATGCTCCTTCTTCCCAAATCTGCTACTCAGAGTCTTCATTAATAACCCAAACCCCAATAGTAATAAAGAGCCAAAAGAAGCAGCACGTCCCTTTACGGTCTGATTTTTGTGTGGTCCTTTGTGGAGCCAGCAGTCGGCCTTGACGACCCATACGGGTCCCTTCCAACTCAGTATATTCTACCATGCCACACACCACATAAGTACCCACAGTCTCACACAGTCTTACACAGCACTGCTTTTACTGCAGATGCATTAGGACAGCTTTTGCAAGCTGTAGCCAAGCACTGCAGCACAGGCAAAGCTCTTGCCACAAAGTTAAGCCTGGCTCCAAAGTTTTCATTCAGGAAAACAAGATACAATCTGGCATTCATCCCCACGCAAACACCAATGCACCCTCCTGAGGAAGGACCAGTTGTTTTCCTTTCCATCTCATGCTCAGGCCAGTCATCCCCTATCACTTGATAAAGCACGTGAATAGCTGCATTCAGAGCTGCAGCAAACAGAGACATCTCAGTAGAGCTCTGTAAAAACAGCCATACCCAGAGCACACCAAGGGACTGTTTCCCAACACGCTCCCCATATGCATGCCCTCCATCTAAAGAACCCTGTGACTTCGGCAGATGTTGGGTGCTCGCAAGTAGGTCAGTTTGAACCGGAGCAATCTGAGGCTAAAGGACAGAGGGAGAGAAAATTAAATTGCTCTCCTTCTCCACAAACCGTGGCTGGGAAACCGACAGCTCTTCGCCTTCTGCGACAGCCGTGATTTCGCCACCGGCCAGGCAAAAGGTTTTGATGGGCAGGGTGACAAAACGCCTCGGTGACAAGCCATCGGGAGCACAGGAAGCATTATGACCAGTTAAAATATTCCAAATCATAACGTCTGCGGGAATTCGGGGAGCTGCTGCTGAGGTATGCGAATCAGCACGATGAAAATCCCCGCGGCTGAGCACACTGCTGCACTGCCTGAAAGGCACCGGGCTCCGGCTGCACATTCCCATCTCTCCCTCCCCGTGCCATCTGCACCAGCTAACGCACAGCTCGTCCATACACAGACCTCAGCTCCCAGGGAGCAACCCATGGGGCTGGAAATCATCCAGGCTTTTCAAAGTTGCTGCTAAACCCTGCGTAACTTCTGCAGCAGGAATGCCTGCAGCCTGCAAGCAGCGCTTTCCCAGCATCGCTGCAGTCACTGGGAAATTCAAGTTTCCGAAAGGGAGCAGGAGTAACGAGATGAAGCCCAAGAAATGCACATTCAAAAACCTTACAGGAATATGGAAATAACAGGGTGCATTCAACAACCCCAGAAATTAAGGCAGCAGCATAGGCTTGCATTTGCATAAGCAGGGTACAGTACCAAGTCAGTCTGGGACATGTGCATCGTGCAGGCAGCAAATGCAGCGTATTCCAGAACACGATCTTGATCAAACATTCCCTAAAACTTCACAGGGAGAACCTCAGAGACACCACACTAATTAAACATAGGCCTCCACTATTGGCATCCTGCGGTACTTTCATTGCGCAGTTCTGTGGGAAAAGAATTGGACTTTATAGATTTTTATCAGCATTTATTATTTATAAAGCCCTGTCGGCAAGCACAGTGTTTTATGAACAAATAAAAGTGAACGATCTTCCCCTCAAAACCACATAATGAATGTATACTTTGCACATAGACCCGAGCAGGCGCCGCTAGCTCATTGTGCAGGGAAAACAAGGGGAAAAAAAAGTTTCTACACCTCTGAAAAGATTAAGAACTAACAGCACTCCCTTTTAAACTTACTGACATGAAAGGCAAAACCAAAACTGAGCTCTCCAACCGCTCCTAACGAGCCAAGCCCTTCATTTCCTTACCAGGCGGAGGTGTTGCCCCCACGGTCTCCCCATGCAGACAGGAGGGAGGAAATCCACTTGTCACCGTATAAGGCAAAAAGAAAAGGGAAAAAAAAAAAAATAAAAAAAAAAAAAGTTTCTCTTCCTGAGTTGTAAATAACCAGGGAAAGCTGCACATGTGGCCACGCACAGTACAAACGCAGTGCTCGGTCACCGCTGACAAGCTAAAATTAGTAGTTTATTCAACTGCCCACAACTACACACTGTGAGTGCCTGCCCAGCATCTCCCTGTTTGTCTTTCTGGTCGCTCTCCCACCAGCTAATTTATCCCTTGGGGAGCAGCCCATGTGAATTCATTCGCTCCCAGCTACACCTGGTACCAGCTACACCTCCCTAGTGCTCAGCTGTGCTTGGTCCTGAGACAGCACCTGCGAGAAGCACCTGGCCCCACAGCTCTGCACAAGCAATTTGGTCCTCTCCATGCCCTCACTATGCACTGCTCCCACTCCTGCTTCTGCTCCCCCACGACACCTGTAAGCGCTGCACTCACCCCAATTCACCCTCCAAAGATAATCCCACATTTGCATCTGTTCACCGTGCTGAGAACTGCGTGGTATTTGCAGTGACAGATGATGAATTTTACAGGGAAAGGAGGAACACTTGCACAGTGCAGCTGGGCCACTGCTTACGCGTGCTGGGGATTGTTTGCAGCTCCGTTTATTACCTCTCCCACTGACCAGTTGCCTGGCTGCCGTCAGGACATGATGTCAGGTCAGTGAGGATGCACATCGCTCCCTGAGGACAACAGCACCTGGGCTGAGTTAACCATCAGAGCAAGGAGCCAAGGCTCTGGCAGCACGCTTTCCAAAACGCTCCAGCATGCAGCAAGTGCACTGCTTCAGAGCAAAGCACAGCCCGAGAGATGAGAGAAACAGGGCTGAAAACACAGCACGATGCAAAGGAGTTCGGGGGACACGCTGCGTTCAGGACCGATCTGCTGATCCCGCACAGCAGGTGCTCACACACCAGCACGATGTGCTCAGACACAGACCTGTGTGTTTCCAGCATCCCGGCGCCCGCTGGGTGACATCACCCCCACGGGTCACTCTTTGGCCATCAGTTGGACGAAGGATTATCCCCGGTTCATTCAGGCTGACAGCTCATTTTGCAGGGAGCTCAGTGGTAGCAACGCACAGACATCCTAAGGTGCTGCTCACATAAGAATTACTGAATTTATCTCAACACGAAGTAGTTTCCTTTGGAATTACAGGTACATTCCGAACTGAACGGATGTGCTTTGTAATACGGAGGTGACTGCAAATTTCTGTTCTGTGTTTATGAATAGCAAATACTAACCGCACTCATTTTAGCCACATACCTTGAAAAATTACAGATCACAGTGGGTACAAATTTACATAATTAGATGAGCCCGAGAGAAGCGGTGCTAAGTACCGAACACAGGCGCAGAATGCAGAGCTTATACTTTATAATATATTACGTGTACAGCCTCAAAAAGCCTTAAAGATTACGACTGCACTTCTTTTCCATGGAAACTATAATTCTCAAATCCAGCAAGCTATTTGGAGAAATTTGATTCAACTCTACACCCGCATCCGCTGGAAGCACAGCGTTCGCAGGCTGCGTGTCCTCGGAGAGACGGGCTCAGCCTCACCGACACCTTCCCAACTCTTCACTCCTGCTCTGCCACCAGACCTCAGGAAGACTCAGCGCAAAGTCTTGTTGCGTCTGCTCACCGAGCAGATGCGTGGGGCTGTATCACCTGAAGACGACGGGGGTAGGGGGGGGGGGGGGGATTAGGAGCATCAGGAGAAAGGGAGGGGGGAACGCCTCGTCCTCCTCGCAGGTTTTGTGGCTGCTCGCTGTGCACCAGGAGCCGTGCCGCCCCGGAGCCCGCAGCGGGATGCGGCCGCCGCACAGCGCATCCATCCCCGCGCCCGGAGGAGCCCGAGCTGCGGCCGCACACGCGAGAGGGGCGGCGGGCGGGGAACCCCTCGCAGTGCTGAGTCATTTAAGCCGGGAAAAGCCGGGCTGGAGTCAAACACACACACACACACACACATACACACGCAGCCGCGCTTCCCCGGGGCTCTGCCCGCCGTGCTGCCCCGCGCTCGCCGCAACTTCCCCCGGCGCGCGGCTCGGCGGTCGGCGCGGCACTCACCAGGTAGGCTCCCACGGTGCCCTGGGCCAGCATCAGCGCGCACTCGGACACCAGGAAGAGCTGGATGCTGGAGAAGCAGGACACCTTCCTCCGCCGCCTCCGCTGCCGCGCCGCGCCGGCCCCCGGCAGCTCTCCGCCGCCCGCCGAGCCCCGCTTCCCCGGCATCCTCCTCCGGGCACCGCCGCGGGATGGCTGCTCCGCGCCTTCCTCCTCCTCCTCCTCCGGGTGCCGCTCACAGCGGCAGCCCGCGGCTGCTGCCTCTCCGCCCGCGGCTTGCTGCCATGGCCAGCTCGCCGCCTCCTCCTCCTCCTCCTCCCGCCGTCTCTCCTCCCCTCGCCGTGCCGCGCTCCCTCGCTCGGCGCAGGCCGGATCCGCGAGCCCGCCGCCGTCGGGGGCGGGGGAAAGCGCGGGGCTGGCGGCGGCTCCGCGGGAGGCGGGGCGGCCCCGTCCCGGGATCCGCGCGGTCGGTTCTCTGCCCTCAGAGCCGCCCCGGGGTGGAGGCGGGCGGGCGGCCCTCCCGCCTGCGTCCCTTGGGAAGCGCCGGTTTCGTGCTGATGTACGGGGGCTAAAGGGGCGAAGGGAGGACCTATAAATAACGCGCGTTCGAGAATAGTGATAACCAACAGTAAAAGAAGCATGGGACAACGCAAACTGGAAGGGACCCGCGGGGATCATCGGGTCCGGCTCCTGGCCCTGCACAGAAGCACCCACAGCTTCTGTGTGCCCACACTCCTGACGTCCGGGAGCTTTGTGCCATACCCACCTCCATGGGCTGCCTGTTCCACCTCCTTGTGGTGCACAACCTCTCCCTAACAGCCCCATGCTTTTCCCTCTGTCAGTGTCACCAGAGAGAGGAGGTCAGTGCTGCTGCTCTACTCCTCAGTGAGGTGGCTGTAGGCTGCCATGGTTGGGGACCAACGGACCTCAGCTGCTCCTCACACACCTCGCCCTGCAGACCCTTCACCATCTTTGTAACCATCCTGTAGATTCTCCTTAATGGTTTTTATGTTCTTCTCACCTGTGGCACACAGTGCTCGAGGTGAGGCCGTGTTGGCACAGAGCAGGAGATGCTGTCTTGAAGCACCACGCGCACATGGATGAGCTTTAGCTCTCAGGCCCATGCTTCATGCCCCCAGCCACGTGTCTTTCGGATGATGGCCTTTGCTCACCTCGAGTTCTAATTTCAAGAAGATATCTTCTTTGAAAATCCACTTATCATCACTTCTACTATTACAGATTGCATTCCTCCTTGGCCTACTCGCAAAACCTGATCTGCTTTGCTCTTCAGGTGCACTTTCCCAGTTCATTTCTGGGTAGACTGGGGGCTGCTGCTGCTCATTTTAACGCTGTTTCCCTCTCAGCTGAGCAGAGTTGAGCCATTTAGTACTGGGATAACAGCGATCTTTAGAACAGTTTTCCTTGGAAACAGGCTACATGTCTGAAAACATGAGTTGGATACTAAATTTCATTTTCAAAGATGACTGAGACCTGAACTCCTAAATACTGAGGAAGATGCCTGTGAAAATGGAAGCGAAGAACGTCCTAATTCCTCTCAGCAGAAGTTAGTCACCACCAGTCACACTGGGAAATCAGAAGTGCTGACTTAGAAAGGAACATCTGAGTATCTCCTTCCAAAATGTTGCTATTGTCTGGGGCTTTCCATTTTGCTCTTCTTTTACAGGGGGATTTCTGATAAGCACGATGCTGATAATTAATGTTGAGCTACCTCCACCTGACATAGTGAACCTTTACCAAGCCCAGAACTGCAAGCCAGTGCTTAATACACATGCAGGAGACCTGGAACTCAGCTGTTGCCCTTTGCTCATCAGCTGCCAACATCTCCCTCCTATGTTGAACTTTGCCTTGCCACAACTTCTCAGGCACACCTGGGTCACTGCAAAGATCAGTCTGCCCATGGGCAATGGTTTCCAGCACTGGTGGCATCAAACAATTAGTAAGGAGGACAATCTGGGGGCTGAGTGGTCTCAACGTGAATAAGCTGCATGTCAGTCTTTCAGTTGAGGTGCAGCTCACATGAAAAGCTCTCTGAGGCCAAAGTGTTGTCATGAGGTCATGAAAATGTGGCTAATCCTCATACATTTCTGCCAGTTCCATCCATGGAAACCAGTTCTTCCACCAAAAGAAAAACGAAAGAAGCTGTCCTTGCTGAAATCTCCTGAGATTACAAAGTTGCTCATTTTCTTCCTAACATGGTTACATAGGAAACGCTGCCTAAAAACTGATGAAGTCTGGAAAGGATCCTAGATACAGAGATTTGGACATTAATTCAATTAATGTAGTTAGATTCTCTGATTCTGTAAGATGTGTTTTGCTCCGGATGGACTGTATGGCATGTCATAATCAGGACAGGTAACCCAGCAGACTTTTAAATGGGTGAAAATAGAGCACTGTCTCTTAAAACACTTGAGGATTTGATATTACATCAGCGGAATTTGTACGATTCCCTGCAAAAACAAAGGTCTGGAATTTGCTGGTCTTGCTAGTCAGCTTCTGGAGACATAGCCAGCCTGTGCCAGGTCGAATTCTAAAGGCAGCAAAGCTGTGGGAGCCCGCATGTAACCCACCAAGGGTGTGCCTGGCAACCCAAGTGAGCTTCTGCACATGCTACCACGGTTACCATGACTCAAGCTGGATGGTTCTACGAGTGCCATCACACATCAGGGTCACGTCTTAGACATAGACATCCTGTTGGAAGATTTTGCCCAGGAAGCGGATATTTTGCTTGTCTGGCAGAAAGAAAACAGCTGCTACAAAGATCTAACTTTAATACTAATTATCTGAAACATCTGGTCGGCTTATTGCAGCAGAGTACAATTATCAGTGAAATTGCTGTCCAGAAGAGACAGAATGCTTGGATTATTTTTTTTTTCCCCTTCTTTATTTTGTTTTCTTCAGAATTCCTTCAGAAAATCTCCTCCTTTTTGTTGCTCTGGTGGAAGGAGGAATGAAAGTCCTGTGTCTCCAGCCAGGTGGGCTCAGCAGACCTGAGACCTCCTGCAGACCTTTAACACACTGGGTTCCTTAAAGATTTCAGTCATCAGGAATGGATGAGTGAACTATTTGGATTTAATAGTTAATTATTGTCATACCCGAACAGTTTTTCTGGTCTAAATTGACCCAGCTTAACTGCTAATGTGAGGAATGCTAATGTTCATGGATTATCATTAGCATAGAAAGGACTCTGTAACTAAAATAGTCCCTTTTCCTTAGGGCTCAATAGTTTTGCCAACACAATTCTCAGCTATTTCCCCCACCGCCTTTTTCCCCCACGATGAGTTGTATTACATTTCTTGCAGTTACCCTGTCAGATTTTTGTAAACACTTGAGCATTCATAGCTGGGAGGCAACGTGCTGTCAGAGATAAGGTTGGACACCACAATCTTAATCGTGCTGGCTCCCCTGAGACAGTCTTATTACATCTTGCCTGCTGCACGTCTCCATGCTGAGTTCTTCTGGGCTCCTGTCAACTTTCACCTTTGGGTAACCTAAGCAGCTGGAGTTTTCTTGACCTGTCTCCATCCTAAAGCATCTTTCGCTTTAGTTCATTGGGTGTTTTTTTTTCCTCCTGTTCATAGTTAATGAAGTTTAGCTGTTTAGTCTTGTTTTGATATGAGGCAGGCACAACTTCTGTTATCAGTCTCTAGAACCAGAGCACAGAAGAACAGAAGGAGAGCTCTGAGGGCTGGAGCGAAACACTTGACTGAAATCCCACACATGGAGGAGCAAAAGTGCAAAATCAAAAATAAAACCTGAACAGGACATCAGACTGGGGAGCTAATGAGAACCTCAACCAGCTCAGCTGTCCTGGAGCAGTGATGGGCACCCCTTGGATCTATCCTCACTGAGGCAGCAAAGAAAAGGACAGGCACGAGGTCAGCCCTGGGGTTCACACTGAAAAACTCCAACATGAAGCAGTGCTACAACCCTAAATATCATCTTATTTTGCCAGAACTGCTCACTGTGGGGCTCTGAGCACTTTCTGCAGGGCAGCTGTGCTTCTCTGCTCTCTTTTGCTCTGCTTTATGCTGAGAGCAGTTCCTGGAGTTTGATACTCCCCCAAGTGTCAGTGTTGTTCTCCCTTCCCTGTGGCTATGGTTTTATGAGAGGTGTCTATGCAGTGCAGAGTTAGGGCTTCTCTCCTGCCCTGTGGCCCTGGGTGCCAACCTAGCTGCAAATCACTGTTAACCCAGCGTAACTATGAGAACAACTGAGGAGCACCAACCTGAGAGACACCTTTGGTCCCACCTGCTGCAGCCTGCTGCTTCTTCTGCACTTCGATCTGGAGTCGGTGCATGCACCTGGCTGCTAGGATGTCAGAGCCCTGTGTTAGGTGCTGGAAAATAACATTTCATAAAGGTTTGCCTTCTGCTCTATTCAAAATTATGCCAATGGAGTTAAAGTCAGACACAGCTGTCTCAGATATCACCCTCAAACGACACCCACCTGCGTTTCTCTCCAGGACCGTGCAGCCATGTTAAGGCCAATTTTCATTTGCTTTAAGCCATTTGGATGAAAGAAAAGCTCATGTGCTGCCACAATGGATCACATGTAGAATAAATTGCGTCTCCTCAGCACCAGATTGGCATTGCTGGTCAGTCCTGCTTCGTGTGTTTGTCTGAGGGAAGTCTTGCATGCAGAGGAAGTGAGGAATGACTTCAGATACTGTCACAGAGCATGGAAGAACACATAAATAAACACAAAACCCCAACAAGCTAGCAACAATGTCTTGAAATGCTATTCTGTAATTCTCCAGTGCAAAATCTTGTAATGCAGGAGGGGAAGGCAGGAAAGGATTGTAATGGTCTGTGGGTTAGAATGGGGGCATGAATATGCACATTAGCCAAGAGTGTAGAGCAGGAGTGGGGGTGAGCTTGGTACCGCATCTCGATGGGTCAGCAGTCTTCATTTCCAAGGCACCACAATGCCAGCAGTTTTAATGCAGTTTCTTTCTATAAACACTTCTGACTTTACTGCCTTGCTATTTTGAGTCCTTCTGGAGACTTGGATTCATTAAAAAGGCATTTCCTTCAGAGAAGCTGATTAGATAGCTGTTTCTTCCCCTAGATGCTGAAGAGCTGGAGAGCACCTTAGTGAAGAGAAGAAGGGCAGAAAATGAAGACACGTTCTTTTAACAAGAGGTGCTGGTTCACCTTGAAATCTCCCACTATTAGAACAGTTAACAAATAGAAGAGATTTGTGAATGCCAGAGTTGGACGGCTTGTCTGCAATCTACATTGCATAAACCTGGCTCCTAACCTCCAATTACGGTTTTCCTAAATAAATGAGACTCAAATCTGAAGGGAGCTGAGTAATCTCCAATGCCATTGACTCCGTGAGACCCGAGGGCATGCAGCACTTTTGCAGGGAAGATGAGCACCCAGCGGGATCGTGGTCTAAATGGGAATCAGAATGTCTTTTGAATTAAAGCAGCGTGATTTAGCAAACACAGTGTAATTGTGGAGCACCTGCAAATATTGACATCAGCCTGACGCTGAAAGTTAATTTGCAGAATCAGAAATTGAAAAGCAAACTGGACAATAGACTACTGCTTGGGTGACTGTTAATCAGCATCTCTTAGGAAGTGACTGTCCAAACTATAAGGTGTCATTTAATAACAGTAAAAAAAGAAGTCCAATTTCTTTTTTTTCTAAGGGTGAGATTTTGAAGCTCTAATTCTGAAGATTTTCGTATTTAGTTAATTAAAGAAGTAAGAATGTAAAGGAGTTCAGAGCTACCGATGATACGTGCAGCTCTGAGCATCAGTCTTAGTGTGTCAGCCCGAAGTTCACCCCTAGCATTTCATTTTGGCCGCTTATTTTTCTTATTCTGTTTGTTTGCTTTGTGAACTGGGCACAGTCTGGTTCTTCCTATGTGCTGGATGTTGTCAAACAACAACTGCTTCCCACCTCGTAAGTAACTTCCTTTAACAGTAAAACGAAGCAGAGCTTTCTATGCAAATAAAGCGCTTTGAACCATGCAGTCTGTAAGTGCTTTGAAAGCAACTGGAGTTCCAAGCAGACGCTAACCAGTTGTGCCTCTACGCTTGCTAGATAATAATTTGAAGGATCCAGTGCTTGTAAATCACACTGGCTCTCTAATAAAGAAATTATTTATAGAGATACTCAATGCATCTTGAAATCTAGCCATGTGTGCACAGACTGTCTTCCTGTCGAGCCTTTTATTTACTGTCCTTGCTGATATCCTCTGTGGATCTCGCACTTTTGTGTGGATGCTTTCAATTTGCCATTCATGCTTCCTTTACTCAACACAGTCATATTTTTTCCCCTGGATGTAATGTGCAGCGTGAACCTGTCTCATGATACTAGTCCCTGAGTTTTTTTTCTAAATTACTGCCATATCTCCTTGCAGAACTGATTTTTTTAACATTTCTGACCTGGTAGCATCCTGCTCTGGGGCTTTGCTGGATTATCCTGGGTATTGCCAGTGGAAGGGACATGCTCGTGTGATTTTTGCAGTGAGCTGGAGCGCTAGGGTCTGTGTAACGCATGCTGGAGTCACAGATGAAAGGCCTGCTGTACCCTGCTGTGCAGGATGTTCTGCCAAGCTCAGGTAAGGATCTTCATGGGGCAGTTCTAAGCTAGATACTCAGCAGAAGACAGTTTTTAAGTGTCCTCTTCTATCCATGAGATAAAACAATTAACAAACACAAAATATGGACAGTACAGATATGAGAAGGAGGAACTGCTTTGATAGTGCCTGTCTTGATGTTGCATGACAGCTTCTGTAAATGAAAGCAGCTCGTGCAGACCAACCTTTGCATTGCATCTTCGTTTGGCCAGAACTGAGTCCTTTCACCCCATCGACTTCTCCACGATGCCAGGTCAGTTCAACAGCAGCAGCTACCAGTCTTGTTGGGTGTTACCTTATATACTTATGTAATTTCAGTTGAGCTATCTTGATGTAAAAGAACACCCTCTTGTCACCTTAGCTATACCTGAGCGTTCAGGTACCGTAAGGTCAGTCACCATCTTTTTGACTGGAGTTGAATGGTCATTTTCCGAGTTCACATTAATAAGCAATTAAATACCTTTAACACTCCCATCAACATGAGACTATGAGTATTTTTGGCAAAATTACATAGTTTTCTTCTGTCTCGTACTCTTCCATAAGAGCTTGTAGTAATTGGCTTGCAGCATTCTTGACAGCCTTTTATCCTCGGAAGGTTTACACGTGGCCTAAGGGAAGCAAGTGGAAACCCCAGGAAAGGAATTGGGTAATTTTTGTAATTGTACTTATTTTATTCTGGAGAACAGTGATTAGCCCTCACTGTGCTTTGTTGGTTCAGCTCCTAGAGGCACCAGAACCCTTTTATTTCTCCGAGTCTGTGAAACCATGTGAAATGTCTACAACACCCTGCTGTAATCAATAATGTCTGAGTGTACTAAATGGCATTTAAGGCAGCGTTCCTCTGGTATAAACATGAGTGTGAGAAGACCTTTACTGAAGGCACTACGACGGACTGGCTGCAGACTTCTTGTAGAACTGTAGGTATCCCAAAGCCATCTTAATCTTGCTGCATCTTTTTTGTCTTTAGTGCCTGAGCAAAACTTCCTCTTCTGAAAATCCTTTCAGCATTTGCTATGAAGAAGTGTCATCACTCTGAAGCAATGATAAAAATGCAGGACAGAGGAATGTAAAGGACACTGGGGTTGCTGACCTCACTGGAACTCATGTAAGTCAGTGGAATATTAAGAGTACTCACTTGCTCTTGCAGTGACCCCCCGATATAAAATGTAGCAACCAAGGAAAGGTCAAAGAATTAAGGCAAGCCAATTGGTGGTGCTAAGTAAAGCAGCCAAGAGTTTCTCTACTTGACCTTGAAATAAGCAAGACAGTCTGGAAAAAAAAAAAAAAAAGCCCAATTCCTTTACTTACTGTAAAGTTAATGGAGCCCTGGCTTTGGTTGCTGTAACAGAACAGATGTTCTATGAATCCCCTCACATAAAGGCAGAATGTGGGGGAGAAGGGTATTGTTAAAGGAGATCTGTGTGCATGTTACACTGATGCTTCTCAAACAAGGCATCTGAATCTAGTTCTATACTCTGGAGCATTTAACGAGCATTGAGAAAATGGAGTAAAAGGAAGAGAGGTAAAAGAGGGAGGAAAAGTCTGACAGGCTATTATCAGTTACATTCCTGCTCCACTTTTTATTGCTACTTTAAAAAGAAAATAATTGGGTTACAGAAAACACCCTGAACGCTCCAGTACGTGTGTATTTGCTGTTTAGGCAGTGACGTGCAGATGAGCAGTTGGTTTGCATTGTGAGGGAGCCACAGTTCCTATCCCTGGTGTTTGCAGAGTGCAAAGAATGGCATTTTGCTAATGCTGAAGGTGCAGCAGGGAAGGTGTCATCTCATGGCAGATAATGGCATGGCTGGTTCAAATGAATTAAAAGATTGTATTTTAAATATTATTTCAAATTTCCCATGTCCCACTGCCAGCCCCAACTCCCACCCTGTCCTTCAACCCGAAGCATTCATTTCTTCTGGTCTGCACAGGAGATTTACGAATCATGACATCCACTTGTAAATATCATCCAGTATCAGCCATCACAGCTGTATCTCAGCTTCCTTTCTAGCTTTCAAAGTCTGCTTTCTGAAAACTATCAATTACCAAGGATATGTTTGATTATGGATGAAGGACAGTTGTTCAGCATGCAACTTATGTATCTATGGTAATTCAACAATCTTCTCGTAAATCAATCATAAATGTCTCTTCAGTGATTTATGGCCAATATGCAGAAACTGAGAGATGGCTTTCATGTAGATTTTGTTATAAATTATTTCCTTCAGTTGTTTTTTTTTTGTCCTAAACGCAATCATTTGCTGTTATTAATAATCCGTGTGCATCACATTGAAGCAAAATGTAGTACAGCATCTTAAGACCATAAAAAACATCATCATCCAGTATATTTATACAAAACTTTCTTGTGTAACTTCCTCCATGTGGACATTTATCATTAATCTTTTGACAAGCAGAAGGTCTTGGATCCTTCCTCTCTTAGCACCAAAATAAAAATCATAGTTCTGAAAGAGAGCAGTGAAGTCAGACTTCTGCTAAGAGGGGGAGACTCAATTTCTTTAAAAACATACATCTTTGATGATATTCAACTTGGTTTTCTTACATAAATTGCAGCAGTGCTGGACTGACCTGTCAGGGACTGAAGTTCAAGTGGTACCACCCTCCCAAGTACAAAGTCAGCTCTCCTCTTCGTGGATATTCATTTACCCCCTGGACAGCATGATGTGATAATGATCATTCAAGGGTGTGATTTGCACTGCACACATGCAGTTACCTCAACACGCTTTTTCTTGATCAAGCTGCATAGACTGTCAATGAACTAATGCTGCAGTTTGCCAGAATAGCTCATTACCAGATCTGATCAAAGTATTTATATCATATTTTCCTCACTGACAAATGCTTTCCTTGCTACGAATATGTGTATTTCTGTGAAATGCAGCTTTGTATGCATTTTTTTTTACCAAAAGCAGTATATTATGTCTACTTGATTTTCTGTCAGAATTCTTTCAGTAAGGAAAAGCAGCAGTGTTGATTTTCGTACCTTTTATCTATCTTTCCCTTTGTGTTTATCTGAGAAATTCAGTGAATAATATAAAAATATGTCCATTTTAAGCTTGAAAATGATAACTGAGACATCAACAATCTTGTCAAATTGCCCTCCCCATCTCGCCTAATTAGCCAGCTGTAAGGGCAGAAGTATCTTATGGCTCCTTGTGTATTATGAATTAGTCTAATACTGCTGACATCACCCGGGGAAACCATAATGGTTTTCACATCCTACTGAGCTTTTTGTGGTTCTGTTTTTCCTAATAGAAGCTTTAGAGGAGCACATTTACATGCTTACCCTGATTTATGAGTACATTTTATTTGTGGGGAGATTAAATTCTGGTAGGTTGGATCTGTTTGGGTTTCCTCGATAGCCTCTGATTAGTTTTAGTAGAGGTAGTCCCCACAGTAAATCAAGTCCCTGGGCTGATCTATCACAGAGTGAAGCTGTGACTCCTACGTAGCCTTTCCTTGTCTGATAACTCATTAAACTGAGGAGATTATTTACAGTGTTTGCAGCCATCCCAGCTGATGGTCATATTGAGGGCACTCCATATAGAATGTGAAGTCTTTGGTAATTCGTAGATGACTCATTAAAATCTAAACAACTTCAAAATGTGCTCTCCTGAGCACAGCTCATCTAGATGATGAATGTGACCATTGTAGAGATCCAAGGGTCATCTGGAAGCACAAAGAATATTCCCTGCCTTTGCACAAGGTTAATATATGTAAGGTTTTCTTGGAAACTTCATACCTCTGCAGTTCTTTCACTTTGCACATTGAATGCTGCAAAGTGCTGTGAAAAAAAAAAAAGCACATCCCTTTGATTGTCAGTTATCTCTGTTATTAAGCATCTGCAATGTATTTCATTAAAGCTCTGTTTTCCTATTGTGTCTCGGTCTTGATGCCAGTTAAGTCTTAGTGCTCAAACACCCTCCTTGAACCCATTTGTTGTCATGCCATTCTTAAAGACTGACGGCTACACCACTGCATCTACACTTCAACAGCCAAACCAAACCAAAAATCCCACTGTGCCCACCAAGGCACTGGCCTGTGTTTCTTGGGCAGCCATGCCAAGAGTTTCCCGGCCCTTCTCTTTGTGGTGTTTGTTGCACTGTCACTTGGGTGCCTTGTCTGTCACTGGGATGGCAAGCAATCTGAGACAGGGCCTGCGCTCATGTTTTCCATTAAGTGATGAGAACACAGCAGAGGCAGAGAGGGGTATTAAATAATAATGACAATAATCATACATCTGATAGAGTTCAGTTCCGCTTTGGCACTAAATGGAAAGCTGAAAGCCTCCCTATGGATCTTTTCCATCTAGAGCATCAATGATTGTAACAGATGCGTCAGTTTTAAATTAATGCCTTGCATGACAAATAACACCGATACACGAGTCTAGGAAATCTGGGCCTAATCTGGCACGTTTTGATTAGTTGCAAATGATGACGCTGCCATGTCTGTACTGTCGGCTATAAAATGTGGACCACTCTTCTAACTGGAGCAAAACAACACAGAGCTCTTGAAATGGTGCGTGTCCTTTACCTCCAAGTTTATAGGAGCCCTATGAAATAAAAACAATGAATGACTTTCTTTTATGATTTTAAAAACACCTGTGAACAGGAACGGATTAGCAAAAAAAAACCAAAGAGGAATGAGGAAACAACTGACGATGAAAAGCACTGATCCATTGAAATACAGATGAAATGATTTGGCAGTGTACTGGAAAGGAATATTAAACAGATGCAAGCTATTAATTTTCACTGAGGGTCAGCCTGGGAGCTTGAGTAGCAGGTTAACCCTTCACAGAATGGGAGACCTCCCTATAAATCACACTTCCTACTGAGCAGATATGTGCTGCTATTTGGGGTCGCTGTGAGGAGCAGTACCCATCTGCTGTCAGCATTGCACCGCTGCATGCCAAGCTCTGCTGGGGGCTGTAGACAGAGCTCATGTAATATCTGGGAAATGTTTTGGATGGGTGACAATGTTTGTAGAAAGGAAAGGCAGTTTGGTAGATGGAAAGATGTCAAAAATTACCAGGAAAGATAGCAAATGGCAAAATCAGAATGAAGGAATATTGATCCCTTTCCCTTTTTTCTTACAGGCTATGGGGAGAAGACTCTGTGATGAGATCAGACTCCATGAAAAACACAGTTTGTGCAACTAGTGCTCCTCGTGGGAGCAGAGATCTCCGAGCTCATAGGTCAGTATTGTGTGTTGCAAACTCCCTGCAGGCTGGGCTCTCCTGCTGGGTTTTAATGGCTATGTGCTGCTATTTGAGCATCTCCCATGTTGAGCTTAACAAACATGAAATTTGTGTGAGGCTTCGTGATGTCACTGGCTCATCTCTAAATGGAGATGCTATTTCTCTATTCAGTTCTTTTGTAGGGAAAGGAGAATGCTGGGAAAAGCTTTAGTGTGAGGAATTTCAGCCTTGATGCATCTATTCTAAGCTCCCCACCTAAAGCAGAGCACTTACCACCTCTCAGCTACCTACACAGCCAACTTTTTTGTCTTCATCCTTTAACAAAAAAAAAAGCAAAACAAAAAAACTGTACAACGAATCACTGCATTTGTCCACAGGGGACAATAAATGCCACTCTACTCATACCTTAGTACTCCTTCAACTATTCCATTGCCTACCACTAAAAATAATGATGTGAATGCCTCTACATCTGTCTTTTCTATTATGATTAAGACTGTGGCAGTCATAAAGGTCACCATAAGACAGCCTACAGACTGCGAGTCCCCACAAGGCAGTGTGACTAACACCTTGAAACGCTGGAGTGCAGCCTGGCCAAGTGACTAGTCTAGCGTGAGAAATGAAAGCAAGCAATGAAAGCAAAGGTGAGAAACGTTAGAAATGAGCATCCACCATCAGCTGCCTTCAGATGGCTGAGAGTCTGGAATGCCCCAGTTTCATGTGCATAACCTAAATTTGCCTTAAAGAATCACCCCTGAAGCTCTGCAGCAGTGGCATCTCTGAGCACTGCTTCCTCGTGCAGACCTGCCCTTTACTTCATCAGCATGTCCCTGCCAGGAGTCCTGCTCTGCCCAGCCGGACTGGGGAAGATTCAGGTTGCTTCTGCTTGTGAAAATTCCCCCAACAAAACCGCTGTAGCAGGTTGAAGGGGATTGTATTTCTATCCCTCAGAAGAGCAATATTCCAGGTATTGCTGGATGCATTTTTAATGACTTGCATGCGGAACAAAGGCCCTTACACCCCCCACTCTTTCCCCAGCCTTCACCTCTCTCTGTTGTATCTTATTCTCCAAAACAAAAGGTTTATAAGTGAAATAAATTCTGTATAAAACCTAACAGTAACTGCATTGAATAATGAGATCCCATAAGAACATTTGTAACGTGCTCAACCTGGAAACAATCTATCAATGGTGCTTTCAATAACCTTTGCCACCATTACACCATGTTAAAGATTGCCGGGTCTGATTTAAACATAGATGTTTACAGAGGACAGTTTGATTATTGTGTCTGTATCTTGTTTTCAGCTGTATCATTCTCTGTTTGGTCTTCAAAGACTGCTCAGTTTTTCCCTTCTACGTGTCATACTGGTTTCAAAGTTGTCCCAGTCAAACAGACACATAGGATTTCAGATTGATCTGATTATCTGTTTACAACAGATTGATCCCGAGTTCAGAAGCATCACTGTTTAGAAAAGCATTGAAGTTTTAGCTGTGAATACTGAAGTGTGTTTTATATACAACCTTCTGGTCTCGAAAACAAAGAGAAGTGCTGAAGCATTCAGCAAGTGTGCTTCTTGGATATGTATTTTCCAGGTCAGCCTCAAGGCAGGTTCTTCTTTACAAAAACAAATTCAATACTGAAGCTGAAAGTCCTGACACTTCTTAAAACTGTGAAAAATAATTAGTAAGAAGAGATAAAATTATGTTTGTGTAACCTTTCTGCAGAAGAAGCCTCTAATTGGTACAGACATCAGCGCAAAGAGGAACACTCAGAAGAAGCATTGATTACAATTCACACTGGGGCACCGCTCACTGAAGGGCAATAACTTCTTTTATTAATTGCTTTAAAAACATGACCTAGGGAAAGCTGCTTATGAAAGAAATGCAGGACTCTAATGATTCCTCTTGTAATCTGTGGCAGTGTTTCCACTGACTCCAGTGGGAGAAAGCTGTGCCCTCTTTCAGCAGCAACAAACCAAGCCCCAGCTTGGATCAGCCCTTCTGCTTTGTCCAGGTTTGGTTCTAAAACTTGGCTGCTGCAGAGTATGACAAGAAATGCCAAAACCACAGCACTGGTTACTGGCTGCTGAATTGAAAACACATTCCTTGCAACACCTTGAAAAGTGCAAGAAAAAAAAGTAAGTCTGGATGTGTTTCATCTCTCCAGGCAATTTTTCCTCCCAGGCTACAAGAATCTCTCTTTTCAGTTGTTTAATAAAAAAGTCACAGAGTGTAATTGTTAAAACGAGCAGTGGGAAATGCAACAGCTTGACAAGAAATTACATGTCTTATTTATCTCCACCTAAGCTGCTCCTCCAGGAGCGTGCTGGTGGAATGCATTGCATTCAAACGTGTGCTTGCCGTGCTTGTCACGGGTACTTCTCCATGGCTCTGCAGCAGCTTCCTCTCCACCACATGTCCTGATGGGAAATGCCATCCCTGGGCTGCCTACTGCTCTTCATACACTCTTGTTCTGCCCGTGCCCTTGCTACTCATGCTGAAGCAGCAACGAAATGAGTGAGGCAGAGCTGAAGGTCTGTGGGTGGCCTTCTGACTGCAGGCATAATTAAATCAAAGCTCAGGGAGCAGTTATCCCTGGGGAAGAGGGCTGGTGCTTACAAACATTCTCTGCAAATGCTTGAAGAGCTGCCCGAGCATGATGTATATTATGCAGTCCAAGATCAACGAGCTTTGGTTGGAATATAGATGAGAATAGATAAGACAAGATTAAAATCACTTTTTGGGCACATTTGTTTTGTGGAAGGGGCAGTGTAAAATCAGATCGTGGTTAACCAGACTGGAATTCTTCCGTGCAATGATTTAACAGCATGCTTCTGTGCTGATAGCATTTGGACTCCGCTTAGTTAATGCTGGTACACTGAGCTCCAGTGCTACGAAAATACTCTTGTTTTCACAGATAGTTATCTGAGGGCACCAAGGGTCTTCTGGGATGCATGGCTTCTTCTCAAGAACCTCGTGACTATTTTGATCAGCACAGTGTAGAAAACCTGGAGAGAATTTCAATTAGATCTGTGTTATTTCTTCAGTTTTACTGTCCTCGTGCATTTTGTGAGGAACGGGAACAAGCAAATAATGAACAATATAACAATTATACCTTCAGAGTGTTTGGCTTATGTAGGGCAACTGGGCCAGCAGATGGTGAATGCAATTTGATGTACCAAAGTATGAAATAACTGATCTGGACAGACGGATTAAAGTGGGGTGTGTGTATAAATTGAACAAGGATTGTGAGAAGTGTACTGGGCTATTATGGGGAATCACTGAAGCCTGAGCACAGATGCTGCAAAAGACAGCAAATCAAACTGCACTGGCACAGTAATAGAAACAAAGACAAAAGGTGAGAGTGCTATTGTTTTACTCTTTTGTGCACAGTGCAAGCTTTGATCTGCTGCAAGGAGAGAGCTGCCTTGGGGCAAGACACCACAGGATCTAGTGGTGAGCAGAAAGTTCACAGCTCTGGGTTCATTTACACTGTAAACTACAGGAAGATGTGGTGATTACAGAAAAACACCTTTAAGGAAAGGCTCCATCAGTACATTGCATCTCTTACTCTAGCCCTCAACAAGAGAGAGCTTCTTATTAGTGTTGGCAAAGTGGACCTGGGTGAGAAAAGAGTCCAGGCTTCCTCTTCCAAACCATAATGCAAGCGCAGAATAAGTAAAATGAGGACATGCACTTGAGAGTACTTAATGGAAAGCACCAAGTTTTCAGTTGGTAATAGCCACTTAATCAAACAGGCCTTATATAAAGTCTTTCTAATCCTAGCTCATCAGCTGCAGCTATGCATCGCCAGGGTATTCCCAGGACAGCACAGTTTAGCCGGTAATGAAGTCTAAATGATATCAGGAAATTTGGGCCATACTTCTGGTTGCATTGAGCACTCCCTAAGGGAATGCACGCACCAGGCAGTGTGCAAGGGTGGGGATTTGGGGACATTCTGGATCAGGGGGTTCCCAGAGTGGGCAGGGGCACAGCAGACACATATGTGCCCCTTATGCTTTGGTGGCTGCCCCTGTGTGTCCTTGAGCCGCCCAGCTCAACCCAAAGTGTTCAACAAGCTATATGTTGAATGTACTACACCAGAAAGCCATGACCAACCCCCTAGTGCAAGCCCTGGGTTCACCGGTGACCACTGGCACAGGCTGCCCAGGGAGGTGGCAATGTTCACTGTCCTTAGAGGTGTTCAAGAGCCATGGAGACATGGCACTGGGTCAGTGGGCATGGTGGGGGTGGGTTGACAGTTGGACTAGAAGATCTCCAAGGTCATTTCTAACCTCAAAGATTCTATGATTCTGTGACTGCTCATCTGAACAAGGCAATCTTATTGCCTTCCTGCTCAAGAAGAGTAATAACATATGGCTGGCACAGCCATTGCTGTTTTTCTTATTGCCTAGCAGGCTAAGTTACTTTTCACTGGACAGTCAGTGGGTGGAGAATCGCTTCAGTTCATTTCCTACCCATAACCGAGCGAATCAGCTCATTTACGCAGAGCTCCGATTAGCAGAACTGATGTACAGACATGAGGAAGTTCTTATTTGCTTTTCTGCTCACCCACACTCACACAGCCCAAAATCAAATTAAACCTTCACCCTGGAAATGTGTCCTTTTGTGCCACGCACTTAAATCCCGCAAAGGCCCAAGGAGTGCTGAGGAGTCAGAACGGCACAGCCTGAGGAGATGAAATGCACTCAGAATTTGACTTTGGGATTTAATGGCTGAAATAGAAAATAAGAGCACTGGAGAAAATCAGTTTAGGGCAAGTAAAAGTGGATATTTCAAGAAAAAAAATAGTTTTCTTCAGCTTTGGATTATTTACCTTTATAAACTTTTCTCCCTTATAATAAACCAGCTCTAGGTCAATTTTTTCAGAAAAAATTCCTTTCTCAGCATGAAGAGGCAAATCTTTTCAGCCTGAAAACATGCCCCAGCAACTGGAAAGCCAGAAGTGAGATATGTTGTTTTAAAAATGTGAACACGGAGGTTTTCTATGATTTTTTTCCCAGCCTTTACTGTTATCCTACAACTCAACTGAACAGTCTCAGTTCACCTGGGACACTGTTTAGGGGGAAATTCTCTTGCTGAAAAATACTTCACCTGGATCCTTCCCTACAGGCACCAAAGACTTAGATTCCAGTTCTGTTTTGCCTTATTTTTTACTCCCCTCTGCAGGAATTTGGGAGCTGAGAGATCGAATGGAGAAATTTGCTAACTTATCTGACTGTTCCTCCCTTGTTCTCTGCTGCCTGTAGGTGATCTCCACCGCCCCAAATGCAGAACCTTCCTACACCCAGAAAGAAGGTGTCAAGATGGATGACAGGCCAGCAATACGTAAACTCAAGTATGGGTAAATTTATGGTAATTAAGGTGGAGTCCTGAAGTGAAAGCAACCCCTTAGGAATAGGTTAGTGTTAGTGAGCTTTCAAATGAATTACAAGAGTGTGCTCAGACCTTATTAGTGGATATTCCCTGGGTAGAGAATACATAAGACACCTTAAGAGTTAAGCTGAGAAAGAAAAGCTTCAGCAAGGGCTCTTCAGCTCTTATAAAGGACCAAGAAGGATTTAATTTAGATTTAATATAGCAGGGGTTTTCTGATTACGAGATTTTACCTTCTCTCTTTGAACCTTTGTTCTTAGAGGAGGATTCTATAAGACACCAGCTACCCAACTGCTGGCAGATAGTATGTACAGGTAAGCCAGGCAATGGCGTGCAGGGCAGAAATCCCACTGTTAGCACCAGGCTGTCTGCACCAGCAAAGCAGACCCACAGCACGGGTGCCAAAAAAATACAGGAAAGAATTTGAATAGCATATACGTGGTATGTGAAACAAGGAAGCAGGGAGAGGTCAAGGTCTTCACCTCAACTCACGCTCTTCCAGCGCTGCTTTCCTCTAACACACAACCCAACAGAACCTCCTCCTCTCCCCCTCCCCATCAGCACGGGCATGCTGTCGGCACCTGTTCTGAAAATCATTCAGAACAAATTGCAGTTCTCAAGTGTTTTACATTTTTGCAGTATTTTGCAAATATTAAACGAATGGTAACTCTCCAACCAAGTCAATGCAGTTTGACACAAATTTGTTTGTTTTAAAGGAAAAGGTTGAAAGGAAAAGATGTTGGCACAGTGTTCACACTGGCAAGAAGCCAAATCAAGTGTGGAAGATCCAAATTGGTTATAATTAGAGATATAGATCATCGTCTCTCATGCTGGCAGTGCAAGAACTATGCTTAGTATTTAAGGGCATGAGCCGCTGTTCCTTATGGCGTATTTCTTATTCTCCATAGATAACGTCTTGCAGAATGTCATGGTTGAACAGATGTAATTAAGCAAATTTCTTTTGATTATTGGTCATTCTTTGTAAACTGTGCTATGTGCAACACTATTTTTGTGAGTATTTGTGCTCTTGGTTGTCACATGAAAAGTAACACATTTTTCCTGTATGCAGCATCGATAAAACAAATTCTATGTAGTCTCACACCCAACCACGCTCCCTGACGTCAACTCAGATGAAGCATCACTTCATCCGGAAGAAACAAATTGCTGTCAGGTCTGTCACCTTTAGGATACATAGCAGCCTTTCTTCTTTCTACTGCCTCACCTCTGAAGTACTTCACATTTGAATGACTCCAGTTCTGATGATTAACCAACCTGTTTTCAGACACCTATAAAACGCCTTTCCCAAACAGGGAACGATCTGGATATTAACTCTGGCAGCACTGAGCTGGCGTGCAGGCCCATTACTGCTGCTCATGAATCATCTTGGAAGACAGTACCTGCAAGTGTAACTATGCCCAGATTTTCCTCTGGCTTCATAGAAATGTTTACAGCTTCATCTGCACCTCAAGTGAAATGCAAAATCAGTGCTCACTGATATATTATATCATCGGGTTTCATCTGGAAGTTTTCTTCTGAAGCATAGATCTAACAATCACCATCATGATGGCCACAAACTCATCTTTGCCAGGGACAGGGGTACAGCCATCCGTGAATTTCACAGAACCAGGCACTGGTGAAGCTCTCCTTCCTGCAGTTGGATTTTGTTGGTGTTTGAGGAAGTTTTAACTCTGGTTGGATCCATCCATCCATGATGTCTCTCTTTTGAGCACACTGCCTACTGGTCTAATAGAGATAAAGAATGTGATTTAGACTTTGGCTGAAAATTTGCTTCAATTGAACACTGGCGGAATTTGGCCCTAAGTTTTGATAGTTTTGGGGAAGGCTGGAGGCAGATAGGGAGATACAAGGACACATACAAAGTATGGTCTCATGATGCTCAGTAAGCCCAGCGAAAAACAGTTGTAAAAACAAAACAAAAGTGAACAAATTCTACATTCAGTGAAATAGTATAAACAATTCAATAGGTTTTATCCCAGAGAAATCCTACCCAACTATGAATGGATGTTCCTGTCCTTCTCCTTTCACCCTGGATGATTTTGCAGCCAGCAGCAGGAATGATCCTCCCCCTGCCCTGGGCTGAATTCAATCTCCCACTATGTCGGCAGCTGACACCTCGGCAGACGTGGAGACATTTTGGGCACTGCCAAGACTGCTCTCGGTGCCAGAGGAAGGATTATTATCTGCTGAATCAATGAGACCCGTGTCAAACTCAGTTCTCCTTCCAATACTTTATTGCTGCATGTGTCTGAGGAAATGGAAGTATTCTGTGATAAATGCTGGGGTGTGATCTGTATCCCATTGCTGCTGTTGTATGCTCCAGGTTGGAGAAATCCACATGGAAACGCAAAATAGATGCAGTAGGTATTTATAGTACTTGAGGCATAAATTCTGAGCTATTAAAGTTCAGGAAAAAAGCCTCCCTCTATGGAAATGAGGTAACAATGGTTAAAAATTCTGGAGTGACCAAGTTTGGCTCTAGTTATAAACAACTGCAGCACCAGAGCTGCGAGTGGAAATTTTTCAAGTGACCTCAGCAAAGAAGAGTTTGCATGAGCTCCCTTTCCAGTAATGCTTTACCCAAACACATACTCACATGTACACGACTGCTGGCAGCCATCCTCCTGAGCAGAGAGGGCTGGACACATGGCAGGCACCAAGTGTGTGCAGTACGATTCTGCCCCAGGCTGTTTGAAATCCCAAAGATTTCCAGAGAAGTGCAAATGTTACACTGTAGGTTGGCCATTTCCACCCTACACAGTAATCTGAGTTCTCCCTCAAACTTCTGCCGTATTTTTAAACAGGGCTGGGGCAGCCCCTGTCTATAAATACTCCCTTCCACACCAATATTTGAGATTCCAGCTGATCAAATTCTGTCTGCTGCACTACTCACTTATTAAGTACTAACACTTTACAACACTCATTTCCCTTCTCTCCCCTCTTGTCACTGTTGGGTGACTGTTGCTGGGATGTGCTCAGATTTTGGAGATTTAAAGAAACGTGAGTTTTTTCCCAAACCAAGAGTCCCGTAGCTCTCAGCCCGCGGTGTTTCCAGGATGTGAAATAACACAGTCAGCAGGACAACATGTCAGTCACCAGTAAAGCCAAAAATAGCACGTGTACGGCCAAACTCAAAGGGCTGAAAGAGTGCACTTAAAGCAGATGTTTTAAAGCTTGTGCACAAGCTATTGGCTTATTAGCCAGCCTGAATCAACTGAAAAAGGCCTTTGGGAAGTATTAAAACTCTTGGCTAGGACACTCCTTTCTCTGTTGGAGGCACTGGAGATTAGTCACACTTAATGGTAAAAATAAAAGTGCTAACCTGGGCCGAAGTCTCACTCAGAGGTTTCTGGATGTGGCACCATTCCTGCTTTGTGCCACGTGCTCAATAACTGCAGCAAGAGTTTGGTCTCAGGAAGAACTAACCATGGGGAGCTGTGGTTCAGAAGAGCGCTATCCTGCAGACAATAGGGTACAAGCAACTACTTTAGAAATGGAGAATTTCGGTGATGACAAAAAGACAAGAAATGGAAAATTTTACAACAAAAAAAAACCCCACAATATACTAAAAATTGAGGAATGCTGGCACTCCCATCCCCTTTTAGCTGCTAGCCCAACTCCTACTTGAAGCACGAGATCTGTGACAAAAGGCAATATTCAAGGTTGTCGGTTTTTTTTTTCCCAGCTAATATTTTCTTAATGCTTGCTGATGAGCAAAGCATTCTCTCTCCACTTTATTGTTTCTGCTGTAATTTTACTTAAACATATCTCCTAGCTCTAAGTCTGTCTCCCTGCCATGGCAAGAAGGTGCCCTTATGTGTCATGCATAGTAGGGAACCACAACCCTAATCCTCTGCTTAGCAATTTTACAGCTTAGCGTGTGAAAACATCAGCTAACCAGGATGGAGAAAGCCAGATTTCACCCTGAGGTATGGATATTTGGAGCCAATTTCTTCAGTCACTAAGCTCTTGGCCAACTAACACCTCTTCCTTCTTTTTTTTTTTCTACATCACAAGAAAAAAAATACTGCTGAAGCTTTTCTAACTGCCAGATTCTACAAGAAAAAGGCTGGAAGTAATTACTTCATTAGTCTCCATGCCCTCCTCTCCACAACTACCAGGACCAGCATGTTATAAAAGGATGGTTGGACTCAACAGTGAACAACTACGTAAAGAACAGGAGAGAGAAGAAATAGACTGGAGGAGAAAGCGTAATAGTAAATACTTCGATGCCCTCTTTCTTTTAGTTGAAGTGAGCCACTTTTTGTATTTCCTCAGGCATTGGTAAAAGTTAGCTTGAGGGAAATACCTCAGTAGTGGTGCTTGGTTGTGGTCCTTTGAAGAGAAAAGAGTTTTTTTTTCCTCTGATAACAATAACTACAGCGGTATTAGAGATCTCACCCAAATGTGTGTTTGTTTTTTTATTCTGACCTGTCTGGTGCAGCTATACCAAGGGTGCAGACAGAAGTCACTGAAGGCAGCATAATGTAAAGCCATTTTCTTGCAGAATGAGACAAGAACTGAGAAATGAGCAGTGGTTCAGCTGAAAAGCTCAGGTTAAGTGCTAGAGCAAAAGCCCATTGAGGAATTAATTTGTAGGCTTTGCAAAGAGTAAGGGAATGAAATCTTGCTAAATGATTTATTCATATTTTTCCTTAAGAGTAGTAAGCATGAGCCACTGAACGTAGCACAACGGTGCACTGATCTACCCGCAGTGCATTAACTGGTTCATTTATTCTGCACCAAGGTTGTGGGTAACAAGGAGCCTCATTAAAGGCTGATCTCAAAAGAAAACAGTTTTAGTCTGCATTTACTTTTTTTCAGGCACTCTTGGGGATACTGAAGGTTGCTTGAGCTGGGAGGGATGTCCTGGTGTTGCTCTGTCTTCTGGTAGTGCAGACTCCTGAAGCTGCCTGTGCATTTTAGTGCTCGCAGCATGTTGGCTCTGGTTCCCTGTCATCAGCTGAGCTACCTACATTGTTCTGATTGGATTTGGCACCTGGAAAAAGCTTTCTTTCAAGAGCAAGGGAGCAGCAGTACTGTGTAGTGCAGCTGGCATCATCCTAGGAGTGAGAAAGAAGGCTGGCAGAAAACAAAAGTTTGACCTATATAGAAAGATCCATCTGTCTGGAGGAATGTTCGTGTGTTTGCTAGAGTTATCTAACTTCGCCCACTTTACCTGTTGGTATTGTTCTGATAGCTTAACCAAAATGGTCTGGCTTTACCAGAAATGGTCTTTTTTCCCTCTCTCTCACAGCTGTCTCCTGAATTACAGTGCTGGGGGAGGCTGAGCCCTCCAGCCCTATTGTCATCGGCAGGTTTTGCAGCATCCCAAAAGTTCCCTTAAGGCTATTCTGCTCAGTCACTGCATTGCCTTCCTGGATGCTTTCATTTTTTGCTGTCAGCTGCCTGCAATTCACATGAACTGTTGTATTAATAAATAAACCTTGCCCTACACCAATCAGACAAACATATGGAATGTGGAGCAATAAATGACAAAGCAGCCCCACATCTCTCATACCGTCATTGGCCTTCGTGCCTTGGAGGAGAGAATTTCCTCCAGCTGGTCTCATCGTGGCTGAACGATCCTCAGTATTAGATGCAGGGCAAAAGTGAGAGATCACGACACCAGAATCTTCTGCACATAACATTACAAATGAATCACCTGCAAACGGAATGAAATGTCAGGAGATGATATCGAATAAATGAAGATATCACCACAACTACTCATGTGGAGCATAATGTCGCAGACCTTCTCTTTATTATTTCAAAGGTACTCACATGTCAAAAGAGTGGGTTTTTCTCCTCATTGTAGAGAAAACATGCTGTGGAATTGAAAACACAATTGTGGTGCATGCTGTACGAGAAGCAGCCACTTGCTGCCTTGGAAACCTTGAAAAGACTTTGTCTCTGATTCCAGTCTCTCTTTCTCTCACCCTCTAATTATGTAAGCCCCACTCATTTAGATTTGGATTCAGCTTGCTTTCCGTCCTAGTATCCATTACACCATTAGTCTGTTGCAATGTCAGAATGACCTGGTGAGAGAATGAAAAACATCATGGGTCGAGTGAGGAAGCAGGATGCTATTCCTGGATGAGTCTTCCTGTAAGTGGGACACAATGGAAGAGATTCCCTATGTCATTTGAGGTGGCAGTGAGATGGCAGCAGCCATGCTGCCTGTTCAACCATCAGAGTAGCTGAACTGCTAATTTAGATGTAATTGGGCACCATTGATTGTATATAATGGGACCCTGGATAAATTGCTCTCCTGTTTAATTGGTGCAGTTACCATAGAAGGGACTGGCCCAGAGTGCGGAGCAGTGCAGGCACCTAACTCCCACTGAAATCAATTATGCTGAAATCAATGAGAGTTAAGCAGCTGAACAGCTTTAAAAATCTGGCCCTGGGTGCACCCCAGAGCTATAATTTATTAAAACACCAAATAAATGGCATGCCTAGTTGATTTCAGTGGGTGTGATAGGTTTATGGGAGTTATTACTGGAAAGCCCCCAGTTTTTAATAGGTATCTCCTGTTATTTTTCCAGGATCTGAGTTTGCTGATGCACAAGTACAATGAAAATGCTTTGGGGTCTTTTGATTTTGGCAATGGTGAAGTTGGGGATACTGGATTAGACTGACCTCCATACTCATCCCATTCGTAGCCAGGGCAGTTGACTTAGGGAAAACTCTGAGGTCCTTGCCTCATCAAAACTCTTCTGATCTCTACTGGGTGCAAAATCAGCAATGACATTGAGGATGTGGCCTTTTCCATACACTGCAGCATGGTAAAAGTAACTGCACACCAAAGCAGAAGAATACCATTAATTCTTTACATTTCCAAAGGAAAAGTTTATCTGGTTAAGGTGAACTGGTGTTCACTGGTATGACCTTACTGCTCTATCACAGCTGCTAAGCAGAGTGACTTATCTTTCATAACTGCTGTAAAGTCCTTCAATGCTCGGCATATTACTCTGTGTCTTGGTGGCACCACATACCAAACCATGCCTCAGTCCCTGAGAAACTGAGTCACATCAGGACTGGTTCTGAGAGCAGGGCTCCAGGATTTCAAAGTGCCCTGTGGCGAGTACACACTAATGAATGACTGATTTATGTCCCACTGTAGTAATGACTTTCCATTGCACCTGGAAGATTCATCACGGTACGTTCATGTTGGACTCTCTACCTACTCTTCTGTTTTCTCGTACTTACTGATTCTTTGACTTCAGAGTTGAGAACAAATTAGAAATTTTGTTTCCAGCACGTTCTTGGAGGATGAGTGGCCAAACTCTGCTTTGCTGCAGCTGTTCCTGGGAATCCCAGTACCTCCAGGATCAGAGCGGAGTCTTTCAGGCTGTGATGGATGCACTGAATTTCTTTGTTTATGAATGTATTTTCGTGATGCCTCATAACCTGTCAAACCAGACGTCAAGTATCTGCCTTTTGGAGAGTGTCAAATAGTTTCAATTCTGAGATGACTTCAAGTTGCTAATTAGGTTGCTGATGTGACACCGAAGACATCAGGTCCTGGCACCCAGACTTGATGACAATATGTAAACTCTTCAGTGATCTACATATTGGCTCAGTGACCGACTTTATTCTTTCCTGCTCAGAATAGCAGTATTTCCTCACCCCTCCAGCGAATGACATGTTTCTCACATTTTCGTGGCACAGCTTGGTCAAAAGGCTGGAAGGTGTGAAAGCAAAGCAGCAACAAAACCTTGCATCATTCTTTCCCAACATAACTTGTGCTGGCACTCTTAATCTTGTCCTTGTTAAACATGCCAGTGTGCACTTGGGATTGTCACGCCGCATGGCAGAATTATAAAGAATTTAGCTGCAATCACAGTGTGGATACGTCTTAAAGTCCCCAGAATCCTGTAATGGACTGGAGGCAGCAAAAATGCAAGTAGGCTACAGATGGATTTTTGAAAGTATCAGAATACAATTCTACAGTCGCAGAGGTATAAGGCGTTGGGGAAAGCCTTGAGATCCCCTTTGTCCTTCAGCATCGTGGAAACCTTGAGTTCCTGAAACAGGCACATTTGAAATGACGGTTTCATACATCTGGTCTTGCATGCTTTTCTGTCCTTTCTCCACTGTAACTTTCTTAACGCTTACTTGAGGCAGCAGGGTGTTCTTCAACATTATCTAATCTCCTATTCCATGAGCTAATCCAGGTCATGTTGTTCTGGTAACAGCAACAGAAAATTATCCATCAGTATCTTGTCTATTAACGACATAACACTTCCACAAAATACCTTCAAGTCCTCCCTGTCAGTACTCACAGCAGGCCCATGTGTTGCTTTCTCTTGCCTTTGTTTCTTTGCTTTTAAATCAGTGCATTTATGTCACCGGGAAACACCTCTGTGAATTTTGGTATTTTTTAGAATGACCTTGCTGGTATTCTGACCACAGTACACAAGAGACCTGAAGTGCTTCCAACCTAGTAAATATGAATGCGTATGTAAATCAATCTATGTATATTTGTAGCCTGGCAGAACTCAAAGGACCAGATTCTAGCCAAAAAGCACTACACTACCAATTGTTCCTCCATTCCCCCTGGTGGCAGTTCACAAGAGTTCCGATCAGGTGTCCACAGTGACTGCCAAGGCATTCATTAATAGTGCTGCCATAAAGGCCACTTTGTATTTAGTTGTTATGAAGGGTTCTTGGGGTAGAGGTCCGTGCAGAGAAGTAAAAGTAAATCAGCTTTACAGAGAGAAAAATAAGAAGTCAAAAAATGAATGTAACACTGAGCTTTCAAACCACATCTATCTACTTTCTGTTTGTGGTTGAAATTTTCTTCATTGCTCATCAGTTATGCCAGCTATTGACGTTTCTTCTGTCAGGCACTAACAGTATCTGACTGACTGACATTATCTGTCTATTGACTGCCTTGATTCTGAACCTTTTTGGATTTACAGTCCCCCTAAGCATTTCCCAGCTGAGGAATTTAAGCCAGCTGACAAGGAGCATTAGCTGTAGTTAGTCTTCATGGATCTCTCAGAAGTTAAACTAGGAACCTACTAGGAACTACACTGAAAACTTTGATTCTACAGGATAAATATTTACATTAATGTCCCAGACTTCATTGATCTCTTGCATGGATGCAATACAGCCAATGAGAACTTTGGCAGAATACATAGCAGAATAATTTTTTGAGCATTAGGAGAATAGATCCATAGCTGGATGTTTTTCTGCTTCTCTGGGCTGAGATGGAGTTTCTACCAGCAGGAAATTTCTATTGGTGTCCCTCATTCATGAGGACAGATGTGATTCAAGCTTTATTTATACCCAAGGTTGGTGGCTGTGGAGGAGCTATGGCAGCCTCTGCAACCTCACAATCAGATTAAACATGTTCAAATGTTCATCCATGTTCAGATGACAAAGTTAAGCATTTTTTATGGGTCAAAACCCCAAAGTTAAAAACCTGAAGAAGGTCTCTCTAACAGTTAGATATGGTTCTGCACAGTCAAGAAATTTAAGGGCGTACAGCGCTGTGTTGGTGTCATTTATGTCATGTTTTTATCTAATTATGGAATCTACAATGGTTTCCATTTCCCATACTTTACTGAAGGTTAAATTACTAGGTAATAGATTGAGGCTGGAATATGGAAAAACAGTTTTGCAGTAGAGAGAGTGGCTTCACGTGAAAGGGAAGAGCACTCCACCTTACAGCTGGTTTAGTCACACAAGAATAATTTTACCACAGACTAATCCTAGAAAGTCCAAAAGCCATTACTTTACAGATACCTTTTTCCAGTAACGAAGGAAGAAATTTGCCCTCCACTCATGCTCTGAATGTTCTCATGGGGTGCGAATGAAGCATTTCCTCCTTCAACGAGCCCACCGGGATTGTAGTTGTCTATATTTTATTTTAATTGTGGTTCACTTTCCAGGGATCAATACATAGTTCCTAGAAAAGATGCAAAAAATTCCAGTAACGTTAGACAGAGAATTATTATTCACCTTAAGGATTAATATGTAGGTACTGAAATCTACAGTGCAGCATAAGCCAATTTAAAATTCTCTACAACATTGATCTTCCTTTTCGAGATGCAGAGGGGAAAAGAATCATGTCATGTAACATGAACTGTCAAGATAGAACAGGGGCCAGGTAGCTTATCACATAAGCATGTTGGACTCAATCAGTCGTTTGACAACACAGCTTCAGCAGTGCTTTGGGAAGAGAGATAAAAAAAAGCCAGCACACGGGGCAGAGGGGCCACTGGTAATCTCAGAAACCGAAGGCAGAGTTTTTTGCCTCTAACTCTTCTTGACTCTCTATAGACTTCGTGTTTAATGCCAGCAGCAAGAGCTCTGACTGATGAAAGCATTGGGCAAGACTTGGTTTTCTGCAGTTTGGTGACCATTTGCTGCTGCTTGGGGGCTGGGACTGAGCAAAGACTGCTGCACTGGAGCAGATTGGAGCACTTCAGAGTGCACTTGTTGCACATTTTTTTAAATGCTTATGTATTTTCTGTGCTGTGGGAGTGTGGTTTTGTCTGGATATCCTCAAGTGCAAGAGGCTGTCACTAGAGATTTTCACCCATACCAGGAATGGCAATGGGGTCACATTAAGGCAGCAAATAAAAAGCGCCCGGAGGAAAGCAGTGATATCTGCTCATGTCATTGTCCTGTCCCCAGATCAGGTTCATTACTATCATCTGTGAACTGCAGAGTTTCACACAGAAAACGTTCTTCTCCTTTCTGACCTCAAACCATGTGGAGGAGCACGTACTCACAGCTGCTGTGTAGAGTATAACAGGCTGACAATATTCAGGTGGATTTTTTTTTTCTTCCCATTAAAATTTTTTAAACTCAATGAAAAAGAAGTATCCCAATCTGCTGGAATTGCTATGCAAATCCACCAGATAGCTGCAGCAACCTTCCTCACCAGCCATGCTTAAACCTCACCTAGTTCTCTTCTGGGCTGGCACCCCAGAAGTCTTCCTGGCAGCCCTGGTAATGCTTTGCTTGGCAGCAACTCTATTTCATAACTGTTTTTATTAAAAATCATGGCCTATTCCCCAGAATGAGTATTTCATCCTGTAAATCATGGAACTGCGCTGGTATGATGGCTACATTTCTACAGCTTCCACAGAGTGAGTTTTCCACATGTGGTTGACAGAAGTCTTCGTAAGGATTCTTCCCAGATGACCAGGAGACCTTAGAATCACACATGATTTCCCTGTGTCATTTGTTGTAACAGTCATAGTTTGATTACAGGTGATGGTATGCTGGGTATTATTCCATATACAGAAGAGAGAAGCAATTGTAAGGTGTGAAATGAAAGCATAGAAACACAGAATCGTGAAGACTGGAAATGATCTCTAAGATCAAATCCAACCATCAGTCCATAACCACCATGTCAGTTAAACTATGTTCAATGCACATATCCAGTCTGCTGGCACTTGTCTGGCAGTTAGAAAGCTGCGCTAGCCACGCATGTGTATTTGATTTCGAACAGCTCAAAAATAGAAAACAGCGTAGGACAAAAAGAGCCACTCGCCACTGAGAGGAAGGGTGAAACTGTACTGAGAGGGCACGGAAATACAGCAAAGAGGTTCCTAAAATGAGAAATAAGCTGCAAGGAAGATAAACTGCAATATTTCTAGATGACAGACAAAACAGAGGCATATTTTCTAAAATACACTTGGTTGGGAAAGATTCAAAGCTTTGTTCCTGACAGACTGAGCTTGTGACAACCTATCATTTCGGAGAAAGGTCAGATAGAGCCTCAGTTTTGTCTTGGCCCAAAGCAGGCATTGAACAAAGGCGTGAGTATATGAACGGTGGCAGTGAAAGTGCATGGATTTGGTGGAGCCCATAGTTATAAAAATCAGAAAGGAAGAGGTCAGTAAAATCCCATCCCAGCCTTCTTCCAAAAAACCAGGAGCCCCACTGCCAGCCAGTGCCCTGCATCAGCCCTGCTCTCCATTGCTTCCAACCAGATGAGTGCTGTTGCTGCTTCTCTATGGCTCTCTATGTGATACAGCATCTCTTGCAGGCCAGGAATGGTTTCTCATCACTGCCTGTGCAAATCAGATGATTTGTGCCCCACTGTAATGACAATCGATCCGATGTCCATCCAAGCCCAGGAGGAGAGCTGGCAGCTCCCCTTGACATTTCCAAAAAATTCACTGTATTTTTCTCTGCTAAATGATGCTATGGACAGAAGCACTAAGACCATACTCTGTGTCAGTTCCAGAGGCAGGTATTTCAGGGAGAAGCAATTAACCAATAGTGATTACTATTTTTCCCCTGCAACTAATTGCAAGGCAATTAAGGTGGGGAGAGGAGGTGGTAGTGACAGAGGGGACTGTCAGCCCCAGTGCCTGGCAGCATCAAAGTGTTGCTGCATCACCTGTGAGGTACAGTTAACAAAGCACTCTATTTTGATACACAGTAATTATGCTCCCATCTCTCTTTTTGTCCCTTGTTTGCTGCTGCCACTGAATTTCAGGCACTGAGTGTCACGGTAGGGAAGGACTTGAGAAATCCCTTAAAAGCCTCTGCAAGGAGAACAATTTTTCAGACTAACATTCGAGGGAGGAACTGGGCCCCTCCAATGATTAATCCCAGTAATTATTCAACGAGCCAGGTGGTAGGACAGCAGCATTAGGGGCTGTGATGAGTAAGGTTTTCTGGGCCTGAACTTAGAAACTTAATACATCAGCAAACACGCAGGCAGCAGCTAGCAGAAGTACAACATTAGTTTTACTCCCTGTGCTATTAAAACCTGTATTTTCACTAGCAGGCTGCACTTACCAAACCTCATAAATCTCTCCATAGAGCCAGTTCCTTAAGCGCCGCTGGTTTAGCTTTAATCCTTTGGGCTGCTGTAATCCTTCACACTCAAATCACCCACCTCTCTGCGTGTGGCAGTCGTTCGGAGACATTTTGGGCTTTAGTCAAGCAGAAGGGTAACCAGGCTGTGGTAACATCCAGCTATAAGATCAGGTACTGGTGGAGAACTTTTAATCCTCAGGGTGATATGTGGTACGGAGATCAGATTGCTTTGGTCACAGTGGAGTTGGTTGGGCTGTGGGTTCCATGAGTTCCCTGCTTTGTTTCACAGCAGCACGGTGACCTCCAGCACTCAAACACAAATCCCCCTCCTTGAAACGTCACTTCTTGTCTCTTTCTACTGAATGTAATTTCACACTGCGCAGAATGATGCCCCAGATTTCCAGTGCAGAGAGCTCCTTCTGTTAGGTCAGAGCTGTGCATATTTTATCACAGGAGCTGGATAACAGACTTTGATTGGGAGAGTGATGTGTTCTAGGAACCCCATCTACATGGGGTTTTCCTGTTCACAGTCTCCTTCCCAGAGCAGAGAGCTGTGGGAACCAGGCAGCACTAGCACCCAGCCATCCCCTGCTCCCAAATACCATGCCAAACTCACCCTGAAGTTACACTTGGATAATTCCATTGAAATCAATAAGAATTTTTACAGTGTGATCAAGAAGAAAACTTTTTTTTTAATTTTAAGATGTACTTTTTTTTTTTACTGTAAATCAGCGTATTGGGAGCATTCTCCATCCTTCTTGCTCCCCTGTGGGTGTACTCTTTGTGAAAGTTTCCATTGTTGAAAATGACTGTACAAAAAGGCAAAAAGAGACAAGCTGAGTGACTTTTTTCTTTTTTTCCTAAAAGCTCTCCTCTGCAGAGGAGCTTGCAAGAAGTGAAGAGAGAATGTGAGAATTTGATGCTGTCTTTCTACACGTGCAAATCTAAAGTGAAGGTATGGATGCCCTTAAAATGTGTCAGCCTAAAAGTGAATGGCATTTCTATCAGTACCAAAGGGGATGTTAGTCACTCCCTATTGGTGGAGACCTAAGCTACAGAGAAATGAAACAATACGCCCTTTATCACACATACACAACCACAGAGCATTTCGACCACCAATCTCATTGACAATTAAAAGTCCTTCTTTTGGTTAGTCTGCTGCTCTCTCCCAAGAGCCAAAATATGATTTCCAACCAGAAGCCTCTGGGGGACCAGTGTAAACCTTGGGTTAAACTTCATTTTGTCTCTCATTGCAAAGAAGCATTTTGACATCACGTTGACGCCAACATCTCACCAACATCCATCCTCAAGAATGAGAGAATCCACCAATGGTAACTCCATCCCAACCCAGAGAGGCAGACAGCAATCCAGCTATGGACCCAGCTTCCTAATGCTCAGCAAAAGACACCTTATTCAGAGAGACTTCCCACATTACAGCCCAGCATAAACCAACACTCCTGGAGCTTTCCTTTAGTTGATTTAGACATCAGTAACGTTACGACAGCAGCAGGAAATTCAGCTAGCTCTCATCATCTAAATTCTCATACAAGACCGTGCATGGGTTTGTTGAAGCCTGCAGTGTGGCAATTGCACTGTTATCAGAGCCTTCAATAACTAAGCAAGGTAGAAAGAAAAATAGTGACTAATAAAACAAAGCAGCAACAGCAGGAGAGTCCTATATCCCACTACGTTCCAGTATTTGTTAGATAAGTTCTCTTGTTTTATTGTTAATTTTATTTCAGAGCTTTACAGCTCTCTAAGTGCACAATATTGAACACATAATGGTTCATTTAATTTAGAATAAAATCTATAATGCACTGACATGTAACCAAGTCTCAGAACTATTATCCTACAGCAAAGTCAATCTTCCCTTGCTGTATCTCCCTAAGAAAACTCGAAGGTTCCTTTTTTTTCTACATGGTTCTCTGTTGCCCTGTGAAGACAACTCTTCCTAATCCTCGTTCTTTTCTCATCAAATTGTCTCAAGCAAGCAGTAATAAGAGAACACTAGGAAGGTTCTACAGTAGAGCACTCAATGCATAAAACATAACCTGATCTTAATTTGTCTACATACTAATTTTTAATAAGCAAAAAACATTTTCCCCATAAAGAACACAACCTGAAGGTGGTCCTATGAGGAAAAGCATTCAGCAGCTTCACTACAAATAACACCTCTAATCCTGCCTGCAATGAGGGTATCGTTTTACTCCAGATAAATGCTGTGGTATCTTTGTGAGGCACTAGATATTAGCTATCAGGACTGCGTAGACATACAACATTGTTAGTGTATCAGAGCACATTTCTTATTCTGTCATCTGTAACCCTGTATTCAATATTTCACTGCCTCTCCAGGGAAGGTCCCTCTCCAGTCTGATTCAGCCTCCACACCAGCACAGCAGAGTTAACTGGGAGATGACAAATGCTTGCTGTTGGACCTCTGAAGACGGCTGTGATCCTGGTTCTCAGCTGTCTTCTAGGATGACCAATTCATTTTGGCTGAATCACATAATTAAATGCATGAGTAAAATTCTCCACAGTCAGCCTCTAATCTTTCCTCACGTGACTGCAGATCTCTGAACTCCCCTGCAATGAACAGGGACATGCTTCCCACAAGCCAGGTATGCACCAAGGATCTTCCCTGGATACTGCTGGGGTCAACTTCAGATAATAAAGATGCTTGAGATGACTCCGTAAACAGATTACAGGAGGAGGGGAAAAAAACAAATAAAAAAAGGGAACTTAGCAATTCAAATAAAATAACCATGTAAAGTTATTCATTAATTTATTTCGGTTAGAACCTGTATACAAGTTTATGCACTTATTTTGCCTCACTGAACACCTTTTCAAGCATAATCAGTTCTCATTTAAAAGGATGCATACTTCTACCAGTGCTCAGAATCTCCTGCACCAAAGCCTTCTCAAACCACACCAGTACCTAACCTAGCACTCCCTACCTACATCCAAACACTTCTGCTGACCACCAGCTCTGGACTTTTTTCCATTATCCGTACCATCAGAAAATCATCCTAGTTGGAAGGAATCTGATTGTCTAGTCCAAACAAAGTGCTTTTTGCTACCACTGCTTTCAGATTTCTCCTCCAGAGCACACCTGTGGTGCTGCTCCAAGCTGAGGACCAGCAGATGCTGGAGGTGATTGGCAGTGGGAAGCACTGAGCATCCCAGAGCAGGCTCAGCTGGAAGGGCCCTGTGGCCATGTACCAACGAGCTGCTTTCCTGGTGACAGCAGAAACTGACAGGAGAAGTGCTTGGGTCCTCCAGCTGCAACCTTCCTTCTGCCTGTGAAAGTCACTGCCTAGTTCTTACCATCAGATGGACCTCAGCATCCCCACACATTACCTTCTAGCAAAGAAAAATGCTTAATAAACAAAATCCTTCCCCAGCGTTTTGAGAACATTTCCCAATAAAATAAATCAAATAAAAATAAAGGGAAATTTCCAACAGCTGAAACTGGCACAGTCTGCCAGTGCTGCTGCGCTGAAGCAATCAGTCATACCTGGAAGCTAAGCTCCCTTGAAAGGCAATTGCATCTTCGTGTGGGTAATGCTTTTTGTCATCGCAGTATGTCTGTAAGGTACCTCCAGCCCAAGCACGCCTAGTTTAACATAATCCCTTCTGATAGCAAATAGAATTTTAGCTGTAGTCAAAAAGGCTTGACAGACTTGCTTTCACTTTTGTACCATCCGTACTGAGGATATAGGCAGGAAAAAATAACAAGAACCCCACATCAGTAGCTTATATTTCAAAGATTAAAGAATCTAGGACTGATTTCTGATCACACCACAATGAAGCCCAGCTATTTTGGAGCACAATTAGTGCACAAACAACTTTTGGGATAACAAAGCAACCCAGCAGTAGCTACTCCTTGAGTGACTTCAAGTCACCCCTAATTATCTGCTGCACAATCAAGGAAATGAGCAAGGCCAAGTGATTTGTGCTCCAGAGGTATCATACTCCACCAAATCAAGGCTAGCACGGCTACACTGTCTTCAGAACTGACTGCAGGGGCTCCACATCAAGGAAGAGTTTGGATTAGCATGTGTCGAGGAGTGAGTACGTGCCAAAAGGGAACAAAGCAAACAGTGGGAAAGGCATTAGTTGGATTCATTTTGCAATGTGACATTTTTTAGGTTCCCTTGGAAACAGTTTGGAGTTTGACATCTGATGCTTTCTAAATACATTGCTGTGTTTGTAGCGTTTTGAGAGAGAACCTGTAATCATTGCAGCCTCTTTAATGCACCACAATGAAATCTGACTGTAGCAATAAATCATAACTCATCCTATTCTGTTCGCATTGATTTTGGTGGAATGAGGACTTAGCCCAAAGGAATAAAACCATGTGAATGGTTTGTTAGCTTCCTATCACCTCTTTCTCTATTCATTACTGCTTTTCTTTCTGCTCTGATGACTGATCATGAAAGGTAATTTAGTAAATAATTCTGGTGAAGGATTCATGTTCTCGTTACAGATGAGAAAACAATTTCTTTTTCACCTGCAAGGAGATTAGGAGGGGTTAAATCTCACAAAACTTATGAGCAGTATGATACTGGGTTTGTCACTAGAGTGGCTGAGAATCATACAAAATTTTTGACCTTCAGGAGCAGATATCCCCAACTGTGTCAAAACTCACTCATTAGGAGGCCCTGTGTGTAGTAGTATTCCTGGGACAGAGACCATGAAGCAACAGAGCTTCTCCTCGTACTCACTTTTCTGGGATCTCCTCACTCTCACCCTGCTGTTCATGTCACAGCCCTCAGGAGGGAGGTGGGAAAATTTCAGGGTGCAAACACATCATTCTCATCCAAAAACACTTTTTACAGCAGTGAAGGGCGGGGCTGAGCTGAGCAAGAAGTGACGGCCACCGCAGCCAGCTAACTTTTCCCAATTTCCCAAATCATTTCTTCTTTCAGTTTACCAGACTTAAGATCCTGGCTCAGAAAGATGGATTATTGCAAATCAGGCTCGAGCTATCAAAGAGGATACAGCATGCATTTGATAAGCTTAAGGTGGGATATCCTAGGAGAAACTGAGCCCAACTCCTAGTTAGAAACTGCGATGCAAGCTTATCAGCTGGAGGGGTTAGATAACATTTCCACTAATCTGCTGCTAGTGATACAATGACCCCTGAGTTTAAGGGAACAATTGCTACCGCAGGAACACACCTCTTCTGCTCAATCTGCGGCTCTTGAGCCTCTTGGCCAAAGAGTCTGAAAGACTGAGACATAAGAGAAGAAAAATCCTCTGGATTATTTCTTTGTTTCTGACGGCACTCTGCTCTGCTGTCCTTCAGCTGCCAGCAGTGCTCCATTAGAGCAAAACCCATCTCAAGGAGCCTATGGTTCACCAAGGTACTACCAACACAAGCAGTATCCAAAAAGCCTCCTATTTAGCTCAGGTGTTAAGCAGCAAGGAGAGGTTAAAAGGAACATTTTCAAAGCAGGGCAGATGATTTAGTGGTAGAACTTCCATTGACATTAAATCCCAGACATCGGTTTGAAAATTTACCATGTAAGTGCTACCTTAAATCTATAATGCAGTAATGGTATTAAACAAGGCAGGGACATTAAGCACGGAACTTAAATCTTGGATTGCCATAATGCTATTAAATGAACGACCACAGATCTAGCACTTACTTTTGATTAATTATGTGAGAGGGATGTGCTGGACTGACCAGCACTGTTATAGGCAAACTGCTTATTAAAAAGGTTATTCTCTTTTCCTTCCTAAATACCTCTTCAATGCTCCATCAGCTCCATCTGAATGGAAAAAGGGGAATGCCACTGAGGTCACCTGCAGGTGAGTGTTCCCTGAGGTCTACCCACAGCCTGGGCAGCAGAACCAATTGTCCTTATGCCCATGCAGATTACAAAGCAGAAGGCAATCCTTCCCACCAAGCAGTGCTTTATATTCCTACAACGCACTATTTTGCACAGTGAGCTGGATTTTTCAGGAGAGGATGAAAGTCAGGAGCTTTGCTGAACACTCCCAAGCCTTATGTCACGGAATCATTAAAACTAGGAAAGATCACCAAGACCATCCAATCCAACTGTTGACCTACCCCCACCATGCCCACTGAGCCATTAAAGATTCACCTCCGTGCAGTTTCTTGCTGCTCTACCCCAAGCCTGTAGCATTGCCTAGGGATGTTGAAACCAATGCGCAGGGCCTGGCACTTGGTCTTGTTGAACCTCATCCCAACCAATCCGTTCTGCCCAGGTCCTTCTGTAGGACCCTCATACCCCCATGCAAATCAACACTTCCTCCCAGCTTGATGTCATATGCGAACTTACCAAGGGCATTCTCAATCTCCTTCACATAGACCACCAATAAAGATATAAAACAGGGCCATCCCCAACATCAACACCTGGGGAACTGCACTGGTGGTCATCAACTGTAAGCAACTCCACTAACCAGCACTCTCTGAACTGGTGAAGCCTATCTGCAGAGAGAATTCCAACCTTCCTATGCACTGCCTTCACAAAACAGCGCAGAGCTGCTAAAATGTTTCAAGTATTTAGAAAAAGCTATTTTTTTTTCCCAGAGAAATGCTGTTTGAAGCTTCTGAGAAGCTTAATGAACCGTGGCCATGCCTGCAGCTTTTTCACAATCGAAAACTTTTGTTGCTAATTAACTTCATTAATAGTAGTTAGAGGCACATTGGCCAATATTTACTAAGAGCTGATGGTACTGCAAAGCACCAGTGGACTCAGTGCAAAACTAATGGATCTCCTGCAGAAAGCTCTACCAGAGTTGAGCTTGCCTTGGCCAATTTGTTTCTTCTTTGATAAAATATATTAAAAAAAAATCTAAACAAAAAAAGAATAAGAAAAAAGAAGAAACCCTCATTGATGCCATTATTTAAAAAGCCACAAGGCTGTTCAATGCATCGAAGGACCTTCCTAACCCTGCTGAGGCTGCTATTGATAGCTGTGTTCCTACAAGGAACTTACTGCAGGAGCATACCCTCAGGCTGAGAGTGGCTGCTGCAGAGCAGCCCTGACTGCACAGACATCTCAGTGCTGGAGGGAAGGCTCTGCAGAAACATCTGTTCCCAAAGAGCCCACAGAATGCATTTTCCTTGGTGGCACCAAGGGATGTTGCTGGGAATGCTTCGGATGACTTCAGTCAATCTGGCACAATCTGGGACATAGCAGCAATCACTGGGCAGCCAAGGAGTGCACAGCATGTGGTGGTTTTTAATGAGACCTCCCTACCAAAAACAGCTTTGCTCATCAGCATGACATCAGTCTCCTCCATCAGCCCCGGATTTGCAGAGCAGCTCCATGGGCACAGTCCTCCTGCTGCCCCAGCATGCTGACCTGTGAAACTGCACAACTCTTATCACTGCAAGGAAAGGGGCTGCAACTCCTCACCACGACTCTCCCACATTCCTCCTTTTTCTTGTTTTACCTTTCTCAATCCCTCTTATTTGCAGTGTATCCTTCAGGGGACACTGTTGAGCTATCCACTAGATATCTAAAATATATACATCTGAGTTGGTACATATATGAAAATGAGTCTCTTTGACACACATTTGTGGTCAGTCTCTCCAGATTACAGTGTTTTGCAATGAGACTTCTACTGAGCAGGAAGATGTTTCAACTACATTTCCTTTTTAATAGAACAAGAGCAACTCTATTGGTCTGAAGATTCTGCATGCTTCTCCACAGCCTTTTTGGCTTTGAATTCCCTAGACAGGGAATCAAGGTGCTCTGTCAACTGCTGGAAAAAAATAATTTAGGCCCCTCAGCACTAGAATCTTCTCCTGGTTTTGCTGCAATTCTTCTCTATTTTTTGAGATGAGAATCCAAATCTCAGGGACTGCTGAGATGGGGAAGGGAATCTAGAAATAGAGAAAGAGCTTTGTGGCCAGTGGTCACAGGAGCAGGAAGACTTATTGTCACAGGAAGGCTTGGGTTGGAAGAGACCTCAAAGATCATCTAGCTCCAATCCCTTGTCTATAAGAACTGGAGAGAGCTGAGGATGGGGGCAGATTTGGATCAGACTCCAAACTGAATTTTGGCCATGCACTGTTCCTGTAAATCTTAAAACCATCTCACTGAAATCTGTTTCTCCAAGAAAAACAAATCCACTAATTAAAAAAAGAAAAAAAAATTTGAAGAAAGCCTTATAGGGATGCCTATCAGGAAGCTGGGGAATAAGTGACCAAGGGAGGATGCACATCTCCCACACTGGAGACAAGAAACAGTGTTGTGCTGGAGCAGTTTTGGCAAAGCTCAAGTCCCTCAGCATGCTGCTGCTGTCATTGCAGCTGGGATCATGTTTGTGCCTACCCTGCTTTCCATGCAGACCTCAAATGGAAGGATGGATCTCTGGAGAGCAACAGTCCTCTCAGATTTACTGTGGGAATAAATATCCCTTTTCATTTTTCTTCTTTTTTTTTTAATTCTGAAAAAATGGAAGGGCTTCTGATTTCCCCCCTCCCCCCCACTTGTGGGGACCTCACAGGAGGATGTCTAGTACCTTAATTAATAGCTTAAAAGCCAAGATTCATGCTGATACTTCCTTAGATGAGAAGTGAAAGATCAGTATTAAATTTGGTTTTAAATAATCAAAGAGGTATATAGAAGGCAGACAGGAACTCAGGAAATGAAAGTGCTTTTATGTAATGTATCAAAACGAGTGAAGAAACGTTCCCATGCAAAGACCAGAAGGAGGAACATTTGAATTGTCATCTCAGGGTCCAGTTCTGCTCCTGCCTTGCTATCAACAGCCAAACTCCTAAGAAATGATTCTGCAAATATTTTGTGCCTAATTTCTCTTTGCATCACTTATCTCCGAGAGTCCAGTGCTGCTGCTGACTGCCATGAGCTGTCAAAGAGGAAGTGAAAAAGAGATGAGTTGCTGCAGTTACAGCGGACAGAAGAGGTTCTCTATGTATACTGCAGCACAATACTTTGCAGCTTCCCAAAATGCTTCCATCACTGGCCAATCTCTGCGGGCTGTAAACAGGAATAAGACTTTGGGATGGTTTAACCATCCTTCAAGGACTGTAGAGATTTTGTCCACTTCAGGTCACTAAGCTCTCAGTACCAAATCCTGGTCTCTTGTACAGCTCCACCAAAACCACCAGTTTCAATGGGTGCAGGAGTGGGTCCCTGAAGCACTTTAAGTAATTTAAACCACTCATAATCCCCGAAGCAGCTTAAGTGATAAGCTCCTTGTTCCAGGGTTCGCAGCCCACAGACCTCGCTTGTAACATGCTCAGGACATATCCTTGGCTGCAAGCACTCCCATGCACCTGCTTCAAAACCTACCACCTCTACGTGTTTTCTTTTTAAACAAAGTAGGACTTCTTGCTATTATTATTATTATTTTTTTAAGAGTAGAGCATTCCCAGCAGTAGAATCACGTTCCCTCAGAAGGAGAAATAGTGCCAGAGGCTCCTGGTCCTTCCTCCATCAGGTAGGATGAGAGGGATATCTGAGCCCTGCTTGGACACCTTGTGGTTCTTAGGGACCGATGAGCCCTGGTTCAGGCTTGCTTGGCTGAAAACCCTTACGACTGAGTGAAGTTTTTAACACCAAGTGCATAGTGGAAGGGGCGAGCATCTTGGTGGCTTGTGGGAGCCAAGAACACATGGGTTCAGTGAAAGGAAGTGCTGCTTCCCCTAAACCCTGACCCTACATGGTGTCACACCTCTTCTTGATGGCTCCAGAACATACAGAGAAGGACAGAGAGGGCAACTCATGCTCACTAGCAACTGTTAGAGACACCCACTGCAAAGCTTTCTGAAAGATGATAAACTTCAGCACTGTCCTCACCTCCAAACACTGAGATAAAGAGTCACACACTGCTGGGACAGAAACAAATTCCAGTCTGCAGCTCCAGCAGCTTTCAGCATCCCAGCAGATTGCAAGCAGCACCAGAGCAGGACTGCTGCAAACAGATAAGTGTCTTAAATTGAAAGGGAGGGAGAGAAGGCAGTCAACATTTCCACCGCTTTCCCATTCTTTCATTTTCACGAGTACCTGTTTCACACTTGCCTTTTCATCTCTTTTTCACACATCTACACATTAATGCAATTATGACCAGGTCTAGTCAAGGGGATTTTAGGGAACTTTAGTCTTGCTGAAATCAGAATGGTTTGCTACTCAGAATGCAATTGCAGAGATGGAGATATTGTTAGAGGCCTTTGTCAAGCTGTCTCCCTGGAGATGCCTGTCTCACTTTGCTGCAGGAGGTTCAGTGTTCTGCAGTAGTGTGGGAGGCTCTGATGGAGCCCAGCTCACATCTTGGTGAGCTCTGTGAGCAGAGATGGGATACCAGCACCGCAGCTCTCTGCTGCCCAGCCTGCTTTGAAGTCTTTGCCACGTCTGCTTGGTCATGCCATCACAAAGCATTGTTTCAGTATCTGCACTGTATTCTCATTAGCCTTTAGCCTCACTGTCAGCCCAAGCTCAGTTCTTGAAGGACACCAGAGATTTCCCTTCCCATTATGTGCACTCTTTCGCTGTCTTTTCCCTCTTTCCTTCACACTGAACTTATCAACCTGTGTGTTTCCCTACTTGCCACCTTGCTCTATCCTCTTCATTACCCTCCTTCTCATCCTGTTGGTTGCCTCTAGATACTCCATCACACCTGCATCCAGGACTCCAAGGGCTGAATCCTGCCCACATTCACAGTCCTCCACAACCCTTCACCTCACCCTGGCTCTCCTTCCCCACCTACAAGTTGCAAAAGATGGAAGAGGAGCTATGCGCTTCTTGGATTTGGCATCATATAAACACAGGTATTTCCATTAACTTCTGTGAGCAGTTGGACTGGCCACGTTCCCAGGTAGAGGCCACCACCTGCCCTTGGCTGTCCCTTGCCATTCTTATGAGAGATTTTACTCCGTTTGTTCTCCAGCTCTCCCCTCTCAGGCTGTGGTTTGTTTGACAGAAGAGCAGCAACCCATGCAGTATTATTATTAGGAAATAAACAATGCCAGGGTATGATTAAAACTCAGACAAAGCTACTGGTATTGATTTTCCAAACTCTGTAATGACTTCTGTGGAGTTTAATGGGCATTGCTAGGACAAGCTAGGGCACCCACAGGGAGTCTTCAAAATGCCACTCTGCAAGAATGCAAATAGAAAAGATCTGATTTGCAGAAATTCTTGCAGAGACCCATACTCTGGGCTGCCACTCCCAGCAGCACTGACAGGAACAAGGCCTTAGCTTCAGGGTATGTTTTCTACCCTATAACAAGAACAAAACTGCTGCCATGCTGGGAAACACAAATGCTGCAGGAGCAGGCTGCACAGACACTGATGGATGTTGGTAATATTTGCTGGCCTTCTCCCTAAAGCCTTCTGTGCTGAGCAGCAGAGCCCTTCCTACACTCCTGCCTTCTTTTCCAGTCCTGGCTTGACTGTCCTCCATGCAAACTCCCTCTCTCCTTCTTCCCTGCCTTCTCACCATCCTCCTGAGCTCAAGTTAAGCTATCCACGTTGGTACCACATTTGCAGCCATCCACTTACTGTCCAACCTTCAATTCTCATTAATCCTTCAAAACAGAGAACAACTACTTGACCTTCTTTGATGAGTGTACCTACAGCTGTGGATTCTGTGCTGAAGTAATGTAGAGCATCACACCTCCACTAACTTTAAAGCAGGAAACCTTTCATCAGGTGATACCCTCCACCAAAAATCTGCTTGTCAAGAAGGGCCACTTTAACCACCACTGCAGTTTCCATAGCAGTTGTCAACTTCTGTCTCTAAAAGACAATTAAAAGCTTTACAAAACTTTGTATTCAGATGTTCTCTACTCAGAAAAAGCTATTTTTGTGTGCAGAGTGATAAGGAAACATTGGAGAAAAATGCCTAAGGTATATATGGGAATTAGATCCCCAGCCCTTATTAAAAGTCAGCAAAACAGCTGCCTGTGAGTGGTTTGTATCTTTTAAAAAGCTCTTGATTTTGGTGGGAGGCAAGAATGAATGACTCCTCCTGCACAACAGTGTCTCAGGGAAGCCAGAAGACACACAGATTTCCATTCACCTTTGTGGCTTATGAACATTTGCCTTGCAGACACAGAAACCAAATTCCATTTCACCACTCAACCACACACCTTTGGCTTTAGCATGGCCAAGTGCTCACAGACTTCTCATCCTGCATGGCTGTTTGGAATCAATCACTGGAAAGCAGTGATTCTCAGTGCTGGATGCTGTCTACTGAATGCTCTCCTTTGCTCCGATTAACAGCAGGAAAAAAATAAGCTTCTTTACAGAATTAAATATCTGAAAAACAGGTCCAAAACCCAGAGAATTTAAGTTTCATGCAGAGAAGAATGGGAGCAGGGGAGACAGAAGTCCCTGCCACCACACCAGAGCTCGCAGGGAGAGGAGACCGGAGAGACTCACTGGTGCCAGAGATCCATTTCATTCCCAGGGTAATGCACGAAGCAGCTTTTTATGAAGCTGCATTAATTTAATTAATCTGGAAACAATCAAAAAAACTAATTCGCAGTAGTGTTGCTTTTAAATAATATTAAGTAGCTCCATAGATTTCAACAGGCCAAAATTGAGCGTTCTTTGTAGCCCCATCTGCCTACAGGCATCTATCTTATCTGATCATTTCCATGGCAACAGCTCTGGGATTAGAAAAGGACGAATGTTTAGGAATAGTTGTTGGAATTTCATGGAAGATGATGAATTGAGGATTACTTCACTACCTCCATGTTACCATGGAAATGCGCATTTATGAATTGCATAGGATTTAGAACACCGCTGTTACTAGGATATAATTGTGCTGCTTCACTGAAGAGATCCAGGAAGAGCAGGCTACCCTTCCATTTCACACACCTCTGCCCCACTGAGCAGACATAATGCAGAACCAGAGCAGTGCCAGCTGTGGAAGTGGCAATGGATGGCAGCTCCTGGGCCCTCACCACACTGAGCCTCCTAAACAGAATCCAAGCAATGAGAAGGGCTCAAAAATGAGCACACCTCATACACAAAAAGCCACTGATCAAGCACGGTCATTCAAAAAATGGGTATGTAAATGAATGTGTTTATGAAATAACACATCTGATAATGACTGGGAGGATTCGAGTCAGATATTAGGGAAAAAAAAAAAGTTCTCTGACAGAGCAGTGAGGCACCAGGACAGGCTGCCCAGGCTGGCAGAATCATGACCCCAGTAGATGTGTCACTTAGGCTCATGGCTTAATGGGCAGTATGAGTGGGGATGGGTTAATGGTTGGACAAGATGATCCTAGAGATCTTTTCCAACCTTAATATTTCTATGATCACTTTCAATCTTGCAGACTTAAGGACATTTAAGGGCTATTTTTATTTTGTTACTGAAATCCTTAGCTTTAATTGTGAACTTATCAGCACCAGCAACCCCATCAGTGCCATGTCTGCATTTGGCTTTCATCCTTGCTTCCTAAAACTGAGTAATCGAAGTCCCAGCAAGACTTCAGTGAGGTCAACTTTTGATATAATCCAGCTGTTATTTTACACTTCCATATTCTTTTAATCCTTTATAGATTCTGGGCTTGCTGAACATATACTACTGATGTGCCAAGAGGCCATTGGCCATCTCAGCAACCTGGAGGTGGGGTGGAAGGCAGAAGAGGTGCATAGGCTCACACCCATACTGCAATTCAGCTATTAGAAACCAGCCCAGCCTCTTCCCCAAGTCCAAACCAAAGGCATGAGAGGCTCTGAGGACACACTGCCCACTTGCCCACCCCAAGATGAGCTGAAGCACCCAACAGTAGCCCTGGAAGACTCACTGACCGTATACACTGCTGCATGTGCAGCACTCACAGCAGCATCAGGAACCAGAAATCCTCTCCCCTCACCCATGTGATAAGGCTACTAAATTAACACAGCTCATTAATTAGTCAAATTGCATTACACTTGGTGACATGATTTACAATGGCTTTTTTTTTTTTTTTTTTTTTTAATCCTTTCCCTGCTTGCCTGCAGGCTTTTTCTTTAAGCCACCTTGATTTCCTTCTTTTCTCTCTCTCTCTCTTTTTACGTAAAAATTTCTGGGCTGCATCTCCCTGAGAAAAATGGGGAGCAGATCCCCATGCCCACCTGGACATCCTGCTGCCCCACTGCAGGCTTTCATACCAGCCAGTAGGGAACACCCAGGCACCAAAAAGGATGCAAGGTGGGGGGGGGAAGGGCAAAGGGCATGGCATTCCCCAACAGCAAGAAAAATCAGAAGTGATTCAGCTGTCTGGAAAACCTCCACCCCTTCCTCTGAGATAAGCCCCACGGCTGGACACAGCCAGGGACAATGAAGGAAAGCAGCTTGCATGGGGTGTGAGGCTTCCGTCCGCCACTCTGAGCTCTGGGAGCAGCATTTCCAATGCATCAATCACTCCAGCACACTACAACAGCACATTATCCTGGAGCCCAGACACTACCTCTTTCTGCGAGGCTTTGGGACCAACCTGAACCTGAAGTCTGCTAAAAATCCTCCAGAATTGTAAGCAAGTCTGACAACTTCTGTGAGTTTCTGTGCATGAAGGAGCTGGGATTTTTCCAGAAGGGAAGAAACTCTTTCCACACAAAGAGAAAGCAATCAAAATACCTCCAAGATGTTTTACCTCGGAAAATGAGAGACCCCTCATTGTTGCCTAAATCGTTATCAAAGCAATTGTGTGTTTTTAGGAACTTGCTCTGTTGCAACAATTTTACGCTGTCTGGCGTGATAAATGGGATTGCAGATCTTGCCCTCATACACCTTCCCCAAATCTGCTGTAGTGGACAGTGACAAGTGCCTCAGCAAGGTGAAAAATGCTCTGGGTAATATATGGGAATGAGCTGGTCCCTGCAGGTTTCTCTGTATGTCCTTAGCAGTCAGCAGATTACAAAAGGGAGAGAAGCTACTCAGCTGAACAGGGAGAGCTGGCTTCGCTATCCCTGAACAGATGGATCAGAGCACAGCTCTATTTGTTCCTCCAGAGCCCTTAGGACACAGCTGCAGTGAGGTTCAGGATATCCTCTCCTTTTCTGAAGGTAGGGAAAGAAGAATCTTTCTGCATCATGCAGCTCCAGGAATGGATCCTACCAAATATTCCAAAGCTCAGGATAAAGATCATAGAATGGGCTTGGGTTGGGAGGGGCCTCCAAGATCACCTGGTACCAAGATGGTGCAGGCATCCTGTTTTGGTGACCTCAACCATACAGAAGGCATTCAGGGCCATCAGGGTTATTTTTTTCAGAGAAGGATAAGGAAGCATTTGTCATGAAAGAGTGACAGCCTTAAGATTTACAACTGCAAGCTTGCCTCTTTTCATAGACCTCATACGTCCCACTGCAGGTTTCCTGTACTAGTAACACTCCTACAGATCTGGAATTACTACTGCAAAACACTGCAGTATTTTGGGAACCTTTTCATCCATAGGTCTTTTACATTAGCTGAGACATTGATACTTTGTCCCTACATATATGCAGGTGACTACATCAGATGGGGGATACAGTCTGTGAGCTGCACAGGACTGTCCTATTCACTGATAGAGTAAAAGAGAGCTTATAACCATTACGTAAGTGGAAAGTCCCTGTTCATTTCCCAGGAAAATCAGAAAGAGGATGCAGAGTTCAGCACACCTTCCAGTATAGCTGAAATATTGCAATTTTCTTCACAGTGCTACAGGCAGACAGAATAAATGAAATAGCGATAAGAGCCTCCACTGAAATGAATGGCAAAGCTCCTGGTGACATTAGCTATGCTGATTTAAAAAAAACTAAATAAGCTTTGCTTCCCACCCCCCAACATCCCTTTGGACAACCAAAATAGCCATAGGAAGTAGAAGAAACATGACTCAAAGACAGACTTTTCCTCTTAAGGCCCAGCTTCCTTCCTTGAGCAGTTGGGAGAAGTTTCAGTTAAACATCTATATGAGTTAGGGGCTTTCTTTGAAGTCCTGCTATTGTTAGGAAAAACTCCCCCAAACCCCATGGCCTCCACAGCAGACATCCCGGGTCAGGCAGGGCAGTCCTGGAGTACAGGATCTTCCCACTACAAAATGGTATTTTCTCCAAGAAAGCAGGATGTGAGGTCAATTCATCGTCCTTGTTAATTAAACAAAACAGACTCAAGGACTTCAAGGTTTGGTCCTTGCAAGGTGTCCTGGCACAAGAGTGAAGTTCAGCCCTGTATCAGGGCACATCTTCCACTCATTTGGGTTGGGTCAGCTACACAGTCTGCATTACTTGGCTTGTCACACAGATAAACTCCCATCATCAAATACATCTTGGAACTGGTCATCACAGCTAAGTAGGTTGTACACAGCCACCCAACAGAGAAATTAGGGTGTGAGAGATGCACAGTGCTGATGTCTGCAGGTGAGCCTCAGCATCCTCCAAGGGTGCACAGCAGATTCAGACAGATCCACAGGAGGAAAGCCAGGAGTGGGATTCTGCAACTGAATTTGAAATTTCAAAGCTTCACCAGTTCAAATGTTCATAATGCATCTACTTATCGATAGAGCTTACTTGGGGGAAAGCCTGTTTTAATTATTTCTGAATGATTCCTGAACGTCTCCTGTTGCTAAAGATGGCATTTGCTACTAGAAACTCAGATTCTGATAAACAAAGAATTGAGGGAGAGAAATTGAAAGCCTTAGAAGTCTGGCTCCATGGAGCTCAGATGAAGACAGATCATGTTTCAGCATGCATACAGGATTTCAGCAGCAATTACAAGGGTCTCCATTCCTCTTTCCAGACAACTAACTCCTTTTGCTATTTATTACACTGCTGCCAATCCATCCCCAGCTGGGCCAGAAGGCACAGCACAGGGAGCCCGAGATGCTTGGGCAGGCTGCAGGGGCTGACTGCATCTCTGCTTTAGGAAGACTAAAATCAGGAAAGCCTCATATTACTAAAATAATAATTCAAGAGACTGGAGCCACGGCTATGTGCAGCTCAAGATCACAGCCAGAGATGCTGCAAGCAAAATATCAAGTTATTTAAGCTTAAAAAGCCTCTTGAGGCCATCGCGAGACACTAGTTATCATGGTAAACCTGAGGAAAGCTGGACCATAACATGTGCCCAAAGGGCAGTCTGAGGTTCAGTGAAACACACCAGAAGAAACTCCAAGTCTTGTTTTTCTAAAGCTGAGGAGTCCCTGGGAGGCAAGAACCCTAAAACCCTTGCTTAATTCTTCAGTGTCCAAAGAAGGGCAACAAAGAACACAATCTTATGAAGTGCAACAGAGAGAATTGGAATTGTTCAATCTGACAAGGAGGTTCAGAGAAGACCTTATTACCCTCTACAATGCCCTGAAAGAAGGTTGTATTGAGATGGGAGTCAGTGTCTGCTCCCAGGTAACAGCAGTAGGATGGGAGGTGATGGCCTTAAGTTCAGTTGAATATTCAGTTTAGTTTCCTCCAAGTCAGAGTGGCAGCCCTCAATTTTGTTACCAAGAACTGATTTGGCTTTATTTTTTTATAACATTTAAGGAACTGTGCCTGGAGCTTTGGAAGATAACCACTTGAGGAATCATTTATGCTCTTAATTTTTCTATTCACAGCAGTATTCTGCCACCTGGAACAACCTCTCCCAAGCTTTGCTGCTGTGCTAAGGCAGCATGGACAGTGATGGCAAAGAATTGCTGTCTGAGCCTCCCGTGCCTGGGCAAAGCTAATGTTCACTTGAGTATTTTGTAATCAAAGAACAGTTCACTTACATGAGACTGATGTATAATATCTTCTTGTAACACTGGAGAAAGAGCTAATAAAGCTCCTCCTCTGGGTGGATAGAGAAACTGAGTCATGTGAAATAATTACCATTTAATTCTGTGTTCAGCAGCCGCTTAATGAGATGCTTAGGCCATTCACTGTCTCATAAAGCATTTAAGCATGTCCTATATGGGATGAACCATCAATTTGTCAGTTGAAGAATGTATTTTTCAAATCACTAAGCACTCACTAGCTCTAGCAGAAATAAATTGTGGTTTTCACTTCTATCCTAGAGAATGGTTAAGTGCATGATAAGCTTAGTGGATTTTCCTATTCCAAAGTTTAGAGGCAGAGAAGAATACCACACCTTCAGGCCAACAAACTTTAAAAGTCAAATTCCTTAAGGCTGGAAAACACCACTGAGATCACCCAGTTCAACCATCAACCCACCCTCACCGTGCCCACTGACCACATCTCTCAGTGCCACATTTCTTGAACACCTCCAGGGACAGTGACACCCCACCTCCCTGGGCAGCTGTGCCAGTGCCCAACACTGAGAAGATACTTCTGATATCCAGCCTGAATCTCTCCTGGCACAACCTGAAGCCACAAAGCTGTGCAAAGTGTGCTGCCTTCGAGAGCATGAAGGGCTTCCTGTTCTGAAGGTCACTGTGAAAGGGAAGATAAACAGGGAAGAAAAAAATTCCATTTATAAGGCTTTAAAGATTCGCTTCAGCCTTCCCTCTTTATTGCACAAGGAAGTCTAGTATGGGCAATTTCCAGAAAGTACATCTTTCAGCAACTTACTGTTCCCTTAATGAACACAGCACCAGGTGATGAACCTTTATAGAGTAATAATACTTTCCAAAAGATGATGTCTCTCCATCTACGTCCTCATCCCTCTTAAACAGCACCAGGTGAGCAAAAATACTCCCCAGCTTACATTTGTCACTACCAAACAAGGAAGTATTTACACACTTAAGAAGAAAACAAAGACAATTAGCATCTCATATTGTTGAAGAGGATGTTCTACATCAGATTGTTTTTATCTTCATTGCTTTCAGTTGCAGAATTATGTAAACACCAATTTAGAGAACCCAAAGGACGCTGAAGACTCAGTTTAATGATTTGTAATAGTTTAATTGGACTGTAAACCAGCCCCTGCGGGGAGCTGAGCTCAGGTACAAGCATATACTTCATGTCCCTACAGAAAAATGCTAATTGTTTTTTGCATGAGCAACAGTTTCTAACCACCCCCAGCAGCACAGCACTCCCACATTAAACAGCATTAAGTTCTGCATAGGGAGCACCTATAGCTTGGAGTGGACACAGGTGCTCAGGAAAAGCAGAACCCAACTGCAGTGCCTTCACAAGGAGCAGGACAGAGGGATGGCACACGTGGGGGAATGCCATTAGCAATGAAGAAAAAGTTGCAGCTCAATTTCTCCAGAAGATTCCCCATATTAAAAAAAAAAAAAAAAAAAAAGCAATTTAGGAAAGTGCAAGGTACATGAGCACATCTCATTCCTGGTGATTTACCCGATTCTTTGGGGATTGACAAATCCACCTCAAGATATGCACGTACATCTGTTGAGCCACCACTCCTGCACACCTGTAAGCCTCCAGGCTGCAGGGGTCTCAAGCTTCACTCAGGACAGGGCTTGTCCTGAGCAGAGTTCCAGCCACACACCCACAGCTCCCGCTTGCCCTCCCAGGGAGAAATGCAGGGCAAGGAGACAAATCCCTGCAAAAACGACAGCAGGTGTCTGGAGGAAAAAGGACAGAAAACCTGAGATTACTTCTGCAGCAAAACTAACTAGCTTGACAAATGAAACATAATAGAAAGTGCAGACTTCGCTCCAGTCTCCATCCACCACTTCTCTGGTCATTTCATTTACCCTTCTTCCTCTCAGAAAATAAAATGAAATGCATATTTTACTGTAAGCTTCTTTACAGTGAAGGCTGTGAGAGGCTGGAGGGCTTCCCCTGGGGAAACAAGCTAACCAGCAGTTGCTTCATCCCTTAATTCCACAAGCCAGGGGCTTTCATTTTCAATTTCCTCTTATCCAGGGTTTTTCATTATGCTCAGGTCTCTTCTCCACACCCTTTTACTGAGTGGCAAGCGTGTGCTGGGAGGTGGCAGACAGACACCGCATGTGGTGCATGAAACATCTCCACAACTGCTCCATGCACATTTAGGAAAAGGCTTTGCAAACAAAGATCACGATGAGCTGTGGATTGTCTTGGTACTGAGCCACACAGCTGGGCACCACACTACTGGAAACATCAGCCTAAAGCACTGAGGCTACCAAGAGATCACATACCTGATTATTGCCAGTCAGCACCGCGACCAGGTTTTACTGAGCAGAAAACACAATTGGAAGTTTTCTGTCTGCTGGCTTTTATGGGGCTGTGTTATGACCTGCTTTCATCACTTGGTTAGATACAGAGTAAAGCATGTTGGGAAATACAGGTTTGGGTCCTTAAATATCTATCTGCAAAGGCTTTTTCACTCCGTCTCTGCAAAGTATACATTGCCACAACGTGTGTATTTGCTACCGCCCATTAAAGAGGGGCTTGAATGCCTTCAGGACCCTCACAACAACCAATTACATCACATCCTTCCCAGGAAAGGCTTCCTTATCTAGAAACTTCACAGCTTACTTCTTTTTTCCTCCTCAAAAAGCACCATAAGGGCTCAATACCATCCAGTGCCTCTATCCTTGATCCATTCATTCATAACCAGACACACCTGATCTGGTAATTGCATGGTCAACTCAAAAATAAATGAGAAAGTCTCACTCCATAAACTCCCCTGACAGATTGCTGACTGAGCTGAAGTGCTGACAGAGCACTATAATCCATCGCAATGCCAGGAGACGTCACACCTTCCTCTGTCACTCCTGGCTGACAACAGGAGTGCCAGTATCAAGTGATATTCAACTTTTGATATCAAGTGGGTTAACTATCAGTTAACCACGTACTTAGAGATCTTCCTCAATATCAGACCTTCATCACTTATGAGAAGGATCTGCAGGCATGCTTTCAAGTGGCAGAACAGTATTAGAAGCTCTCATCTGTGAGATGGTGCTCTGCTGAGCCACTTATCTAACAAGTACGACTCCTAGGGAAAGATCCACCAGTGTGATCCCACAAAGCAATTATCTGTTGTATATATAAACCTATGTACTAACACCTGCATTACACAAATTGCTTTTGGTGTTATCACTGCATTTCTCCATAGGTTTAAGTTAACCAGAGGTCAGCATCAACTCTTGTTTCTAAGAACTCCTAAGCATTGCACAGGGATGCAGAGGGCAATTCTTCATCCTCTACTGTCCTCAAAATATTACACTGCACGATGACCATGCAAATATTTGAGGGGAAAAAAGGAAGATGCAACCACTTTTCATTTCCATGAACAGAAGATATATTACGTCTATTATTTTACATTTAAACAATAGTTGAATATGCAAAGAGCTAATTGCTGTGATATATTGGAAGCGTCTATAACCCCAGACCAACTTTTTTTTTTTTTTAAACTATTTCAGAGAAAGGCTTTCCCCACAAGTGTTTAATTCCTTTTGTTTCCCACTTGAACTACAGAATGGCTTAGGTTGGAAGGGAACTTAAAGATGGTCGAGCTCTAATCCCCTACCTTGGCTTGTCCAAATGATACTCCAGATTTACACAGCACAGGATCTGCTCTACACTGCAGTGAGCCCCCATCCCCTGCACTGATCTCTGCCTGCTGAGCCCTATGGAGAGGCATTTTAAGTTAAATTACACTGTCTTACACCGAGGTGGGAGAACCAAACCTTCGTGCAGTCCAGCAACACCTATATGAATTTTTAATATCCCATTACAATCTGTTACTGCGTTTTGACCCAGCAAAAAGCAAGCTGCAGAGGGGAGGCACTGCCCTAGGAGCATTGGTGTTAAGCACAACAGGGACTGCAGCCACTGAGATCCTCACTTAACACAGAGCACTGAAGTGTAGCTGCTAATTCCTCAAGGTTTGGTGGTTGCACATTTGCCCTGATTTCTTCTAATAGAGGTCAACTTGCCCACATTTCAGGAAGCAATTGACTGAGATTGAATGAGGGATAGCTCATTTTTCCATATCAGATCAAATCCTTGATCATTCTCACTTAAGAGCAGAGCTGCTCACTGATGCAGACCCCTGATTTTTTTGTCCAACTCCCACAATGCACCATTTTACAGCATTTACACTGAGGCAGGCCAGCCTGGCAAGGCAGTTCCCTGAAGCATAAGATTTGATTAACCTTGTTAGCTTGCCTTGCAGAGTTGCAAATGTTGTTAGACATCATGAAATTATCCAGCCCTATTTAAAATCCAACTGGAGTATTTGGCCTGCTGACCTCCCCCAGCAACACGTCCCACAAGCAGAACTAGAGCAGCTCCCAGCCCCGATCCCAGCCAGCAGCAACTCTTCACACCTCTCCTTGAAGAGTTCAGAGCTTTTCCTCTTTACCCTTCCCCCATACAATCCAAAGTGGTCTCCATCTCAGGCCTCAAAAACCCGAGATATCCCAAATCAGCTTTAATAATAGAGAAGCTACCTACAAACGACTTGCACTTTAAAGCAGGAAACTGAAGAACTGAGGGTATTATTCTTGTGAGCACAGAGTGCCTTAGGTTGAAAAGGACCTTAAAGATCACCCAGCTCCAACCCCCTGGCATGTGCTAGATGTCCTACCAGCTCAGGCTGCCCAGGGCCCCATCCAACCCGGTCTCAAATGGCTCCAGGGATGGGGCACCCACAGCTCCTGTGAACAAAAAGATCTCCCAGACTTGCACAGCATTTTTACTGGTGATGTTCAGCAAACATAAGATTATATTTGCATGAACATCCAGGGAAATGTGTTAACATATATCACTGAAATCAAAGTATATGACCCAGTGTCCTATCCACTGCCTGTATTCAGTACTGACAGTCTCCTGGTCTACCAGATCAAGGCCCAAGCAGGTGCTTCTGGAAGCAAGGCAGCAGACCTTGTCTGATAGCTGAAAAGTTTATAGCCTAAAGACTACAAGTAGAGAAAGTGGCATTATGGCTGCAGGGGCTGACAACATGCACAGTGGGATGGCTCCAAATGATGTGGAGGCGTTTTCTTCCCATCCTGCTGATTCTTACTCCATAAACCTTCCCGCTGGTTTGCAATGGATGCTCCTTTGGGCCCCTTTGGAGCGTGCCTGTTGCTTTCCCTGACTCACAACAACAATAAGCATTCAAAGTCCTTCTGTTGGAAGCGCACACCGAATCAATTACAGCAACATCATCCTTCTTAATCAAGGTTAATTTCTGTGGGTAATGTTTTTCTCTGTTGGAATATTGTCGGATGTTTTTAGATCTCCAATTTTATATAAATTTAGCCTCTGAATTCTCAAGGAGAGAGTTGCTAAGGTAACCAGAGCCAGCCATATTGCTGTATGTTCTCCCCATGGAGCATCATTAGGGCTAATCAGTCATTTCCAGGGTAATAGAATATGTCACTTCCAGAGATAAAGATACATCTTTCACTAAGTGTTCTGTCACCATAGAGTCTGTTAACTCCTCACCTTCTTAAAAATCACTGACCCTCTCCTTAGAACGGTGAGAAGTGAGGTTTAAGATGACCCACAGTGGGACAAAGACCAGACCAGAGAAGCCCACAGACCTGGAGTGTGTTGGCTTGTAACAACAAAGCAGGGTGGTTATGGTTGAGGATCCCTCCTGCTGGTGAGGAAAACAAATCAACACTCAGATGCAAAGCCTGTTGTTCAAAAGTCTGACCTGCAACAACTGGAGGTTTACAGTATTGGTGGCCACTTTGGAATACTGTATGGAACAAGCCACTGATATCAGTCCAATTCCTAAAGACTGTTCTCTTCCCTAGAGCTTAGAAACCTCCTTCATTTCTGATTGCTTAAAAAGTCTGCTGAAATATGCACTGTCTTTGGTCAAAAAGAAGTTTATTCCCATCATCCTCTCACCAACAGTATCAAGAGCCACTGAGAGCAAGACCTGACTTTACCTTACATAAAGAACTGACAAAGAGCATTAATTAAACAAATTTGCTGCAGATGCAGTGAGGAGCTTTTGCACAGCTCCTTGTGCGTCTATCTACATATCCAGAAGGGCTCTGAGGCTCCGGCCACTACCTAAAAGCTGTGGTCATGAGGCACCAGAAGCCCAGAGGAAAAGCCTACCCCCTTCCTCCTCCATTCATCTTTGGAGGTTCCTCTGATGCAGAACAATGTAGTCACACCTCATTGCTCCAGCTCCCATGAACATCATGTCTATCTTACTAAATAATGGATATAAAACTGTAGCCAGGAAGGACGGCATCTGTCAGCCGATACCATATTTATTGTTTTCCCTTGAAAGAGCTTTATTGTAATCCTGCAGCAGTTTCACTTACAGATGAACAGAAGTTTTAAATAAAGAGGCAGCATCTTTTGTGCTGAAGAAGCAAAGGCAGTTGGGGACTTATGTATGTTTTGTCAAGATATCTTGCTGTTGGCTTTTCTTATCCCATTAGTAAATGTATAATTACGTGAGCTTGAATAAGATTTATGACATTATAATGGCAATATGGTTTTAAAAGTGCACTGAAAAAGCAACATTTGCAGCGCAGAGATTTAATGGCCATCTGAGTAATAACTCAGCTTCTTTCAGCATAAATTCATATTACATGCAAGCACATGTAGAAATTCATTGCAGTCACCACACATTTACATCTAGCTTGAAGTTTGTTCTGTAAAATAGGTACGTAGGGCATGAATGTTCATTTGAATGAGCAGAACAGCAGTGCTGATTGACATCTGAACAAAAAGCAAGGTGGGCAAGGTGTTTAATTTTGGTGGTTCTGGGGATATAACACTAAGGTTTTCTTTTCTCTCACAACATTGTTTCTTTTGCCTCCTAAAAATGGAATCTTCCTAGAGTTGCTTTGAGATCTAGGTATGTTATCTCACAGAAGAAAAAAAACCGAAACCCTGAGAGATGTAACATCACACTGCTCGGGATCCAGATTCCATTTGGAGGTCTGGACTTCTTGCTCCCCTCCTGGCACAACAACCACACCAGCCGCAGCTGTGGTTGTTTCTGGGCAGGACACCCAGTTGTGATGATTAGTTTGAGCAAGCATCCTTCCTCACTAAGTAGAGAGAAGGCACTGGCAGCTTTCCCCTCACTGTGGTTTAGGAAGGATGCACTACTCCCTCAAATTACACCACTGTAAGCCCTTTATTTGCTGCCACCTACCCCAGATTGTGAGGTTAGGCTGGCAAGCTGTGGGCACAAGCTCAGTAACATCCCTTTCTTCCAATTTCCCAGAAGAGAAAACCATCAAAGAAAGCTGGAAGCATCTTCATCATCATTACCCATACTAATAAGAGTGCTTAGCATTCAGAGCTTGGCTGGTGTTGCAGCTGAAGTAGCACAGCTCAGCTCAAGCAGAAAGGGCCCAGCAAGCTCACAGGGAGAAGCTCAGAGTCCAGGCTTCAGGGGAATACCTCTCCATTAGCAATCATTAAGCACTGAGTGAGGAAATTAGAAACAGAACCTGTTCTGCTTTAGTCATCTTCATCAAATTCCCTGGTGAAGTAAAACGGCTGCCCAGGTTTTCTTCAGCTTCTTTTCATCAGTTCTGTACTAATCTCCAGACAGGCATGCAGCCCTGCAGACATGGAAATCCTGGCACACTGCTCATAAAGCCATGGGGAACAGCTTCAAGGCCTCCACTCTCCTGCAACGTTCCCCTTCCAGAGCACGCAATGGTTTCTCTGCTTCACAAGTCAAAACACCTTTCCAACAAAGGAAACAGTAAAGTAATACAAAGGAAAATTAAGCCCCTGCAGAAAGTGTCTTCCTGGGCCTGAACATCTGCCTTAGTGCTTCGTGAAGCAGGGAGTTACTGTGAACACCATTAGACTCAAAATCATTGTGGGGGGAAACTGCTTGATTTGGGAGCTCCAGGGAGAGCCTGTGATCAGATGTAACATTAGATTTTTGTGCCAAAGGGTGGCAGTTCATTCTTCATACTCACCAATGCTTCTTTTCCCTCTCTTGCCTAGGGCTGATTTCCAGAAGCCACTCAACATCCATGTTCTCCCCAGGATCTCCCTCCTAAGCCACCCTTGGACACCACACACCTTGGCTGCCTGCTGAGAGCCTTTGAAGCGAGGATTTCCAGGCACCCAGCTTCCCTCCCCTGCTAACATCTCATCTCCACTTAACTACAGGCTGCCTGCTGCTAAGCAGCTTTTTCATCAGCCATAATGATAACTGCTCTTCACAAGAAAGGAATACAGAAAGACATGCACTAAAAGTACAAGTTCAATACTAAATACAACCCCTCCTCATTTCTACTCCCAGACCAATGCTTAACAAAGGCACTTGCAACAATAGAACGTTCTTAATAGCACAATGCTGTGGAACATGCAAAGCCCATGATAAAGATGAAGCTGACAGCTATTATCTTCACACCTATCAAAAGTTTCCTGCAGTTGATTCGATGGAAAAAAAAAAAGTTCAATTGTTATGCTCATATAAACTACAAGATATGGGAAAAAACCTGATGCTTATGCAGCCCAAAAGCTAGGATAACAGCCAAATAAGCAAATAAAAGCAAAAGAAAATGGCTGGGGGAATTTGCTTTCCCTTTGGTGGAAAGGAAGGAACTAGCTTATTCACTTTTCAGATATGGAAGTAGAAAAGCATTGGACTTTCTGCAGCTCTACAGATCACAAATAAAACCTCTTAGGCACTGTTGCTCAGCTGGAGACTATGAACAATTCACTGCTCTGGCTTCTGAGCATCCTTCATTCCTGCTGGAGTTAACATCATGCTGATAAGCACCCAGTACTACGAAAGCTTATGCAAAACTTGTCCAAATAAACCATCCAAAATCCTTGATCTGCAAGCCACAGCAGGAAAACAACATCCAAATCAGCCTCAGAGATTTTCCAGCACTTGCACTTCTGGCTGGAATTAGGAAATGCAGTCACAAAAAAAAATGATAGATAGATCTTTCAGAAAAATGTTCTGTATTCTGAAGCTGGAGAATGTGCCACCTTAGGCCACCCTCTTGTGGTCTGGGATCATTCTGCAGTCACTCTGTCCTGCTGTCCCTTCTCCCTCGCATTCCAGAAGCCTGAAAGCTTTTGCTCCCCTATACAGGGAATTATCCAACACATGATTTTGAACCCATATAGATTTTTTTTTTTTTATCCCTATGTGTTTTTATTTCTTTGCTGCTAGGGATTTGTGCTGCAGGGTGAATCTTGAGAAAAAGCATCAGTGCTGGAAAATAAAGTTATATACCAACTTACACAATGCTTGGGACATCTTAGTCATAGGGTGAAAGAAGTCAAGCAGTAAAGAGCAAAGGATATGTGCCTCCCTCTGAGCACACGCTGTGCCCTGCACCCAGCCTCGCTGTACCAGTTCCACTGAGTCGAGAGAAGCTGACCTGCTCCCTGCCTGGGCTGATGCCTGCTGATGAGCAGCCTTCTCAGCAACCTGCCACCTCGCAGAGCAGCAGCAGCAGCCCGGGGAAAGGCTGAGCTATCTGCATTGTCAGAGCTCTTCAGCATTGTAGGGCACTGCTGAGCTCAGATGAGTCAGTTCAGTGACCTGATCTGACAGGACGGGGGGAGAAAAAAGGAAACAAAAAAGCAATTTTCCAGTAGATCAGCATCTCAACCTAATTTGCCCTGAGAGGGTGAAAGGGAAACGGGGACAGTGCAGCTGGGAGCCGGTAGGGGAAGGTGATGGGCAGAGCACAGTCCTTGCTGGATGCAGCACCAAGTCATACCCTAAGCCTCTCTCCATGTTTTTTTGTCCAGATGTCAGAACTCACACGATGCCTCCACCCCCCAATTACAACAGTGCCTTAAGTCAAAGGCCATTGTAAATTGGAATTTAGGATAAGCTACCTTTTATTCTTTTTTTTGGTACTTGTTTATACACTTTTGCAGAGTACTAGCAGCACTCCCCTGCACTGTAGTGCACTGAAAGGGAGAAAACAAGGCACTAGCAGGAAGCATTTTACAGGTCTAACTCTCCCTTTGCATCATCCATATTTATATCGGACAAAATCTGATTTTCTTTGCCAAGCACAGCTGATCTATACACTGCAAACATTCAACAGACCCTTGCTCAGCTGGGTTTCCTCACTCTCGCTGGAGTACTTCTGTTTCATCTTTCTGCACCTTTGGAGGGAGAAAACATCACAGCTCAGACTGGTGGACAGCTCTTAAAGGGAGAAAAAAAATTGAAACATGCAATCTAGGAAAGATGTAGACAGACCTAAGGAATAAATGTTTGGGTTTAGATGCTAAGGACCAGGTAGCAACTACTAGAATAAAGACGAATGGATACCTGGCTCCCTTTGAAAAAAACTTTAAACTTTTACCCAACGTAAGTGAAAGAGAAAACAAGCTGATTTGTGATGAATCATGTATTTCCCCTACAGAACAGCAGCCCCCTAGTTACTCTTCACCCCGTGCATCCCTTCATACTCAGCATGCACACTGCTTTCAAAATCTTACTTGTAGACTAAACCTGTGTGACCAGGAAAGCAAAGCCTGTTGCATGGTCACAGGGGAGTGCATGATCCCAGAACAGTCCCTGCCTCACTCCTTCTGCAGCCTGTGTGATTTCAGTTCCCTCACACAACACAAACTTTGCTGTCTGGTTCTTCATAGACAGATCTGCCCGTATGAGAGACAGAGTTGCTCAGTTAAAGATCTTTGTCAGTACTCTGTCAGACTCACCTTGAGCATACAAGTAGATGCTATCTTACTGCCCCTTCCCTTTCATAACATTTTGTTGTCAAGTACAGGTCACTCTGTGCTTAAAGCTTAAGAAACAGAAGTTTGCACTACTCAAACCTTCAGGAGATGAAAGGGCTGAGTCAGCAGAGGAGCCTATGCCCTACACTTCCTTCAGTGTGCCCCTGGTACAGCTGAAGCAGAACTCAGTTCACACAGCCAGGATCCCATCAACCTCCCAAGTGACAATTACTGAGGGCAGCATCTCTGAAGAGCAGCAGATCCAGGGTTCCCCTGCTCTAAGGGAGGCAGGGCCACCACATGGCAGCCTCCCAGGTTGCTCTGCAGAGCAGGAGCAGGTGATATTTATTGCTCTGGATTCATTAGAAATTATTTGCTAAGCAGAGCTGTGCAGGTTATAATGAAACATCCAGCTGACTCATTGCAGCCAGCACATTTATAACAGCTGGTGGGATGTGGCAGAAGCTGTCCAGAGAGCAGCTTTTAGGATAACACTGTCCAACTCTAAGCACCCTTCCAACCAGCTCCATAGACAGTAGCAACAGAGGGGCTTCCTGGCACTGGTTACAGGTGTCTGAAGTTTGGACCAGGGTTAAACCAGCTTGCCAGTCCAAGCCCTCAAACATCCCCTGGAGTCCCCTGCTAACAATCAGGATCTACATCATATTTAAGCTGGTCAAGCCCAGATTTGACATACCACATGCTTTCTGCCCTCTCCATTGCATGAGGAATGCCCAGAGCTCCTGGGAAAGCAGACAGCACATTATTGACTGCCCAGTCCCAGGAGGATCACCTCTTCCTGCCTCTATCCTCAGGGAAGTGCAACCCCTTAACAGGAAAGAAATATTGATGCTCAAGAGCTACAGCATATAAATAACCTCAGCAAAGGTCTTTGTTTCCCTCTCAAATTAGGTGCTTTCCATTGCACTGATTTATCTCTTTGATGAGGCTCGTTCTCATTTTTCTTAGTTATTCCTGACACACTATGAGAGCTATCAAGGTTCTCATCTAAAAAGCTATTTCCCCCTGAAGAAAACAGTGGAACCTCAGCAGGCTTTGGTCCTATGGAAGGTGGAGAAACCAAAAAAGATTGCAAGAGAGGCTTCCCTGTGCCTCATAGCCCTGGGTACCCAATGCAAACTTAAAGCCTGACCCTTGGGTTTCTGCGGCACAATATCATAGAGTGAGCTTAGGAGAAGCATGGCTGTGATGCAATTTCCTGGCTCACCTCAACCAGCAGAAAGGACAAATATTGTGGCAGTCCAAATGCTTAACAAGGCACATGCCCTGATGGCATGACGGGCAGGAGAATGCAGAATCGCTTCACCCATCCTAGCCTCTAGCACTCCAGACTAAAAATAGCCATTCTCAGCTGCCACTTCGGTCTGATATTGCAACAGGTATACTGCAGGCAGCAGGGCAAGCACACCACCACGTACTTGTGCTTGTTAATGTTTGCAAGCAGTAATCTCAGATCAATAGCCCCTGCCAAAGGCTGATGCTTAGCAGCAGGTCATCATTTGATCTGCTAATGCAACTTCTATGATGTCTTACTAGTGACAACAGAAGAAGAGAGAAACGTGAGCTTCACCCTAGCTGTGACCAATGGGTTACTAAAAAAGAATAGCCAGAAAAAGTGAATGAGCAATTTCATTAGGACACACACTGAACATTGATTGTGGTCTCTGTGGGAAGAAGGGTGCTTTCCAAGGAAAATGCCAGAACACAGCAAAATGATTTTAAGGAATAAATAAGCCTGAAAACATGGATAAAGCTTGCAGGCTGACAGCTTTGAAACACTCTCCAGCATCCATCCTACCCACAGCCCACTCCTCCAATACCTTTGGAGAAATAAGCTGCTCAAATCCTTACATTAATACTTCAGTAGGTACTCCTAGGCACACCATGCTGATGCTGCAACACCTGTATCTTCATTAAACTGTAGCCATAAACATACATTTCTCGCTCTTAATAATACTCAGAGCCTTTCATCAAGCTTAATCTACCTCCTAGAACGCACCTAATACACTGGGCCCAAACCCATAGAGAAGCGCAGTGTTAAATACAAAGTTATAAACCCATTTAAACACAGAATAAATAGGAAAAACTCACCAGAGCTTCTGCCATAACCCTCTCCACTTCTCTAAAGCTCCTTGAATCAAGGCTCTCAAAAAGCTCCAGGTACTTTTCCCATTCCTTAAAAGCCCTGCCATGGGAACTGCTTTCCTCCCACCTTGATTAAGAAAGATGGGGGACTACACCTGAGACCCATTTGTAGCTACTTGTCAGAACAGATGGTTACACTGACCCTAATCAATACAATTAGGATCATACAGTGTCCAGAGGGGCTGTGGGTGGCATTTATCAGGAGGGAGATTTCAATAGGAAGTGTGGGAAAGGGATTATTTATTGTAATGCAATTCCTCAAAAGCCTGTAGAAATTCAGTTTCTGGTTGGAACTGCTACATTGGAGACAGAGTTGAAATCTGTCCATTATTTGTCTGAAGTATGTGAGAATCTCCAATATCTCCGTGCCTCGGAAAATCTTGAGGACTTGCTGCAGTGCCCCAGATAGATTCTGTGTGCATTTGGGAAATCTAGGATGCTACATAGCTAAGGGAAGAGCTGGACAAGTTTTGGTCCAGTGATGCCCAAACCAAATGATTTCTATGTTTTGTCTTATGCTTTCCTTAGAAGAGATGAATGAATATAAATAATACTAAAAAATAGCATTTCTTCAGTGTTTGCTCTATGTTTCATGACGCTGCTTTCACTTGTCAAAGTTTCTTGCCTGCTTTTGCTATGTCTCACCTCATGTATGGCTCTCACAAAGCCCATCAGTCAGTACACCAGAATCACTCATTGCATTGTCACATGTGCCCTCATGCAGATGCATGGGGAAGATGCCAATGGGAATGAAGATATGCCAGTGCCCACCCTAACAGATGGGGAGCATTTACACAAGATGCTGAAGACCTAGAAAAACAATGCATCCAACTGATGAATTCATTTCAGTGACTGTAGAGGAGGCTGTCAATCAGAAGAGCTTTAAAACGCTGTACACAGCTATATGCTAGAGACAACGACAGAAAACAGATCTGTGTAAATCTAACTGTCTCTAAATCTTCATTCTTTACCTAGATTGTTAGGCAACTGCTTTTTTAGTGGAAGAAATTTCACAACTGTGTTTGGATAAGAAAGATTTTGGGCAGACGGTATTTGGACAAATAGTTCACCCTGGGAGAGATGCTGGCTGATTTTCCCTGCATTCACTCTGCTGATAAGAAACAAGCTTTCATGGGCTTGTTCATCTCCTTAAAACCATATCCAGTCCTGCAGTGCTGGTGAGGAGCTGCGGACCCAGGTGCAGAACAGGGTTAATGAGAAAGCAGTCTGTAAAAGCAGTTCCAGCCCCTGCTTATCCTATCTGCTTAGCTGCAAGTCTGCTCCCAAGCTTTTCTGGATCAGCTTGTTGCTGTATGTGCCCTTACATTAAGGCAGAGCTCTTTATCTTCCACCCGAAAATTTGTAGAACCATTGTTAATAGTGATGCTCCAAGCTGTTCTGTTGAGATAAAGGCCTGGGGCTGGGCATCTTGGAAGTGTCATCTGAGTGCTTCACCACCTTGTGCGTGCACAGAGTGCCCCTAACCTGTGTGCCAAGGGAAGACATCAAGTAAAGGCCCTCCAGGAGGAATGGCACCCAAGGTCAGGCTGGATGGAGCTCTGAGCACCTGATCAGCTGTAGGTGTCCATGTTCAGTGCAGGGCAGTTGGACCAGATGTGCTTTAAAGGTCCCTTCCAACTCAGAAGTCTCTAAGAAGAGGCTTATCTTCAGAGAGACCACACCTTTCTGTACACACAAGGGATCTGTATGCTCAAAACATTTTTTCCCTATCTTACCCCCGTACCTTCTGATATGTTCCTGGTCATGACTGGAAATGGCAGCTTCTCCCAACTAACTATTCCACTTAATCTAACCAGACTTGGGTTGTGTTTAATTGTTTATCTGAACTGAAGCTGTAAACTGTTGGAATGACTCATCCATTAATATTCAAGGTGAGTGCTGCTTTCACTGTTACCCTGTGCTGAAAAACAAGGGATGCGCAAGTTAATTTAATGAATCAATAATAGCGCTCATAAAATGCTTTAAAGGTATAAAGTGGCACAACACTATTTACCAAGCCATTATTTTTGGCTGTTTCATTAATCCAGTGATGAGCACCAGGATTTACACGTGGAAGGAAGGTGCTGCTCTGCAGTTTGGCTTTGCTGCCCTGCACAGGCAGCTCTGTTAGAAGAGGAGGGAGGGCAGTACTCGGCACTGACACACAGACCTGCTCCCAAAGGAGCGTTTTGCCAACCCAACTTGCAAATAATGTCATTGAGGCCCAACAGATTCTACAAAAAGCCCAATTATGGTTCAGCACAGCGCGGGGTATCTGGGCAGCTGAGCATCCGCTTTCCTTGCCCTGCACACTTGGTGCTGGGGCCCCTCCAGTGTCTTGAACAATTCCTTGTGTGAAAAAGGCCACAGAGTAATTGCTGGGAACATGTGGATTGAATGACTAAAGCCCCATTGAACTGACAGGAATTTTGCCTTTCATTTCAGCGCGGCCAGGGTTTAACCACAAGAAAAGAAGGGAAAGTTGCTAAGATTTCATTCAGTTTGGACAAGTACCAACAGTTTGTTTGGTTATCCTAGAGCCTTTTGTCTGCAGTAAATACCCACAGAAAAGGCCTTTGAGCAGACAGATTGAGAGGGCGTTAAATAAGTTGTTACCCTTCTGCTTATTCTGTGCAAGTAGCCAGTGTTCATTGACGGAGGCTTTACGGAGCTCCATGCATTGGATCAAGAAGGAGTAAATAGTATCTGAGGCTTTAATGATGGAAGTTTAACATGCTGCTTATGGCTTCTCCTGGACAAGGCAGCAGATCAATGCACGAGGGTCATGCATTATTTCAGCTGAAGAACTGCTGACAAGCAGTGCTGTTGGGGCTGGATCCAGGAGACATACCTACCTGCATAGCTACAGGCAAGGAATGTTTTTCCTTTATCAGAACTTGCAAGAAATCTGATTCTTAGAATCCTCTGCTGTAGCAAAACGTCACCTCCTTACTTCTCACCTTCCAAAGTCTCTGTTTTTCACCCAGTCTCGTGCAATGCAAACAGCAGTCTGCTTTCAGTGTAATTCTTCTTGTCGCCCCTACCAGAGAGGTTTAGTAGCAGCCATGAGACTGAATCAATATTTGCAACAATTACATGGAACTTCAAGCTTTCTGAGTTCAGCTGTCTTTTCTATTTGGCAGGAATAATTCTCCACTGTTTCCTTGCTATTTTCAGCAGCCAACCTGAACAAACAGCTCTGGCATGTGGGCAGATGATCCTGTCCCAGATACCTCTGCAAATCTGACTCAGGATTTGCATGGATCCATGTCAAGGAAGCAGCAAAAGAATTCTGAGCAGCTGAAACGCAAGCATCCTTTGTGTCCTGTACCCTAAACAGCAATAATGCAGCTCCCATGCTGCTGTTTTGTTGTCCTTAAAAAAAAAAAAAACAAACAACCTCATTGTTCACAAGTGTTTAAAGAGCCTCCTGTATGGCAGTTCCTCCTCCATCTGACAGGTTATTGATCCAGCAGCTCTGCCAGTTCCTGTACGGGTATAGTTACTACCACAATTACTGTTAGAGCAGTAAAACTTCTTGAATGGACCTTTGAGCCATGCAGGGTGGAAACAAAGAGCTGTGACTGCTCACTCCAGCAAGCACATCATCAGTCTTTTAAGAGGCAAAGGGCTTTGAACGTTTATGGAGCTGCAGACTGGATTTTCAAAATTGGATGCTAGGAACAACAACAAAAAAGGAAAGATAAAGCGCGACATGAAAAGAACTCATTTTTTTCAGTCTCACGTCTGAAGCTCTCCAAGCTACAGAAGTAGCGTTCTGCTCCTGCCTCCTGCAGGACTAGTTGTGAGCTCTGCACGTTTCTTCTCCCTCTCTTCTTCCTTTCCTCCTGCTCCTGCTGAGTACCCTCCAAGGCAGCTGGAGAAGCCCATCTGTATGCAGAGACACTTACATCCCAGCACATCGTGGTACCATCACCCACCTTGCCACAAAGTGCTGCTGCCACAGACACAGGTTGGGGAAGGGAGTAAGAGGGGCTGCAGCTGTTGTGCCATTAGTTTTCCATTAACAGCCACGTAGAACATGTGATGCATTTCCTATACCCCTCTACCTGTCATAAGTGTTAAAATGCTTGGTGCCATCTGATTGGGAATGTGCAAGGCAGCGGTGGAAACACAAGTTACATTGAGCAACCAGGAAATGAAGGGGCCAGCTGGCCTCTTATGGGGGTGTTATTTGTAAAGCACCATTGAGACCAAATGAGCACAAGGGAGGCTATGACCCTAAGCACTGATATACCTCTTTTTAAGCAGTCGAGTAATTCTGCTAAATGCGCTGTTGACAAGGTTTTTTGACCAACTCTTCTCTGTGCCTAATATTCCCTGGGTAAAAAAAACAACAGAAGTGATATCATCAGCTTGCCAGTTGTTGCTTGCCAGCTTACAGCTTAAATGTTTGCAGAGTGCTTTGAGGTAGGAACCTAGGAAACAGGTCCAAAGGGGACTCCAAGGTTACCAAACCTCACAGGCACATCCACTGCTTAATATCTTTAATAAATTTAGCCAGCTCCATCCTGAAACCTGTTAAATTTCTCACCCGAATTCTTTTGGCTGGCAAACTATTCCCAAATGTTACCTTCCTGAGGATTAGGAGCAGAGCTCTTGGTATGGGCAGCTGATGAAAGAAGAAGAAAAACTAATTAAAAAAAGATTATCGGTTACATTATGAGCCAAAAGGAGCAAGTGTACTCTGAACAGTCCATTTGCTTCCTGCCTGGCTGTGGGCACAGTTCTTCCATCCTCTGTCACCTTTATGTTGCTGCTTTCCCTCCCTTGCTATTCCCAGGCGCTATCTCCCCACTGCCCCTTTCTGCTCTCTGCAAGCACTGCTGATCCTCATCTCCTTCCTAACAATTTTAAGACTCTCCTTCTCTCCCCTCCCTATTCCCACCTGGTTTGAGCATCAGAAATCAATCTCAACCTGCATCGATGGGGATGGGGGCTGAGCCAGCACCAGGAACCAAAAGCAGAAAGGAGTTAATACAGCAGTAACAAAACACAATTTTTTTTCCTTCTCTTTTCAATCATTATTTCCTAGGATGAGAAATTGCTTTTGTTAAGCATTTTGAAATTGAAGCTACTTCCTGCGCAGCGGTCCCAATCTGCTGTCACCCTCCTCCGACGGAGGGAGAAGACCTGGGTTTGGACATCATCCATCAACGACAGATTCACACCGCCACATGACGAAGGGCAAGGCGGGGAGGGAGGAGGGGGGGCTGAGAGGTGCAGAGGGCTGTAAGCAGTGCACAGAAATTTCATTTTCAGTTGCCTGTTCAAAAACAACCCCAGCTTGCCATGGCCCAAAGCCATTTCCTGTTGAGCGAGATGGCTTTGGTTGCTGCTCTGCACTTATGAGAGAAGTGATCAAAAAAAAAACAACAGCAAAAAGCAGCCTTTGAAAATGAGGCACAGGTTTGCTAACAGCAGCTATCCATCTTAGTCTGCATTTCCCTGTGAAAACAGCTCCCAGTAATTAGCAGGACTCGTGCATCTCTCATGGAAGTAAATAAAAAAAGTTAAATAAACCCCACTCTTCCTTCCACCTCTGGGAACATCATCAGAAGGAGTGAAACCTGCATGATGCATTGGTAGCTAAATCACCTCAAAAAAACCAATTTGCTCCTTGGAAAAATGTCACGAGCATCCCAACGGGGAGGAGAGCATGGTGAGCCCGGAGCTGCCACCCCACAGCTGTCCCCTTCCATCCTGTCCTCACACATCTGCTGGCCACACAACGCCTTTACTCTTGTCCGCACCTGATGAGCTCCAAGCTGGCAGCCAAGAGCGACACTGATGGTGGCATGGATCATTTTCTAGTCAAGCAGCTGTGCTTGCAGTGCCGATTAATGTTTCAGGATAACTAACTTCCTCCTCAACTGTGATTCCTCTGCACCTCTTAGCCTGCTCATGTGGAAATGGCTTAGTGCAGGATTTCAGCGGAGTCCTTTGCAGGGTATTTGTTCCTATTATGGCATGTGTCCACATAAAAGAAAAAGCATGTTTAGGGTAATGGAGCAGAAGGACAGAGGGTCATCATTACTTTTTAAGCTGCTTTGGGAATTCCAAAGACACTTGCAAGTGTCAGTTCTGCAGGGATGTTGCATGGGCTGCCTCTCAGAGGAAAGCTTGCCAGGAGAGAGGCCCAGCTGTGCCTTTCCATCCTTTGGATCACCTCCACGCAAACTGCAGTGCTTCAAGAGAGCTTTCCAGCCTGGGAAAGATCCTACAAAACCCATGGTATTTTCAATGTGGAGATGATATAATGGGTGGCCTTTCTCCATCAGCCTCTCCACAGTGAGCACAGCTGTTGCTGCTACCAACAAGCCCACATCAGCCCTTAAAGCCCTCCTAGCTAAAGAGATGGAGAACATTATGCTGGGGGTCTCCAGGAGATGTTTTCTCCACCAGGAAGCAGCCAGTTGTCTATCAGGAAAGCACAGCCTACCATGTGATGAGAATCTGGCTTCAGCTTTGGTTTCCTTCATCCCAACAGAGCCCTGTTTTAGTTAATGTCCAAAGGAAGGACAAAATCACACAGCTTGGTGTTGTCCAACCCACATCAGTGGGATGCTTTTTGCTGTCTTGAATCGTGTGAATTCAGACTCTCAGACAACTCACAAGCAATCTATGTGAATCCCAATAAATTCCTTTCCCTTCCTTTTATGAATTGAAATACCTTGGAATAGTGAAGAAAAACCCACGTTGTGGAGGAAATAGGTGGAAATATTTTATTCCTTCACTCCCAAACAGAGTGAAAATCTCTGATTCTCACAGTAGTTCATGTTTTTCTTAGCGCTGAGGCTCCTGCAGATGAATGATTAGATAGAAATCTCGGCTGCTGGTAGAAAGAGGGAGTGTGTTTTCAGCCTTCAGGATTCCACAGAAAAGCTTGAATTGGATGTTAGAGCTTAGGAAGCAGACAGCATTAAAAATAAGATGAAATATCATGCTTTCTTGGACTCTGACTCATGCTTTAGGGGCTGCAAATTCTGGAAATGGTTAATTAGTAAAAACACAGGAGACATTCTCAGCTAGAGCACCTTCTGTGCCAGGATCACAGAGCGCTTGGATTTAATCTATGTGTACAACGGCAATGGGAATTACACACCCTGCTGTATTTTAATATCCAGCAAGGATTACTTTGGCATGTTTAGATACCTCCACAGGTTGGAATGTAAACACCACAGTGGAGTTCACTTTTCTTTAAACCCAGCTTGTCAGTACCTCCAGACAGCACAAGAGATTTCAGTACAATTTGTTATTATATTATATATCTGAGGGTTGGACTAGATGATCTTCAAAGGTCCCTTCCAACACAAGTCATTCTATGATTCTGTGATATATTGTCTCCTGCACCAGAATGATCTCTTCAGCAGAGCATTGTCCATCTTGTAATGAAATGTGATGGTTAAAGATGCAAAGATGTAAACTAGAGTTTATATTTGTCTTCTTATAGGAGGTCACACATTCTGTGTCAATAAATAAGGATCTGCTAATCCAAGAGTCTCAGACAAGAAGCTGAGTAACTACCAGAGTTTTGGATCAATCCCAGTTCTAACTAAACCAATAAGAAGAGGTAACAGATATCTACTCCTCACTGTATAACTATCAGTTTGAACTTGTCTGTATCAGAAGAAATGGGGAACACCATTCTTGACAGTTCATTCCAGAGCTACCCTTACAGAACATGTGTCCTGTCATCTATTTGCTTTGTCCTTGATAAATACACACAAAGGGAAGATTTTACAGCAGAACATATCAGTAATGTCTTGAGGGAGACAGGCAAAATTGTTTTATCTATTTACAAATCAATACATAAAATCCTCCATAAACCTGGTACTTATTTGACTTTGATGCCTGAGCATTACTGTGGGGTGAGGAGTTGCTCTGTGTAACGTGTAATTGTGCAGAGCAATGAAGCTTGTGTCCTGCATCAGCTTTCTGCTTTGCTCTCCACGTGCCTGTGTCGGTATTCTCCCACACTACTTTGCTTCAGCAGTGACTCAGAGACCTCCTGAGACCTTCCTCCCCGCCTGAGTGCTGCTGGCACTTAGTGCCCCTGTCCTCGCAGACCTATTGATTGGTTTTCTATCAGTAACTCTCAGAGGAGAGGAATTTGCCTCCGTGCATTTTCATTGCCATTATTGAGGGAATAATTAGACACAGAGCCCCTCCTCAGAGCCCAAGGATTAAGTCCCCTCATGGGCCCTCCATGGGTAAAGCATCCTTCCTACCCTCTGATCTTTGCTTTGAATGAAACAGAAAGGTTTGTCTCTCCCAGCATCGGCTTTCCCTGGAATATCAGCATTTTTTTGGCTTGATGTTGCTTTCTCAACTGCTGCATGGATCCAGCATGTATTCCCTGGGTCTGCAAGATGGGGGATTGGGAATAAGAGGAAAAGGCTCTGCACATTCACCTGAGACATGTGAGGTGATCTCATGACTTTTCCATTGAAACCCAGAGAAGGTATTTTCTATAAACTTCCTCTGGGGATGACTGAGATCTGTCTATGGGGAAAGGGGTGGTTTCATATCTCACCAAGACCAGATGATCTTAGTGGTCTTTCCAACCTTCATGATTCCATGATTCCATGATCCCATGATTAAAAAACTTTGACTGGGGAAAAGCAGAACCTAGAAAGCTCAAGGACATTCACTGTGTAATTATTAAAAACATGAAATGAGGCCCAGAAAAGGAGAGGGGCAAGATGCAGGAAGATGAATGATATCTTTCATCACATTAGCCAAGGAGTCCGGTTGCAGTACAAGAGGGACAGAGAAAAGACAGCCAGCTCCCAGCACATGAGCCTTCTGCAGGTTTGAGATGAGGATGTCAAACCCCAAAACCATGGACACTGCCTTCACCCTAAGCACAGCTCGCAGTCATCAGATGAATGCTACAGTTATAAAAAATTTGCCCTTGGCAATTTGCAAACAGCACTGGTAGGAAGAGGAATCAAGCATAAGAAGTCAGCAAGAGAAAAACTGATTGGGTAGAAATTGCATAAAATGATGTTCATCACCTTTTCTATTTTCTCTATCAGGATTTAAAAAGAAATAAAGCCTGGAATATAAAGGCCAACAGCAAGAAAGAAGGTTTTATTTTGTCAGCCAGCAGTAAACAACAGACATCTTTCAGAAAATGAGACGTGTCCCAAGGAATTTGAGATGGATCATTGCCTTTTATGAAACATTAGATGTGTCTGGATGTTAACACTGAAAATTAGAATGCAGAGAATAGACAGACCACAGAAAAACATCATTATGTGCAACGTATTGAGTTTCCTTTCATAGTGGCGAAAACAGCATTATTGTTTAGGCAATTAAATGGGAATTCAAATGGGAGACCAAATCCACCTTGCATCTTGTTTTTTGAACAAGATGAAATCTGCTGCAGTGTCCTGTATTATTACATTATGCATTACTGCCTGGAGAAAAGTTTCTCCCCAAAGAAGTGGATGGAAATATTTTGAGAGAGATCAGAAAGGAGCTTAGAGCAATGAGCAAACACCAAATGGGCAGTGTGAACATGATTAATTTGTCTCTGCCTGCTCCCCCACTCAGTGAGGGATGAGCTGGGAGAAACACCGTTTATCTGCAGAAGAAGCAGGTTCCTATCATGACAAAAACAGGGAGAAAACTGCTTTGAGTTCTCTCTATGCTTTTTGTGCAACAAATTCTCCAACACAAAGGCTTGAAGCTGCATGCTAATTGCCACCACATTACTTTTTCCAGTAACAGCACTCTGTGTTTAGATGTTATTTTCTCCATACCTCCTTTCCCTACTTCACGTACTATTTATTTACAGTCCTCTCCCTCTTGTTAACACACAACTACCTTACATGAAAGAGAAGACTAGCTCTCTGGGAAAGGACTTGTCCTGAGCAGAGCTGATCTGTGTGGTTTGTGCTAGGAGATACCTCCTAAACCATTTGCACCACCACATTTGCACCCCTAGGACAGCCCGTGCGAACCTTGTCACTGCTGCCATGCCCAGGGTGGTGGCAGAAGGTCAATGTCACTGTCCTGGTGGCATGATCTGCAGGTAAATGGCAATGGGAGATCAGGAGCTGACAGCCATGCCTCAGCTTTCAACTACTTCTTCGGCTGAACTGCACACACACATCACTGTGCCCCAAATTCAGGAGTGAGAGCATGGAAATTTCAGGTCACCCACTTTCCAAGGCTGCCCACCTCTGTTCTCATGGCCCTGCAGAAAAGAATCTGTTGTGTCAAAGCTGAACACCTCCATACAATCCAATCATCCCAGAGCCATCCTGAACCTGGTCCTTGGTGTTCCATTCTTCCGATATCCCTCCAGCATCCACCTCTCTCTGCCCCCTTCCAGAGACCAGACCCCAGCACAGGTCTTCCCACAACCATCTTCCAGTCTCTCCCTGTCTCTTTTAGGGCCTTTTTACTCTTATATTTTTGTCCCTGAGAATAGGTCCTGTTTGTGTCCAGCAAGGGCAACTCCCAGATAAGTGAAAAAATATGCAAACAAGAAACATTTGGAGGAAGGCAAGTGATTCCTTTCAAGGTTTATGGGTTCTATTTCAGAAGGAGCAAAGTCTAGTAAAAAGTTCAATTTAAGCTAAAGTTGATGTGTGTAACATGAGACAAAAGAGATTGAATGCACCAGCCAAAAGGCTCCAGGGTTGTTGGGGTTTTTCCTTTGAAATCACAATTTTGACACTGTGAATCGTGTTTGTGTCTGAGTGTGGTCCATTAAGGGGAACCCCAGTTACAAACTCCTGCTGAAAGCACCCTACAACTATTACAAGCCTTTGAGAAGGCAGAAAATCTGAAAGAAAAAAAAAACAACCCAAAACCGAACAGCTTTCCGGGGACAAAGTGCACTGTGCATGGCTCAGCTGTGGTTTGGAGGTTTGCTCCCATCCATTTGCCATGTTGCCTTCCCCCTTGGTAGTTAGCAATAAGCTAACACCTTTGAGATGAAGTGAGTGATTGAAAAACCACCGGGGCCTTTGCTGGAAAGCTGTGACTCGTCACCAGCAAAATGCTTTCCGCTGCAATTGAATATCAACTCGCATTTAGATGTTTGATGGAATCTGGTTGGATTCGAATGAAACTGGAGCTGGGAGAGGCATAACGCTAAGGCAATCTGTAGTAATGATCCCAAGTAGTGCCATTTGCAGAACGATGCTGTTACTCACTGCGTATTGCTGCTGCATCGTTAATGAGACCTCTGAACACTCCGAGCCTATTAATGTTGGGGAAAAGCCTGCAGGGTGCTGAGCAGAGGCCCTTGATGCACAGCAGTGTGCCAGCTGCAGGCATCTCCACACCATCCCCAGCCCCAGGGGCTGCCACCCCCTCACAGCTCTCCTACATTACTCGTGGGATCCTCCTTGTAGTGCTGCATTGGGCAGGGACCAGGACTGCAAGCAGCCTGATGCTCCAGCACTTGGGGCTGCTCTGATTTCGCTAGGAATCGGCCAGCAAGTGCTCACAAACCCTGTCTCACACCAGGGCTCTGCTCCAGCCGCATGGCTGCAGCTTCTGAAAGATGTTTTCCTCCTGTTCCATCATGATCATGCATCTGCCAAACCAAAAGGAAGGTCATTTTTCAGACTTCTCTCCCCAAAATCAAACAAAACCTCTCCTGGCTCAGTGGAAGATGCTAAGACTAAACCTGGAGCTAAAGCTGACCCAAAGACCATCCCTTTAAAAATGAGCACGGTGCATTTATAAGCTGGGTGGTATGCTACAGAAGTTGCTGAGGTAAAAGAAAGCACAAGAGGTGCAATGGGATGTGCTACCAGAAAGCTCCTTGAAGCAAAGAGAAGCAGAAGGGCGATCACGTTTCTCAAGCAGCTGGCTTCACGCCCAGTGGAAAAGCAGTGCTGGGCTGTCACCACGTCCTCCAGCACAGCTGGAGGGGTACTGGCAGAGAGAAGAAAGCAGCCACCTCCCAAAAGCTCACCTTGATCTCCTAATTGCATCCCCATTGTGGTGGTTCCTGCCGTTCCCCATCACACAGGTGTTTGGTATCTGAGCATCAATCCCACTTCGGTGGAATTCCATTTTAGGTGATTGAATAAAACAGAATGAGAGAAATCCGACAGATTCTCATCCTGCGCAGATCCAGTGGGTGTAAAGCTGCTTGTCACGGGACATGGACAAGCCCTTGGCTCTGGGGAGACAGAAGGAAGCACATCTGTGGAGCAGGTCACTGCTGGATCTAAAGTACACTGGGCTTCCCTGATTCTTCTGCTGGGCTATCTGACTCTGCCCTTGCTGAGGACAGTGTTCAAGACTCAGAGAATGACATTTCTGCCAGCAGTGACCATTTAAACCTAAAATTTGTGCTCAGAGTCTTTATTAAGGTAAAGAAGAAATCGTTCTTGGACCAGATTCTGAGGAATAACACTCACTCTGGATTCATACCATACAATGCGGTCTTATATTGCCCTATGGGGCATTTATTCAAGCTTGGCTGTCAAAATGGGTCACCAAGCCCCTCTTCCAAGGTATTTCTATTTACTTTCAATTACAAATGAACATTGTAAAAGGACTTAATCTCCAGTTTGCCTTGAAGAAATTGATTTATCACTTAATAACACCCTCACTGTGATGGGGCGAGAGGAGGCAGAGCCCAAGCAGTAGTTCCATTGTACTGTCAGTATAAATTAGAGTTCAAAACATTACTCTTTAACCACAAGCTCTGCGGTTTGCAGGGCTGGTTTTTTGTTTTTGGGTTTTGTTTCTTTTTTTTTGCAAGTGTGATTTTCAGCTGACAAAAGGCATTTTGCACAACAGATTCTTTCCTGTTTAGGGTTTCATCCCACAGAGTTTTCTCAGCCCTGCTGCCCTCTGAGTCTCCTGCAGGCAGCAGCGTGCAGGAGGAAAGGGGATCAAACTACAGGAAAGAGAGAATCTGCTTTCTGCTCTGCAAATTGCCACGTACAGCTATCAGTGATAATTATAGGGAAAAGGCTCATTGATTTACACTCAGCTTTCTGAAAAAAAAAAACAAAAAAACCCAAGGTTTCAATAGAGCCAGGGAAAAAAAAATCTGCTCTACTTTATGTATTATTGGAGAAAAGAGAGCTGACTTCAGGTGTTTGTGAGAGTCACTCGAAGCTCCAAGACTCAGTCAAGTCTGAAGAAGGAGTTTTACTTCTAAAGTACACACTGTCTTATTTTTACTAGGATCTCACCCCAGTCTGGGTGGATGAAACCTGACCTAAGATTGAATCAAATCCGGAGAGAGGAGAGGTCTTCTGGTACAGAGGTTTCTGACTTCTTCAGGGATGCCTCATGCAGAAGAAGCTGACTGCACCTTTTGGTACAATCTGGTCTTCCAAGGGTACAAGGAGTGCCACACTGGCAGACTGCTGTTCTCACACAGAGGAGCTGAATGAATAGGAGTAGTAGGCTACAAATACAGGAGGTCAAACCCAGCTCAGGGATTTTCCACAGCTGGAGACTCCTGTCCCTTTTTAACTTGCAGGTTGTCGTCAGCTTCAGTTGTCACTTTTACATTCAACACCTGAGAACCTCACATGAATTTAAGAGTTGGTAGTCCCTGAGTTCACCCAGCCCAAGACTCAAAGGTAGCGTCAAACAATTTCTTTGGGCTGAACAGGAAAAGAAGAACCCAAACTCTACAGAGTAATATGCCCCAGTGCTTATGGTGTTAAATTACTATGGCATAAAGAATCATAGAAGGGATAAAGATTTATTTATAAGTTAACATTTTTACACACACACGCAAAAACTCATTAAATTGCTGGAATGTATATCGGGAACATTTAATGCATTCTTGAACAGTAAATTTTTGTTTAGCTCATGAATTCATCACCAATGAGAGATAATGAGCCTTTTGCTGTAGGCAGCAGCTCCTGGTGAAGAGAAAACAAAAATCCACGCTCTTCTCGATATTAAGGCAAGATTGAGAATGGGAAAATTGAGTTAATCCTTGTTATTTTTGCTACCTATACCTACAAGAACCAGCACTGAACTGATTTTACAAAGATAAAGGCATTTTAACTAGAAACCAAAGCACAGAACTGATGTACTCCGTTACCACTAAAGAATTAGGGCAAAGAAAATGTTTTCTAACTTTTTGTTCAAACCTTTTTTTCACAGTTTCTTTGATCTGGCAGTTGGGGTGCCTTTCAAAACACTGTTAGGTGGGCCTGGTGGTGATGGGTTGATGGCTGGGCTAGATGATCTTAGTGCTCTTTTCCAGCCTTAATGATTCTATAATTCTACACATCTATGATTCCATTTAATTTCCATATCCCCTTGCCACAGCTGCACAGTATTTTGGGGATTATTCTAAGAATTGATAGAAAGTAATTGATTTCTATTAGCACTTTATTTTTTTATTTAACTTACTAAAGTTTATCAATGGGATAATTTTAATAAAAGATGTGTGCCTAGATCTTGTGTGCGTATGTGCATGAACACATGACCAGGCTTTTTTCTTTTTCTGACTGTTGAAGGACATCTACCTCTTCACAGCACCCTTCAAGTCAGCAGAACAATCTTAGCCAAGGAACTAGAGGCCACTTTACCAGCTGACATCCAACATGTGCCTCCTACCCTTCACATTTTGCAAAAGTATTCTAAAACCCTCCAGACCAGCAACACTTTTTTTCCCACTTTTCAGCACAGGAGGCCTCCCTTTTCTCCCTTTTTTTTTCTCCAAATTAACACATCTTTGGGGACAGGGCTGTGAGCGCTAGCTGAAGACACTTGACTGGGCAGGACTTGCAAACAGAAGCCCTGGAAGGCGTGTGTGGGCAGCAAGGCGAGCGTCACCGCATCCGCACGTCATGTTGGTAGCCAGCCCACACACCGGTGGCATCTGTTCATCTCTTCATCTCAGCTTGTCTCTCCCTGCAGTCCCCAGGAGAGTGATGCTTTAATGCAGGCAGACCCAGAAAATCAATGTAAAGTGTGCCCTTTTCTATTTTATTTATTCCTTTGCTTTTATCTTTTTTAAGGGGAGAGAAAATAATCTCTCCTGCTTGTTCATCCCTTGTGAGGGATTTTAAGGTAATCTTTCATCAGCTTTCCTTACAGCCACAAGAAAAAAAAATCTTTCCCTCTCTCATTCTTGCTTCAGACAACTGAAGCATGAAATGGGAAATCTCATCCACAGTGGAGATCAAATGTGTCACCTTATTTATTAATTTCATGATCAGCTGAAATCTTTGATTCATTGGGCAACCTCAGGCAGAAACAGGGAATGGATCAGAAAAGAACTTTTGTGTCAAACCTTAATACCTCTGAAAGGAGCCCTAGTATTCTTCATACAAAAGTCTTCATTCTCTGCCTAAAAGATGGGTGTAAAACAGCATGGCCATATTTCCCCAGGATCAGCAGTGGATTATCCAGCAATGGGTATGATTTAATTAAGAGTAGATATGTTTTCCAAACCTCAGATCTTCATCCAGATATTAATTCGTGGAAGTTTTCCGGCCTGTTTGTACAGAGGAACAGGTGAAGATGCTCTCAGCAGTCCCCCTGGTACAATAATCCACAGGCCTTATCAATAATTTACACCACGGCTCCAGACTTCTCTATGGAGTCACAGAGGCAAAGGATGTGATGAAGAGGAACGAATCTAACCCTGATCTTTGTTGAATACTGCCCTTTTAAGTGGAACTGCATGGTTCATTCATGCAGCCCCCCTCCTCGAGCTATCATTTTATCACCTAGAGGGAAAACACAGGCTGACATTAGAGATGTGCACGCACACAAACCAACCTGTTTTATGACCATGAGGCAATTAGGCTCATAGGTACAAAACAATTGTGCTTTTAAGTTTGCTTCTTTCCTCAGAGAAGCCTACGGCATTTAAAAATGCAAGTTTATAATCGGAATGCCTTTGGTTTTTTGTGATGTTTAATGGATGTGGGGCCAGGGGGTTAACTGAGCTGCTAGATGGATTTTCAGTAGGCATCAAAAAGAGCATGAATGAGTCCCAGTTTGACAGCTTGTAGATAAACTGTAGATGGGAGACATAATTTATATGTATTTTAAAAATTCAACAACAACAGCAAATAATTCAGGGGACTCCAGCCAGCTGGTCTTCCTTCTAAAACTGGATATGGAAAGGAGGGAGTCTTTGCACAGTGATGATGACATGCCTCCTATATAAATTTACACATTTATCAAGCCTTTGTGGAATAATAAGCTACAATCTAGCCAGCCTGGGGCAGCCTGCTGTAATTGTTATGATTTGTTTTCCAGATACAGTACAAATTCCTTGGTAATCTTTCCTGAATTTTAATGAGGGGAAGGGAAGACTTAATTAAAGAGTCCTTTGTGTTGTTCTATAGCGACTGCCATCTGCAAGTGCTTCAGTTCTGTGTCTTATCTCCATCGTGCAGCCCACAGTTTTGCCTTTGTAGACGGTGGCAGTAACTTAAGCTCAAGGAGTGAAATAACTGAGCAGACTGCTTTCGGGGAGTGAGCACCACTCTGCCATCTTCAGTGGCTGCCTGGAGAGGTGAGGACAGAGCATTTTGATCTGCTCCGCTGCATTACAGCCTGCTTAATAGCATTTATTCCAAGATAAATTAGGGAATAGCCTGTTTACATATCATAGAGGCACGAACCTTTCTTTTTTTCAAGGGGCATGTACAACATAATTGACTTCTATTAAGCATAGGCTCTAGCATCAACAGGGCCTTTTGTACAATGAGCTAAATGGCCTTTTATTTTTACAACAGTGAAATAAGCAAATGTATCTTTCCAGGAACTCGTTGGTGCATCCCAGAAGCCAGGAAGGAAGACGAGTTCCCCAGCTACAGCTCTATGCAGAGTAAGTTAAGGAGTTATTTGGAAAGAGATCCCCTTCTCCTGTATTTCTGGGAATGAGCAACTTTTACAAATGAAGCATGTAATTAGGAGTGGCTTCTGCAGTTTACAAGGCCCTGAAAATCCAGCTCAGATGACAGATTTGCTCACAAATGTGACCTGGAAGCTGGCTTGGGTTTCAGAGCAGATTATATCTGACAGCTGGCAACGGGAACTCCAGAAACTCTCTCCCCAGCTTGCTGCAGTAAGAGCAAGCTCCAGGGACAGCTTATTGAGCCCTTGCCCCCCCTCCTTTTCCCCTACTGAAGTTTTCTGAGTTCACGCAGGTATCAGGCATTGAGATGTAATGGTGCAGATACCTACTGGTGCGTGTATATCACAGACACAGCTTCTGTTGCAGCAGGGGAGTAGGTTAAGCAGCTTTGGCAACATGTTTTGGCAATTTATAGAGAGCCCTATAGCCAAGTGTTTTAGAGCTCTGTCTTGGTACTGAGCAAAACTGGGATCCCATCTTGATTTTGTCCAGGAGTGCAAGAGCTGCCTGTCCTCCACTGATCACCAGCTCTGGTTTTGAAAACAACCTTTGCCAAAGGGTGTCCTCCGGCTTCTGATGTATTTCCCCTTAATAAACAAGTCTGATAGTTCAGGTTTGTCCCTCCCCATTGTCACCAGCTGGTAAAAGACAAAACCATCATTTTTCCACCTACGCTTACATCCAGGATACTTCACATTTCAATGAATTCAAATCAGTCTTTTGAAGTACAGATGAGGTTGAGTGAATAGCTGCAAATAACTCCAGGGCAGGACCAGTTGGTGAAGATTGCATCTCCATTTCAGTGAGATGCAGGACAGATTTTAAATTTTATGAGAAAAAGAACAGCGCAAATCTCAGTCAGAGGATTCTGCTGATTTCAGCAGCCTAGCAAGAAAGGGCATGCATCAGCCTATGGCCAAAACAGAAGACAGGCAGGATTTTACAGTTAAAAATAAACAGCTGAAACTCCACCTAGTGACACACGGAAAACTGAAGTGGCTTGCTTTGATCAGCAACCTTGATGTGTATTACAGAAGGTATTAATGTGTTTCCTCAATATAATTTTACTGAGAAGAATGCAAGGGTGTATAATACACATATTTTGCTATAAGGAATTAAAAGCTTGGCCATATCTCTTCCTCTCTGTTCTGTTTAAGAATGTTTAGGGCAGCTTGGAAAGCTTTGCTATTCCACACCTGATATCTGTCGTATACCTCTCCCCCATAGGTACCCTAAATGGCTGGTGGGCTGAGGAGCTGCTATTGTCCAGCCCTACTGTCCATGTAAGAATCCCCAGGAGCACAGCCAGGACACTAATTATTAATCAGTTAATATGATGAATGGAGATCTGACAATATAATCTCCAGATAACATAAGCCCCATTTAAACCTGTTTGCAATATACACGTGTGCTGAAGCAGTGTCTTGTGACATTCTGCCTTCTGCAGCACCTTGATATCAAAGCCCAGGGTTCCCCTGGGTGTAGAGAGCAGCAGCACCAGGCTGGCAGCGAAGGTTTCCTCCTTTCCCCTCTGTACACGATACCATTACTTCAGCTGATGGATGGCTGAAAGCATGAACTGTGGGCAGATGGATTAATGTGTTTAAGCAAATTAAAAAAGGGAAAAAAAATAAGAAAAAGGATAACCTTTGCTTCTTTCTCTCTCTTTTTTTTTTTTTTTTTCCTAAATTTTTGTTTGCATCAAAACCCATTCAAGCAAATAACATTTTTCTGCAACTGAACTCACTCAGTTTGTATTGTGCTGTAGTGCTTTTGTGTCCTTCCAGCACTGCTGGAAAACAATATAGGAGCTTATGTTCCTGTCAGAATTAATGTGGCGACCTTCTTAAATCCCCCCAAAGCCTTTTCAGATGTAGAGCTCCGTTTAAGTAAGCAATAATCGTCGCATACTTCTTCCAGTGCAAACACAAGTTGTTTGCAATTTAAATACACTTCCAGCTCTTTTGAAGTTCCCTTTCCAAACCAAGGATCTGATATCAGGCGGTACCTGACAAAACATCAGAAGGCAATGGGGGGTCTCCAAGTGTCAGGAAGAATCTCCTGTTCCTTGTGCAGGTCAAGGACCAGGCAAATTCAGCTGCACGTATCTATCTGTACACGGTAACCACTGAACTAAAACCTCCCTCTGAAAAATCCTTTAAAATGCAGTATCTCAGCTAAAAGGGCACAGCCTTCCTGCACCAAGAGGAGGAGGATGCTTAATTAAACCGAAGACACTCTGAAATGGCAGACATGAAGGTGTGCTTGAGGAGGGAAAGGACTTGTGAATGAAGCTGATGCTGAAGAGTTTTTGTGAAGACATGGGGCATCCGATTCAGCTGTCACACTGCAGACAGGACTGTCCCTACACACCTGAGCCCTGACAGTGCAGGGAAACACTTGCCACCAGAGCTGGGGGTGAACCATGTCTTTCTGCTGGAGAATTACAGCACGATGGCTTCTCATGCTGTAAATCATCTTTGTGCAATGGATCACCCAGCTCAACAGAAAGCACTGGAGCCCACATACAGCAAGCTCCATAATTACACAGAGAAAAATCAGAGGATTAACACAGGGCTTGTTGTGTTGGTTTTTTGAAGGAGGACATATAACTCATCACTTACGGGCAATCACAAGAGGGATATTTAAATTACTCTGAGAGCACAGAGCATATAAATAATAATGAACAGAATAAAATGCAAATGGCCTGGAAGGAATCAATAGACATGAATGAAATCAGCCCTCAGATCCTAATTGAAATGAAAATGAGATGCATATTCAATGTGTACTTAATAGAATATACATCCCAAACTAACAAGCAAGACCTTTCCATCACACAGATACATACAAGCAGGCATCCCTCCTAGGGAGACCATGCCAATAGCAGCACCCACAACTGTACATATAGCTATGTATATATACACTTCCATGCAGTGTAATGGAAACAATGAACTTTTAACTGGTGCTAGATGACAACTGCAAGCCTTCATGAAAAGACCAGCTGTTGTTTTCTGAGTATCTGTGAAGCTGTGGCAGGTATTTTGCCCATTGCTGCAATATAAATTGGAAGCTATTGTTTATGTCAGAAATAGTGAGGTCCAGGGCTTTATTCTGCTGTGTGTCTTAGGCCATTTTGTAGTAATTGATTGGGTGCTCATGTGCTAATTGGTCTGGCTGGTTCTTCGGTTGCCCTTTATTGGAGCTCACTGACCTATGAGGAGGAGTGGGAGCTGTTGCCCTTTAAATCTAATTACAGGGAATCGAATTAGTTCCTGACACATGCTGGAGCTGGGGATGTACAGATATGCACTGTTGAAAGGCTATCTTGTCCCAGTACACTGCCACACCCTCTTGGAATAAGAAAAGCACCATGCTGGTTGCAAACTTGCTCTATCATCACCCAGCAAAGCAGGATTAGACATTAGAGAATGCTAATTGCAATGCTTCCATTGCTCATCTTCAAGGCATCTCTCCCAACCTCCGTGCCTCAGCTTCCTCATCTCCACCCCACATCTCTGCAAAGCACTGACTGCTTAACACTGGTGGGGTTTTGAAAATGTTCTGTGCTCAATCTTGTCTTAGAGTACCCAACAGTTAAACAGATTAAGCCCTGTTCATTGCTTTGCAAAGCAAATATCACCTGTATTGAATTTATTTTCTCATGTGCTAACAAAATGCTCCAGTGATTTTTTTTCCCATTTCTGTGGAGGCAGTGATGTTGGAGGGAGAGCCAAATGCAATAAATTCAGGGCTAAATTTCTCTCTTTTTTTGTTGCCCTTTGCTGGCTGTTGAGCCAGGAATGACTGCAGTGGTCCTGGCTGTGTTGCCTGGAGGACTGCTCCTGACCTCCATGTTCTTTTGCTCTTTCCATTTTCAGCTGAAGCACCTCCATTCTCAGAAGCGAATACGGACATTTGGGAGGCCCTATGGCCAAAAGCAGCACACAGCAGCATGGCAGTACTCAGTAGGCAATACTTAGATTTAAGTAATCTTGCCAGCAATCTTTTCTTCCAGCAGATGGTTGTCCGTAGCTGTTTGTTTGCTTTAAAATTCATTCCTCATTTACTGACTCCAGACAGTGAGAAACCAAGAAAATGGGAACAGCCAACATGATGAACCTATCCTTGCCACATGGCCCTGTTTCTCTCACCCTGCTTGCCCAGAACTAGAAAGTTGGGTTCTAGTCCTTCCTCCCAGGAATCCTACAGCCTCAGCATCTTCAGGAAGGTGGATGGGAGCCATACAAAACAAGCTCGTAAGAACTTGAAGCTATTATAGGCCATTGCTGCCAGATGATATCCATGAGATTTTACTTCCCCATAAATTCCTCTGATTTGTAAAACATTTGGGATTGTGGACCATTACTGTATCCATTCTTCTTCCTGCAGTGGTTAGGCTTGGAAATGAGTATAAGTAATGGTAGAGCAAGTCATCTTCTCTAATAATCCAGCCAGAGCAGTATTTCCTAATCTATGTGCCTCTGATCCTGAGGAGTCTTCCAGGCATCAGGACGAGATTTTACATATGAAAAGAAGAAAGCAAAAAATTAAAAGAGGTTTTAAAATATATGCATGAATTCCCATGGATGCAGAACAAAACAAATTAGAGAAGAATGAATTCAATTAAGGATTCATTCGGAGTTCAGCTTTATTTCAGGCTTTTATAAATGAAAATTTATGTAGCCACGCTGAATCAGTGTGTCCTTGGAATTTGTTTATTTATATTTCTCTTTCTGAATTATACAGTCCTTCCGTTGAAAAGGTCAAGAAAATTTGGACAAGGAGCTGAGAAGAAACTCCTTTTGCTGTTCTCCCCCAAGAACAGCACTCCAGGGCAGTCAGTTGTCATCGAGCAGCTGTAATGGCTCTTGGCACAGACGTTAGCACTGGTAGAAGGCAGCAGAGGATTACAAGAATCAATCTGGAGCACATGTTCTTGCTACTGGCCCTGGCAGGAGCAGGTGATGTGCAGGCACCTGCTGAACTCAGCACTGGGAATTCATAGCATCACAGCTTGCAGGGAGGATATGTTCCTGACATGGTGGGTATGTGGTGATGAAGGCAAGATAAACTTGAAAATCTGCACCCACACCTCATATACCAAATCAACACCACTGCTAATGCTATCAAGAGTGAACCAAGGATGATGGTAGAATGCCTTCACATAAAGCAGGATGATTATTTAGCTGTACTCTCCCTCCTAACATTCATATGTGATAAATACACCATTTGTATGCATATATTTCTAAATCTATGCATTCTACTTAGCACATGGACTGCAGTCACTCATGTTGGATTGCAGACTGGTGGAACGGGAATGTCAAAAGTTGGAGAAAGTGCTCCAACAATTCAAAATCATCTGGAGAAGTAAAATATTCAAGACACATCTCACTCTCTTCCCCACCAAGATATCCTCACTTTCTACTGTTTGACTTCAAGAATTATAATCTTCCCTCTTCCCTAGACCGTTCAAGACTGATCCTACCCCTTCTCTACCAAGTTGTCTTCACTTTGTACTGCTACACTTTTTGCCTGCACTACTGTCATCCTCATCCTTTGGAAGACTTTACTTCACTGGCAGTATCAATATCAGTTTAGTACCTGCAATGTTGGTTTCAGACTTCTTTTCTAAGAAGAATAGATTTTAAATAGAAATTACCAGATGGGAAGCAAGTTTAATATGCTGATAATATCTCTTCATTTTAGTTAGAAGATGGCATATAAAACTGTCTGCTCAAACACAATTGAAATATTACAAAATTGCAAGATCTGATTTTTTCTTTTCCCAAGGAGCAACTTGAGAGTACTTTAATTTCTTTAAGAATGCATTGGAGAAGATAATATTTGATCTACAAGGGCATACTTTGAAGAAGACTGACTCAGGCACTCAGAGATGTGGAAAATGACACATAAAAAGAACTGACTTGGTAATACAGTGAGGACCACCAAATGAAAGAAGCACAAAACATGCAAGAAAACAGACCAGTTTTGCCACCTAAATCTTTGTTACTCTTTTTCTTAAGCCATGGGCAGAATGCTTCTGTGATTCACAACACAGAGCTTATTTTAATACTCTGCTCCCTCTCCACATATATTCCACAGATGGGAGGACTGGGTTTTATACCGTCACAGCGTTTCCATCATAAAAACAGTGTACAGAAACCAGACTGACTGAAAGTAAATATGGAGTTCATGGAGCAAAGAAATGGAGATCTACAGATGTGTGATAAAGATCAAAATGTATCTGCAAGAGAGAAAGTTATGTAGACCCCCCAGACATTAGAGAATATTCTGCTTTTATATTCACCTACTTCCTAATTCTGTTTCCACCAGAGGAAATAATAACTTATTTTTAAAATTCCATTTTCATCTGTGGAGCAGTTTCAGAGACATTAATAGACAGGAAATGTTGGCTGATAGTAATGTGGTTAAGAAGCACATTACTTTATAATCATTCTACTTAGGTTCTGATTAAGACGTTAAGTCCCAGAAGAAATGATTTCTCATTTTTTTTTTTTTTTTGTTTGTTTGTCTGTTTCTCTGTTTTGTCAGAATCAAACCTTCGGGTTTATTCATTCTCTTTTATGTGACTAGTTAAATCGCTGCATGCAGTAATGTCACCTATATCTGTCAACACTTCAACACTATCACTTAGGCTGGGAAAAAAATCTTGCAGAAGAAAATGATCCTGGGAATAATTGCAGACCTGGGACCAAAAAGTCTGGTTGTCCTCCTTTTAAATAACACAGAAGTGTATTGACAGACCTTAACAATTATGCTGTAAGATAAATGTCCATCCACTCATGGTTAAATTTCAAATGAACATGATCTAACTAATCAATTGTTGTTTATTTAGCATGCTCTAACTACTCGAGTAAATCTAAATTAATGGCATGAGTAATTGGATTCATTTAAGACCTTGTATTTCCTCTCCTTGTTCTCTGCTGTTTATTGCTACTTAAATGGAAGCAGCCAAACCATTTTTTCTTTCTGTGGGCCACACAGATGATTCTCTGATCGACAGAATCTGGCTCCCCATTGCCCTTTTCAGCATTATTTTTCCACAAGGTTAACATCTCCTGTGTGACATACCTCGTGACAAAACCTGCCAGATGTCTGAGAGCTCCAGGACAATTCAGTGCTGAGATTTCTCTCCAGCAAGTCTCCTTCCTGCTCCCAACATATGGTCTTTCATCTTTGTCCTGTCCCATGAACCCACATGATAGGTCTACATGTGCACAGTGCCTACTAAGTTGATCGACCGGAATACAAATTCTCCACTCTTTTCTGGGGATGTTTTCCAGTATTCTTGGCAAGAGTGCATGCCTATGTAGCTCCTGTCTCTGCCATGCAGCAGGGAACATGTACTTCTCCTTGTCTCAGGGACTCAGAATTTCATGCAGGTTTGCACTGCTGGAATTTAAAATGTTAACATCCCTGTGTGAAAAGCCAACATCCAGGGGAAGTTTTCCACTTCACTTTGGTAATGGCTGGTTTCAAAAAAGAATCAAAGCTCCTGTGGCTTTACAGATCAGCCCTTAATGTCAGTGCTTATCTGCCACACTCATAGATAAGATTTTAAGACCCTTCTTCCACCAGTGGACTCCACTCTTCATTTTGTGGTCCTCCACCCTCCTATCAACTGACAGCTTCTCAAAACAGCAACAATCTCCACAATCTGCCTTGTGCAGCTGTTTTGTTTCCCCTCTAAGCCAAAAGCAGCCAGGCTGCAGGCATTCCACTCAACTCCAGTCCACAGAAATGGGGAACACACCTCTTTACTCATCAGCCAGCTGCTGCTCTAACCCAGTTTAACACAGGTCTGGGCCAGCCACAGCGGCAGTTCTGGTCTTGTATAAGATAGGAGAAGCTGATGTTACTAACAGGAAAATTTTAAGTATTATTGTTGCTGTTAAAATGTAGTATTTAAAGCTTCAAGTGTCTATAAAAAAAATCACAGCCACCCATAGGAAAACTGCTTGTTGCACTGACCCAGGCCCAGCTCACAGCTGGAGTGCGGCTAGTAGAATTTAGGCTCCTTTCTATTCTCCTGGAAGCGAGGACAGAATGAGGAGACCTTCCCAGCAGATGCCTTGGCATCATTTCACCCAGCTCTGGAGTTTCTGGTGAGCCAGAAATGTGGTTATTCAATTAGCAATCAAGAATCACTGAGCAATTCATCCATTCTACTGCAAGAAAGACTGGTACCTCCTGTTCCAGCTGTGTTTGTAGCTTCCCTACTCCTATATATAAAGAGGAGTATAAGAAAGCTGTTGCTTGGGACTGCTGCATGGAGAAATGTAAATATTTACTTAGGGTCTGTGTAGGTTTTGACACTGCCACATCACATTCACAGCACTTCTGAGAGTACCTAGGGAGACCTAGGTAGTTTTCTCCCACTCAGATTTTTGAAAGAATAGGCTTTTTGATATAACATTCACCTAAAATCCCAAAGCTGAATCAAAAATGGAGGACAAACATTACTGCTACTAAAACATTTCTGGGAGCGAACTGCCTTTTGGATGCTCTTTCAATGGAGCTGCGCTCTCCAGGTTTTAGCTAAAATTGCTCCTGTGATATTACAGATTTCCTGAGTCCCTGAACCCCTTGGTCCAGCTGGATGGATGAGGAGGTAATGTGTGTGGATGGATAAGCAGGAAAGCAGAACAAGGTATTTTGGGCCAAGAACTAGCTCTACTATTAGAGCAGCTGATTTTTTAACTCTGTCCATACAATCTCTGTCTCTGTTTCAGATTATTTTTTCTTACTTTCTATGGGCTATAAATAAACTCACAAAAACTCACTGCCAGGCAAGGCTAATGCATTTACTGGTGCTTAGGGCTTTCTTCTCATGCCAGATAAAATCACTTGGTTGCTGGCTGTAACTTTAGCATATCTTAAATCTGGGCTTTGCTTTGGTACTCCTTAATTAGCTTGATCAATGATCCTGGGGTGGGTCTGCCACAAGCTGAAGGAATTAGGTACCCACTGTGACTTATTTTGGCCACTTGGCTACATAAGGTGACCTTGAAAATGCAAATCTTGGAAAAAGTACACCCAGTTTTCAACACAAAACCTATTGAACAGTGCTCTAAACTAGTGGAATAGTTTTTCCTTGGGTTCTTACTTGAAACCTTACTTTGCCTTCTGGTCCATATAGCAGGCAAGAACAGCTGGGAATACCTGAAAACCAATTTTAAAGACAGCAGCTGCTGAGAGTCTGTTTCTTTATTGCCCTCTCCTGAAAAGGTTCACAAAACACTATTTACTTTCCCTGAGCTGCTAAGAAAAAAAAAAAAACTAGACAAATTATGGTTCTGTGAAGGTGTGTGCCTGCCCTAACCTCCCACATCTGTGCGATATCTGGAAATCTATTGACAAATTATTTCCTATCTGTCTTTCACAGTTGCTAGATTCACAGGTTGAGAGAGTCTTTATTTCATTTCTAATCGACTAGATTAGAAAACGTTACTTTCTGATAGATTCCTCCCTTTCGATGTCCAACAGAATGCTATATCGAGGTGCACTGAGAAAAAATAAACGCATTTCAAACCAGAGATATGATTTTTCTATTAACCCTCTAACCTCAAACTTCTTCAGAGACATTTTTTTTTTTTCCCTGTATCTTTCTACAGAGTTCTTCCCTAAGAGTGAAAGATTTTGAAGAAGTTTGCAGAAATAAGCTGTTCTTGTCAGTATTTCCTAATGCTCATAAAACTGTTCATTGCTTTGAAAAAAAAAAAAAAAAAACGAGATTATTTTTAAACATACAGTCAAGTTGGAGGTTGGACCTTTGGAGGCTCCGTGGGCTTCATTGCAGAGTCATTCATTAGGATGCTCTGGTTAAACTCCAGCCCTGTGCATCACTGGTATGAACTTTTGGGGAAGAAAAAAGCCTTCCACCAGCTGGTATTGCACACAGTCCTCAGAGAAAAGCTATTGTTTAACAAGAGCTGGAATGGCAAATTAAACTGTACATTATGGACTGGACATTCACTGACCCATGCAGAATAAGTCTGCTGCACTTCCCAGCCACATTGGCCAGCAGAAAAACCTGTCAGTAAAACAGTGACTGGTAAGGGCAGGGGCATGGAGACAGGCACTAGTAATCAAGCTTTCTGAAACATGAAAACAAATCTATTTCGTATGTGGCAGGCGCTGAAGAAAGCCCTAAGGAGGACTATGCCTCCGTAGTCCAAAGGGAGGTTTCCCACATTTCGATTGCCTTGAAAGAACAATACACATAGCACTGCCATCAGAACTGTATCTGCCATTGGAAGTCAAACAGCCTAATGCAACTCTGCTCCTTGTTCTGTTTTTTTCTTATATGTGATATTTTCTCTCTCTCTCTCTCTCTCTTATCTTCCTCAGTTTACACTGTCCTTTCAGGCATTAATTTCATCACTGCTGAATATGATTTCCTACTGACTGAGGTGGAATGGCAGTCAGGCCAGGATTTACACTTCCAGTTTAATAAAACCAGCGAGAATGATATGTTAAATCAATGCAAGAAAATGCAGGCAGGGAATTTCAGGGATCCCTGGGTGCACAGGCATGATTGCATGGGATGGAAGTAATAACTTCCACTTGCTTTGATATGAGCAGTTTTCTCATGATTTTTACACAACAGTGTCCTATAGCACTGCATTATAATGCCTTTCTAACATCAGCACCTCTCACTACCAGCAGGAACACATCTTAACAGGTCTATCCTTCCTTCTCTACCCAGAACATTTCACCACATTTTCCTTTGCAAAGGGTTTTCTTCTAAAATTTGAGGTCAATTCCAAAATGGCTTTTACAGCCATACATGTCAATGGGAAATTTTGTATGGCATTATAAAATGATCCCATACAAACACAGTTCATTTTAACTGTATCTTCTTCCTGCTCCCCTACAACTTTAAGGCCTACAGTGGCTCCTCACAGGATGCTACTAAAATTTGCTCCAGTATTGAAGTGAGCAGTGCTTGTGGCCTGGGGTTTGAAATTTTATCCCAAAACCTGGGGAACTATTTAATTTCAACACTGCTGATACCAACATCTAAACCTGACGGTTCAAGATAGCTTTCTGAAAAGGGTTAAGGCAGCATGAACATGGGGAACCTGCCATTTCTGTGCAGAAGGCACCCAACAAAATTATTAATTTTGCTGGGATAGTTTAGGCATTGATTCTTTTATCTGCTTGGTGCTGTTAATTATGATATTAGAAAGCCAGGGGTACTGAACTATCTCCAGTTGTTGATGACTGCTGCAAGGGAACAGGAATTTCTTGGCCTAAAGCATGATTTTACCAAACTAGATATATTTGACCTCACTCTTCCTTCTTCCTGGTGCATTGTTATTACTGGCACTCTGTTGCACTCATTCTTCAGGGCAAAAGGATTCACAAGAGAAAATAGTTCTCTTTCCTGTCCATGTACCATTGTGTTATAACAGGGTTATTTTTCTCTGAATTTTATCCACTGTCTGCCTAGGGCACATGGGGCTGTGGAGATAGGCACAGAAAAAAAGGATGTTCCAAAGACTTTTCAGTCTTCCTTAGTTATGGGAAAGAGCTGCTCTGCATGCTGGGACTGGGGGGAGATGCGTAAAAGGAATAATGGTTTGGCAGATATAAGAAAACCCAACAGGACATCTATCTATGCTTTACTTAACGCACTCTATTTAAGTATATGCCCCACCCAATTCCATGGCAACTCAGTGTATACATACATACACAGACAGGCTGTTACCATCAGCAACACATACACACTCTCTGTCACTATGGTGACAGAAGTGTTAGGTGGCTTTTTTAATGTGTGTATATATATATATATGCACACATATGTATTTGTTTGTGTATGCACATCTCTTCTGGCTTTATGCCTACATTCAACAAGGCTTGTTTAGGTTACAGTAACTTAAGACAATGGAGCTTAAACTAAATGTGGTGAAAGCTGAGCACATGCTTAAACTTGCTTTCTGGTGGGAACCCCTTATTACCCTCATAAGTCCTGAGGCTTTCCTCGGCCATCTGAGGTATACACAACAGAAAGGGTAAATACTTTGCCCACAGTCCAAAAATCTCATTGAATTATGCCTTAATCCAAAAAGATACAAATACTGCCCCTCGTCATCTATAATCTCAACTCATTTTTCTTCGCAAATAACTGAAACAGTTTGCTGACAGCAGCCACCATAGCTGCCTGCACATGATTAAGATTGTCCAAGGTTATTAAATGATCACATGAAATACCTTTCATTACCAAAGGGGTTACCAGCTTTCCATTTATTTCCCACCTCAGCTCCAGGTTGCTGGTATTACCAGATGCCTGTGCAAGGTTAGCCTCATGCTGACCCCATAGCAAGTGCCTTATATAGAGAATGCCTGTTGCCTCTGACCCCATAGAGATATAATGAGGACTGTAATACAGAGTGCAGCAATTACCCATGCAAGTGTCAGAAGTACTGTCCAAAGATTTACTTACTCTCTCTGCTTTTAATTTTGTCCTTGTTCTGCATCCCATAAAGGTCTCTGTCATGCTGCCAAGCTTTTGGCGACTGTTATTTATTTTATTTACAGTTGAGAGATGCAAAGATGTGTAAATCCATAAACTGCTAATGCAAGAAATATTGCTTCTGAGACTTTCCACCTCTTGCATCAAATGAATAGCCAAATGGACCAGGCAGCTCCATCCAAGTCCCCCAGGACCCAGTGGCATTTAAATAAAACTTAGCTTTCTGAGTTAGGGGAGAAGAAGGGAGGGGAAACAGAATGAGTTATGAAAATATAAATTAATCTACACTACAATTGATCTACAGCAGCCTAGGTCACTTCAGACAGCTGATGTGTCTGTTGTGAGACCCCACCTTGTTACTTTTACATTTATGTAAACTTATTTCAGTCAAAAAGAGAGCAAGAGAAGAAAAATCAATTGAAACAGAGGACAGAGATTTAATTTAGCTGGGGGGAAATCTGATCAAGGAAGGAAAATGATGGAGATAAAAGTAACCCCTGTCCCAATGCAGAGAAAGAAGAGCTGTCTGTCTGATGTTCATTAGAATTAATTAACAGTGTTCTGCTCCTCTGAGGCCCAGGGGTGAGGAGGGTGGGATTTGCTGCTGTTCTGAGAAGGAATTGGAAACACAGAACAAAGGAAAGAGGAAACAGACTCATTCTCTTTTATTAAAAAAAAAAAAAAAAAAAAAAAGGCTAAAAAAGACAATGGGTTGAAAGAACTGAACGCAGAGCAGCAAAAGTGCAATGGCTCAGTCCCAGCACTTTCCTGCTGTTGTGGAAGCAGACAGAGATTGGTGAGGTTGTAATTTCCTGGTACGATAATGGAAGATGTCCCCAAATGCAATGGGTGCGACACAGTCCCAACTAAAAAGACTCAATCCAAATTGAGTCAGCAGCCAAACAGAGGATGGTGGCTTTGGCTAGTTTACCTGAGAAAACAGCATTCGTGTAACCAACTGCACACACACACCTACCTGTGTCTATGCTTATGGTCCCTAAAAATTAAAAGAAGTCCACTGACTGATTTGAACCAGACATGTGAAGACTCTAAAAGATATTAAGTTCCCAGAAGGAAGTAGTTCAAGTAGAAAAAAAGTCTATATTTTTGTTTGGGCTGATAGTGGGGCTAAAGCCATGTTCCTCATTAGATACGAGAGAATCAATGCAAGTCAGAGCTATTATTAGTGCTCCAGCCATAGGAAAAGTTGCTAACCACACCATTAAACCTCAGATAATCCAAACACCAGACAGAAAATGGGAGGAAAGAGATTTCATAAATTCAGCTAGCATAAATCAACATGTGTTTCTAGTGCATTTTTCCCACGCTTCACAAAGTCCTGCCAGAAAGACTCTCAGTGCCAGCCCTAAAAAACACTGAGCTGGAGGAGGCAAGGAAGCAAAGCTGAGAGAGCAAGTTAACCTACAAGCCTTCTTCCAAAAGACACAGTAGATAACTGAGTGCAGAAACTGTATTTGTTTGCTTTGGATTGAAAAGGGAGATTCATTTGAAACTTCATCAAGATTTTCCAGGGATGAAAGAAGTTAACTTTTTACTAAAAGTGGGCAAAAAGTTGATTTCCAAAACCTGGAGAGGATGAGACCTTGAACAAACAAACAAAAATCACCAAAATTAAACCATGCAAATGTACTTAACAGATGCCCTGTTCAGAAAGTGGTGCTCGAGAACAAATAGTTCTTTGGCTGTTGAAATATTACAGGATATTAGCAGCCCGAAGAAATGAAAACAGCTCCTCAAAGAAAAGCATTCTGTGTAGCCCAAAATGCCGTTCTGCAGCCCCATGGTCAGGATGTGGGAGAACTATCAAGATGGTGATGGCTGAATGATTTACAAAGGCTCTTTTACAAAGGATACCTTGACAGGAGAATTTGCTCCTAGCCAGCTGTGGCATAAATCATTGACAACTCATCCTTATATAAAAGCAGAGCATGGGTCATTCACTGCTTCCCATCAGCTTACAGGGGTCAAATGCGATTAAGATAGGTGTGCCATTCAATCTGGTGCTCAAGAAAAACAAAAAGCAGGTGAAGCATGGGAAAGGGAACAAAGTACAACACTTTAGTGCTTCTGTCCCTGTCTAGAGCCTTTTCTCCAACCCTGCAGCTGCCTCAAAAGTTCCTTGTTTGGGAAGGATACATTGTTGGGATAAAAAAAGCTTGTCAGTAGGAGCAGTTATCCAATGAAACAGAGTACACAATAAAAAGTCCAGCTTGACTCGGGCTAGGGAAGGAGAAGTAGCAAGAAGCCTTTTGAACTGCACTCTGACAGCCTGAAAATTGGCCAGGAATTGCAGCTACCAAGCTAACTCACAACACATAAGCAGAACGAAACGACATAGAGTGATAGCAGAATTAGATAGGTCAATCTCTCTTCAGCGATTCTATCACACTGAATTCAATCTTTAGTTCTGAGAGGAGGCACAGAGCTGAAAATTGAAGCTCAGCTACAGAAATTGAGTCTCAGGAAGGCAAGAAAGCAGCCAGGCACAGAGGAAAAAGAAAATAACTTAAATATCTTCCCCTCTGATTTCTCCAGCTGAAGTCAGTATTTGCCAAGAGATGATCCATGCAAGGCTTTCACTCCTGTGCTTAGGAAAGAAGGTAAGTGGTTGTCCTGCTCCCACAGAAGGCCTAGCCAAGTTGTAGAGCTTTACAAAGGGCATTGTAATTTCTGTGATTGCAGCCCACCTTGGAGCTGCCATGGTTCTCCAGTAGCTGAACCCATAACTCTGCATGGACCTTTCGAGCCAGTTCAGCTCTTGGTGTGAGTTCTGCTTTGCCTTATCCAGACATAAAGGTTCAGTCCCAGATTTTCCTGCACCAAAAAAATACTCTAAGAGAAATTCTGACCTCCTGCAGGAGAATTCCTATTACCTCGCTTCCTACCTAGGGAAAGCTCTAGCAGGCGTGGCAGAGATTATCAGTTGTAGTTTTATCAGTTGTAGTTATAAGAACTTGGCATTATGGCTTGATACGCCTTGCTTTAAGCATTCTGCAAAGAGCTGATATGGCAATAACAAACAACAATTTAGAAATGATCATTAAAGTGGAAAACCAACATAGATAAAAATTAAAAAGCCAAAGGGCATCATTAAAATGAAGGGAAGTCTTCCCTTTAGAATGCATCCGTGGTACAGAAAATGCCTATTCATAGGCTTTTACCTGCTTCTTTTCCCTTAGAGAAAAATGTGCATTAGAATTGAATGCTACAATTTATGTGTTAGAATTCAGAACAGAAACACAACCATGAGCTTCTAGTTGTTTTGAGAACCCACTTGCCTTAGTTCTCTCCTCACAGATATTATAAATATTTGACAGGTAGCAAAGGGAAACATATCTTGACTGCACTGGGGTTCAAAAACAGTGTCTGCTCTTCTCAAGTGAAAAATCAAGATCCCTATGGACCAATAGTTAAATTAATTTAGCCATGATTTTACTGGATATGACTGCAAAGCCCAATAACAGCAACACATGGGGAGAGGTAGGGTAACTATTATAGACTTGATTAACCACACTTCTGAAGTTGCTGCTAGAACCTGTACAGTCACAGTAATCAGAGGTTTTCATTAATACTTCACTAAGAGAACTTTCATTTTCCATGAGAAATACCTACAGTTTCCTGCCCAAAAATTGCACAAAATCTTTAGCTTTCCTTGCTGGTTTGGACTTCTCCTGCTCCTCCAGGTTATAATTACCAGGTAACTGGTACAAGCTATGCTCCTTTTTCTCCTCTTTTATATGAATATTTAATACTATCTTTTCCCTGGCCACCCCAGAGCATCTCTTCCCAATGCTCTGAGAATCCCTTACCCTACAAATTTACATCCTGTGGTCAGGAGCTGGAACCCTCCACACAGCACAGTCCTTGAAAAACCCTGGATGCCAATGCTCTGCCATTCTCCTCGCAGAGCAATCCTCCCAAAGACTTTCTGTGGCACTTATTGCACCCCTTTTAATGTGAAAAGCACCCTACACAACACTATTCACATCAGTCAAGGACAAAAGAAAACATAAGATGCTTTCGTGGAACTTCTGATGTCAGACAACAACTCCAAACTTCATCTAGTCAAGTTGAAATAAGCTAACTCAACACCCGAAATGGTATCCAGGCTTATTTTAAAAACACCAGGGAAGACTGGACATCTGTGACACTAGATTAGTCTGCTGGTTTATTACTCTTCCCATTCAAAAGTTTCCCTCGAGTTGTATCTGAATTTCTTCATATTCTGACATCCTTTTTTTTTTTTTTTTTTTTTTTTAACGTTTTCTCCAGAACCATGCAGGCAAATCTGCACTGCTGAACATCCTTTTGGATCTAATGTTTTTAAGAACTCTCAAGTTATGTCAGCTGTGGGGTTTTCCTGCTCATTTCATTCTCACATCACAATATGATGGTTGCCCAGAAACTCTATTTTCCACATGTAACACATTGTGTGCAAATATGCTTTATATATAAACCTGGCATATATACATAGAAATATATATGTATTATTTTCAGTTGCTAGCAACTGGAACAGGACTCTAGTCACAACAAGATGTCTCTAGCCCAGGCTGTGGCCTAATTTGAAGTCAGATGAAACTAAACATAGCCCTCAGTTTTAGGAGCTGCAAACCCTATTTCTATCTACCGCACCATATTTGATACTTCTGGGAATCAAACTGCAAAAAATCTTAAAAACTTTGTCAAAATCTCTTCTGAAAGTAACCATGAGCCAGCAAAGGCACTCCTGAAGGCAGCAAGGATGTTCTCTGCTCCCATCACCCCAGTGGTTGAGCATGTTTCTTATTTTAGTGGTTAATTCTGGGAAGCAGACAGAGCCAGACCCATCACATAGTGATGGAGAAGGCTGACCAACAAGCCACAGGTCCCCAGTGCTACATTGTCAGAAGCAATGTTCTCATTTAGTCACTTGCACTCAGTGTCTTTCAAGCCTCATTAACCTCCAACAGGATTAAGACAGCTTCCATTGCAAAGACTATCTTCATCTCCGGGACAGAGATTTTTAGAGGATGTCATTGCCATCACTGTGGCCTGGAACAATGCTGAAATAACTACTGTCAGTCCCATAACAAAAGCAGGACAGAGGATTGGTGCTCACAACAGGCAGCCATCAACACTACCAAAGCTCTCCACTGAAATAAGGCCACTGGGTTGTCCCTAAATCCAGTGTGGGGTGTGTGTCTTGCTGTACTGTGGTGTTTGGGGCTGTCCAAAGCAGCAGTGTGGCAGCCAGCAGGACCCCAGCCATGGGTGACAGCAGTACAGGCATCATTACTTCCCACCTCCCACTGCTCCACATGAGCTGCTGCTCCTAGCTACAACCTGCTTTTTTCCTTTCAGTTTAGTTTATACGTGACATAATTTCCCCCATAAAGGAGGGCTGATTGTAAAACCAGATGGAAATGGAACGGCTTGCGTGAAACGCACTTTAATTAATTAGCTAAATGTTTGCAAAGTGCTTTGAAGATGTAGAACAGCATATGAGTGTTAAACGGTAATAATAATAAAATAACAATAATTAATTTCCCCAGGAAGCATGCATGTAGCACGTGCCCAGAATATTCCTATCCAAGAGCAAAAAAAAAAAAAACAAAAAAAACCCCACTTTACCTCTGACATTTTACTGAGGGATGAGCACAGCAGTAAAATAAATTCATTCATTTATTCATCCACGGAGACAAGAGTTTGGATCTAGTTTAAAATGAAAATAATGACCACGGTGCCCATTAGTCAGTGTGACAGAGCAGAAGTATAATTTAGAGCAGTTAAGCAAGACAGAGCTGTTCAAAGATGAAGCATCTGATAAGGGGACCTAATGACTGCCTGATCACCATTTTCTTCCCCCATAAAACCAGTATAGCCCAGCAACACATGACCTGCAGCAGCTCAGAAGCTGGCTGATGTTCTTTCTTCTCCTCCTGTGGAAGAGGAAGGAGAAAATAAGGGCTGAGATTTATTCTTCCACACAGTGCTCCTGGCTGCAGTCAGCAGGGATGGTCCCCTCCCTTGGAAGAAGTGTTTGTTTTGATGGCTGCATCTGCTCGGGTTTGTTTGCTGCAAACATTTAGACAGGTTTCTACACAAGAAGTCTACACAAGAAGTTAGCAAAAAGAAAAAGCCATCGCAAAGGCTAATGCAAATATATATTTGCCAGAGGAATTGCTCTGGAAGTATTTGAAGGTTGCCCTGAAGGTTTTGTGTATCATCAGAGTAAATGTTCAGCTCAAGACTTCTGCTGTATCACCAGGACTGCATTTGCTAAAGGAAACTGGGCTAGATCATCCTCACTTCGAAGGAGGGAGCTGACAGCACAGCATTTCCTCAGCCTTGTGACAAACTTTCACTTGAAATCTCCCAGATCTGTGAACTCACCCGTGACATCCCACTGAGTACATCTGCTTCTGCAGGTCACTGCAGAGACAGAAGGGCAGGATAGGGAAGATCTGTAGATGGTTTGATTTTTGTCTCTCATTATTCATGCTTTATACAAGTGCACAGATGAATGGTAAAAGTTCACATCATTAATCAGTGGCTTATACTCAGAGCATTAGGGATTTTAAAGCCTAGGAGATAATGTGACAAATGAAAAAATAACATGTATTAATGGGAAACTGACTTTTCCCCTTTATTTTCTTCACTTCTACAGCAAGGGCACACTTTCAGAGGTGCAATCAAATTCATTAAAAGACTTTGGTGGATATGGAGAGAGAAAAACACCATTTATCGCTATGAAAAACCCCTTTACAGTAGCATAACTGCAGGAGATTTCATCTGCCATGCAGCCCATGAGAAGGCTCTCCCTTCTCAGTCTGTGAGGATGTGCAGATCACAAGCAAAGCATTAAGCTTCTCTCCAGAGCCAGGGACCAGGAATTTACTTCTAATTTATTTTAGAAATAAAGAAACTCAAGAAGTAGGACTTTCTGATGGGGCTCTGGCACCCAGCTCAACCACAAAAAGCATCAGTGAGAGCCACAAATCTAGCAGAATTTTATGATTAATTTTTGAGACAGTTAGAAGGATTTTCATATTTCAGAGTCCAGACAGGATGCCCCAAAAACAAACTTCAGCTCTGCCCTCAAACTGGAATAGCATCTGGCAATCATCAATGAGAATTTTTGTGAAGAGGACACGTGGAGTATGAATAGAAACCTGAAGATTCTGAACATGCAAAAATAACTTTACCCTAATTCTGAATTCATCTCAATTCTACAGAGAGGCAACAGGGGATTTGAAGTCCCCACACAACTCCAACAGCACTGAAAGAATACAAAGATTGAGATGGACCTGCTGAATTTGGCCATTGTTTTAATGAAACATTCCCACCCAAAGACTAAAGGATTTGGCCTTTGGAAATACAACTTGTTCTTGCAGAGCTGTTTACTGACCTTTCCTGTAAGCCAATATAGTCACAAGCAGAGAGATCAAAGGCCTGATGAATGTCTGATGTGAAGTGAAAAGAAAAGGCTTCGGGCTCTTTCCCTTAGAGAAAGATGAACACTCATTTCCAGTTAATTTAATAGGATATATGCTGAAAAAAGGACTCCGCTATACACTGTGCTGAATGCAATTTCTTGTATTTTCTCTGCTTAAGTGGCCAGTCTGTTCTAGTGAGTCTCTGTTTTAGCTGATACCAAATATTGTTTGTCAGATGAACATACCTCTCTTCAGGGGCTCAGCTTGCAAGGCACTGAACGCGCTGCACACACAATGTACTGCAGATTTGGGATAGGTATAGAAACTCAGTGTCTAGTTTGTAACTAACAGATGGGATGACCCAAGCCTCCAGTGGGACAGACCAGCAAAGCTTCACTGACTTGGATGGAACAGCAATGACTGCAGCTCCTCATGGTCTGAGTGCTGGTTTACATCAGTGGGCTGTAGAAAAATTAAATAGCATGAAGGAGGATTATACTTGAAGGTATCAACTTGAAGTTGACAGGTGATATTGAACAGTATTTCCTGACCAGTGAGCATTTTACATTCAAACCACTGCTAAGAGCTGTTATTCTGGCATAGAATCTCAGCTGTACACCTTGAAGGAGCAAAGGTGAGCCCAGAGGGAAGCAGCCCAGCTGCCCATAGTACCACCATTCAGTGGGAGAAGCTCTCCACTTGCACCTCCCAGCACCAACTCCTGAACGTTTCATCGGAAGAAAGGTGCACACAAAACATGTCTCTCCCAGGCCCATTGAACCAGTCAGGGCTGCGAAGGAGTGACATCAAGTTTTGCTTATCTACAGCAACCTAGCTGGGGCGATTAGCACTGTAAAACAGTTCAGTGCTTCTCTACACTTAAAACCTTCCACAGGTGACAGTAATGCTAGAAAACCTGTGCATTTACCTCAGCAGAGGATCTAAAAGGAGACATGCTCCTAAAAGAGGATTTTACCTGGAGAAGTTGCAGCAGCTATAGCTGTGCAATCAAAGTACACCACTCCTTAAAAGTCAGCCTAGGACTCAAGCTCTCTTTTCCTTCAGATTTAGCATCCCCATTTGCATATATGAAAGCAAGAAGCCACCAGGTACTCTCTCTGAATAGTGGAACTGGCCCAAGGAAACCATCAACTGCTTCTGTTGTAACAGATCCTAATCACACAAGGATGAACTGAAAAGTTTGCAGTGATAAAAATTGGCCACTCTGCAAATCAGGACTGCAGAGACCCCTGTGAACATCCCTGCCTGTCATGTCCACCATTTGCTTTCTTATCCTCTATGTTGTTACCCCTTGGTTTAATCATCAGCCTAAAACACACGCCTTACAGAAACAGTTCACTTTAACCAACTGATAAAAACCTTGGGTCTTACCCAGGAAAAGTGGAGATGACAGCAAGAAAATGAACCAGTTCAGGAGCTTCAGCTCTTCCTGTGCCTAAATCCAACTGATAGTCCCAATGGAAATAAATTAGCACTTAAAACACTTTAACTTTTCATCATCCATTAGAGTAAACATCCACTGTCCATTTATTTTCCCTTTCCAGGATCACTGTCTTCACAAGCCTGAATGAATTGATTTCTTCAGATTGGGTTGGGTAGCATGAGAGCTAAATATTCCCAACAGATCAGAGCATGAACTGAGCAGTGCGTGTGTGTGAAATAAATTCCCATCCAAACAAGGAGGAAGTGACAGATCAATGCAGAGCCACCATCACAAGTCCTGGAGTGGCAGAAAAATAGATGTGGAATGCACACATACATGCAACACGGGGTATACTGGGCTAGAAGAAAAGTCTTCCCATTTGAATAAGTAAAACGGAATTCCAGGCCAGAAGTTAAGTTGAGAGAGATTCAAGAATAGACAAAACAAAATCCTTAAGAAAACCCAAGAATACTGGATGATACCTCTGCTCTCCCCATTCATAACCATGCTGATATCTGCATTTGGAAAAAAAAAAACACCAAAATCTAGAGTAAAACAACCGTGTGTCAAAAGTCAGTGAAATTCAGACTGGCAGCAGCAGCTTTAGTTTCACATTTCTGAAATGAATGAAGAGGCAAAAATAAGACAAGTTCACCTTCCAACAAAGATTCATTACTGTCTGACAGCAACAGGTTTTGCAGATACAGACACACATGTGTACATATGCATACATGATCAATGTTTCCCCATAATATCAGGTTTTCTGGCTTGATCTCAAAGCTGGCATCAGAAAGAAGATCAGAAGCTTCTCCTCTACTGGGTTATGGACTATGAATGAGACTGCACCTATCCTGATGATCCTGACTTTATAACCATAATACAGACTGAATCCTTGCAAAGAAAGAACAATTCCACACAAGGGAATCCATCAAAGGGAGTTGATGCATCACTGAACATACCCATGACTCAAGCAACATCTATTTGTCTCTCTTTATTCTTTAATTTAATCTATTTTTTTTTGTTTACTTTTCCCCCCAATTCCTTCTCACCTGCTCACAGTGACAGGAAGGCAGAGATACCAGCTGCTCTCCAATTCTCTCCATTTATCTCTCTTAGGGAAATAGGTACATGCTTAACAATAAGCACCTGCTTGAATCTGTCCTAATGCAGTGGGACATTCAAAACCCATTCTAATCCCAAATGATACCAAGCAGAGTTAAACATAGTTAATGTCATACTTGAAATTCACCCCAAACAAGTAGTGCTTTATCAAATCTTCATATGGCACTGGATACCTTAGCAATACAGGCCTAAACAGCCTTCAAAAAGCAGCTTACTACAGCATATCACAGCAGTGAAGGACAAATACCTCAGCAGATAGTTAAGCGGATGTACCTGACTCTAGACCCCTGCTACTCACAAACAAAAGCTCAAGTAAACTAAGAGTAGGAAGCTCCACTGACTCAAAAGCAAAGAAACAAAACCAACCACAACAGCTCTGTAATGCTATGATGTAATGGAAAATACAGCAAGAATGGCAGGGTATAAAAGTCTAGACTACAGGTGAGGATAAGCCCAAATACAACAGCAGTGGATGCAAAAAAAGAAAGAAAACTTGCTTACCTTTAGAAGGCCTCAGGTAGGTAGAGATCTCCAGAGAGATACTCTCTCCTCCACTGCCAACCATTAACTGAGGGCTGGGAAGGAATGTATCCTGGCTCTGCACCTTCCAGTCACTCAGGTGCATTGCATTGCATGCAGCTGAGCTCCCCTGGCTTGGCCCTGCCTTCCCACCAGGTGCTCAATCACTGTTCCAGGCCATGACTTAGCATCTCTGCTACAAGTTCTGAATGCACAGATAAGAGCTTTTTTTCTTTTAATTCTCAGGATAGCAATTGCCCTGCTGTCCTAATACCCAGATGACTTCATTCCTAAAATATAAATTCACGCACTGCATAGTGTGCTGGTAACACAGGGGTGCTGTTTTGTAGCTGCTTACCAATCACTTCTAACACCTTAAAATCATGATCTAACAATGAGACCACTCCAATGAAAACCATTCGGTGTCACTGTTACTTTCTTGACTCATCTTAACCAGAAGTAACTCATCACTGATAGAAACTGTTCATTTCCCTATCAGCAATGACAGAAATGACTCCTGGAGGATGTATGGCATAGACTGACTATAACTACACATGAGGGGTGGACTCCAAGGTTTCCCTGTGTTCTTAACTGGCTTAGGTTGCAGAGGACATTAAAGATCACCTAGTTCTAACCCTCTGCCATTGGCAGGGTTGCCAGCCACTTGATCAGGCTGTCCAGGATCCCTGACAACCTCAAGAACATAAAGAGAACAACTTCTGGACCAAAGAAAATTTGTCAGTGGTATTTGTAAAAGCCATCTGTTTGCCAGAAGTTCACTGACTACTGCACAAATGGCATGACAGTGCCTAATGGGAAGTGCCTATTGGCAGGTGAAAGGAGCAAGCTGAGCAGCTCAGTCTCTGAGCATTAAAAACTGGCTCTGGTTGAGCTGCCTGGCTGAAGCACCAATGACTCCCCTGTTAGAGGTCTCAGGACACTTAAATATTCATTCAGGGCTCATTATAAATTTTCAGTACTTTTCAGTTCTTTCTAACTCTCTAACTGTCTGATCTTGCATCTGACTTGAGCTTTGCTTGAATTGAAGCTAATGCTCCCAGAGTGGAAGATGTGCAAAAGCTATGGAAAAGCAATACATTTCATGAGGGTAAGAGTATAACTGTATGCTTCGCATTGTCTCTCATGCAGCCACAGAAACCACACCACTGGGAGCAACAGAAAGTCCTTTCTAAGTGCCAAAAAGCCTCTCAGGTACTCACCCGAAGCCTGTTAAATTCTACTGATCACTCTTTCACTTGCACCCAACATAATTGCTCACATGTGCAAAGCTGATTAATGATTGCATGAAACAGACACACATGAGCTAAAACTAAATCAAGTTCTGCTCCTTCTGCCAGATGGAAAAGTACAGTTGAAGTGTTTGTTGCTTACCTATTTTTCACCCATACCTGGGTGAAAAATGGACCTGTATCACTGGACAGAACAGTAAAAGAAAGATAAGAAAGAAATACCTGAAACAAATTCAGTCCCTTTCCAGGGAAGAGCTGCTATCTCACCCCAGTGCCTGCTGAAGCTGTGGATTCCTCCCTTGGTCTCAGCAGTGATTTTCTTTCCTTAATTAATCAATTACACATGTAGCTGTGGTCCATTAGCAAGGCAGATGACTGTCTTCAGCCTCTCATTACTGGTTTTGGAAGGGTCCAGAAATATTTTAGCTAGGATGAACAGATTTCCTCTACAAGGCTTTAAGCTTGAAAAAAACAACAAGAACTAATAGGGGCATAATAAGCCAACTCCACCTGCACTGTGCACTTGGGAAAAACAACAGGCCCCAGTTTAAGACCTTGTCTGCACTTAATTGTACTTGGAAGAGTACATAATGGAAGGCTAATGGTACCTATGAGTTCAGTTCACTTAGTAGCACAGAGGGGACGATTTCCATGCAGTATAGTGCTTTGGTTGGCTGTTTTATAAGATAATGATCAGGACAAATACATTAGTAATAGACTGTCAGGACCAGAGTGTCCTGGGTTATAAACTCCAGCTGCTCATGATCACAGTTATTAATAATAACAGTAATCTGCATTCTAAATCACAACTGACCACAACAACTACCAGAGTCTGCTTGTACAATACACATACGATAGGAAGTCTAATTTTGTCTGTGTATAAATATATGGGCAGTTCCCAGTTTGCAAGCACATTTTCACAGAAGCAAAAGCTTGATTCCTAGCACAACTCCATACACCATGCTGCACACAAATATTCAGCCAGGATCTCAGAACTCAATTTTCTGACATCCTCCCTTAATACGCATAGCATATACATACACTATGTGTTTATATTCACCTATTACTGGCAAGAAGAACTCACCATTTTGATTTTCAGTCTCATCTGGAAGCCTGAGAGCCTCAGCTCTGGAGCTAGTGCTTGCCCCTGAGTCACGCATCTACTATTAATAGTGGCAGTATTTACATACTTAGTTTTGCACTGTATTTGCTGCCTTCTGTTTTGCTTCCTGACTCAGAGGCTGAAAAAAACAGTCAACGTGGGATACCAGCAACTGCTCAAAACTCTCCCCACTCCCTTCACCTTCTTCTCAGTCTTGCTGGATGTTTTACTGATTATTTTACAAACAGAGAGGCTGAAAGCCAATAAATTCCTGAAAGAATAGCTCTGAACTCAAATACTAAAAACACCCAGTTCATTAAACACTGAAAAGAATACAAAGTGTCCCCCTGCCTACATTTACCAAAGCATCACTGAGGTCTGTAGGGTGAATAACCCAAAAGAATAGTACCTGCAGGGTGAATAACCTGAAAAACTAATAACCACAGAAGATAAGAAGGTGGATGGTATATTTTGTGTGGCTTACCTGGGTGGTATAAAGGCAACCAGTAAATAGGGAAAGGCTCACCTGTCACAGGTAGCTGGGGCTTGCCCAAAACTCCCTAGAAGAGGGATCTCCAACAAGAGAGTCTTCCCCACTGCTGGGGAGCCCTTAAATGGGGTCTGGGAGAGGTGGAGCCAGACTCCACCCCTTCTGGTCACACAGGTGAGTTGCCTTCACCTGTGTTCCTGCAACTGACTCAGTGCTCATCTCAGGTGATCGATCAGTGGTTCAGGCCATGATTCAACAGTTTCTATACAAGGTCCAAATAAATAAGACTTCTTATTCAGTCAGCATTGCCAAGTGGGTGGGTACAACCATCTTGCGCTCCAGCAGAGAGCATTGGATGACAAGTGCATTAACCATGTTATAGAATGTAGTTTTGTCGTTGTTCTACTAGTAGTAGAAGCACGAGGACTTTGAAATTCTTGCTGGAGCAGAGTGCCCTCCATTCCTGCTAGAGCATCTCCAGAGCTCCTGGTATCTCCCCAAGCTAATGAAGTCAACTGGGCTATCACTCCTCTGTCTTCAGACACTACGGAGGAGTGAGTTGTCAGGAGTAAAAGGATAAAATGGCCCAAAAGCCAGGGTTAAGGCAGCTCACTAAGAAGCAATTTGCATTGTAAAGAAGTCTCATAAATATGCAGCCTATTAATAACTGCCTTCATTTGTGACAAATGTCACTGAGCTGATTTGAGTTGCTTTGGAGGCAGAATGGATGGCAGTTATGTGTCACCCCAGAAGGCGCTTTTTTCTTTTGCTGTGTTTTCCTTAGTGGCATTTTCAATACTGAAGTCCTGATTTTCAAAGGTTTCAGATTTAGGATCACCTCTGCGGGCCATTTGCATTTCCCTGACCCATCCATGCTATTGCATTTCATGCTGCACAAATGTGAAAAGAATCTGAGGAGGATCAGAAAGTAACAAAGGCGGTTAAGTCTTTGGGTGATGTATCTTCAGTGCTATGATAGCGAGGAAAAGCTCCTCGTAGAAGATCTGCTGACCCACCCTGCAGTTAGACAGTTTCAAGCCATTTGCCATAGCAGTGCTCTTACAGAACCCAAGACATTCAGAGGAGGAAACAAACTCAGAGATAGAAAAAAATGCACCCTTGCTCTATCCCTCAGTGAAGGACCACAGGAGTGGAATCCCCAGATATGGCTGCTGATGGGACCTGTCAGTCCTTCAGACCCACAAATCCACTCCCAAACAGGCCCCAGCTGCAGGCTTAGGCTGGCTGAGTTGCTTTATTTCCCATTATAAAGGTTCCATCTCTCCGCTGCCATCCAGTCCTCGCCACGTTATCACAGGCAGTTTAAGAGACAGTAATGGCAAAGTTATCAACACCTTCACATTTTCTGTTTTGTTACCTCCAGTACAAATATCAATTACACAGTCTGACAAGGAGAAAATGAAATTGCAAAGTATTAGGCTGCAGGTATTTAGTTTAATGATTAGGGCTGTCTTTAAGACACTATAATGACACCATCCCAGCCAGATAACAGAGAGATGGGATATTACAGGCATTCCTACACTTTGAATTTAAATTAAAATTTGCTGTGATTTAAGATGTTATCTCCTTTGAAGGTCTGTACTTTCCTTGGAGAAAATAATTATTCTCAGCTAATAATGTGAGTTGCTAGGCTGGTGATTAGAGTTCTCGCAACAGTGTAAATTTGCTTTCTATTGTCAAAGACTCGTGTGCATTATTTACTGCATGATAATCTCAACCTGGAATGAGTCTTTGACCTGAAAGGACACCTATTTTTAAAGCTCATCATCACCTTGCCCTGCCGTTGCTTATGCCTCAGATTGGAAGATGTGTTGTTCTTTGTGATTTGCAGAAGTCATTGCCAAATGCTAGAAAGTCCAACAGCTGGGTTACCTTGATTATCTCTTTTATGAATGGTAATAACAGCAATGACAATAAATAAAGCCGAATTATGTCCAGGGAGAAGCAAGGTAATCACTTGTGAGGTATGATTATAACAAGAGTAAGGAAGATGCCAGCTAGTATATAAGTACAGACAGCAACATCCCTCATGTCTCATTTTGAAACTGAATAAATCAGGCCTCCATCCAAGGACTTCACTCTAAGGTTTAATGTCAGGCAGTAGGTTCTTGTTACAGATGGAAAGGGGAACACAAGATCGAATATCCTAGGATTACAAGCATAGAGCAGTTCAGGACAAAAAAAAAAAACAAAAATCACGATGTTTCATTCTGCTTAAGGGCAGACACACAACTGGGTTAAAATTCCTGTATGGCAAACGTGTAGACAGAGATTTTTCTTTGAGTTGTCTGTAGTGCTTTGTGCAATTATATGTACGGGTGTATGTTAGAGTGGTCTGAGGAGGTGCCTACTAAACAACAGCAGAGTGGGGGCCATTTCCCAATATAACACAGCTGCCATACAGTGCACAGTGCCCTTAAGAGGAGCTTCTCACAGCAAAGCTTACAGATATCAGCTGTCTGGTTCTTCCCTAGCAGAGAGCACTCCAGGATTTGGAGAATCCTGGAGAATGGATGCATAGGAACTAATAGCTTCCCACTTCTGAAACAAACACGGCTGTCAGAAAGTAACCCAAGTCAAAGCAATGCGTACTTGTTCTTACCACTCATGTGCACAGCCTGATAAAGAGCAGAAAAAAAGTTCAGAACGTCTTTCCCCTTGAAGTGACAAAGAGCTTTAAGTCACAGCAGCCGTAGCTTCATCCTGATCCAGAGCCTGCTGCCCTTCAGGCTGGGGCCTGCGTGCATGGCAGGCACTGAGGGCACGGATTTGGCCTGTTGGAAAGGTCCGTCATAACTCCTCATCCCAAACAGACCATGGTCACAAAAGGATTTGAGTGCAAACTTCTTTTTTTTTTTTAATTTCATTAAGGCAGTTTTGGGTTCTGAGAGGACACTGAAAGGTGGTGAACATGACGCAGGGATACACGTAACTTCAGCCTTGCATTGCTCAAGAGTGGGTCTGGCATCCACCAAGATCACTTCTCTTTTCTCCTTAATCATCATTCCTTCCTCTCAATTTTTCTACTGAGCCCTTCAACACGAAGGTGACACCTCTTCCAGATGAGATGTGGAGGGGACCACGCAGCCCAATGCGGCCTACATCCAGGCCAAGCCAGGGCTGTGGGCTCCCTGTGATCACAGAATCGCATTCTGGCCCGGCTTGGAAGAGGCCTGTGATCCTCTGGGTTAAGGTCAAACGAGGGCTGCAAACAAGTTTGCTGCTCAGTGGCCTACGAGAAGGAACAGGGCTGCTGCAAGTCCTCATGAGCTCTTCCATCCTCGGTGTGAATGAAGATGGAGGAAAGCGCTGCATTCATCACTCAAAGATATGTTTCAGGAGGCCACCTACTATGTTCTCCTCCTGGTCTGAAGCAGATCTCAAGGCTCAGAAAGGATTCCCTCTGGAAAAACATTATCAGCTCCTTCTGAAGCCCTGCAGTCCGCAGAGCCTGCTGCAGCTGCTGTCCTGCCAGAGGCATTTCTGCACTCACTTAACCAGATCACAAGTCTCAGAAGGTGTTTTCTACAAGCTGCAGGACAAGCAGCTGCAGCGGCTGTTGATGTCATTGGGTTAATTTTCAGCAGGCTCACTCCTCTGATCAGAATCACGTCCCAGCCATAAAGGAAAGGCAGTGAGGTTTTGCGGCTGCAGGTTGTTTGAGACAGTAAACAAAGAACTGACAAATACTCATGGCAGAGGGAGGCAGAAGCAGGTCACAAAAATGCTCTGGGAGGAAACTTCATTACACATTGCTCAGATCTTACCTCAAGGCCATTCTGCTTGTGCTGGAGGTTGGAGAAGGAGGTATTGGTGGGACAATGCTAACACCTTGCTGTGGTTAGTGGAGCTGGAGGCCTCGTGCTGACCTAGGTCTGGCACTGGTCAGCCCAGAGCTTTTCTAGTACTTGATCTAGTGGTTGGCAACCCTGTCTGTGGCAGGAGGTTGGAACTTGATGATCCTTGGGGTCTCTTCCAACCCAAGCCATTCTATGAAAGCTTGAAAACCAATGCACTAAACTACTGAAGCAGAAACTCTTATTTTCTCCCCCATAATTACATTTGCTTTGCTTCAGGTTTGCACAACTCCCACTTTAAAAGTTTTGGCACTAGGCAGAGCTCTGCCTTTTCAAGGCTTTCTAACGATTGGTCCCTTTAGCCCCATTTCCCTTAGCACCCTGCGGATCAGAGCCCTGTGCTCATCCCTGACGGCAGCAGCAGCACTGCCAACCTCCGGGTATGAGCTGTGCAACTGCTGCCATCTTCTGGTCTTATCAGTGCTCATTTCGTGCCTGGAGAACCCAACAGGTTACTCACAGTTTTGCATATAAATCCTTACATTTTTACTGTTTACATCTATAGGTATAGGCACACAGATGTTTGTACACGTGAATCAGCTGATGACAAATAAATTAATTTCTCACTTGCAATTTTTCCAGACATTGCTTTTGAGGATTAGTTGAGTGATATCTACATCGCACTCAAAAGATAAGTAACTACATACAAGCCACAGGCGTTTCCATTATCATGTGCCAAGAATGCAGCAAGATCCTCAGTTCTCATTGAAAACAGTCAAAACAATCTGCTGTAACCTCTTTGGTTAGGTGTTTTTTTGTGTGTGTGTTTTATCATCTTACAACGAACTGTGCTTAGATCAGCCACAAAGCCATAGTGTGCTGTTTATACATCAACAGGGTGCTCAGCCTTCAGAAGTTTCAGCCACGAGCTGCAAAAACAAGGCTTCATCTCCCAGCACCGAGTGCCTGGCCAAGTTATTGACTTTTGAATGAAGTCAAATTGCCAAATGGGATTGAAAAATGGGAGTTGAAATGTCCCCGAACACTGGAATTCTGAGATATGAGCACTGGCAAATTGATGGGACTGTTTACCATAATCCAACGCAAATCATATTCCTACCATCACAATTCACAAATCAAAAGTGTCACTCAGACCTATTGCTGGACTTAGTGGCTGCTGGAAATGCAGTCATTTCCAGCTTTCTTCCTCCCCAGGATAACCTTCTCTGACAGCTTGGCTAACCGTGCACATCCAGGGAATCTGGGTCATTTCTTGGTAGCTGTGGGAATCTGTTCCTGAAATCCCATATAATGAGAAACATGAAATTGTCAAGATAAAATCAGTAGTATGGAAAAACAGGGACAGAGATTTGCAAATGTCTTCTTCTCACCCAGTCTATCCCATGCTGTCTCAGGTAGTTTTTCTGCATAAACATTTTCTTAAAGGAGGGGACACTACTTTAAAATCAGTAAGGGTTTCTATCAGAAACTTTGCCCATTCAAAACTGGGATTTTCCTTCTTACTGAGACTTCAGCCTTACACAGAATGTCAACCAGCCTAGAGCAAGGACAACTCAAAAGCGCCTTCGAGTTTAAAACCCTGGCCTTTCTTTAAAAACCCATTTCTAAGCAAATGATTTTTTGATGGTATTTGCTAATACACATCCTCCACCAGAAAGACAGAATGCACACAAGGGGTTTGTGAGCTGTAGACACTGTAGCTCCATACTCTGCAGCCACAGTTGATTGGTATTGCAAAATTCACAGCTGGCAGCCCCTACCTGAGAGCAGTCCTCACCACGTGTCTGAGTACGCTACTGCCTTTGGTTCACCTGGTAGGACCCCAGCCCTCATGGCTCCTGTGGGGCCTGGTTGAACCTAATCTGAGGAATATTGCCTGATACAGTCTCCTGATGAGTGGGGTATCGTTGTGACTTTTTTTGTTCCTCACAAAACGTGTCAAGAAATACGCAGTGTGGTAAAAAAAGTAGTAGGAGGGAGTCTTAATTGCAGTGCGATTGTGTGCAAGGACATACACATTGCATATATCAGAGGCAGACCCTACAGTTTCAGAGAACAAGGTCAGCCACAGCAGCACTAGTGAAAAGACTCAAGGTTCACATTAAGCACGAACACGACAGGAATCATTCTTTTTCTTCCATCTTTTTAATGTGACAAGGGGAACGAAAACAAAGTCCATTGGAACGGCTGCAATTTCCAGTGACAACCAGACACAAATCAAATTAAAAAACAAACAAACAAAAAAAAGAAAAAGAAAAAAGAGGGTGGGAGAGTTAAATGAAAAGGGGAAAAGGAATTGGAACTGGCTATTTCTCACACACAGTAGACAGAATATCTAAATGAAGTCTTTTGTGACACACACAACACGAGGTGTTATTTGCAGTGGAACTTGCAGTGTGTGGATGTTTATACAGCACTATCATTACATACAGCAAAGAAATTTCATTCATTTTCCTTCCTTCACAGTTCTCAGGCTCCATTCTTCCTAAAAGCAGCATTTGCTAACACAAGGATGAGAAAACAAAGTAAGAAACCTCATGGAAATGTGATGTGTTGGTCTTAGATCTACACAGACCTAAAAATATATTTGTGAGATTTATGTGTCCTTTAGAGAGTCAAAGGACATAAGCAGGAGACACAAATGGACCTGAGACTTCCTTACCAATATCTGAGCATACTCTGTTGCAGGAAGTCTCAAAGCAGGACCCAGAAGAGACTTTCAGGGCTGTAGAAAGCTCAGCTTAGCTCTGTGCCCATGCATGAACCCAACCCAGGAGCTGGACTGCTCCCAGGCTCAGGGGATATCATTTATTGCACGTCTCCAGTGTCACCTAAGGATATCAGCTGCCTGACCTCTCCTTGAAGTGCAAAACAACTCTGGGCTTGTATTTTCCAAGAGAGACCCTTTTCTTTGTCCAAAAGATCCATACGCAGCTGTTTATGAGCCATCTGAAGGGACTGAGGATGGTATGGGCAAGCAGGGGGTCACCCATCCAGTCCCAGATGTGGCACCATGAAAGGTGAGAGCAGAAGCAGTGCTGCAAAACCAAAGTAAAAGGAGTACAACAATCAGTTTAATCAACAGAATACAAGGAGGCAGAATTCTTACTGTAATACTGCTGGTCTTCTACAAACAGTAACAACGGGGCTTTGTGTTCCTCTAAATATCTGTTTCTGCGTGCTTGGAAACCCAGTATGAACTGCTCCTGTGGATCCCAATACACTGCACATGAAGACACAGTAGACCAGGTTGTGTGTCCCTGCACCTTTTCCATGTCACAGTTCCTGGCTGAGCAGCTGGACTGGTGCGCCATATATGCATGAAGAAGTCCAGCTGTCCTCTAGAAGAGGTCTTTGGGATTTAAGGCAAGTCCCCTGTCTCGGTCCTCGGTGCCCTTGTTGCTGAAAAGTTCATGAATCTGAGGAAACAGAGCTCAGCACTGGGCTTGTGATCAGCCAGATTTTTTTGTCTTCTCCGTGGGAAGTCCAGTCTCAAAACTCCAAGACAAGGAGACTGTTCGTTGTGGCAAGTGTAGGCAAAGAGAACTGCTGGAGGGCATGCTGGCCCTCGCACTGCAGTATAACACTGATTTTACAGTAGGAGCAAAGCTGAGCTCAGAGGAGGTGACTGATCTCAGCTTCCTGTGCATGGTGCTTGGTGCCCCGTGGATTGAACTCGTCCTGGTCAGCAGCACACAGCTTGAAATTCAGACCCACATCAAAACACAGACGGTGCTGAGGGGGCTGTACCCAACAACTGCTTTTCTCCTGAGAGCAACAGTGTGAAGGCTGCTTTCACTTGGGTAGTAGGACAATAAAGAGATGTTGGAGTGTTCACTGTGTCTTGCCCTCACTGAAGCTGGCTGGGAGGTGTCAGAACAGGACGACCTAGACATGGTGTCTAAGAGGGATCACAGGACTTCACTATTTCTTAGAACTGGGAGTGATGGGAACCCTGGGTGATTAATTCACGTTCAGACAGCTAAGCTGTAGGTGCCTAAGGATAGCTTCCAGAGTTTCCCTCTAGACTGTCTTTTCTTCTTTCTTTGTTCACTGTTCTCCTTCTCCAGGCCCTGCTGTACTAGCTGCAATGTATGTTTGCCTTTCATTTCTTGGTCAAATGTCAGGGATGGGAGCATCAGGACCCATAAGCAACATCCCCTAGCTCTGAAGTGACTGCCCATGTGTTTTAGGGGCACAGTCACAGTCACATGGGTAGCCAGGATGACACTGACTGCAGCAACCTATTACTCTTTACCTTGTCCCAGATAACCTCTGGAATATGAGGTTTACCAGGCAGATCATGTGTAAAAGCCATTCTGTGAAGAAGAAAAGTTTCTAAGATTGGATGACCTTTCCTACTATTACCTTACCATTTCTATCTCCTGAAGAACTCAATTTCTTCCTTCTCAGGAAACCAACAAGGAAACTTTGCAAAATAAGCCGTGCCATTAGAGTCACTGAGCAATGTCAGTGGAGAAACAAATTGTCAGGTTTGCTGCCATTGCCCTTGATAAGTAAATATCTAAGTGTGCTACATAAAATAATTACAAAGAAGTTCTGGCTCCACAGAGCAGCACAACAGAATAACCCTGACCATTAAATAAACTTCTCCCCCACCCTGATCTCAGTGTGGTCATTGGCATGCAGAGCCAAACAGAAAGGATGGACCATAAAGGCCATGGTGATCTTTTGTGTTGAAATACATATCTAACTGCTTCTCACCGTGCAAAAGTACCAGGCATCCTTAGAGGAAAAACACACGTTCTGGGCTGTGGTTCTCAACAGAATCTGTGATCTGCTGCCAAAGGACATAATTACATTCCCTCCTACCTTACAGAAGGAACCTTGCTGTTTTGAAGACAATCAAAACGGCCCTAAGCTACCCATAACATGAAGAAATGAGGCGTAACAAGCCCAGCTATTACAGCAGTTTGTGATTTTATCAATTTTGTAAATCTCAGAATAAATCTATAGAAATCCCAAACAGCCCATTGGAAACTAGCTGCTCTTTAAGTGCTTATCCCCAGTTGACACAAGGATGAAAGCTATGCTCTTTAGATGGTTTTGTCTCACTAGCAAGGATTTGCTCCTTGTGATCTCACCACATTTTCTGTCCTTCACCTGTCCTGTGCAGCAGTGCTCACACTCAGTGCCACAGCTGCGAGGGGTAGATCTGATGTGTGTCTGTGACTACGATGAAGGCAGAGGTGTTACACTTCAATCTTGTTGGATTTCAGCATAGCACTGCTTGTTTTCCTTAAAAATAAAAGAGGAAACAAAGGAGGGATCCAAAGAAAGGTAAAAGGAAGGTCACAAGCAAAAGTACAAAAGGACTTTTTGAGTCAGAAAACATCCTGGTGAGATAAACACCCTGCATTATGTGACCATTTCTGATCGATTCTGGACTATCACCGAGCTTGCTGAAAGGATCTAATTAACACTGTCTTGGTATTTATGAACATCAATGTGTTATTTAACAGTAAGTGTTTAAGTCTTGCTCCTCCCAAAAATATATCCAAAAATACACAGCTCACTTTACTTCCAGGTGCAACAGAATGTAAGCCGTACAATAAAAGGGGCATATTCAGAATTGTCTTTGCAGGGTATCAAATAGAACTGTCCCACCTGATGGAGAATATAATTTCCTGTACAGTGCAAGCTTGCTGTGTGCATTGCCCGTGTAACAAGTTAAATGGCTATAAGGAACTGTGCTTACAGCATTTCAAGGAGACCCAAATATATATCTTATCTACTATGGCTAAAATGCTGGTAAATTCTCAATTACCATACTCTAGACATTAGAGAAAAATTCTCCTATTTACACTGGATAATATGTACACATTTGGTTTGTGGAATGCTCCAACATCACATCAATTACTCCTCCGTGAAAGTTTGTAGGAAAAAAAGAATCTTTGTCATAGAAATATATAGTCCCAGCCATCAGCACATTTCAATATTTGGTGTCTGGATATAAAGAATGATGTGTCACCGAGTTGCTCATAACTCCAGATAATTTTGAATTAGTGGGATTAGATTTTAGTGCCTCTCTTAAGATAACTTAGTAGTGCAGACATTTAAAATCATAAATCTCAGTAGCTGATCACTGCAATGTGTGCACGTACATTTGCAAGTATGTGAAAGTACATATATTGTATATGATGATGTATATGCTTCTCTCCCAGATCAAGAAGGTGCCTAGTAATCTCTATGCTCAAATGAAGATAACAAAGGGCTTTGAAACCTTGATTCTTCTGAGAGAGCTGAGCACCCACCCTCAGATCCTTCAGAACTCTCTCACTCTTCAAGGTGATGACTCCAAAATCAAGACAGGTCAGTAGTCACATCTGCAGCTCTGGTCCCTGCTGCTGGGTGTGATCTAGAGCAGGTTTGTTACCTGCCTCCAGTTCAGTTGCCTTTCACAGTTGAGCACAGTGGATCTGAGTTGCCAGGGAGTGACAAGGCAGGCAGGGTCTCACAGCTCCACAAAGGCAGGCGGGATCAAGATTTGCTCTCCTGCTCACACCCGTGCAGGCACATGCATGCAGAAAGCCACTGTTCCTGTCCTGTGTCACCACACTGGGATGGAGTGGGAAAGGACGGGATCCCAGTGGAGGCAAAGTTAATACCCGAACAGCAAAGCTCTGCAGGGCATGTGTAGTAGCTGCATGCACCAATTGTGGCTGTAAAAGGGTCAGATACTAAAGGGCTTCGTTTTTATCCCTTTGGGCTCTTCGTTCCCCTCCTCTCTTCGAGGTATCGACAAAACAGTATAGAAAAGGACATTCTGATTTTTCCAAACATGGCTCTTTTTAGCTCTTCTTCCACGTCCACCCTGACCCCCCTGGCCTCAGTTGCTCACATCAGGACCTGGTCTCGAGTCTCTGGGAGGCGCAAAGCGAGCAGGCCACCTCCAACCAGAGCAGAGGAAGCCAGAAGGATGGGAACCACCTTGGTTATCCCTACAAAGGAGGCAAAGATTGAGTTCCCCAGGATGGCACCAAACTTGCAAAGCCCATTGAGGATGCCAAAAGCTGTTGCCCTGTGGGGAAGAGAAGCAGAAAGCAATGGTTAGGAGGGATGTTCTTGGCAGAACTACAGAAAGTCTGGGTGAATTATTTTGTGAATTATAGAATGGCTTGGGTAGAAAGGGACCTCAAAGATCATCTAGTTCCAGCCCACAGTGCTCTAATTGCTTAGGCTACTCTCCTGCCAAGTGAAAAAGGATAAATAGTAAATAGATATAACTGTTTTGCATGTCTGTGTGATTGAAGAAAATGTATGTGGGGACTCATTTCTCCTCTTATCTCAACTTCTTCACAGTTCTTGAGTTGCCTCCTATGGCAGTCTTTGCCCTTCTCAGGGAAAGCAGGACACAGCCTGCCTAGAACTGGACACAGTCCCTCTGGGCTGTCATCAGAGAAACAAAGAGGGCTCTCCTCCAAACCCTGCTTCACCCAGCAGCTGAAAGCATTGTACATTCAAAGTACAGTTCTCCACTTCTGGCTCCATCTAACAGCTTGAAAAAAAAAAAAAAACAAGAGTCTTATAACATTTCTGGCATGAAAGCATCATCTGCAGCACATCCTCACAAGGTTTTCTGCTCTGCCTCATCTCCCAGATCATTCTGTGCACATGGTTATCTCCTTGTTGTGGAGGAGACTGTCACAGCAATGAGCTGAGATGGGAAGATGCAGCCTGAAGGCCAGACCTCCATGCACACACATAGAAATGACAGATTCTCCATATTCTATCTGCCTGTAATCTCCATACACCCACACAGCTCCTGCATGCAGGTCACCATGCATGCAGCATTACGCTTTTACAAATATCTGTGTTGATCCAGTCAAGCCACAGGACTGAGCCCTTAAGGTCTCATTAAAATGAAATAAAATACAGCTCGCCTCCTCTTTCCATCAGAAACCAAGAGGCCAAAGTCAAAGTGTCGAGAGCAAACAGGAGACAAGCTCAGAGCACCTTTTATCCGTGGGGTAGAGCTCTACAGTGATGACATCCAGGGCATTCCAGGCGGCGATGCTGGCCCCGCAGAAGAGGCACTGCCAGCCGATCATCGCCGACTCGCTGTTGCCAAAGAAGAGAAAGAAGCAGCACACCGCAGAGATGAGCATTGAGCCGCCTACGGGGGAACCAAGAGAAAGTTGTTGGCACTGGTTTCTCTCCTCCATAGCCAAGCTGCTGATAAAGATGGCTTTCAAGTGACAGCGCTTCACCCCAAAGAGAATGAAATCCGTACAAATCCAGAAGTACCTTGATGCTGCCTGTGTGTCCCTGTCTGATGCTGGAAATCTGCCTGAAAATGTTCTCAATCGCCATCTGATCTTGCTGATATTCCTGTTCTATGGAGGCTCTGAAGTCAGGCTTTTCCAGGCAGGTTTCCAGCAGCTCAGACTTCCAGATGGACCCAGGAAGAGCAGGGGGAAGTAAACAAGTCAGAAAGGAGAAAGAATCATCGTGAAGGTTTTTCAACTTGAGTTTTGAGTGAAGAGCTGGAGCAATTCACATCAAATTGAAATCACTTGACACATTTCTAGACTCAATTAGGATAATTTACAGTCGATTGTAAGAAGCACTTGAGGTCTCTTTTAATTATAAGAACATCATTAGATTTCATGGCACATTTGCACAGGAGCCATAATTTTATGAACATCACTGAGGGAGAAAGTGAGAGCATTCATGCTCAGTTAGCCACCGTTCAGATTCAGGAATATTAATAGCTACATCACTGCTTTCTTCCCCAGTTGGGAATTTTCACCTGAAAGAAGCAATTTTTGCAAAATCAGAAATATCATTCACTTAACAGTTCTTTTCCTGCTGAAACACCTCCACTTACTCCCAGAAAACTAAATAACTTTTTGCTGGTTTGAGTTTTTAAAATTAATTTGACACCAACCAAAATCATCCGGATGCTGAACTGGAGCTAAAAAGGTTTCATTTTGGACATTATGTTGTATCTTGCCAATGCAGTGCTCTGCAGGACCCCGTGCCCACTTTGGTGGTACCTTCCCAAACTGCATCCCTCACAGCACAATGTGGATATTTCCTCTGCTGAAGAGGTGCAGGGCAGCATTAGGGTCACCGTGTGTGCACCAGATCTGACATTTGGCATAGGAGAGAGTTTAGTGGAACACGATAGAACTGAACTGAAGTCCCAGTGAGGCACATAACACAGAAGTGAAATTCAGTTTTCACGTTAAGCTGACCAGAAATAATATGTTCAACAGAATGCTACGGGTGGGATGCCAGAAGGCTGTTTCAATTGAAAATTCCGTAGTGAAACGTTTCAGCATGTCGTTCCCAATTTTTGTCCTGTACTTTTCATTCTGCAGAAGAAATAAGCATTTAGGTTTCCAGCTGTCATTTCGATTCCAGATGAAAATACTGAAATGCTGACATGTTTGCAGGGTGGGCAATTTGATTCTCATTCGGTTTAATTTACTTACTGCAAACCCTCTGGTTTGTCTGGGCCTTTTCCAAGTTCACTACATGAAAGCTCATTTTGCCCTCCCATTGTGATGGGGTCATCTTCCATACATTTCACTGTCTGAGCATGAGGTTAAACTGACTAAAATTCCCACTGCGATCAGAAGAGGGACAGGTGAACTCGAAAGAGCGAGTCATCCTTTACCCTTAAGTCACAACCTGTCTGTCCCTTGAGGCATGATTCCATAGTACCTGGCTGAGCAAGATCTGAACCTTGGAGCAAGCAGCACCAGAAATTCCCAATGTAATCATAAAGTTGATAAGGTGATAACTTAGTCCCATATGGCTAAAGAGTGACGCTTGCTTGGCTGTGACATGGTCAGTTAATCTACCATATGTTTCCTGAAGCTCTTTGTAAATCGTTTTGAAAATCAGAAATCCAAAAGAGGGAAGTCCTGGGCTGTCACACAGCCACAGTGGATAATTTTTGTGAATATTCATTGCTACAAGCAAAGTGTCTTATTTATTTATACATAACGCTGTGGACATGAGCATCAACTCAGCAGCACCAGATGGCCCTGCTTCAGCTCAGACCCTGTGGTGCTGAGCACTGGATAAACACACGGTCTTCGACATAGAAGTCAAAAAGGCAGATGTCGCCAAAACACAGAAAAATGAAGTGGGAAAGTGAGGAGCAGGTAACTTCCCCACTGCCACAGAGCAGATCACTTGCAGAAACAGAAATAGACCTGAGTTGCTGCGAGTCACTGTCTGGTACCTCACCCTCCAGCCTTTTTACTCTTCTGCTCCATTTGATGCGGGAATGATTCATCTCCACCTGAGCCAGCCCGGCTTGCCTCCATGTGCAGAAGCACAAGGTCCTGGCACTTTGCAGAGCCACCTGACCCACACCACATCCACAGTCTCCACTCACCGATCATCTTTATCCTCCCTATTTTGTCCATGAGCAGTGCGGAGATGATGTTTCCCGGCAGCACGGACAGGCTGCCCAGGAAGCTGACCAAGTAGATCAAGAAATCGTTGTCTTCCTCAAAGTCCAGGTGGCAGCCTTCCTTCTCCTTCATGAACGTGGTGTTTATGAGCCTGCAGTTGATGAATTTGTGTTCGTAGAGATCTGCAAGAGAAACGGCCAAGGAGTTTAACTTCTCGTGGCACACTCCTTCCAGATGCCACAGTGCAAGAACAGAGTTGAACAAAGGGAACCCGATGTGCCAATGGGAGCAGGTTCAGCCCCCAGGGCATTGTTAGAGGTGGCACATTTTAGTGACAGGCTTAGGCCTCCGTGGAAGGCTAACTCAGTTTGTGAGAAAATAAATACGTCTAGTTCAACTGTAAGGGAAAATTCTTCTTTCTTTTTTTTTTTTTCCCCCCTAGGAATGAGCCAACCATAAAGATAACAGGAGCTCATCCCTTAGCCTGTCCTCATCCTGTTCTATCATCACCCTCATTACACGGTGCACACACAGGCACGCAGATCCCTATCATCCCTTCTCCTAGAATGTGATAGAATAGTTCCTAATTACAGAGATTAGATCATATCAGGAATCCCATTACCAGTGTTGTAAAAGACAGTAGAGATGATGGTGCAGTTTTCAAAGAAGGTTTCGCTGGATGTCACGTCCTCGAAGTAGCATTCTTCAAACAGTGAGTCCTCAAATCTCACTTCCTTGAATTTCATGCCAATAAATCTGTGGGGTAGAAGGCAGAACCTCATTCAGTGCTTGGAGTTAATTCTTAGGTTGGACAGCATGTCATCCTTGTTAAATAGGCACTAATGACAGGTTTTATGTCACTTACAGAAAAGGTCTTGCTTGAACGCATAGCTGTCCTTCCAACAAAATGCTTCTGCATTTTATATTTTATTAGGAAAGAGGGCTTTGAGGGCTTTAAGAGATGGATCTTTTGGAATTTCTGGTTGTTTTTCTGTCTCTCAAAGTAGTCACAAATAAGAAAATGTATTTCTAAGACTGAGTGGATATAAATCCTCCCACTTTCAGCACTAGTCTACCTGAAGAAGACATAATTTCAAATGTGTGGCATTTTCTTTGTTAGCTGACCTTGCTGCCTTCCTTATTCTGCCCCTTCCTCAGGCAGAAATAAAACCAGACATTATCAGGAGTTCGTTTGGCCACTTGGTGAAAGGCTTCTGACAGTTGTTTAACCTCACAGTGCTTATTAAAGGAAAAAAGCAGTATGATTTCCAGGGGGAGAAGTATGGCCTGTAGCCATCTCTGTTCAAGGACCATTGCATATCATGTAAGGAAAACAGATTACACCAAAAATAATCAACGGTGTCAGGTGATTGATTTCTCCTCCGATGGGAAGCTTGACACATCCGACCTGCCTGCCTGAAGGATGACACCACATTGATTTACCTGGGAGCTTCAGCAGGGACACTGGGAAGATGGATCAGTTAACGCACAGGCATGTTGGAAGACATAAAGAGCTAGTAAGTGCAAGCATTATTGCGCTAGCTAAGGAGGCCACAACTGTCACCAAATAAAAAGGCTTCTAACATATACCCAGAAGCTTAATTGAATTGAGCACTTACAAGGCAGTCTAGCTTGATGGCTATTTACACCATTAGGAGAACACTGCAGGGCTTATTAACTGAGGCTACTAACAGATATTATTAATGCTCAGAATGTAAGAGGAAGACTACTCAAGTCTTTCGCTCTGCGCAGAAGGTCTCATAGGTTACAGCAACACTTAAGCTGTTCTGCATTTGCTCAGTAATAGCCCGTGATGTATTTACTCACAAAGGCCCTTAGAAGTCCTTTGCCTGAGGATTGCTTTCGTAGCATCTGTCTTTAAAAGAGTCGTGCAGCAATGGCCTGGTGTTCAATGGAGTTTTAGCTCACAGGCAAGGGCTAGAGGGAAAACTGTGCTATAAATCATAACCAGACGTGCTCAGAACATTGCTGGAATGCAGTTTGATCAGGTTTTCGGTTATTCAATTGGAGAGGATAAAGGCAAAGGATAAGAAAAAAGTCCTCAGATCCTAAGTTTAGCCACCATCCATATCTCACCAGTCTTTGGCTGCTCTGTAGGCAGGGGCATAGGAATGATGGGGCTAAGTTTGCACCATCAAGCACAGATCCTTACTGCAAGAAAGCTCACTGGGAGGGTTTCAAAATTCCATAACTAGCACTCTGTGTCTAGTTGTTGTCTCTTCCTCAATAGCAAACAACTTGACAATGCTTTTATGATTCAGTTTCTTCAGTATTTCAAACTCCTGCATCTGGACATCACAGGATGTAGTTAAATTATACTGTTAAATACTTTGACGGCATACAAATCCCCAGTTTTCTTATGCTGCAGGGGCAGGATGGGGTCCTCCACCAAAGTCCATCATTTATACACCAGGGAAACTGAGACAAACAGCTCCTGAGGGGAAGGAAGCAACCTGGATGGGCGGCTTCAGTTACAAAGGGAAGAATAATAAATATTTTGTGCAAGAGTGTGACCTCTCACACAACACACGCTGAGGGGCTGTGGGGTGGAAGCTGGGGAGAAGTCATTCCAAGGACTTCAGAGCAACTCGTCGCCTGCAAAATGCGGCAGAACATCGGTTTCTTTACGAGGTGGATGGCTCTGTTGCCCAGGACCAGTAGATGTCAGTGTGTGCTAAGGAAAGAGAAGTCACCGCTGCACCCGCAGCTGTCCAGCACAGCAGAATGGCCCCTCGGGTTGGAGATGCGAGAGGAAAGTGAAACCAAAGGATATTTGATCTCTGGAAAACTGCCCGCGGGGTTTGAGAGAGATGGATTGAGTATCCAGAGGAACAACCGAGAATTTCAAGTTTGTGGGAAACACAAAAAACGAGCTTTCTAGAAATGAGGTTTACTTCTACTACTGTGTTTTGGTGGATCTCATGACCAGTTCCTCTCGTGCCCTCTTCCCTGTCAGCATCAATCACACTGATTTCTGTTTACTTACTTATCATTTCTGTATTCCCCATTTCTATGGATCTGGTTCTCCAGGGTGAAATTAAAGGTGAAGTGTGACACTTCCTCCTCATCAAAGACCTTCACTCGGGATTCATAGGCCTCTTCTTGGAGATAGCGGATCATGTCAGGGAACCACACAATAAGGCCATAGTAACTACAGCAGAGAGGGAGAAGTACGTTAGGAACCCTGGCACTGAAAATACCACAGTGCTTTTCCAAAAATCCACTTCATAATTTGCAAACCTGCTAAATTCCTAAAGCAAATGCATTTCTGTTGCAAACCCTTGCTTAGCTCTGACAGGACCAAGACAAAGCCTCCTTCCTGTAACATGCTGCTCTCAGATGCACTTTGGTTCATTTCTGTTCACCTAAAGCAAGGGACCTCATCTAAATTTTAGTGACCGTGAACCCCCAGCTGGAAAATACAGCAGTGTGCTTTCCTTGGTGCCCAAGAGAACAGCAGAGCTGTGAGGAACTTGAACGCTTCCCCTAGAAGGCAGATTTCTGCCAGTGTGAGGCTGTAGTATTCAGACTCATCCCTCCTGTTCCCCAGAAATGTTAAAGAGGTACCATACCTTAAGGCCATAGTAAACCAAACCACAGCCAGAAACAGTGTGTTCATCCTGTACTGGGCTGTTAAGCAATATAGCACGTTGTCCCAGACCTACAAATGCACAAGAAAGAATCATCTGCAATAAAACCCTAGCAGAGACTTAGAAGATTAATTTCTGAGTGCATCATAGATTTAATGCTTTCAGTAAAAGGGCTCTCTGGGGGAAGGTCAGAATATAAGCCATGGCTTATATTCAGGGTTAGTTCAAAATTATGTTTGTCAAGAGAAATGGTTCACAGAAAATCACATGTTCAGATGTGTGCAAGGGTCCTTAGTCTGTATAATGAGCTGGAGTGTGTGACGAGGTTCTCAGACCCTCTGACAACTTTGTCTTTTCTCCTATAGGTATGGACTCAGGGATGCTTTCAAACCAAGCTCTGAAGCTCAAAGAAAAGCAAAAAGCACAGATGGTGCTTTAGGAGGGTTAGTATGAACTCAGGGAGGGATGAACCAAGAAGAGCAGGACAGAGAGCAAAGCCTTAACCTAGAGCAGGAAATGCTGCCAGGAACGTGCAGATCAATCATTCCTCATGCTCTTTAGTTGCCATGAGTATAACAACATAGCACCTTGCATTGCTATTAGTTCAGATGGACCCTCCTTTATTCGAGGCTCATCCTCCTAACAGGAATAATCTAGCAAGTATGTCCACAAAGTTTTGCCTTGGGTACAGGTAAGCATCGCAAGTGTGAAGGGTTAAATTAGCTGAAGACATAATGTGAGGTTATTAGAAACTCAGTCCCAGCAGGAGAAAGGAGCAAGCGCTCCTCTGAATACACTGCAGGTGGTAAATTCACTTCAGCTTGGAAGAGAGAATCGATCTCTCTCCGCTCTGAAGGAGAGTCAAGTGGCTGGGGCCTGGGCTGGAAGTTCTGCCATTAGCACAGCTTGACTGCTGTGCTGCTTGTAGGGGCATTTCAGGGTTCCGTGGCATTTGCACATGCTCACATCTGTATGGAAAGTGCAGTCAGCCTGCAAACAGAGCAGACTTATTGAGTAAGAGTTGGGGTTTCAAGGTGCAATGACCTGAAACAATGACCTGAAACACTGAACCCCAAGCCCAAAAGCCCCTGTGGGATGGGTTTTCATCTCTTTACCTGTTTGAGGGTGGTTGTGATTCTGACCAGCCACCGCTGGTACCAAGTCCCTGTCGAGCTCTGAATTTCAATGAATTCATCTACTTGCTTTGGGGTTTTGATATAAGAAACCTAAAAAGAAAAAGAGATTGAGAGACAAAAAGAACATTAGCCCAAAGTTTCCATAATCAATATTGGGTGTCCACAGCCTTCTGGGCAGTGTTTCAACCTGATATCCCTTACTATGTTTTTCTTGAGTGTTATCACTAGACATTAGTTCATTGATTTATTTACAACATCAGATTTTATTCCAGAAAGAAGCCTTCCTGCCTGCCCTCCATCCACCTGTCTTCCTTTTCACCTTCCTGCCTTCCTTCCCTACATCCTTCCATCCTTCCTCTCTCTGTCTCACTCCTTCCCTGAAGTAGTTTAAGCGCATCACATCCACTTCAATCTTTCATATATTGGTTGATGTGACTGTGCACTATACTACTTCTGCATCCTTTAGATTCTCACTTGAAACAAGGACTGAACAACTACAGTAAAAACAATTTAAAGATCAGACATTTGTGTCTGCATCAAACTGTGCCCCCAGGATCTCCTAGATCACAATTGGTATTTCTCATTTAACACCTTCTCAGTTCCTCTGGCAGAACATCTGCCACAACTGAAGGTGTGGACGGGGATCTTTACATCTGAAAATGCATCCAGTCGTGATTTGAGCCTACACCATGCAATCACTTCACCAGAATAGTCTGAATTTTCAACATTCATTGCTGACTAGAAACCTTAAAAACGAGTCCTGGAAAAGATTTGCTCAGTAACTTTAAATGGAGGATTTGCTCAAGGAAACCACGATCTGTTTGTAAATACGAGGAGGTGAAAATTCACTGAATAAATTTCTGAGTGTGAACAAGTGCCTTGGCTCGGCTGTGGAGTCTCTGTGTTCCTCATGTTGGCACCACTTAAATGCCATCTCTGGGAACTGTCCTGGTGACAACTGACTCACCACAAGCTGCAACTTCTGGCCTATCAGAAAACCACAAAATCTGACAGTTTGCACCACACCAGCCCAACGGACTGCTCGCTTGTGCCAGCAGATGCCATTCAACCTCAACAGCCTCTACTGCACTACAGGCTCAGCTCAGCCTGCAGCACCGTGACACCATTGGATGGAGCAATGAGCACGTTTTATGTACAAGCACATCTCATTTTCCTCTTTCTATTCATCCTTCAAGAGCATGTGTCTTCTTAAATTTAAAAGCGTAAATCAAGATCTATTCCTCAGCTGGCTCACTGGGAGTTTACAACGGAATTACAGAAATCTGTAACTAACCCCAGCACACACCTTTTACCTGATTTTGCCTATAAATCAAGACCCCTGGTGGGAACTTTTCCGCAACAAGCAGCAGACTAATGAGTAGTAACCACTCACTTTGCTTTCCCTGGGAAAGATTAAAGATCGGGTACGAGGCAGATGGAAGCTCATTAGAAGGTACATGAAGTTTAATCAGAGTTTGATTAGAAGACGGAATGAAGAAAGGAGTGAGTCAGATCTCCCACATGGCTAATATCTCTCTTACTTGGTTCTTCTCTCTTAGGGCAGACCGATTAAGTGCATGTGTAATTGGAAAATCACTGGTCTGAATGTGGTAGTGAAACACCAGGGATAAAGAGTACTCACAGCAATTCACAGCACTGACTAACGCTTGAAAAAATGGGCTGGCATTCAACTTGAAATGCATTAAGTGTCTCTTAGGGTGCTATCAGAGGGAGAGGTCACAGTGAACGGGAGACTACCAAGAAGGAATTAATGGGTGCTGTGCTTCACCAGGGCAGTGGTGCCCAACTTTTCTTTTCTGTGTCAGTGGTTTTGTAAAACTCACCGTAAACACTCTCTCTGGCTCGCCCTTGGCCCGCATGTTGGTGTCATGAACTTGTTTGAGGATCATCCAGGCTTCATCATGCTTACCCATCTGCAAGCACCAAGGGAAAGGAAAATAACTGCAGAGGGGAATCAGTTCTACAGATCAAATACACTGGAGAAGCCCCCTCAAGGATGGTTGTATGAAGGGCAAAGAGCTGGATAGCTTCTGTGCACGGTGCAGCATATCTGTGCTGAGGAAAGGAGTTACTGAAAACTGGTTCGGGCAGGAGAGGAGTTAGGAACAGATCAGAGAAGAAGAGATGTGTGAGAAGACCCGGGCTCCATTTCCATCTCCTCTGAAGACTTGCAGAGGCATCCTCTGCTCTTCTATCATGGTTCACCTATGCCCAGATTCAGAGGTGTTTCCAAAAATGCCTTTGTTGGATGTAAAATTTCTGGAACTTTGTGCCTTCTTCCTGTGCCACATTCAGAGGTAATCACTCACCACTCCTGACTAATGTCATAGTCTGCAGCCTCTGGGGTTGCAGCAATCTCTGCAGATACTTTATATGTATAGGAATGCTTTTGCCTCTGAGCTTGAGCTGAGTGTTTGATGGGACAAAGAAAGAGAGACGGTGACACACTAGGGACCAGCCATCCTCCGCTAATGGCAAGCTGCAGTGTTCACATGAATCATCATCTTACCTCCAGCAAAAACCGCGGGCTTTCGGGCATGAACTTCAGTGCCACCAAGGAGGCGATGCAGGGCAGCGAGCAGACCAGAACAAAGACTCTCCAGCTGTGGAAGTGGTACTTGGTTCCCATACTGAACCCCCAGCCTGGAAACAGCAAGAGCCAACAAGTGAAAATTCCAAGCAGGCAGACTGATTTTTCTCTCGTAAAACAGCTCTGAACTTTACAGCTATGCATGACACGGCGACAGGTTGAAAGTTTGCTATTCTTCGTAATGATGGCTTTTAGAGGCTCAGTACCATGTTCAGCAGATAATAGCAAGTGAGTTCATGTTCATTACAGAAAATGGAACAGCCTTGCTCAGGCTCTGCCTTTTAAAAAGCTCCTTTTATCTCTGAGTATAGAAATCACCTAGCAATAAGAATGGCTCCATGCAGCTGTAGGCAAGTCGGAGTGGGAAGGGGCAGAGGAATCAGGGCCATAATTTATTGCTTCTCAGAAATGTCACCAAAAGTTTACAGAGGTTAAGTTTCCTCTGATCTGAAAGGCACATCAGAAGCAGCTCCTTTCCATCTCATACCTCACACAGACATTTCATCATTTGTAACAGCAAGCTAGGAAGGCAAGACTATTTTTCCAAGCTGTAAAATCTGAGATGAGACTCAAACTGAGAAGAACCAGAACTCCCACCCAGCATTTGGGATTCCCCCTCTCCTGCCTTTTCCTGATATCTGAGCAAGTGCAGCATCGCTATATGTTCTTCCTGTAACAATATACACCAACATAGATACTTAAAGCAAAAGACAATTACAGAAAAAAGAAAACTTGAATAAAAACCTCTTTTTTCCCCTCAATTTCTCTTCCCTAGATTCAAATCTGAAGGAACAACAGCAAAATTCTATCCAGAAAATAAATGTAATGTAAATACAGACTTCTTTAAAAAATAGAAACGTATTTATAGGTAATAATAATAATTAAAAGATCAACTCTATGCAAAAACTTTGTGTATTTGTCCCATTGTCTCTATCATATTGATTAGATCCAACAGCTTTATACTGACTGCGTTTTGAACATAATAAAACTCAGTGATAGTTAGACAAATGTTTTCTCCTTCCTGGCCTTTGTGGCCAGTCCCACTTTTATCAAACAGGATTTTTTAGACAGCTGCTTTCACTGAATGCTGTGAATTAATATTTTCCAGGAGTGATCTCCTTCTGATGTTATCCAAGTGTACACACATGAGCTAGGAGGAGGATATGCAGACTTTTGCTCCCTGGAACACAATACAGAGTCCACCCATGTACAGCTCTGTGCAGGGAACCCATTCCACACCTGAGCTCAATTAGGTGGGGTCACATCTGATATCAGTCCATAGCACGATGGAGAAATGCCACCAGATACACAGACCCAAGAATGGGGGCACTTGCCCAAGGCAAGGAACGTGTGCTGTCCTCTCTGCCAGCATTCATAGCACCCAGTAATACCCCCATTAAATTTCATGACTTCTGATAATCATTTCTTTTGCATTTTACTACTACTTAGGATCAGTCAATCAATTCCTTTATTAGACCTTCTGTGCACACTTTGGGCATCTACTATTTTCAATATTGTTCATGCTTTGATGCGTAAGACCTGACTAATGTTACTTGTGTGGGTTTTTGGAGTAGTGCACTGGTGCAGGAAAGTGGTGTCAAAAGCCAAGAGCACGTAAACCATTACCGTAATGTGGGATGATGCTCCAAGCCATTGCTGAAGCAAAAATACCACCGATCATCCAGAACATGCAGAGCCAGCTCAGGTGCTCGCCCCTCTTCTCACGAGACAGGAATTCAGAGAAATAGGCAAACACGATGGGGAGGGATCCCCCGATACTGAGAAGGAAAAACAGCACATGGGAGAGACAAGTTTTCTTCAGTGTCATGTAGATAGCACTGACCACGTTAAAAGGGAAGGTGACACCTACAGATGTGGGTCCATTGTGACAGGGAAATGGTTTCAAACTAGAAGGGGAGAGATTAAGACCGGATATTAAAATAAAATATTTGATAAAGATGATTCATCAGTTACACACCCGAGGCCTGAGATAAGGCGGCAGAAGAGGAAGAATCCGTATCCCTGGACAAAAGAGGACAGGAAGGCGAAGGCAGCATTGATTGCAAGTGATATGATGAGGCATTTCTTTCTTCCCAGTTTATCAGCGAGGCCGCCCAGCATGACAGCCCCCACCATCATTCCCAGGTAGACTATCAGGCCTAGAAGAGAGGAAGAAAAGTGCTGAGTTTGGTAACACCATCCTCCTGTTTGCCACGTGGAAATGGTTTGCTGCCTCATACACAGACAGCATCAGCTGCTGTTCCCCCACATTACTGCCAGCTACCACTTGAGAGGGAAATAAAGATGGAAATACCATTGAGGGTCTCACAAATAACCTAGTTATTTCAATGACAGGCCAGTTTTGTCAGGAATCAGCATTCACAGCACAGAGTGAGGTGTTTCACCTGGGCTCTGCATGCCTCTTGTGACTTCTTACTTTCCAAAACGCTCTGAAAACAAAGCCTTTCAAAAGCAGTGCATGCATGTAAAGACAGCTACATCCCCCCATTCTTCCCAGATGAGCCATCTCGGATACTAGAAGCTCTATCCAGTGGTCGAATCTAATTCAACCATTTACTGCTCACGAGCTTTCACCACTCCCTGCAGCATCACATCATGCAATGAAGACATACCCACAATTGATCAGACCCACATCTTTCTTTCCCAGACTCTCTGCTCACATATCTTCTGCACGTAAGCAATGGCCAGGCATAAGCAGCTTAGCATGCACGTGTCCCAGCTGTGTGCCACCAACGATACAACAGAAGTCTGATGCCTTAACTCCGCTCACCCCCTTGAGTGCAGAGGGACTGAGTTTATATACAGAAGCTGTCAGAGGAGAGAGGGTAGTAGAGCATGGATAAATCTCTTTGTGTGTCACCTATCCTGCTCATGCTTCCCCTGGAGCACATCGTCTCTTTCTTTCTCTGCTTTTCCTAGCAGTATTTGAAAGGATCAATCTATTGCCAGTCTGACCTGTGCAGTGCAGATGCTTTTTCCGTTACTGAGCCAACATTTTACGTCTAACTAAAGGAAAACTTGCAGAAAAGAAGAGAGTCTTAATCTGAGTGTTTCAGAAGAGGGAAGAAGCTATGGTTTGCCTTGATAGTTTGCTCTATAACTACTCTGATGTTGCTAAGGAAAATGAATTCTTTTTAACTTGACTTCATTAGATCATCTACCAGGGGGTCCTTCAAAGACAGATGATTTCAGTGAGCATGTTTAGTGGAAACTGAGTCAGAAGGAATAGGCTCCCTGTATCCAGTTCGCTATATGCTTGCAACTCTGGCCTAGAAAAACAAGCACTTGTCTTTAGCTTTTCTACTGAGATTTCTACCAGAAGGACCACCTATTACATTGCCTTTTACTTCATGTGGGTAGCAGTGCAATTAATGCTAATTACTTACGTTCACAGGTCTTTTTTTCACTTACTTGTATCTGCTTTCTAGATTTAGAGAACTACACTTGGCAGGAATATGCCCAGGAAGAACCACAAGCTGTGGTCCTTTTGCTGGCAAAATTCCTGTTGAAGCCTGCATGAGTTACAATGGGAAGGGACAACAGGATCAGACACACAGCTCAGTCCACGTGGTCGGACTCTAATAAAGAATAAAAAAATGTCATATATATCTCTGTGTGTGTATATATGGGTACATACATGTCTATGGAGAAAATCCCTGGACGGCAGATGTTCATCCAAAGCCTCTTAACAGAAAATGGCCCAGATTAGAAGGAGGTGGAGGAGGTTGTTACTGTGATTTATTACGGCCGAATACCCTCCCTGGCTTGTGCAAGGCAGGTAGTTCTGGCCAGGGACTGCCTCAGCTCAGAGGGAGGAGTGGATGCTCCTTGCAGCTCTGAGGTGGGTTTGGCTCCCTGCTGCCTTTACCCTGCACTTCTCAGTGGTTTCAAGAGGCCGATGCTTGGCCACAACTGTACAACCATCAGACTAGAAAATCTGGCTATTCTGCAGCATGGCAGGATGGACTGCACAATGGGCTTCATTCATTTTGGGGAAAAAAAACAAGCTGATAACGTGATTTTTCACTCAGAGTCAGGTCATGCATTGCCCACACTAACAGGATCACTAATCATTGATCCACAGAGCACTGAAACCAGTAGGATGCTAAGTGGTTCAATACGGTGGCTGGGACCCAGGGAGGAGAGGAGTGGTTACTCATGCAGTGCTTTTTGGAGCACCGTTAGGAGAATGTGGTGATGGTTGTTGCCTCTTGACGAAGAGATTCAGCTTCAGAGTTCAGGGTAACTCTGAATAAACTATTATTTGCAGACTATTCCACAAGTAATGGGGAATAATGAACGCCTATGGGAAAGTCTGCAACAGCCTCCCATAAAATCTGTGGAAAACCAGAGTTGAAATTCTAGGAAGAAATTCTGGGTTGTGAGTCATGCAATGCTGAAGTTATGAGGAAAATATGTGACCACTGTCTGGGCTTGTTCCCACTGGAAAAGAGGTAGCAAATACAGAATTTTCACATTAAGAGAATTATTAGCCTTTATTGAAGCTATGTGCTCCACGTTGAGACAGGAATCTTGGACAGAGTCTGAAGTTCTAGGAATGAAGATGGGCAGATGCAGGAAATGGCTGTGTCTGAGCTAAGCTGTCTTTTTAATATTTCAGCGTAATTAGAAGTAAGCTCATAAGGGCTTTGGAAAGCTAGGAAAAATTCAAGATTTACCTAAATGTCTATCACAAGTACGGATTACTTTTGTTGATCCTTTAATGGAATCAAAGTTCTTAAAAGTAAGTCACATCTAAAAAGTATCACTATCAAGATATGACAAGGACTCAAGGGATAAATGGAAAATTCAAGCAGAAAACGTGATGAGTTAGTCCTGACTCCCTCCAGGCTGCCATGAAAGCTGATGGATCCCCATGCAGCAACGCCTCTTCTCACAGCTCTGCACAGTCAGTGGTGATATGAATGTGGGAGTTTCTACCTGCTTTCCACGCAGAAACCATTGCCAGTACAGTAACAAGAAGGTTTTTGAATGCATTTTGACAACCCTAAAGGATTAGGATCTTCTACATCTTGCAATTCAAACTGTGATAAAAACAAAACCCAAACACTTAACAGCAGAGCATCTGTTATAAAAGGATGTACTTTATGGACACTGCAGTTTTGTGATTCAGTTCTGAGCTATATGGGAGATGGATGAGGCAAGGCACAGAACTCAGTTGTGCTTGAGTGATTTGAAGAGGAAGAAACCCAGAAGTTCTGCTTAGCTTGTGCTCCAACAACAGCCAACATTTCCTGAAGGGCTGACTCTGGGCTGTGTGACTTTTTTCCCCTTCCTGAAATTTCTTGCCTGCTCTTGCTTGTAAGATTATTACTGCTTCACCCTTGAATCTCACTGACCTCCTAAATGGGAATCACATAGAAGCATAGTCCCATTGCACATGTTTTGTTGATTCAGCACCAAAAAAGAGACTCCTATCCACAATGATGGCTCTTCTGCCTCTGAGAAACGGATCATGCACGTTAAAGGCTTTCCATTTGTTGAGCTCTGGGGGTAGATACAGAGTGGATCTGGCTGCTGGCACTGGGAGGATTCTGCAAGGTAAAGCCAAAGTTGGATGTGTGAATCTACACACATTTGTCATGGAACTGGAGAGGCAATGCATGCCAAGCAACTCAGCCCCGCCGTGGGATGTGTCCATCACACTGATATCCGTAGGGCCATCTGGTCCCCCCTCCCAGCCAAACAAGATGGGAAACAGCACAGGAGCTGTGGCTGGGATCTTAGTCTGCGTTCATCCAGAAAAAGAAAAACCACTGATCTCTGCCAAAGGGATTAGGATTTACTGTCATATCAGGTGAATTCAGGTCAATAAGGAGATGAAGCCAGCTTTATCTGGACTGATAATAAAGCATCCTCTTCGGTCAACTAAAAGGAAGGATAGTGTTACACATCTGGTTTAATGTGACTCACACAGACAGGCTTTAATGTCTACATAACTGTGTGATTACAAGTAGATCTCTTTTTCTGTTTTTTCGATCTAACTTTGCAAGGCTAAGAGACTGGAAGATGATGGTCTCCTAAAATTATTATTATTATACCATTATAAGAACGGGGAAATGTGAGCCTGAAAGATAGACTTTACTCTCAGCATTTATGTGGATGTTTTGCAGTCGTGGGATAAGGGCTCACATTTTTCTTGTCTCAGTTTACTGAACTGTGAAATGATGATAACTGCAGCCCTGGAGTCTGAGAAATCTGATGATACAACCGTTCCTACAGTTTTTCATAGGCAGGATGTGAAAAAGTTGCAAACGTTCCTATGACACCATCTTTTCTACTGGCTGTGTACTTACTGCTCTGTGCTTGCAAATATAAGATTCTGTCCTCTATGGGGTGATGAATAGCACTTGAAGCTGTACATTTATATGATATTTCTCCAGAGAATGAATGCTGTGTACCCTTTGGTACATCAGCAAATAGAAAATGTATAACTCTTCGTATGGTTGTCTGTAGCGAGTAAAAGAACACTCTGTTTCCAACAGGATATATTATACTGAAAAGGAATACTATGTCACAATAAATTTAATAAATGCATTGTTATTATGACTGTTGCCAGAGGAAGCTCAGCAAAAGTAGATCTGCAATACGAAAATAATGTGGTGAAAAGTTAGCAAGCTTATACTCAGCAGCTAGTTTTAAAAATGATAAAATCAAACACCTAAAGCGTAGAGAGCTGTTGATGATTTTTTTTCTTATTTTTCCTTTTTATTTTTAAATACTCCTGTAATCCTCAAAATAACAATTCACATCACAGAGAAACTGAAAATACGTTTTGTCCCACGAGGGATAGCTAGGGCTAAAATAGCTGTTAATTTGCATCTGATGTAGATATGTTTATTTTCAGAACAAAATGTAAACGTTTTCTAAGATGTGTCATATTCGTTTCACACTTTTCATGAAACACTGTGGGCATCTGTTTATTTGTAATTTTTGCATAATTTGGCCATAATTTGCTGGATATTTTTCCACTCTTGCTTTCTGAGGGAGGAAAAATATGCAATACATGGAGTATTTAATACAAAATGTCCTTTTAGCAAAAGCTGACCTGTGCTCAATTAGCCTTCAGGGGGCAGCTACTCCAGCTCCCATTTGTTCCCTCCTGTTTCTGTAAGTTCAATTACCTACCTGATTTATTTCCAGTATTTTCCCTTCTGGCCTCACTTGTTATGGCTAGGGCCTTGTGGGTGTATAACTGTGCACAGCTGCCTGGAAGCAACCCTCAGTCCACCTGGGATAGTCTGATGACTTCTCCTTAGCTAAAATGTGTTGAGATGAGCAGTCACCCGGGAGCAATCAGAAGCGCACTGTAGACATCTATGGCTGATGGTGATAAGGTAAGGGGCAGTAGCATCTCTGTGGATAATGCCACTATGTCCCTAAAACCCAGTGGCAATGAAAGGAAGACTCACACCCCCTCCAGTTAACGCCCTCTCCATTCTGTTCAGGTGCACTCCTGGAAGACCATCAGTACACAGTAGGCAGAAACTGACAAGAAGAGCTCTTTGATCGCCACCATTACTGAAAGAAGTCAGCCTCTAAGGATCATAGACGCCTGGGCATTAGCAAGATTGATCTGAGATAGCGTGACACATAGACAGACAAGGGAATGGAAACCACGAGGGAAATGAGCATATGTTGAAGGCTCTGAGCTTTGTGGGCAGATATCTTTTTCTTGTCACTGGTGGATGAGTGCTGAAGCTAATCCAGGAAAGGCTTTGAGGAGGATTGTTCTTGTTTCCATCAATAGCACTTCCCCATCCTGCCCACCTGCAGCCGTGTACCCACTCTGCTCTCCTTACCTCCTCACTTCTCCATGCCCTTGAGTATTCATTACTCGTGTCAGTGAACCACTCTGCAGTCTAATGCTTTCTGAGCTCTGTTTAATCCCTTTTCACAAGGGATCATTTGGCAAACCTCAGATCCAAGAGGAAACCTGCAGCAGAGAAACATCCAGTGGCTGAAGGAACATGTTTAACAAAAACCACTGAATCAGAGACTTTCCTTCTGCGCAACACCGACCAGTAACAAGTGAGTGCTATTGTAAATATCTGCTTTCTGCTCTTTTTAATCTTTCTCAAACCGAAATGAATCAGTTCATTTTGTTCTCAGGCAAATTCTTGCCTTTTGTTCATACTTAATTAAAAAATATACTGTGAAATACAAGCTTTGACAGTAAAGCCTTCAAAACAAACAAGATAAGGAAAGAAAAAATAGTTCTGCAAAATCAGGTTCTCAAAAGCAGTCTGTAAAAGCAAGCAGGAGAGGCACAAGAAGAGTGCTGTTAGGAATCCCAGACCAGCTGAGTCAACGTGCAGTGAGCTGGAGCTCAAGGTGGATATGGACCTAGATATCTCCTTGCTTATCCAAAGCTCATCAGAACACCCTGAACTTTCAGCTGTGCAAATGCAGAGCTAGAAAAAGCATGGAAAAAAAATAGTTCTCTTGGGAGACCTCTTGTTCTTTCTTATCTGTGGTTGGGCCAGAAATACTTCAAAGATAGATTTTTTCTTGTGACATTTGAAGTTTTCTGTCTCTGATGTCAACTACAGAGATGGATATTTATGGGGTTGGAGTTTCAAAAGATCTCAGCTTTCATATAGTCACAGACCTGCTTTTCAAATGAGGTCTTGTCACTGAAAAGGCACCCACAGGGAGCCTGGTGTTCCATGGGGCGCTGGTGAATTCAAAAGTCCCTTTGAAATCAGGATTCAATTGTGAGCAATTTGCTTTATATATCTGACCTGAGATATTTTGAGCTACAAATATGGCTTGTGAAAGAAAAGATATTACTAAACTCTCGCAGACACAAAACCAGGTACAAATCTGGCTTGCTATGGAAATGAGCAACCCGAGCCTCGAGTTCAGAGAAGAAAAAAGAAGATACAGGAAGGAAAACATAATAAAGAAAAAAGTCTCTAGGACACCAAGCTGAGGAGTCTGTGTAAGGGTAGTTGTCTGTTGCCTTTGTTACATGGAAATAATACAAATAGAATGGAGTCAAGGTCTAATCCAAAGTCTTCGTTTCCCTTGTAGAGCTTCTGGCCCAAATGTACACTTAGCAGGCTGTGATGGTTTCCCTCTGACCGTGGTGCACATTCATCCAGACACACCATCCCCTCCTAAAGCACTTCTTCCAAAAGCTGCTTTATTTTCCTTCCAGATGCGCTGTACTATTGCACAGCTGGCTCTCACTGCAGGACATGCTGGATGCTTTCCTGGTTCTTAGAGATCTGGGAGACTTCTGTGCCTCCTATGGCTTATTATGTGTAAGGGGAAAAAAATGCTCATCCAACCTTTTCCACCCATACTCCCAATAACTATGCCTTTGTATTTTGACCGCAGGGAGGCGTCAATAGTGATGTTGCCAGTAGCCTGACCCTTTAATCTACGTTCAGCACATTAATCTCATTCCACAGACCTAAGAAGAGACCTTCACAGGCTACTTCTGAATCATTACACATTAGCAGAGTGCTCTGGCCAAGAAGTCAGCATGAAGAACCAGCTGCTCTGATCTGCCAGCTGGGACTTTTGGCTAAAGGAAGGGGAACCTGGATGCAGTGAAAAACTGGAGAGCAGGGAAGCATCGAGAGACATAATGTAACAGCAGACTGATTCAGACCAAGTGAATCCCTGTCTGTTACATCCACCACAATCAGATGGTACAGCTTTGCAGACTTCTGACTACCATTTAATTTCTAAAAGCTCTGAAAACTGCATCATTACATGCTTAAGCAGGAAAAGTTGCACTTAACCTTTTGTGTACTTGACCCTGAACATCCCTAGGAGTTTTGCCATGTGGAACTGCACACTGTGAGCTGCCTGGTTCAAATCCAGCCTGTGGTGACCAGCCATAAGGTGGGCTGAGATGTGGTGTGATTCTGCTGCTGTGTTATAGCAGCTGCCATCACAGCAGCGTGCAATCTCCTCTGGAATCAGATCCATCTAACCGTGACTATGCATGAGATAAAACATTTAAAAAGGGGCACCCAGAAGGTCCTGAGACCAGTTTGTCATGAGAAAAGTGTATTCTAGGTACTGTCCATTAGAAGAGCTGCTCAAATGGCACTTACCTAGCATGCCTTTGTTTGAGCTGGATAAGCACATATCCTTCTCAGCACTGGGCAGAACAAATCCAACCACAAACAGCTCCACCCCATCTGCCATCAGTGCCAAACCTAAAACAAAGAAGAGGGTCCACTGGAAGCGTCCGTGGCCACACTCCTCAATGATGTTTTCATACTGGTGGGCAAGCTGCTCCTCATCCTCCATCCTCTCTGCCATAAGGTCAGCACGGTCTCTGTACTCATCATCCATGGCAGGAGCTCGCTTCTGCTTGGCTTTAATGTCATCCGGGTGTGGGATTCCTTGGTACTCCCCCTCATAGACCTCATCATCTTCATCATGGCCTTCTGTAACATCACTCTGGGCATCTTCTTCATGAGTGGGCTCGTCCCCACCGCGGTAGTAGCCATCATTGGGTGCGTACCCCTCGTAGTTGCCATCCTGGTACCTGTAATCATCTGAGACTTGGTTTGTCTCCCTGCCCCCTTGATAGAGGTTTGTGTTTCTGTATCCATCATCCATTGTGGATGCAGATTTCTAAATGCTGCAGATCTCTGTGTGTAGTTATTCAAATGTATGTACTGATTTGTGCAATTTCTGGTCTCGGTTACTTGAGCATTTCTTCTCTCTTTTCCTTGTAACTAATGTGATGCACAGCTTCCCAGGCTCAGAAGGAGAACTACTATATAAAGTTTCTCTCTGACAGTCTCACACAGCTTTTGATAATGCTTCACTTTTCAGCTGTCATGTGTGGTTTGCTGGCTTCTTCCTTGCTTTGGGTGGGAAGAGCTGGGTCTGCTGTCTGGTGAACAGCAAGGGAACAGCAAATGGCACAGCCAGGGAGCTAGGAGGACTCGACAGCTTTTTCCTGATACATCATGGAGGTGAAGGTCATGTCCTGAGAAAGGAAACAATACCAATGAGGCAAAAGATAAGCTTACAAGAACACATGCATTGAATTTAACAGCCAACATTTGGAGTGCACGTTTTCCATTGTGAAAAAATGGCAACAGAATGTTTGGGGAACGCTTCTGCATCTGCAAAGCTCAAAGCTTCAGGAAAAAAAAAAGAAAAAAAAAAAGGCATTAAAATGGCCAAACTATGTGGAAACCTAGTGTAGAGTGTAAAGAAACCTAAAGTAGATTGCAAGGTCCAAAATTCTGCCATTCCCAGAAGTCCTGCCTCCCACACACTGTGCTGGTTTCTACAGAGAACAGAACAGTACCAAGCTTGGTTGCTTAAACAGAGCTCTCTGCTTGCTGCATGTGTTCCTACCCAGAGCATGCTCCTCCCAAGTACCTATGATGGCTAATGTCTTAACGACATAAAATATGACCTTGCTTTTCTTTCTCATCCAGACCCCAAAATTAATTTTATTTGATGACTTCCTTGTTTTTCTCTGGTGCCTCCCCATCTGTGTGACAGATGTACAACTAATAGGTTGTGCCTGCCAAAATAAAGTCACCTCAAGTCATATTGAGCTCTGTTCTTTCGTATCAAACATATCAATGGGGAATGAATTTCATAGAGAGCAAAAGACAAAGTTAATATGGAATCACTGCTCTCTGCAGGGAAAACCAAGGGAAGCCAAGTCACATCTAAACACATTCTCATTTTAGACACCTGATTTCCATTATTTTTTAAGCAGTTCTGAGCCAGCTGGCTCTCCAGTGTTCTCCTGTATTTGTTGCTGCATACAGCTGTAGACAGGAGGTTTGGAAGGAGGTGCATGTGAGGATCACAGCACAGTCACGCTAGAGGAGCCAGCACAGTGTAGGCATGCACAGAGTGTGGACTTTACTTTAAACTCTAAGCTTAAAGAGGAAATTAGCTAATAAATGACATGGCTCTGTGTACTTGTTGGTACATATCAAAGAATTACAGAATCGTTTGTGATGGAAATCAAGGTCAAGTCCAACCAATGAGCCTGCCCTACTGCCTCATCACTAAACCATGATCCTCAGTGCCCCATGTGTGGGTGTTGTTACCTAAAAAGCTATCCTATATCAGGACAGAGTTGACAGCCATCAGAAGCACCTGAATAGGTTTGAGAGCTCTTATTTCAATGCTGGAGTGTCACCACCAATAGTTAAAAAAAATCCAAGAGCACTTTTGGGACTCAGAGCCTCCCAGACTTGAAGTAACTTTCCCAATTACACAGATTTGTGTCATGACTGAACAGCGTGTTCTTCATAGTAGTAAAAATGTAGCTCCACAGAGACTTCCTTTTTTTTTTTTTTTTTTGAAAAGTAGGGGAAAGAGTGTTTGAAAAAGAAAACTAAAAGCAAAAAGAAGGAAGAAAGAAAGAACAACATGTGCTAAGGATCGTTAGACCTCGGTTAGGAAGTCTTTAAGCATCATTTACTGGCAAGCTGTTTCAAAGTTCCCTCGGAGCAAAAAGTTCAGTGGCCTCACTGCTCCTGTCTCCTGGTTGCTACAGAAGTGGAGTGAAAACAAGGCTTAGGACATGAAGTAAGGTTAGGGATGGGTTCTTCTTTGGTCTGTAGGATGGATATTTTGGGGGAAGCCCCAGGAGAAGGGACAGTGCCCCGAGACAGTCTGTAACTTAGTGCTCTTCAGTACTTCACTTGGATACTCCACACTGCCTGCTTCTTTTCACTGCCATTTTCACGTGCAGATTTAGACCTGGTTCTTTAACATCCTTTCACTCAAGCTGAGCTGCACTCACTCATATTAGCAGCCCCGTTTAGCATTTAGATGAGAAATCATGACTTCTCATAAAGATAGCTGGCTTGGATTACTTTAATTATACTTCACAGCGATGCATGAGAGTTCAAGACAAATGTACACATCACATCGAGCCTATTACAACCTTGAGCCCTTTTACACTGACAGCTACTGATCTGAGACGTGATGCCAAGGTTTAAACACACAGCACACCTGCTAAACTCAGTGCTGGACACAAAAACCCAAAGTACCCGGGAATATAGTTCCCTCACCGGCTTGTAATTATCCATAGCATCCTTCTTAGCATTCAGAACATCACCTTGCTTTTAGGATCCAGCTGACTGGAGCCTAAAAGCACCAGTCTTTCGCTTACCCCTGCACCTTGCACATTCTAATTTAACTGGCAGCCACTCTTCAGTATGTACTGTTCACCTTAGATTTTTCTTGAGCTCCTTAGCTCTTTAGCCAAATCAAGACACTGTGTACTGAACCAGGAACTCAGCCATTTGAGCTCTGCAACTTAAAATATTAAACTAAAGTCTCAGATGTATTTATAATAGAAACCTTAGCTATTGTAAGGACCTTTAAGAAGAGCTCCTTAATGCTGTTTTCTACCCTGTGATGGAGCATAAATTGGAGATTCCTGGCACGGGCTGGGGTTGAAGGGCAGCAGAGGGGGAAGGAGATGTGGAAGATGGTGAGTACCTTGCAAGAGAAGGATCCTCTGAGCAGCCCTGGGACTCTCAATTGGCTGCTTGGTGTTCTCGTGTCCCCAGCACCAAATGGGAATGGGAAAGCATTCCTCCGCCATGAGCTGCAGGTTGGATGCTCAAACTGTTCGCATCTTTATCTGCGAGAACAGGTGGGGAATTGTCCGTGGAAAGACTAAATAAATTGAGTGGGGAGAAAAGGGGTTCCTGTGTTCCCTGTTTTGTGGATGAGGTCCAGAAAAGTAAGCCACTTGCTTGGAATCCTTATCAGGTGTTTGCTGACTTCTGCAGTCCAGCCTTATATTTTAACTGTTTAAAACTATTTTCCCCCAGGGGCTTCTAACACTTTCCTCTTTTCAACTAAAAAGAAAAGAAAACAAAATTAGTCTGCAACTCCACAGTCCACAGAAACAATACTTTTGGATCACTTGCATATAAAATATATCACCCTACCCACCACAAAAGGTGCCTTTCCATAAGCATTAAGAGAAAGCAAGCACAGAGAGTTGTTTCAAACTGAAAAACAAACATTTAATTTAGGAAATGTCATATTTGATCCCCTTTTTATTAGAAACATTTGTTGAAACCGTACTTTTTTTCACCTGAAAAATGCAGGTTTGAAAAACTGGCATTTGGTTGTCAACAATAATGGTGTCAGAAACTCTCCAGTTTAATCTTATGGATATAGTGTTCCCTAAGGAGTATTGTTAAGAAGAGATTATAGAGAAATTCAATATAGGAAAAATAAGCATATGACTAAAAGTATCGGGTCTCTGGTGCAAGGCAGAAAATGGCTTTTTACCATTTACTCAGATTATTCAGTTTTGGTTATTTTTTTTTGTTTGTTTATTTGTTTTGTTGTTATTTTGTGTGGGATTTTTTATTTTTTGGCTAACCTTAACATTGCTGCTCCAGCTATATGATTCAACATCCAGAACAGAGCTTAGCAGTATCATCATTTTCCTGGACAGATGGCAAGGCTGAGTCCTTGGCAAGGATCCTGCAGAGGGAAAAGTGGCAAGAGCTGGAGAGAATATGTATGTGAGTGCTATTAGAAAAAAGGAATGAGGGGGGTTGGTTACAGAGAGGTAGAAAGCAAGTGAAATCCAAAGTCAGGGATTGAGTATACGGATTGATGGTCCAAATTGCACTCAGAGTAGGTGGGAGATGGCCAGGAGAGGATGGAAGGCCTGTCACGTTGTTGATGCTTCAGTGGTGGAAGAAATAGCACCTATTGTTTGGTAATCCCAGCAGCTCTCACTTCATAGCGAAGGATTATAAACCCATCTCTGTTAGAGCTCAGCCGTAATCCTTTCTAATTCTTGCTTGACTTTTTGCAACTGTGTTTTGCTGCCAAAATAATAACGAGACAGGGAGAAAAGTCTTGGAGGATGTGGCTGTGAAACTCTTTTCAACTTGGATGGTTATGGGAACATCAATCAGGAAGAACATCCACTGACCTCTCGCAGTGGGGTTTTTATGAAAACTGGCATGACCTGCAGCTTTTCAGCAGCCACTTCTCTTTCCATCAAACATCCTAATCCCAAAGTGCTGAGGAGTTCCCGCTGGGACATCTGAAGATCTGATCCCCAGTTACTGAACACTAGCCAGTAAATCAGGATGATTTGATTTGCTGGAGATCTGGTCGCCCTAAAAATATAGATCAGCCCTCAGAATATAAATTTATATACAATTACAGGCAGATGAACAAGGGCTGTATACATCTATAAAGAAAAAAATGCCTCTTAGTCCTCCCATCACAAAAATGGAAGCAATGTTTGTCCTTGAAATTCAAGTCCTAAGGAAACTGTGGTCATCAAGTATTCTTGAGAATACCAGAGCATGGCTCAAGGTCAGAAACCCCTTTGATCTGCAGGAATGTCAGCAGCTGTTTTCTTCTCCATATCAAGAAATCACGGCAGTGAGTTTTCTAACTAGTAACATGGTAGTTGAGAGCAAAACTGAGCTACTTTGCCATGGACTACGTAGTGTTTGTATGTGAGCATGCCAATATAGAGTTACATAGGATTTCCAGGTGTAAAGCTGTGTTTATTGCTATGGCAATCAGCTGCACCTGCAAATATATACAACAGGGGCTGGACAACAGGAGATGTAAAGGCAAAGCTTCCTCATATGTCTGTAACAGGACACATCATTCTCTCGGACAGGACTTGTTTAATTCAGTTTGCTCATGCTGTAGATGGGAAGATGACTGAGGCTGACACAGCCCCGGTATATTGAGGAAGCTCAAGCAATTTAGTGTGCTACCAGCAGATCAGATTATTTAACAGAAAAAGCAGTTCAGTTCAAAATTCTCTGCTGCAGAATCTATCAAACTTGAAGTCCTTTTTCAGTTCTGGATAATCTCTATTGATCTGTGGAGGTTTATATAGATTTTGGCGTGGATCTATGCCATGGATATGTTCTTCTGACACGGCAAAGCACCAACTGTAGTGTGACCCTGGTGTCCTGCACTGTCTCACTACAGCAGTTTCTGTGAAGTTACATTTGAAGCTCATGCGTTCATAATAGCTTGTGAATTTGGGGCAGAGCTGGATGTGGTATGGATGCAAATTCAGCTGTTTTTCATTGAATTCTCATGATTTACATTAAAAAAGAGTCAGCCGGTACTGCTCTAATGTCACTACACTTCTTCTTACAGTCCCATCCAGAGTGTGCTGGGGAAGTGCCTGGTTTCCAGCACACCAGGCACTGAAATCCCATTGCCTTGTGTGGTGGTGACTTTTACAACAGAGTGACCGAGGGCTGAACTTGGAATCCACCACATTACATTACGAACAGAGGGACAGAAAGTCCCACAGATTGTTACGGGGAGATTATATTTTCAAGCCTGATATCTTTTTGTGCAGATGCTTTAAAGGTCATATCTAAGACAGTATGTGTTGCAGCAAGCTGGCACAGTGAATATCGAGCAGACGAAACAAGGAACAAGCATCAGTCAAGCAGAATAAACAACTTTTCTGAATTTAAGGACTTAGAATAGTAAATTGAGTGTTCATGAGATGGAGGAACACTAACAGTAGGAGTTGGAAAATAATGGTATAGCAGCACAAACCTATATATGGAGGGCCAGACTACACATTAGGGTGCCAGCGAAAGACCATGAAAGGTCATTTTGACAGGCTGAATATGGATAATGAGTTGAGACAGATGGTGTAAGAGTATGGCATCTAATAAATAATGAACAGACTTGCTTCAAGGAGCAAAAGGAGGGAGAAATCTCAGCTGAAGTCTTAGTCAGAGGGAGGAGGTGAAGGGGAAAAGAACGAACCCAGGGATGATGGGAGAGAATCACAGCAGGAGGACTGGTGGGAGGAGTGTACAGTCTCAAGCACCAGAATTTTGTGGAGATGGTAATTCACGAAGAAAACTTAGCAATGCATATGTCTGAACTGGAATTCAGACATCTTGTTGACACTAACATCTTTTTGAAGAGGAAATACTCATGGTATCTAAACCTCTCCTAGTTATCTAGCAGCTCACAGTGCTTGTACCTACTCCATAAGTCAGGGAAGAGTTCTTAGGTTAGTTTTTACATAATAACCTGAGGTAAAGAGAGCAAAGATGCATGGGGACATTAACGTGTACTGCCCTGTGTCCCACAGCCACAGAGCCCCTACAGACCAGCAGGCTGAAATCTCCTGCTAACCTTCACACCCGTCTTTGACATAATGACCAAGGTGGGCACTGACGACCCCCACAACTCTTTTCCTATTCTGAAGCTGAGGCATCAAGCAATGCTTCCAGATATCCCAGTGCAAATGTAAACCAAGAAGCTGACCGAAGGTCACACAGGGAAGCCACATCAGTGTCAAACATTGAATCCAAGTTTCTGTTATGTTGTCTTTTTCAATAACTTACAGAACTGGAGTGTCTTAGACTACTGCTTACTAATAAACCAATCTGTCCATCAGCAATGCACCTGGCAGTATAGAACTACAGGTAATTTGGGGTTGATTCAGAAATAACATCACCCTGTGCCCTCCAATGAGTTTGAGCACTTCCATGTGTACTTGCCCTTGAACAGCTTACAAGGTCTAATCTTCCTGGGCCTGGTGCTCCTGACAAGGTCACAGAGTTGACTTAAGAACCTTGGGTATAAACTGCCCACGATTCAGCAAATTCTGCTTGTTTCAGACAGCAAGCATGCCTGATTAACCATGAATTGCTTAGCTCATTGGCAAAGACGTGACTCTAGCGACAATGGGGATTTCTATTTCATCACACTTGCAATCTGTGTTATTAAATAATGAGCCACTTAATTAACTCATTCATTAATACATGCCTGTGATGAATAGATTTGCTCCAGTGGCAGAATTGTGAAAGCAGTTGCAACCTTGAGTGAATTGCAAACTGCAGAAGAAATTTGATTTGAGCAAGTATCTTTATTAAATACCTCATTCACTCTACTGCTTCCAGCTATCACAGCAGTGTCAAGGTCTGCTGTGTCTGTGCCCCTCCAGCACATCCTGCTCTTGTCCTTCTCACCTTTCTGCCTTGCCAAAACCTTAAGATCCCCTTCTCTTTGGCTCTATTCACTTGACAGTCTTCAGGGCAGTTGTGCCACAAAATCATTCTTTGCCCAGATTCTTTCGGTACTTAAAGTGGACCTACTGAAAGATGAGAAGCGTAGTGATTGGAGAAGGGGCAACAGCTTTAAATGAAAATAGTAGATTTAGATTAGACATTAGGAATGAATTATTTTCTCAGAAGGTGATGAGGCACTGGCATAGGCAGCCCAGAGAGGTTGTGGGTGCTGCACTGGCGGTGCTCAAGGCCAGGTTGGATGTGACCCTGTGAAGCCTGAGCTGGTGGGATGTGTCCCTGTGTATTAGATTGGCATTTGTCTTTAAGGTCCCTTCCAGCCCAAAGCCTTCTACAACCATTTCCTATCTCACATAGAAAATGAGCGTATTGCTCCGGATACTGAAAAACATCAGCAGCTATTTCCTGGGTTCACATTTCCACTGCTGTAGGACTGACAAACCCCTCCACAAACCAGAGACAGAAGGACAAACCATTGAATGCATCCCAGACAAAAGCACTTGCAAGGTTTTTCTTCTCTTGTTTTCTAAGAGTATGTAATGGAAGGGCTCTAGCAGAGAATTCCACCAGCTGACAGCTTTCCCTGCAGGGAACTCTTCCTTTTATTTGGAATAGCTCTTTCCCAGCCCAGGGTGCTCAGGCATCAGTCTCTAGAGACAGTTACTTGCCAGCTCCAGTGAAGTGGACAAAATCACTGCCCATGTCAGTATACAGACTCATTCCAAGAAATCCCCCGTGCTGCAGCCTGTCACAGCCAACCTAATGCTTCCACTGCACTCCTTAATAGGTTTGTTTCTTGTCCGTACTTCTGGGGCTATGAGAAAATAGTCTCAGGAAATGCCATTGCTACAAAGCTAAGATTTAGATCAAATAAGAGGGGTGATCCTCCAGCTAAATCCAGCATCTCTCTGTCTGTTTTCAGGAGCCCTCCAACGCAATTGTTCTGGGGCTACACGAGCTTTTAAAACTGCAGATGCACTGCTCATTATGCACCTTACCTGTGGAGAAACAGAAGCACAAGCAGCAGCAGATTTTAAAGAGATGTTCATTCTGAGACTCCTTTCAAGGTTACTTAGCAGAGAAAGTACAGGAGCATTTGGCTTTGTGCCACCTATTTTCAAAGCATTTTGATTGCTTTGACTGTTTTTGGCTACGAAATACTACCAAGGAGACCTGAAATTTGTAGCATCCGGGATCGTTCAACAGATATCATGATGTGGTTATTGTATTCACTATGCGCGCTCTGTGAACGATGTTTTCTTCTGTAAGAAAGCAACTTGTAAAGCTCGTCTTGGCTGCAAACTGCACGTTGAATATCTCAGATGCCCAGATCTGTGAACAACATGGTTGTGAAACAGGCATCTCACAGAAGATCACAAAAATAGATAGATCTTATTTTCACTCACTAGCTGTGCAAACTCAAGTTGTCATAGGGTCTGGAATACATTGGCACTGATTAAACACTAATACAAGACCTCATATATAGCAACACTACATTTATACTTGTGTTTTATACCCATATGGAGACTTTCAACTCAAAAGAGTCTCCAGCAGCTTCTGAGGGGTATGAGATGCAGCAAAGGAGGTAAGGTGAAGACAGAAAGGAAGAGAGAGGAGATGTACTGCTATCTGGAATACCCAGCCTTGGAAACTGATGTTACCTTGCGGCAGAGAAGGCTGCTAGGAAGGTTTGCCCTTCTGAATAGCTTAATAAATTCCTGTGTTCAGGGTGGACATTAATGGTGAAAAATCTTCATCTCCAAAAATTAATAGGCTCAATATATCATCAGAATATATCGTACCATAGCTCATCTGTACACAAGAGAGAAAGTGCTCACAACCACCTGTTGAGGCAGGGGAAGGATTTAGGTATTATTTATTGCTTAGTGTGACTCATGCCTGTGGGTAGGGACGCGACAGTGCAGATGGGAGTTAAAGTCAAACTGCCGTCAGTGCGATGTATGCCAGGAGAGTTGAATTCAGGCTACTTCTGCTCCTGTTTTACATGTGATTCTTCTATAAAATATGGAAAGGGTAAGAAAACAGTTTGAAAAATGCATGCCTGGGCAGCCATTTGTTGGAGCTCAAGGCTCCGTTAGAGGAAAGATGGCTCCAGGTCTTGGGCAGCATCGAGGGCTGCATGACAAGAGGGAAGCATTGCCTGCAGATCTCTGCAGCACGGGGTTTCCCTGCAGCCTGGCATCATGCAGAGAGCTCCCTTGGCTCATGGACAGTTGATTTCTCCTGGTAGAGTAATCCTGGCTGCCAAGTGAAGGCAAAACTGCTGATCCTTCTGTACAGCACCCACAGATCAGACCCTTCTCAGTGTAGTTTTGACACCAACCTGACAAATCGCCAGCTGCTCTGCTACAGATGGCTGGGGTGCTGCTGACACTCTCTGCTGGAAGGTGCCAAGGCTTTCCTGCCCTTCCTGGCTCCTTTCTCACTCAGACATTCTGTCTGATTTTTTTTCTTAATGCACTTGATATAATCTGTAGGAACTTTCCAGCCCCATCGGCTCGTGCTGTCAGTCTATTTGTCCCTGAGCTCTGAGATGCTGACGAGCACTATCTGATATACTTCAAAGGATGAGAAAAGCATCCATGCTTTACTTCCAGAGTGAGACTATAAGAAGTGGGGAATGGAGAATCCAAAGCAGCCCCTGAGCTGATCAATGCAGAGAAGGGGAAGATCAGAGGATATTTAATTAGATTCCTAATTACGGAGCTTATTAGCAGTCATAAAATCACCAGGGTTTGGATCGCGTAGCAATGGGAATGGCAGATCTCAGAGATACACATCACATAGATAAATACGATAGCTCTTTTGGCTTGATATCAACTGAAAGAATAGCACTCTGCATTATCAGTGACTGAAGATGTACTCCTGATGTGTAATTTGTTCTTTCTACAACAAAGGCAAGAGAATGAAATCACATAGGCACAATTGGGTTCAGGGTATTTAAATCCGAAAGTAAATTCAGTATGAGAAAAAAGGGGAGCACCACAGGAAAGTCCACACCTGACTGAAAGAAGCACAACCTTATCCTTATTTTCTGCATCCCTTCTAAGAATACCGCTCTGCAGACACTTCTTTCTTCCACGTGATTCTGAGGACCCCCAGCAAACAAGGAGTCTGCTGGAAACCACTGGAATCAACTTGACCATCGCAAAATCAGTCTGGAGTATTTTGTCCTCCTTGCTTGCCTGTTTCTTTTGTTTAGACAGATAAATCTGGGAGAAAGGTCTAGAAGATTATCCAGTGTTCTATGGGGAAAAAAAACCTTTTTTTCTTCATATGGGTCAATATTTTCTTCAAAATGTATCAGATTTTCCCCAGAGGTTCAGAACAGAAAGGACAGTTGCTTTTCAAACATATCCAATTGGTCCAGAATTGTTTTTTTATTATTTTGTGAATAAAATCTTTGGATGAAAATTGAGTGGAGAGAGGAAACGTTCTCCAAGGATGAGGAACTTCTCTTTTACATGAATGAATTGGCAACATGGGATGGTGCAAATGATCTCTCCTATTCTGCTGGACCAAGCTGCACTGCAAGCAGGGGGAGAGAAAATGAAGAAAAAATGCTACTTCATCCAACATGAGCTCAAGGACAAGGAGAGAGTGAACCAGTCAGGGAATAAGAAGAAAGTTTCAAAGCAATCAGTGAGTCAAGAAAACCCACATCAGCTTCTCAAGAAGAGCAAACCAGGGGACAGAGCGGAGTGCTGTGCTCCTGCTGATCTGTCCCCATTTGCACCAAATGAGAAGTCAACTTGGCCGTGTTTTGGGACATTCGTAGCAGATGTGAAAGCCTGAAATTCAGCCTGAGGCTGGAGTTCAGACAAAGCCTCCTGAATGCAATATTTGTGGGGTTGAAGGGCAAATGCACAGGGCGTGAGGAGCAGCTTGCTTTCTCCATCAGCCCAATCGCAGGCCGGGTCTAGCAGGCTCTGAAAGAGCATTGAAATGCCACCCAGCATTATAAGGGATAAGGCCAGGCTGCCAAGGGAGGTAAATCCAGTGAGTTTCATCTGTTTGTGCGTTTTGCTTGAGTCATTGTTGCTTTTGCAGCACAGGAGCCCTTCACTGCAGGCAGAGCAGAGTGCGGCAAGCCTCAGGGAGAGCTGAGGCTCATGAAATATAGATACAAGCCAGGCAGGCTCCTAGAACTAGGTAAATGCATGCACGATAATTGGCTCTATCTTTGAGCAAGAAACGTTTTGCATAAAAGGATGCAGAAAAGCCTTGTTCAGTAAACTTTGGTATGTATGTTTGACTCAGCAACTGCTGGAGAAAAAAAAGAAAGAAAAGCCTTCCTCCGTGCTCTGTAACTAAACAAGCAACTCCGTTTTCCCCCTTCTATCCTTTTTCACACCTCCTTTTCCCTTCATCCACTCAGCAGACTGTTATATCCAACATCCTTTAGTAACAGCATGTGATGAAAGCAGACAGCGATATCCTGATCCAACCTCTATACAGCCTTCAGAACACCACCAAAAACATCTGTTTACCTGGAACAGGTAGGGAACAAATGGTGCCCATCCATGATCCTGGCATGAAGACAAGCCCATGGCTAAATGGTCACTATTGCTCTGAACATTTGTGTATGGCTCTTTTCCAGCTGCAGGGACACACACATTCATTGGGATGTTCCAGATCGGTTCATTGGTCTCTCCTGAAAGAGTGCTGAAGGCTTTGTGGGACCTTTGCATGTGAGATCCTGAGAGATCTCTGCTTTTATGTGCCTTCACCACGCATGGGTGGTCAGAGTGAGCCTCTACTTTTACAGTAATACTGCTTATTTCCACCCCTCAGAAGCCTCACTCTGATCGCTCTTGACTGGAGTGAGCAAGGTTCACCTCCTTGGTGAGTCTCACAGTGGAAGCAGATGTGGCATCTCAAATAGATTATGAAACTGATGTTCATTAATGACGGGGGCAAAATTCATCCCGAGCATTCCCAGCTCCAGGCAGCATTCATGCTCAAATCAGTAATGTCTTCTTTCCTAACACCCTAGATTGGGCCACTAATTAACTCAGCAGCCAGAGGGAAGCAGGGAAGCAGCTCCATTCTGCTCTGTGCCCCATGGGCAGGCACCCACCAGCTGGCAGGGCGAGAAGCTCCTCGTTCTGCTGCTGCTGACCTGGTGCAATTGGAGAGAGTCTTTTGGTGAGAGCATCAAAAGGGAAACTGCTCTGATCCCAAGCAAGGCAGACACACAGGGGATCAAGGCCCCCGTGAAACACCTGTCAAGAGCTGAACTGTCACCTGGAGAGCTTTCCTGTGGCTTTTTGGGGTTGATGGAGCTTTTGTTACTGCTCACTCGAGGGAAAACCTGTGTAGTACAGTTGTAGGAGGCAGTGTTTTCTTCCCTGTGTGTCACACAGTCTTCTGCTTAGCTGTGTGGTCTCAAGTGCTGTCAGGCTGCCAAAATCATAGCATTGTTTCATAGCAGGTACGAGGAAAATAAAATAGCAATTAAACGATTTCCTTAGGAATGGAGAAATTACTATCAGCTGCTGCATTTGACAGCACACTGTTTGGAAATGGAAAATCTGGATGGTTTTTAATTGAATGGTTTATCTCGGTCTTGTAGGAATAAAAGTCTGTTTCAAGAATTTGATTTTTAAATGTCATAGGAAATATTTTGTTTTGGAAGTCTTCCAGCTGGAATATTTCCAAGCACAAAGACTTTTTTTTTTTTTAATTACAATTAGGAAAAAATAATTGAAACTGAACAGCTACCCTAGACACTCAGAAAGAACAGAAAAGATGCCAAAATTGTATTAAATACCATGAACACACATCCCATCCTAATAACACCGATCTGCATTTTTAATTTGGTTTCAGATATATTATGGATCAGAACCTCAGGGCTGTGCAAGAATCCAGATGTGATGTGCTGAGAATTCATCCATCAGCCCTGTTGTATGTTCTTCTAATCAAGTACAATTACCAACGAGCACGTCACACCATTAAAAACCACTTAGGGCCAGCACAAGCTGAACTGCTTAATGCAATTTTTGAAATCAAGTTTCAGAATTACTTTCAATTAGTTCTAAAGAATAATGGAAATGTGTCGTGAACAGCAAATTCTGCTGCAGACACACCACCTTAAACAGGAAAGATAAAGGTGATTGATCTCTTTTCCTTTACCGCTTAAGAAATTAGCTACTATGCTGTTTACTGGATTTTGCAAACCTTAAAGCAAACACTGGTCAGCGTCACTTAGGCTGCAAGTAAGCAAAGCTTAGCTTGCATGACTTCTCACAGGCATTTTTACTGAGCTACTGATGCTACAACCAAATTACAGTAGCATTTAGTTGAGTTGGGGCAGACTCGACTCAACTTTTAGGTGCAGAAAATAAGAAACCAAATCTCAGAGCCCAGGAGGCTCCTGGCCATGGCAGACGACAGCCAGAAAAAGCCTAAGGCAACCCCTCTGCCATGAGCTCTGCCACAGCTCAGAGTAGACAGAGAGTAACCCAAAGCCTCGCTTTAACAACACCTTTATGCTAAAACCCACGAAGCGATTTTTGGCCCGTGTACAGCCAGCCCTACTTAAGCACAGACTAATTGCACCAGCACTAACTTGTCCTCATGTTAACTTCATTTCCATCCAGACAGAAGCATTCAAGCAACAAGAAAACCCTTTCAATATTTAATCAGCAGCATGGCCTGAAACAGCAGGTAGCAGACCCGGCTGCCTCCCTCCTCCTTTGCAAGAAAGCCAAACAGAAACCCCTGCCTCAGCGTCATTTTGGGGAACCTTATTTTCATTCCTCGCAGCTTTTCAGCTTCTCTGCTGCCTTCCAGGTGTAAATCTTGCCTTATTTCCTGCTAATGGCTTGGAAATCGCTGTGCTCAGCAGCCTGGACTCATGAGTCAGCAGGGCTTGAGCTCTCTCCCACTTCTCTCTGTGTAAATCTTGGCTATGGACAAGACTTTGCAGAACTTGCAGCATGCAGAGGGGCAAAGGCATGTTCCTAATCCATCAGTATTTCCAATGAGACCACCAGGGTCCTGCACCCTCCCCAAGCTGCTCTGGCCCTTCCAGTCTCCTGGTCCATCCCACAAGTCCTTGACATCTCAGTGCAGGGCTGGGGATGCCCGTGCTGCCTGGCACCTGCTGGCACCGCAGCACAAAATAATCTCTGAGCAGATGCCGTGGTTTCTCCCATGCCTCCACCAAAGTTAGCAGTTCGGGGCTATCGCAAATGGAGAGGCTCCTCAGCTCCTCTATACTGCCAAAAAACCTTGTCTAGCAGCCAATAGCAGCCGTCTCAGGAGAAGAAACCACAGGGGTTTCTCAATCTGGGTCTGCTATAAATCATTTAATAGCCCAGCCACAAGTGCTCCTAACCAAAGCACGCTAGCTCCCTGTTAAGAGACAGCCTTGTTAAAACAGTGAATTTGGACTGCGAATGTATGTGGTGTGGGGGTGCAGAAGGACACAGGAACCCGCTACGAGAAGGGGCTGGTACCCACTCTGAGCTTCGGTGGGAGAAGAGAAGAATTAAGATGAGATTTCCACACTCGTGGGAGCTGAAAGCATTTGGGCAGCAGCCCTCGGTTGTTGCAGGTCTTTGCCATGCCCGCAGCGTACCCAAGATCTTCACACAAAGCACCCGCAGCACTGGGACTAAAATCAGGATCTCTCTGCCCAGAGACAGCTTGTAAATCTGAAGGAGCTTTTACCCACTGGTGTTAGTGACTGCTGCAATAGTTTGTCTGGTGCAGTAGTTCCTCTGGACCAAGTACAGCTGGAGGAGGCTTTTTGTGAACCTCCATTCTTTTCCCATAAACCTCACCAATCTCTCAGTCATCATCATGGAGACATCCAATTAAATCTGTCTCTAAATTCATATTCTGGGTGTGCAATGTGCCTCAGAGGAAGAGGACAGATACCAGAAGCAGTTGCCACCAGGCTTGTTTGAGGCCCGTCACTGCTTTGTCAGACTGCCTCATAAATGTGGTTCCTCAGAGAAGTCTCTGCAACCTGCCCTATGGGTGTTTCCTCTGGCTGCCACAAAACCAGGAGCATCACGCATGCCCGAGGAGGTTGAGAACCTGTAAGCTGCAACAATTAGAGCAGTTAAAGCTGGCAAATCTGCAGCAGCCTGACCAGATGCCATAAGGGACAAGAGACACATCCCAGGTAGGAGGCAGGCACTTCCCAGCTGCCTGGAGATGGCTCCCAGCATATTTTTCCCAAGGTCAGAATTTCCTGCAGTGATTCTGCTCACCCTCTCACTGTTTACAGATCCATAGGGATCATCTTCATGCTATGACTGGGAATTTTGCAGGGGTGTTGAGTGGTAATGCTGGGACTGCCTTGTCCTGAGAGCATCTGCTCTTCTTGCTCAGTCAGCTCAGGAGGACATGAAGCCAAGGAGGCAGCAGCTCCGTTGGCATCACAGAGGGAACCAGAGCCTGAACACATACATTATCCAGTTGAGAGTGGATGAGCTTCAGCTTCCTCCAAACACACCTCTCACACAAGCTGCTGTGAATCACAGCAAAACATCCAAATCTAACTGAAACACTGAATCACAGAACCAGCTGTCACACAGCCCTGCAGCACCTTCTGCAGGAGCTCATCCAGCATCAGGCTTGCTCTCCAGGTCTCTCTCTTCTTCGGGACATCCACATCCTCAAAGCAAGAGAAAGAGGAAGGCATTTCTCAAATGGATGGATTTAAGCAGTGGCCATGTGGCCGTTCTGGTCTGGAAGCCGTGTCGGCCATAGGAGTTCTAGTTATTTAGAGATGGTAATTTAGCTTATGGGGCAAGATTGCCTCAACTTTCAGAGGGCAGGTAGGGGCATCTTGGACCTGCATCTGGCTTCCGTTGGCTTGATCTGATGTCCTCTGGGTATTGGACGAGAAGAGACAGTATGCAGCTCTACTCAGCATGTCCATGTCTCTCACAGCTCATCCCTCCATATCTACAGCCTTATCCCCAGATCTGTAACACCAAGGAGAGCAGAAAGCAACTCTGAAAGCGAGTAACCCCCACGCTTCTCTGAGGCAAATCCAAATACTCTAAAGCACTTTCACATTTCATCCACCTCCATAAAAGAAAAGCCTTCCTTGATTTCTTCTTTCTGGGATTAAGGCATTCCAGAACAAGCACAGGAGACCTGTGTCACCTTAGACCCAGGGAGTCTCTGAAGTCTATTCATAAGCATCTTCAGGGACAGCTCTAGGAAACAAGCAATTTGTCCTTCAAGAGGTCTGAACTTCCAGGCTTCTTCACCCAGGCTTACATATCTTTTATACACCACCTTTTGACCCAATCCTTCTTTCCAATTCATCTCAGACAAAGGAATCCACAAGGCCACCTCGCTCCCCAGCTTCTTTCTACCACCAAGCACCAGCACGCATCTACTGACATAAATGTGATTACAAAGTCGTGACTGCACAGGAAGAACAAACAGGCTGAGCAGATGGGTTGTGCGGGAGGAAGCCCTCATTTAAAACACAAATAACTGGCGATAACTTAGCAGATGTGGTAAGAAAAATCTGGACAGACAAGCACGAGGTGACTGAATTCCAATTGCAATCAAGTAATGTGGAATTTTCCCAGGCAAAGAAATGTTTTGTCTTCCGTCTCCTTGATTACCTTGTCCAGAAGAGATAATTACATTGATGTTAAGTGTCTTCAAAAGAATGATATACAGTATTCTTCATTTAGGATCTCACATGGCTCCCTGCCCTTACAAGGTGGATTTTTCACTAGAGAAATCTAGCCCAAACGTCCATGAGAAAAGACTAAAATTCAAGCAGAAGTCCTCAGCCAAAGACTTCAGTGTCTGTCCTTCTCTTCCCCAACATCAAAACAGCATCTCTCAGGAAATATCTTTGAGATGCTAAAGAAATCTATACATCTAGCATATTGCAATATTAATTTGGCCCTGGAATCTCATCTTGGCAGATCTACCAACATTACCACAGATGAGTATGAGGATTTTCTCCTTATAAATGTTACAGAGCCATTAATCACACAGGGGAAATTAACCCTGCCAGGCAGCACTGCAGCAGAGATCAGGAAAGCACAGTCACTGCTGGCCAACAGCTCGGGCTGAACGTGGGAGAAATGTCAGGTTCACAGACACACAACAGACAGCAAAGATACTCCGTAATCCTCAGTCAGAAGAAACAAAACCTGTCTTATCCAAGATTTCCCTACATATGTGATCATCATGCTCTCCAAAGGCAACACGTTTAGCAGTTCCTGCACTCCCCCCTTACAGAAGGCGGGGACTCAGTCATGCAGAGCTCACTCCTCGTTCCTGTATTCACTTCACCCACTGTTCACAAGACACAGATTTTGCACAGAAGATTGTCACCCTGAAGCCCACGAGAAACAAAAATCAAAGCCCAAACTCGCTGCTTGGAAGAGGAAGAGCTTTAGGTCCTTGAAACTCCAAGGCTGCTCTTGAGTGAGCATAAGAAGCAGAGCCCTCACCCCGAGTGCCACAGTGCCTGCCACCAGGGAGTACGACATGCATGGGTTTACTGCAGGTGGAGGCTTCTGTACGAACATTTCAGGAGAGGAACATGTTTATAAACAAATCACCCCCGCCAATTTCTCCAGGAGCGCTCATAAACCTCATAAATACACAAATCAAGGATTTGTATTGCTATCATGAAGCCAAAGGATTTCAAAAACCTCCTCTCACTAAATAACTTTAGGAACTGCTGGGTCAAAGCACCAGCATCTGGGTGGAACACAGGTCTGCCCAGAAGGTCAGAGCTGTGTACTGTCAGCAGAGCTGCCAAGGCTTTGCCACTCTATTAATTTTCCTTTGTTTTTTTTTTTCTCAGCAGAGGAACATTATGTACAGAGCTCTGTGGATTCGATTCCACCGGGTTGCTAAGGCTGCTCTTAGGTTTTTTATTTCCTGATCCTCTTTAGGCAAGGTCCCTAAATTCATCCCTGGTGTCAGAGATCTGCTATCAGGTGCAGGAAGCTCATTTTGGGAGTCATGGGAGTCAAAGTGACTCACAGACCTCTCCTTCAGGATATCAGATAGCAGCAAGGAGTCCAGCCAGACCCTTCCTTCCAAACATCTTAATCTGTGCCCCCTCTATATCAGCTGTTCTCAGTATCTAAGGGGCTGGTTTCACGGAAAAACACAGACTTTGCAATGGAGAAAGTTTATCAGCTAGAATATTTGACAGGTTTTATGCATCAGCTTACGGGCAAGAATTCCTGAATGACCTTCCAAAACTCCTGCAAAGGACAGAAAAGTGGCATTTGGGCAGCAGCTCGTCCAGGATTATTACCCCACGGAGAGCACCGCTGGTGTCAGCCCCTCAGCTCACAGTGTGCCCCTGACCAAGCAGGAAATAGCACGGAAATGAAGATTCCAAGTGGGCAATGAAACGCTATGTGAGCTAAAGCTGTCCCAAACTGCCCGGGCACACGCATTGTCTGATCTGCTCAGCTCCCAGCCTCTCACTAATAGTCATTAAATTGCTTTGATGGGCACTGACCCCTGGAAAAGCTTCAGTACAAACAAACCTGCCTTCACTCTTGTTTTCTTTTTTTTTTCTTTCCTTTTCTGTTGCTTTTTCAGACCCCCTCCCTTTGATTTTTAGCCCATTGAATCTTACTACTTTTAAATCCTAGCTGATTGTCCAGAAAGGGACCAAAGAGAAAAGCATCTCTTACCAGTACTGCGAAATATCTCACTGCAGCCATTCACCAGCCATTTCCCCTCTTCCCAGCCCGCAGAGCTGCTCCTGGAAAGGTCTCCCCTTTCCGACGGAGATTAGAAGTAAATGCTTTGCAAGCCAAGCCGATCATCCCACTGCGCTCGCATCCAGGTACCGGAGCACAAGCAGTGGAAAAGTCCATCAGGCAACAGCAAACACAGGCGCATGCACGCACACCCCAGGCACAAAGCAATAGGAGCAGGGGGAGGCTGGAGGCAGAGCAGATGGGAGGGGGTGGCTCAGGGGAACCATGCAGCGGGAGATGCTAACGTGACAGATGTGTTGACTTTAAGTTAAACAGGAAATTGAGGATGCTTGACGCAGGGAGGAAAGGCACTAGCTCGCATTAAAGGCAGAGGTTTCCCATGGTCTTCCCCCTTTTGCTCTCTCTCTCTACTATGCAGGCTTTTCCCGGTGATTTCTAGTTCTCACCTCATGCACAGTCAAAGGTATTTCCCTTATGAAATGGGAGGTGGGAGCGCAGTCATTTCTCCCCTGTTCAAACGATGCTGCTCTGAAGTTATTTAAATGACAGCCTCCAGATGCTGGGAATGCTGAACATTGAGGTGAGGCTTCCCATTTGCCTCCGTTCAGTGGGGTCTAATCCCTGATGTGGGTCATGTAGGATGGACCGCAGGGAACTGAGTAAACTGATTTAAACGCAGGAAAGGAACGCAGACCATACCAATATTGAGAGAGATTCCAGATTCCAGCTTCCAGAGACTGAGGAAAAGCAATGGCCCCATGACAAGTCCAGACTCATCACTTGTTACCACCTACCTCAGCCTCCCAGACCAGGAGAAACAGGAGCAGATCCCTGTTTTGTTTTTTGGTGCCTTTCAGACTGCAGCCCTCTTCGCATGCTATTCCTCCTCCATACTGCCCCTGAGCTGTGTAATTGGCCCCCCTTCAACATTTTAATGGGGTACTGACAGTGATTCATTTGCACTCCAAACAGATGAACCTGAACTTGTCCCCAGAACCACATTTCCAGTGCCAGCCAGAGAAGGTAGGTTGGGAGCATCTCAGATGCGCTGGCTGCAACCCAAAAAGCATGCATTTTTCTGATTAACAAAGACAGAGCTTGGAAAAGTCTGGTGAGGCTCTGTCACTTCGGGAAAGTGCAGCTTCGGATCTCCTGTCCTTCCTCCCACCTTCTGCCACACTCCCTCATCTCTGCAATTATTTATAAAGCTCTGTGTTCTTTCCTAATCGGGACACCACCATGTTCCCTTTCTCGCCACGCGTCACTCGTGTGTCACTCTGCGTCTGGGCCTCCAGTGACCTCTGGGAGAGCTGGGCAAGGCTGCCAGCAGCCGTGAGTCATCAGCAACCCGCCCGCACCCCCAGCCCTGTCCCCTTCCACCGAGGTAGGCCCAGGAGGTTTAATGCAGTCTAATCCCCAGGATGGATAATTCGAGGAAAGAGGATTAGCCCTTCTGTGCAGATCCCACACCCAAATATAGAGCAGCCCTCACTTTGCCTTGCAGCAATGTGCTCTACCCCATCCCGCCCCAGGGGTTGGTCATTGAGTCCCAGATATGCTGTTTTACCATATATTTGGGGACCTGTGTCACGGTCCAAAACTACACAGTGTGTGACATCAGTCCCTCAGGAGGAAAGAAAGGTAGTGCTAATCTTAGATAATCCCGCAGCAGGATGTTGCAACCAGCAGAGCTGTCCCAGGGATGAATATTTGCCAGAGAGCTGCAGAGAACAAAAGCACTGGGTATTGTGGTGCCTTCCCTATTGCCCCCACAGAAGGAGGGATAAAGTGGGGAAGCTTCATCCATTCTCCTCCTCCCTCCTGACACAGACACAGAGTGAGGTCGGGCACAGCCTTCCGTGTCTTTATTTGGCTGTCAGAGCCCTAATGGGACTTTCAGTTGCCGTAATGTTAATTCATTGATTAGCATGGGAGTAATTCCATAATCTTCTCAGACAAGAACAATTTCATGAGTTTCAGCTCATGATCTGAAAAATTAATTTGCCAGGCTGACACTGCAGAAAGAAAACCTTGGAAGCTGGCTCTGGCTTCCCCAGCAAGACCATTCCTCACCCCAGGATTTGATCGCCAGGGCAGCAGTGAGAGAAGCTGGGGGTGGCACCAAGAGTGGGTGAGGATGGAGCCTGAATTACACTGCACCAAGGGTGGGCTTCTCTAAACCCAGACCTGCATCACTGCAGCCTGCAGGGCTGACCAGCACAAGGTTTTCTCTGTTTTTTGCAGTTTTTCATTTCTTCGTTTGGTGCATTTTGTTGTCAAAGACAGTGCTCCGACTCAGAAGTTTTTATCATAGAATCAGAGAATAATTAAGGTTGGAAAAGATCACTAAGATCACCCAGTCCAACCACTGACCCATCCTCACCATACCCACTAATCATGTTCCTCATCTCCATGTTTCTTGGACAGGGACCATGGCTCCACCCCCCCGAGCAGTCTGTTCCAAGAGTGAGATAGAATCGCTTCCTCACCATCCTGTATTTTTCCCTACAGGGACAGACAAGATCAATCCCAGTTTTGAAATTAAGCTCACATACCCCCTGTACCAAATACCATGACGTGTGTTTTTAGGCTCAGAGATTTTCACTGAGTGATGTCCCAGAATACAAGTGGGTGCAAATCACATTGATACTTCATGGGATAGCATGAGTGGGGAGGCTGTCTGCTGGCGGATGCTTTGATGCTCTTGTAGTTTCCCCAGTGCTCCCCAAACACTTTTGCAAAATCACGTCAGGAAAACTGAAGGTGACTCTATTTGATACAAGTGAGCATGCACCTCCAGCAGGGCCCTGCAAAGAGGAGACACGGGGAGCCTACCGGGACCTCGTGGATGTCCCCCCCTCTTTCTATTGCAGGGTCAGACCTCTGGCTCAGCACTGCACCCTGAGATAACACAGGGGCTTTCCTGTGCATTCAGCATCTGGCTACATAAACAAAGCATTAACCCTTTTCCACTCTCTTCCCCCAAACAGTAATGCTGGGGAACCAGAGCAGACATGAGCCAGCAGTTTTCAGGATATGCCAGGCTCGCTGTAATTTCTGCCCACGGGCAGGAAAGCCCTTTAAGCTCTGATGCTGTGCTTAAAAGTGTCTGATCTCAACACAGCACCGGTTTCCCTGAGCACTGCAATCCTTCCCCAGCTATACAATACAATTGGGTTGTTACTCTTTTTCTTTTTTCTTTTTTTTTTTCCTGAGAAAAGGTGATCAATGACAACTAAACTACTCATGAATCCAGTTCCTACCCAGGATTTTTAATGGGACCTCAGTGGGTTTGGTTATATTATTGCAGCTAGGTACACGAGTAAAATTTCCCTTCAACAACAGTTGTTCCATCAGAGATAAAAACAACAGTCCCTACAGCTCTGTACATCTGGATGTGCCACAGGGAAAGGACAGGTGCGTGCATACATGCATAGCACTTCCCACTGGAGAACCCACATCCCATGACAGTCCAGCTCAGAGTGCAAGCCTTGCCAGCTCTCCATATCTCATTTGTACCTTCATTTCATCCTTCCTAACAGAGCTGACAACTGCAGGTTGCAGTTTTAGCTGTGTCTAAGATCTCCCGAAGTCAGTGAAAGATGACATCGGGGGTGACCCGTAGGTGTACTGGCAGCTGGGTGGGCAGTGGGCTGTGTGGGGTCAGCGTGTGCAAGGTGCTGCACACCTGCACCCAGCCCAAGGTGAAGCATTCACACACAGGCACACAGACAGACACGGCAGCCCATCCCAACCTGGACATGCACTGTGAGCAGTTCTTTAAAAATCACCTCAGCCCAAGTTAAGAAGATAAAAGGCAGCAGCTCACAGAGAGCACAGGGAGCTGGGCAGCGTGACGGGGCAAGTTGGAATTGCTGCTTCCCCCCTCGATCTCATTGCACTAACAGAGCTCCCCAACAATTCCCACGGATTCATCGCAGCTCAGACACCAACCGCCTCCTCGAGCATCCTCATTTTCAGCAGCACCTTTTGTATTATCTTTAGTGAGAGCTTTCCCCTTCCCCTCGCGCTGCCTCCCCAGCACTCAGCGCTAAGCCCCTAGGGGCTGTTGGCTTTCTGGCAGCCTCCTCTCACTCCTTTTTCCCCGCGAGCACTGAGAGGGAACACCTTGCTCTTACCTTGGGCACCCCAAGTTGCAGCCGATCCTGTTTGCTACGCGGCGCAGCGAGAGGCTCCGTGCCAGCATCTCCTCTAGCAGTGATGCAGCCCTGCCAGGCACTGCATGTCAATGATGCAGCCCAGTGTGGGGATCCCAGGATTCGGGGAGCTCAGGGCACAGAGGGAAGCAGGAGGGCTGCCCACCCTGCCCACCCCACCTCGCTGCACTGCCTTCCCCAGCTCCGCTGCAGAGCTGGAAGAGAGGGAGCGGAGGGATGAGGAGAGAGCAAGATGCTGCTCGGCAGGCACGGAGGGAGAGAGGAGAAGCTTGTGTAATTTCATCACGTTAATCAAATCCAGCCCCTTGCCTTACGTTACAGCTCTCCAGCAGAGTTCTGCATTACACGGATTTTTTTTTTTAATTATTTATTGTTATTGTTATTGTTGTCATGCAGGCATGCTTCTAGCTGGAAGCAGAAGGGAATCCCAGCACGACAGAGTATCATTCTGGCACCCTCCCTCCCTCTCTCCACTTTTATTCAATCCACTGCCGCGTGAAAGACCCTGTCCCTGGAGTGAGCAGGGGGTGAAGCTATGGAAGGGGATGCTCTGCGTGCCACATTTCAGGGACAGCCCTGCTGTGGGATAAATCTGTTCTGCTCACAGTCCCCTCATGTTTGTAATTCGAGATCCCATTGCCAGAATACCAAGAGCAGAAAAAATCCCAGTGCCCGTGTAATTTTGTGCTTACAAGCCACCACGTGTGGAACTTACTCTGCTGCATAGATCCATCACAAACTACTTTCTATCACTAAAAGAGATAACCAGGTAGTGTTTTACTGAGGAACGACACACGCAGGGCTTGGCTGCACTGCAGGGCTTATCTCCAGGTAGACAACTGTGCACTGGCTCCAGCTACCCAGGCTCCAGTCCTAGCAGTCCTAGCTCAGGCTGAGCTGATGGCCCAGCATTTCCCCACTAATTTTGCACCATTTGCTCACTCCAATGCAGTTATAATCCCAGTTTGCTTAGGTCAGGATGGGGACTGCTCAACAGCCTGCTCACAGGCACCAGACTGTGGTGTGGCATATTCTGCACGGGCCCAGCAAATTAATGACACTAAGAAAGTATTGACAGTGTCGCTAGGGATGGGGACGCACCCTGCAACATCTCTTGTTTGGGCAGAGGTGCCCAAATTAGTCCAGATAATGGGGAATAGCACTAAAGACATCCACTGGTAGATTTTGACTACAAGTCCAGCCACTCCTCCCAGCTCTGTCAGCAGGTATCAGCCATAAATCCATAGCTTTATCTGTGCCTCAGGTTCCCCACCTGTAAGACACTGGGAGTCATCATTTGTCTGCTCCCAAGGTCCCTTTGTCCTGTATTTTGCAGCCTGTTCACCCACCTCAGTTCACCTGATGTGAATCTCCAACTCAGATGTGCTTACAGTTGTTAACAGCATTGTAACCTGGGCCTGAAAATCCTCTCTTCATCTCGTTGTTTGCTGGTGCAACTCCTGTGACTGTGCTGCTGGCATCACTTCACTATGAAGACTTCAGTAGATGATTAATGTGGTTATTTTCACACCCACTCATTTTAAAAATTGAACTAAATTCTGAGGCTCAGCTTTATTCTCCCTAGTGCGACACATTAGTTTAATTGCATTTTGCATTTGGTACAGTGCACTGATTGCTTTGATGTGGGAGCACTTCAGAAGTCAAATTATTATCATTTCTCCTGGATGCTACAGGCCAAATAAGCAAGGCTATGGCAAAACTAAAAAGCAAGCCAATCTATCGCAGCGTGCTGAGAATCAGTTTGCATACATGTCACTCTTCCTATCAGCCCCCAAGCTCAAGAATTCTTCAAATTTTTCAAATCACAGCAATTCTATCTTGTGTCAGACCCACTACGCTTCATGTGGGTCATGCTCCTTCCATGATTACGTTTCCCCAGAGGGAACTTGGGGCAGCCCCAGAGGTGTTCTCTGAAGCCCATTGCAGCTGCAAAGGAGGAAAGCTGTTCTGCCTCATGCTGCTTTGCACTTGTGAGTGACATCACAGAACACGGAGGAACGTAGTAGGATGGCCAAACCAGCTGGGCTGTTTTTAACTCCTAGCAGAGCTCCTACATCCACATCTGCATTACTTACATCTGCATTGCTTTCTGTTTTCTGTGCAGGATTGATCTACCTTGAGTAAACTTGTATTAAATGCCATCACAGGACCAATAGGGAAGGGGATGATAAACCTGAGAGATGATTCTTATCACTGTGACCATCAGTGCTTATAATTGCCTCTGCACCTTCGTGCCTCCCTCTGTTAACCATGGATGTGCTGTAGAGCCATGCGAAATCAGAGTGCCACTCTTTAGTAGCTTCTCAAATACCACTGGGAAGGCTTACAGGGGAAACTAAAGCAAAGAAAGAAGGCCATGTACTTGCTGGATGGGGCATATTGTTTAGAGCTGCTCAGACACAGAACAACACTTGTGACACCTGAAGCATGAGTCTTGCGGCCTCACGTTGCCAATCTGCTGATATTACTGTTGTAAATAGAGACTACTGGCTGGGAATGGGGGAGAGGGGGAGAAATCTCAGTGCATTTTCCATTGAAATTCTGAACTTGTCTGATTAAGGGTCTGTTTTCACAAAACAGAGACATGCTTTTTTTTTTTTCCCTTAAATCAGCCATTGTAATAGCAATTTACCTGATCGGGGAATATGAGCCGGGGAGGCTGAGATACACTACAAAAAAAAAAAAAAAAAAAAAAAAGACAAATGGCCATAATAGTGAGAGCTTAGCAGAAAACTACTCATAATTTGGTCTTCTGATCAAATCACGCCCCTGCCATGCACTGCGACAGGCTAGCAGGATGCAGTGCCAGAAGGCCCCCACCTGCAGCATCGCTGGCCGCAAATGGCTGAGCCTGGAGGAGCGAGGGAGCTTGCAGAGCTCTGATCCAGCAGAAACCTCTCCGTAAGACAGGCCTGAGTGGAAAACACGGGTGCAGTGGCAGGTGTTGGTGCAAAGCCCGAGTTAATGAGCGCAGTCGGACCTGTGCTGACAGTGTCAGACCCACTCAAGTGTAGTGCTGTCACTGTCACATGGGAGACTCTGCTCTGCAGCATCCTTATTGGGATCACCTTAAACATTACCCCCTTTTTTCTTATTTTGGCTAATGGTTCTGTTACCTGAGATTTAAAACCCCGAGTAAAACTGCAGTGAACCATTGAAAAGTGGTTCAAACCGCTTTTTCTTCCTTTGTTTTTATATCTTTCGAGGAAGGATGCGTTATCAGGTCAGCAATGACTTTGCTAGGCAGAGCTTATTTATGTGGAAAGGATGAACGGCTCCCTCCATGTTAATAGCACAACCGGGGACAAAGCCTTGGCATTAATATTTAACATCCTTTGTGATGTTCATGCCTGACTGTTATCCAGAGAGGGCTGAGTCAGGAGATTGGAAGCTGATGGGAGCTGAATAACCATTCTTGGTGGGAATTCACTGAGTGGAAACTGGGAAATAGAAGAGACGTTGTTGTGCTACAGGGCAGCCCAGCCATCGAGAGATTGTCGTTTTATGGAAAGTGTGGAGCAGTAGGAAAGGAATTATTACTACTCTTTGGCTTTTACCAGCACCTTAACATTACCGCCTGCTCTGCAGGTGTTTGTTGGTATTAATTCGGTGAGGAATGAGGGAGAAAATTTAATTTAGCCTAAAACCCACGCGCATCCCCTGCAAACCCACGGCTGTTCACGTGAGAGCGGGGCACAGAAATCAGAGAACAGCATGCCATAAGGAGCACACACATCCTCTACGATACATTAAACAAAAACCAAGTCCGAATCAGACGGAAAAAAGGCGGAGAGAAAAAAAGGCGGGAGAAGCGGCGGGGAGAGGGGTGAGGGACGCGGCACCGAGCGCCGCCGGCCAGCAGGGGGCGGCAGCAGCGCGGCGCGGCGGGCCCGGGCCGCAACATGGCGGCGGCCCCGGCGCTCTGCTGTGGGGTCTGGGTAACAATCCCAAGCGCGTTGTTCCCTATGGGGCCAGCTGGATGCCAGTTGTGTGCGCGCGTGTGCCTCGCTAGGAGAATTTCCTAAGCTGGGAGGGGATGGACTCCTCCCTCTCACCCAGCCCCCGGGATGGGTTGCATAGGAAACCCGCAGACTTTTGGTTTTGCTCTTTATTGAAGCTGATGAAAAAAGCAGTTTGCAAGTTCCGCGGGTCGTGTTTATATCCTCTCTAGCTACATGTGGAAATGCAGTGTCAGGCATCCTGACAGGACAGCGTGTGACCACAAACAGCACTGCCAAGACGTGTGGAGTTTCATCCTCGCAGTAGGGATGGGCACACAGTCTTGCTTAGTGCTAATAAAGATGCTTTTGTCTTGTCCAGCTGGAAGCACGGCTAACTGAATACCCCACAGGAAGGTTGCCTCTCATGTGACTTCCAGACCATGCTTTCTATATCACACAATCTGAAATGACGTTAGAAATAGAGCCCAGCCCCGTTCTGAGCTCATGGGGCATCTGTTGGTTTGCTGCTCTCAGTGTAAGATTCTTCCTCCTGCGTATACAGACCAGGAGCATGTAGCAGATGCTACAGCATAACGTAAATGCAGTTTGAAGTCCTCCATGGCATGACCAAGCACATGTGGCATAAGCACATTTCATCTGGAGGCACTGTCATCCCTGACGTCCTCCCTGATGATGGTGTTATGCTGCCCACTTCATCTCCTGGTGGAGCATTGATTCTCCATCTTCACACAGATGAGCTTATCCAGGTCTTCCACAAAGAGAGTTTTCTTCACTAGAGTTCCAAAAGACATTCAAAGGAACACAATTTTCATGTGCACGCATGCAGCTGAGGGATCCAAGTCTCCTTTGTCCTTGCCAGATATGAAAGCAGCCAGATATCCCTAATATCCCTTATTTTGGAGACTGAATGGGAGAAAGGGGTGCTGTGGGACTGCCAGGACAATGCAGATTCAATTCCTGGCCTTCTTTCCAACATTTTGCAGCCTCTCCTCTGCCCATTTTCTCTGACAGGCTGGGAAGCAGACCATGTGCAAAATGCACCCCACTCCATCATCTCCCTTCATCATATGTGTGCATCTGCCCAGATGCTTGCTGCCTAGACATTTTTACTCCCCACTCATACAATTTCCCAGTGCTGCAAACAATCAGCTGCTGTATTCCTCTGAGAGTATAGCACTTCTATGCACAAAACGGGGAAGGGTGGGGACAAAGGAGAGGATCTCCATTCATACTGCTTGAAATGACTGCCTTGAAGTGTTCTGGCAGCCCTTGCAATGTGTTGTTTCTCCATGTAAAACTTCTTCCTGAGTTCTTTTCTCCCCATTATTTGGATGCCACAGAAAAGCTAGAAAACCCAACCAACCCTGACCAAATGGTGCATGTGTTTTCTTTGTTTCGCTTTTTTTAAGAAGAAGAATGAGTTCTGACCCCCAAACTCTCTTGTGAGAGCCTGATGTTTGGTTGTATCAACATATGAGGTCATGGATAGATCTCTGGTGCCTTCTGATAACCTGTCAGTGGAAGATACAGGCACAGAGCTAGCTGACATGGCAGTGATGGGGATTCACTGCACACCTCTGTGCCTCCCTACAGGCTCCAGCACAATCCCTCCAGCAGCACAAGTAACCCCAACTTGTTCTCACCCAGCATCTCAACACTGCTTACCTTCCTGGGATTGCTGGGCCCCTGGATCTGGAGATGCATGCTCTCTTTGGAACTCCTACCGTGCAAACAGCTGAGATACTTCCATGTCACCTATTCCCAACTCTCATCAGGAGGAAGCATCTCATCACCATCTCTAGCAGGCATGTGGTGCCAGCCAGCTAGCAGCTCCATCCAGTTGTAGTCCAGCCTTGTCTCTGCTTTGTTTTCTTCTTTTCATGGCAACAGACAAGCTGTGGAGCTTTTCACCCACACACTTTACCTGATAACAGCCTTGAACCAGCATCTGTTTGCCTAGAGGCACAACTCCTTGCTACTAGTCAGGACCTATTTCTTAGAAATTGTTGCTAAATGATGTCACTTTGGAATGAGCTCCATCTGCACTGCCTCACCTGCCACTCCAAAACCACTGAGCCTTGCTGCTGCTTGTGTCCGGCTGTGTGCAGTGGCAACCACAGACATCAGTGCAGCTCCCTCTAGTGCAGCAGGAGAATGTGATCAGCTCCTTCCTGAGCATTTAGATCCACAGAGCTTGAAGACGTAAAGCTGTGCTCCCCATCGCACACAGTACAGTGTTTGACTTTAAAACATGAGTATTTCACAGCTTTGCATGGAGCTAGCTTGATTTCCAGCTCAGGGTTGGCTCTTGGCAGAATGCTTGGAGTGCCCTTTTAGCCTTCATCTTCTTGGGCTGATGGTCAGATGTGAATGGGTACCAAGGAGCAGCTCAAACACAACCTTTGGCTCAGTAGGCTTGAGCTGAGCTGCAGGTCAGGGCTGCCTGCTCTGGCAGGAAAATGCTTGCTCATAGAAATGTCACAAACACATTGCCAGGGATGGACAAGAGCAGCACTCATCTAGCCAGACACATGGCTTGTGCCTCTCTCCGATTTACAGCCATGCACAGCAGTGTATTTTAACTCTTGGATGGACATCTGGGCTGTTGCAGCATCCCCCCCCCATGTTGCTGTTATTGTAGTGGAGGTACAATGATCCAAGCTACGATGCCATTCTGAAACACTTCTTTAATATGTTTTGGCCTGACCATGCTGGGTGTGGGACTCAAGACAAACGCAGTTACACGTGGACACTCACACATGCAGACACCCTTTGCAGCTTCATGGCTTTTGCTGGCTTACAAACAAGGGAACAAACAATCCGAGGGAATGTAACTTCTCATCGGAGCTCGTCAGAGTGCAAAATCCCACCCAGCGCCAAGGACTCATGATTGATGCTTTTCTTACTGTATTGACAGACAGAGGCAGGAGAAGAAAAAAAGTTTTGCCAGATTTTCCATTCCCTGCAAGGAAGCAGGAATCTCAGCTTTTGAATGTACTTGTGGTTTCACCCCTCAGTTTTAAGGAGAGAAGCTTGCAAGTGGGACAAGTTCAACACCTGCAAAGAAAATAAAGATGCTGCGAGGGGAAAATAGATTTCTAGACAGGCTGGAACAGAAAGACCACCAATTGGAGTTCAGTAGCTGAGGCAAAGTGCTTTTTGTGTCAAGTGCAAACATGAAAATTCAAAATGTGAGGACTGAGACTCCCCAGAAGAAGAATTAAGCTCAGCGGGTAGCTCTGCCTCTCTCCTAGGTCAGATCATGTAGACAATCCAGATTCATCAGAGTTTTGGAAGAAAGATGTGGGGACATGCACGAAGAGGAGCATCTTCCTTCTCGCAGTGCTTGCTCCCAGAAGCCTTGTGTTGGATTCCAAGCAGCCAGAAGGACACACTGACAACATCCCCGTGCCCACAGCCCCAGCCCCTGGGGCATGACCTGCTCTGCTTCCTGTTTTGTTTGCATCTAGGTTTGGAGAAGTTTCAGCTTTTGTCCTATACACTGCTAAAAGCAATCTCAGTTGAAAGCAAGTAATTAAGAACAACAGTTAAGCGGATGCAGTTTTTAAATGCTGAAGGTAGAAAACGCTTGTAGATCCTTGAATCTGCATACGTAGCTTGAAGATACAAAACGGGATTCTTTAAAGGACCATGGTGATGAATTGTTCCCATAAATGATGAGAAGTGTTTAAATCAATGAAACGTTTGTTTAGATGTCCATATGGAGGAAAGATACAGTCTGTTGCTCTTCGTATTGGATTGATCCCACTGTGTTAAATTACAGCTGGCTGCGGCCCTGCGTCATTTACTGCACAGCTTGACAAGCATGTAAAATATTCACACTGAGCACAAAAATTTGGTGCGTCTGATCTCTGCATTGTCCTTGTCACTTCCTCCCAGCCGGGGCCAAATTAAAGGCTGCTTAATATGGGGGGGAATCTCGCCGCAGCTCTCCCACAAGCCTTGAGCCACATTACCCGATATCCTCTCGGATGGCCCGGGGGAGCGAGCAGCTGGGAAGCAGATGTAGGCAGCCTTCAGCACGTGACTGCACGTCTGCCTATAGCACTAGCTGTGTTTGGGATGTATCAGCTGCTCCGGCCTGGTGGCCATAAATACATAAATACAGCAGTAGCGTGGGCAGGGTCTTAAAGGAGACGTGGCTGTCGGAATGCTCCCGGAGGGTAGGGAGGGTGGGAGGCAGGGAGCAGCCAAGGCACCCAAGTGGGCAGCACTGGGTGATGCTGCCAGCCTATCACTGCTTTTTCTAGGTGACCCATACTGTGGAGGAGAGTGGGATATTCCTTTTGGATCCCATGGAGGAGACAGGGAAGAAGCTGAACCAGTTAACAGGGGTCATGGGTTATTGGTGCTGCAAAATGCCAGGCTGCTTAGCCCCAGTGTGCTCACTTTGTCAAGTTCACTTTCATGAACTTGAGCCAGATTTCATCACATTCCTCTACGCTCAAATCTTGTACATGCCAAAATAGTCCAATTTGTTTAGGGATGCTGATGAGTGCCCTCCTGCTTCCTGCAGACACGCTTCTACTTTCACAGCTCTTGCTTTTCCCTTGGGAAAAGAAGCCCCGAGCCCTGCAAAACCTGGGCATTGCTGCAAGAAGCAGCAGCAGAGAGCAGCAGCAAAAAAGCAACCTGATGTCCTTATGTGGGCCAGTAGAGGCCACTGCTGTATGCTTGAAAATAACTCCAGGGCCGATGTCCCTGGCACAGTCTTTGCTCTCCTGCATTCTCTCTTTCCTCCAGCGTGTGTTTTCCACTCTTCCCCTGGTGTCACATCTTGGCTCCAGCACCCCAAGTCGTGCTGCAGACAGGGTTGGTTCGCAGCAGCCCTTTCTGCTCTCTGCAAAGGGCGATGTAAGTGGCTGCACAACTTACTTCCTCACCTCCAATCTCCAAACCCACCAGCTGCCATCAGTAACAAGAGCTAATGCATGCAAACCCCCAAAAGACTTTGGTGCTCCAGCCCAGGTATCCTTAAGACAGTGTGGCATAATGATTATGTATATATATAAAGGTGTTCTGGAGTCTTTCAGACATGGTAACATCAAAATAATCCCACCTTTCACCCAGGACCCGTGGTCTGCTCTCCTGTCCCTAATGCTCTGCCTCTGTCTCCTCTGTATTCCTGTCTCCCATCCTTCAAGCTGGCTGATGGCAATTTGGGCTGACTCTTATCACATCCTTGGCAAGAAAAAAAATAAAAAAATAGCTGTAACACGGACTTCATGTTGAAATCTGTAAGAATATTTCTGCAAGTCTGTTTGTACATAGCTGGCAGTGCAGCGAGATGTGGAGCGCCTTTGATGTTTGAAATGGCTTGGGTCTGTGAAAGACAAGAACTGTGCCTCGACTCCAACGAAGCAAACAGAGAGGTGACTATGAACGCCAATTGCTGCTTTTCAAAAAGGTGCCATTGTGGAAAAATAAGCAGGGCACCAGCAATAAAGTCAACAGCTCTTTTAAAAATAACTAAATGTCTTTAAATAACTTTACATTTATTTTAGAATAGCTTGAAAATGTTATTTTAAGAGACAGAGGGCTTTTTTCATTAGATGATGAAAGAGGACGTTAATTTTTTCAGAAATCTGGCATTTTGTCAATGTCTGCCTTTGAAATTTATGAAGACAAACTTGCTCCCTGTGCCTGTGTTTTATCTGCTCATTACTCCTAGTACCAGGGGGAACAGAGTGCTCTCACTGTGTGCTCTGATGGAGATGTTGTGCTTTGCTCCGTCTCGGTCATGATGAAATGTTGCTGAGCACATTCAGCCTGTTCCAGCCGACGTTACACCTCTTTTTGCTCTCCAAGTGGAAATGCAGTCATCAGAGGGTGTGTACATGTGTGGGAGATGGCTTCCCACTGAGCAGCTGGGATCCAGGCACTGCTGGGGCAGCGTTGTCACATGGAGAAGCTGCTGGACATGCACATGGCCGTGGCTTCAGGCCAACTGGCAGCACTCAGCTTTGCCATCAGCCTTGTGGGACACATGGGGCCAGAACCTAAGTCGGTTGAAGGTTGTGTACTTTCTGCCCTCTCTGATGGGGAAAGTGAAGAAGACTTTGGGCTCCCTATGAGCAGATGCAAGACCTGGTAGGAAAACATTAGAAGCCAGTGCTTTAGACAGCAGTAAATCCCCTGGGGACTAACAGTGCTTCCCTCTTCCCTGTTTTTTAATTCACTGTACTTGTTTCCACTGTTAAGCAGCTGATGCTGAGTTATGGTGGGAATTGCCCAGGGATGGCACGTGGTCCACACGTGCATGGAGGTAATGGCTTTACTGTGACCCAGTGGAGCTCAGAGCCGAGCAGGATCCTCAGGATGGCTGCAGAGAAACTCAAGGGCTGCTCTTCATCTAGTGAGCGTGGATCACATTCAAATGGCTGTGTGGCTTTCAGGGAAAAGTGGTTAGGGCGGCAGAGCCAGACACAGCTCTGTGAGGTGTTAGATCCCAGAAATGTCTATAGAAAAAAAGAGAAGGAAAGAAAACATAAGAAAAAGATGCCTATTTCACTGTTTGAGACATTTAAAGTCCAGCTGATAAAACACTACAGATGGGCTCTGGGGAACTAACTGTACTAACAGAAGTAGTGTGAGGCTGCGGGGAAGCCTGATACATGGGCTAATAGATGTTAGCTTCTGTGCTCCTTCAAAGCCATAGTAACAAGATGCAATGTGTGCACCTTCCCTGCCAAACATCAGCTCCCCTCCTCACTCGGCCTTTCAGCACACACCCGAGGCTGCCATGTTACACAAGACATCACCCAGCAAAGCACTGAAAACAGCCAACGCTGTTTTAGATGGGGAAGGTGATTAGTCTACACCTTCGTTCTCACTTTCAGAATAATTATTACTGCTCTTTGCTACAGTAGACAGCAAAACTGTGTTACAGAAACATCGAAACAGACCGTGGCTCGTTAAGCTTCTGGCACTGTCTCTTCTCCTCTCATTAAGACACACAATAAATTGTGTCCCACAGCAATGACAGAGTGCACAGAGGGGGCTGCTGTGGCTCACCTGAAGGTAATGGGACATGGCAAAAATTGCTGCTATGCAGAGTGTAGATATCAGCTACGAAGATGTGTGTGAACTGCCATCACCAGCAGTCTGCACTACAAGTGTGCATAGGCAGCCAAATAAGCAGGAAGGTTCTGTTTGTGGCTTCTTAGTTATAAAATTGTTGTTGGTTTTTTTTTTTTCTAAATGGCCCAGCAAGATGTCCTGGTCTTTTGCATGTTCTTTAATTGCACAGCTGTTAACGACTGACTCAAAACAATTGTGTTTAACCAGGGGTTTCCACATCATCTGCAGTGTCTGCTTTGTTCTTCTGGTGCCACAAAAGCTGAGAGAATAACTCAGTTCCTCTTCTCGTTTTAAAGACACTCAGAAAAAGAATCTCGTGCCATAGCAGCAGTAAGCTGATGTGAGTGAGTGTTGGCACAGAGAGGTGAGCCTCCGGGTTTCGCTTTCAGAACAGACCCTTCGTGTGGCAGGAGTGACTGTGATTTTAATAACTACAGATGTAAAGGAATCGCAGATGGTTTTGTTGATATTTGGATCTGTGTGTAAGTGAGCCAAACAATAGCAGGAGAGACCTGTTAGTCTGTGTGCACCAAGGCTTTCCACAGCTCTTCATAAGCCAATCAAATAAGCAGTGTTCCCAATTTGTACAGAGTGTCACTGCACTGTCTTCCATGAGAAACAGTGAAGGTTTCAGTGCACCAAGAGGCCTAATGCCTTGCAGGATGGTTTGCACCTCTCTTCCCATCGCAGCAGAACAGAGTTAGGAGCACGTTGGCTTGATTCTGTCTCCACGTAACACTAAACCCTCAGATGTGGTTTGGGGCTGAATACATACATGCATCACTGCTCTTGCCATGTGACAAATGAGAAAAATGAGAGCCAACAGTTGGAAATGGACTATAAAGGAGAGGGAGCGACTCAAAGCAAAGGGCTTTGGAGGATGTAGGAGAAACATCACCAAATGCTATGTCTGTCTGTGCAGCACTGACTATTTATATAGCCAAGGCTTCTATGGTATGAGACATTAATGTCCTATTGAGCACATGAGTTACTTTCTGCTCTCAACCACTCCAAGCAGACCCTGGGGGAAGGGAGAAGTGAATAAAAAAGGGAAGCAGAGCATTTGCTGAAAGTCGCAGGTGACAGGGTCACTTAATTGACCACAAACAAATTCTTCGGGATGGCAGCTTACCCAAACAAGCCACTGCCATCACCCTTTGCTCTCCAGGGCAGATACATCTTAAGGCAGCATGAGAAAAGCAGAAGGATGGAAGTGGGAAGGGGGCAATAGGCGGGAAAGTCATAGGAAGGTGGGAAATGTGGTGCTGGCAAAAAATAATATGTATGTTGTGAAGACAAAGCCCTCATTAGTCAGAGAAGTCTGCAGACTGTAATGCCATCCAGGACACCTGTCAGTGCAGGGACAGAGGGGGGCTGTTTGATCCTCATCTATTTCTTGCCAGCGTGGCTCAGCTCTGTCTCTGTTTGATCTACCAGAGGTTTCGATGGCTGACGCTGTGGCCCACTCTGCAGCCTGCAAGGCTGGAGATAAGTCTTCAGAAATACCCAGCTGACCTTGGAATGAGCTTTGCTTGGATTTGCTTACAGGTGGTGATCAAAAATACCGTGTGACGGCTGCTTAGTGTGAAATGGATCCCTTCCATACAAAAGCACATCAGTGTGTATTGCAAAACACAACTTGCCCAGCCGGAGATGCCAGAGATGCCATACGCCATTCTTGACACCGCCAATGTAAGGGGCTTCTTCAGGCTGCTGAGAAGTGGTTGAGAAGCAGTCTAGTGTTACAGGAGTGCATCCAGCGAGTGCCCAAACCCCCACTGTCCCTCCTGCCATTCGGATTTGTGGCAGTGCACCTCTGGTTTGCTAGGCTCCGTATTACATTCATTTACATTGCATGGTGAAGAAGCTTTGTTTTCCCCTCTCGATAACTGAAGCTATTTCGACCCACTGTCACAAGAGATCTGCACTTGACGACAAGCCAACTGTTCGTGCTGCTGAACAGAGAGATGTTCAGTGGCCTTTTGTATTCCTCTGTGATTTGGAGGCATGTTAAGTCAAGGAAAAGCACAGTGGATTTTTGCTGACTGCTGTGCACATCAGCATTTCTGATTTCACATCACATTTCTGATGCAGAAGTGCTGGGACCGTCTGGTGGGTGTATGTCATCTTGCAGAGCTGGACTGGCTGGCAATGGGCACAAAACTGGTGCACAGGAATATGGGGCTTCGTGCTATGGGGAGAGGAATTTCCTAGCACTCCTGCTCGGGGAATTTCATTAAAGAGAGCATACTTTGTTCTTGGTGCATGGAGCCAACTGCCGCAGACTGCTGCAGGTACGTGTTGTAATACACTGTGTTGGCAAAACAGCTGGTGGGTGGCTGATGGTGGAGATTCACGGGGCAGTGCTTTAAGCAGTTCACGTTCGTGGGTTTTGTGAAAATGCCTGAAGTTGATGATACCTGGTGAGGTATTAGAACAGGCTGCCCAAGGAGGTGGTAGAGTCACTATCCCTAGAGGTTTTTAAGAAAAGGGATGTGGCTGAGGAACATGGTCAGTGGGCATGGTGGGGTTGGGTTGATGGTTGGACGAGATGATCTTAGCGGTCTTTTCAACTTTAATGATTCTGTGATTCTGTCATTAGAGATTTGGGTTCTCTAGCTGATGTTCCTCTGATGAAACAGAGATCCAAGGAAAGGAATCCCCCTTAGAGAAGGGAAATCTGCTCTGTTTGCCTACTGAAGAAGGCATCTCTTTTGGTACTTCTTTTTCATTCTGCAATGGCAACTTCATGAAAATCAGTTAGAGAAGTTTGAGATAGTACTTAATACAAGGATTTAAAGGTGAACTGTGTTCACGTGTTCAGATAAGCTGGAAATGTTTGCCACCAACCATGGTTCCCAACACCTGGAGAACTCTCTTTTCTCTCCCTCAGTGATTTGGGAAATCTTATCCAGCCCACAGAGATAGAGATAATCTGAGCACTGGGAGCAAGACAAGGAGCACTCAGGTCCTAGACAGAAAAGATACCATCCCACTCCCATGTTATAGACACAATTTTGGCCTTTATAATCTTTACAAGGTTCAAGCAAGTGTCTCCAAATGCCCTACACTTTGAGGGTTTCTCTTGCTGGCTTGTACAAAAAGCAAAGAGACCCATCAGCTTTGGCGGCGGTTCAAGAGGAGCCAGGGATGCCATATGTGTTCACATCCTGGCCACACGTGGGGATGGTAATAAATAACGGGTTGCAAATGCATGTGTTGCTTTCTTGATTACTTGCTTTACTGTGGGATCTGCAGTATTGATTAATTTTAATCTACTTTGCATGTTATTTAGATCTGAAATTGAGCAGATTGCAGGGGACGGGGAAACTGCTCTAATTTTTAGGGAGTATACTGCATTTGATTAATTTTATGGCCTGCGTTGACTAAAAGCTTTTATCCCAGTCTGCTATCAATTTAACTCTCTGTGTTTGTCATTTTTTACTCCTGGGGTCCCGCATAATTCAGTTTTGTAAATTGATTTGCTTGATGTTTTCTGATCCTTCAATAAAGGCTTTTGGCATAGACTGCCTGTCCCTCGCTTTGCACGTAACCGGACAACAACCATCACTAAGGACAGAAATAGAATTGTATTAAATTAAAACGCATCCTGAAAAGAACAGAGTGCCCAGAGCAGACGCCTGGTAACGGTGTCTTTTGAAAATGCAGAAAGCGTAAAGCTGAAGTGCTGGAGAAAACCTTCCTCGGGGCTCAGTGGCAGCAGTTTGCAGTCTGCAGGTCTCCTCTCCTCCCTCCTGCTGCACCCCGTACCCATCCCACGGGGCTGCAGCCTCTGCTGGGACATGCAGCCACAAACGCCGTGCAGGTGCTTATTTCTGACCAGGAGAGAAGAAAAAGGCAGCGTTCCAGCAACATTAACATGTGTAAGAGCTGGGTGTCAGCTCAGCCCATCAGCAGGAGGGGCAGATGGGGCAGCGATGAGCAGCTGAGGTCCGCGCTGGGGAGCAGCGAGGTGCAGAGCCCCACTTACACAGGGGAGCCATGGGAATGACAGCCGTTTCATGGATTATATACCGCGGGTCAGCGGTGTTTACCTTTTGCTTTGGGTGTTTTTACTGTAGTCACTCCGGGCTATCTGCTGTCCTAAGGGCAAATTCCAATGAGGATTTTGTGTGTTGACGGAGATCTGTCCTTACTGGGAAGCTTCAGCTGAAGGCTGCTCACAGTCACAGGCAATCATTTTGCAGCAGAGATTATACAGCTCACGGGGCTTTATGGATGCAGAGTGTGAAGAAGTAAAATGATGGACAACTTCTCCAGGTGTGGCTGCTGCTATCTCAGCTACAGAGCCTCATTTTCCAGGCTCTGGAACAAAGCCCAGCACGCCGTTGTCAGCCACTCTCACCCTCTCCGTGCATCTCAGTTTGTAGCTGCTTAAACATGATGAAAACAAATCTTTAATAGCTGCTGCTTCCATCGTTACATTGAACTCTGTTTTCTATTCAGTTGCAAGGACAGCTAATTTCCAGCAAATGGGAACAATGCGCTCATATTGCTAATTCATGCCACTACACACAGACGTTCAGATTATGTTGTGCAGATCCAAATTCCATTCTCATTCATGAATGCAGCTCGCACTTAAATCTCGTTCCCAAACAAGAAGTCGGAAGCCCTGCAGCACTTCGTGACAAATTAAAAATGAAGCAGCAAAAGACAAACTGATTTTTTTTTTTTTAGTTTTTAAATTTCTTGCTAGCGTTTGAAAAGCAGGCTCAGGCTTATGGTGAAAGCAGGAGGAACCAGTGTCACAGGCAGATGATCTGCCAGGAGGCTGGCATCCACACCACTGCTGCACAAACACCGCTCCATCTTGGGTTGTGGTTATATGCGGGTGCAGGAAGGATGTTTGAGATAAAGGATTTGGGGCTGGATAACAATTTAAAGACAGAATTAACACTTTGAAGACAGAAGCGGAGCACGGACTACATCCCGGTGAAGGCCGGGCACTGATGAGAGCACAGCCAGGCATGTGATGTGACGGCTGGCTGAGCTTTTCCCCATGTTGGTCCTGGGAAGGGGCTGTATGAGACCCCCCCCATAGGGATGGGGAGCTCTGAGCTGCCCAGAGCAGCTCGGGGAGCTTGGTCCCATCCCGCAGCCTGTGGTAGATCCTCACCTAGGTCACAGCCCAACAGCTGGTGCTCTGCAGAGCCTCATTTGCAGCTTCTGATAGGAAAAAAAAATCACATCCTCTCAGGCTGCTTGAGTGAAATTGTTGAAACACTTTTTATTCTAAGAGAGAAATCACGGAGGTGTTCCTCGATCGAGCTTGCACGCCTCGTGTGGTGGCAGAGGAACAACGGGACCCGAGGAAACACGGCGAGGGGCAGCGCAGGGCCTCGGCAGGACGTGAGGAGCTGCAGGGCTCAGTGCTAGGCACAGCTGGGCTGCGTGTGCTGGGAGGGCTTTACAAGAGCTGGAGGTGGGAAGAAAAGCAGCGCACCGCCGAGCAAAACAGGCTGTAAGACTGAAGTTCGGTGCGCGGGATCCAAAGCTGCCCGCGTCCCTTTGCCTCAGGAGCACGGCCGATCTCGCAGAGCAGCTGAGCGCACCGCAACCGCGAAGCGGAGCCGCAGGCTGTCCCCCAGGTGCCCCCCAGGTGCCGGACCCCTCGCTCCCAGCGGGGGCTCGCAGAGCGCGGACTGACGAGCAGCACCACAAACTCGAGGAGCGACGACCGGATCCGGCTCCCGGTTCCCGCCCGGCCCCGGCCCCCCGCTCTCCGCCCGCTGCTCAGGGGCGGCCCGGCTCCGGGACCGGCGCATGCGGGCTGGCGGCGGGCGAGGCGGCGGCGCTCAGGTTGCAGCCGCAGCCCCCGGCCCTCCTTCCTGCCCGCCTACCCGGGCGGAGAGCACCCGGCCCGGCCGCCTCTTTTCCCCCCTCCCCTCCCTCCCCCCTCCCCTCGTCCCCTTCCCTCTCCCTTCCCTTCCCTCCCGGCCCCGCTGCCAGGGGCGAAGCCGCCCGCCGGGCCCCGCGGTGAGTGCTCGTCCCGCCGGAGTTTAGCGAAGGGCCGGGGTGAGGGGGAAAGTTTGGGGGGCGGCCGAAGCGGAATGGGGGAGGGTCTTCCCGGGCTATCTCCGGCGGAAGGGGGCTGCAGGGACCCCCTGTCCCTGTGCGGGGCTTCCACCCTTCCTCCTCCTCCTCCTCCTCCTCCTCTTCGGGGCTTTTCTCCTCGCAACTTCTCGTCCCTCCGTTTCCTTTCTTCCTCTTTCTTCGCTTTCTCTTCCCGGAGTTCGGGTCGATCTCCTCTCTCGGCGCTGCTCTGTGTGCCGCTATTGTCTATTGCGAGGTACCGCGCGGCCCCGAACTCCGTGCGGACGGAGCGGGGCGATCGCAGCCGTGTGTATGCGTACACACACGCGTATATCCGTACACACACACACACACACACGTCCACGCAGCGTGCCCGGAGCCCCAGGCTGGCCCCCAGCCTCCCTCCGCTTCCCCTCTATTCAACCCATTGATATGCTGATGTAGGGGCGGGCGGGGGGGAACCCTCGAGCTGCGCTGACGCAACTTTGTATCCGCGTTTGTTTGTTTCCTCGTTTATTCGGAGCCGATAGCCAGCTCTCCGCTTTGTGCCGGAGTCTCCCGAGCGACGGCCGCTGTCGGCTTTTCCCCATCTTTGCGGGTGAAGTGTTTTTTGGGGCTCTGAAGTTGTTCCGAGGGTCGTTGCCGCGGGGCCCGGTTAGTGCCTGCTCGCCGATGTCCCTCTCATTTACGCCGCTTTGGAAGCGAATCCCGGCCGAGGATTGGCAAAGTCGGGGCGTTTCTTAACCTGCGAGTCCTCAGAGTTCGTTAATCCGCCGTGTGCCTTGTGGAAAGGAGCTGGGGTCGGTGGGAGCTGGGATGCTGAGCTCTGAAGAGGGCTCTGCCCGGTGACCTTCGCAGCCCCGGGAGTTCTGGTGTAGGAAATGTGGTTTCTGATGTTTGTAACTGGTTCTGGTTGCTCAGGGGGCTGAGGCTCTGTGCTGGCAGCAGGCAGCTGGGAGCCGGGCTGGTCCTGGGCAGCCATCAAACTTGAGGTGCTCATGGAGATACGCAATGCCGGAGAACTATGTCAAGCACGTAGAGCTCCCGAGCAGCACTCGGTTGCTCTGAGCTCCGCTCTTCTGCTGCCGGTTCTGGATCGTGCAATCCCACTTTGATTTTAAAGGCCCACGTGACATTATCTCACTTTTTTTTTTCACTCTTTTTTTTTCCTCCCTCTTCCCCAGGCCCCATAGCAGGGTATGGGTGCGTGAAGCAAGGTGGAGGATATCTGGCGTGAGTTCAGACCTGTCCAAATCTTGTGTGCGTTCGGTGTGAGCGTAGCACTGCCTGCCCTCTCGGAGCTGCACTGCCCTGGGGCTGCTGCTGGCAGGGCCTGGCTGTGGGGTTCTGCAGGGCGGACGGGTTCTGTAGGCAGCCCCATGACAGGGCTCTGTGGGGACACGCCGTGCTGTGTCCTGGTGTCCCAGCCCATGGCTTGCTCCGGTGGCCAAGGGATGCTTGGCATGGCCCGAGCAGTGAGGACAAGATGCATTCAGGCACAGCAGGAGTAGTCCTGATGTACAGAGCCCCACCAGGTAAGTGGAGGCTTTTAACCATGCTGTGGGGGAACTGAGAGAGCCGGGGTTATGCAGAACTTGCTGCTAATCTCCCAGCAGGATCTGCTCCTCACTAAGCTGTGCTCTGGTCCGGGGTACGCTGCTGTGCTAAGAGGAGGATTAAGTACAGCTGAAGGAATCTGGTTATGCTATCTGAAGACTGAGGTAGGGCAGCAGGCGATAAATTATACCAGAGGGAAAAAATGCTGGTAGGCTTATTGCGGCGTGTGCTCTGCTGGTTACAAGGGCAGGGGCTGCTTTTGTGTAGTTCTCTGCTGGCTTAGCTTTTTAACAGAGCTACTTAACAAAAGGCAATGTAAGTCACTGTGCCTGCTGCACCTCTTTCTTTTCCACTCTGTATCCAGGACGCCAGGTATCAGTTTTCCCTGCCCGGTGTTCGGTGGTGTTCCACTTGCTTATCAAACAGTCCTAGAAGCAGTGCTGTAGCTGGTTATCTCTGCCATCTTGATGAGTGCTATTAATGCTGTTTCTGTAGGGGTTCCCCGCACAGGCAATAAATAGCCTGGAGTAAATTAAGCCATGCAGCTGATAAGTATGGAGAGCATACCTGGGGTTCAGTGTTGCTGTAGTGGGGAAGGAGTTAGGAACTGGGCTGAAAGGCAGGAAGGAAACGATGTGCCCTCATAGACTGATCGTGGCTCTGTGTGAGTAAGATGGTGACTTCCAGCCAGAGGATAACATGGGCATGAAGTGCAGGTGGAAAGCACCTCGGAGTGCTGGGCATGCTCAGTGCCTGTCTGTTGTTGGAGTGCACTGATCACCTGTGGCATAAAGGTGAGAGGTGCGGGTAGCTCTGCATGTAGGTACAGCTCTGCTGTGGGGCTGCACCTCTCCCTTCTTTCATTGTTTTTTTAATAACTGCTGCCAGTAGTTTTGATGTGGGGAGGGAATCAGCCCCTCCTTGAATGTTTGGACGCTGAGATCGTGGTGGCACAGCCTGGCAGCACTGCTCTTAGTGGGCATGGTGGTGACGGGTCGATGGTTGGTCTGTATGGTCTTAGTGGTCTTTTCCAATCTTACTGATTGTATGAAGAGCAAAGCCATGGAAGTGGCATGTCATCCTCTTTCTTTCTTACTTACTTTCTTTTTTTTAAACCTGCCTTTCTCCCTTGCAAATGACCTTTATGCAGATGTGGAGGCAGAGCTCATCACTGCTTAGTTCCCTTCGTTAGCGATAAGGAAATAATGTTGGCAGCGCTCCGGGGTGAGCTGCTCTGCTGGGAACTTGGTGCTGCAGTCAGGCTGTATGGCTCTCTCTGAAATACATACGTCATTACGTTTCTGTTCCCTTTGCCACACAAGTGAGGTGACTTCTTGCTGAGTGCCCCTGGGGCTGCAAGCCTGGTGATTTTTGATGGCAAGGAAGGTGTCTGGCTGCAGTGCCTGTCCCCATTTTACAGCATGGGTGATGATGATGATGAGGGATGTTACTCAGAGCCAGTGAGTTAGTTACTTCCTTCTAGAATCCCTTAAGTCTACAGTTTACTTCTGTGCAGGCTGAGGTTCGATGTCCTGTGCAAAAGTAAACCCTGACGTTTTTTATCATCTCTTTTTTCTTTATAACCATTTTAGGAACACTTACACATTGTTGAAGAAAAGGGCGTAATCGCAAATACTTGCAAGTAGTCAACAGTCCTAAAAAAGGACACAGCGGTGTGATAACTTGCTGAAAATAAACTTTAATTCTGTTGGAGCTGTGCTCGACCCCGTGTTATGTCGTCATGCCCTCTAGCAAGATCTTTGTGTGTGTTTAAAAGGAGGAACCTGAAAATCAGAAGGCGGAAAATTTCTGGTGTGATTTTTATAGCGGGTGAGGAAAAAGTTGAAATCCTTCCTGGAGTGGCCGTGCAGTTCCTGCAGCACAGGCTCTGAGCTGCACCACTTTGGGACCTCTCAGATACTGAGCATGGGCTTAGAGGAAGCCTAAGAAGAAAACACCCCTAGAAGGACAGCATTCTGCACAGCTGCTCCTCTGTGGTGCTTTTCAAGGTGTTTGAGTACAGCCCTTGCAACTCGTCTTGTTTCCTCTTGCAGCTGTGACTTCAGGTATTTTGGTGCCTCTGAGTGGGAGGGGAAATCAAATGGGTGGTGAATTCATTCAAGTGAAGATGATGAATGCCGGTGAGACTTCTTGATGTGTGTGGTTTACTGAGATTGTCCTGGAGAAGAGCAGGACCCCGTGCTGAGAGCCTACCTGATGCGCTGTGTTTCAGTCCCAGCTGTGTCTCTCAGCTTTTTATCACTCGTGGCTAATGCAGATCGGAGCAGTAAGTTATGTTAAGAGCTGTGACAGGCTCTGTAGCTTCATTTGAATTGTATCTGAGTTTTCTGGCGAAGTTACTTGGGAAAGTAAATCTCTCTCCCGATGTGTCTCTGCCCCCAGTGGTGTAGCTGCTGTGTAAGTCTGAGTGCTGCAGCTAATAAAACCATTGCAAACAAGCGCTTTGGCACGAAGGGCTGCCTTCAGACTCCTACCACTGACTCACCCTTGCTTTTTCCAGGAGCTAACACACCTGGTGTGTGTCACGCAGATGCTGGCTCTTGCAGCTCTTCCTGCTGGCGGCAAAGGGGCTGCGAGCATCCCAGCATGGGCAATAGTAAGGAAGGGAAAACGGGGACTGGCAAGGCTCGAGTTTGCTGCAGTGAATGAAAGGGCCTCGTGTGGAGACCGCTTGGTTTATAGAGTCATTTTCCTCCTGAGCTTCCTTTGGGATGCTGGAGCTTTGGGTCCCAGAGTAGTATTTGGACAATGGATGCTCGGATGGAGGAAGCAGGTGTTAAAGGAAGGGGGAAGTGAGCTTTTTGGAGGAAGGGGACACAGGATGGCACAGTTTGGTGATTATGCACAGCAAGGGACAGGCTGTGCACAGTGCAACATGCTTCCTAGTTGCTGAACCCCCCGTTGAGATCACAGCAGATCTGGGGCTTGCCTTCCTCAGATGGCATCCCTTGGTGAGTGTCAGGCTTGAGGCTGCGCACCTGAAGTTGTGTGTGATCAATCTCGTTGCTTTTGTGCCACGCTGCCTTAAATCTGCACACCTGTAACTCCACATTTTGCACTCGAGGAGCGCCGTGCTTTGCTTTGTGTGACCTGGATGTCAGCAGTTCCCGTAAGCGCGATCTGAAGCTCCTTCAGTCGGTGCAGATATCGATCCTGGAGATGAAAGCAAAATGCTGCGGTTCACATGCTACGTAGCAGATGTTTTTGCATCTGCAGCTGACAGACTTCCCACACGGGGAGCACCGACAGCGCTTTGCATGTCTCCGCGGGATTTGCGGAGCTTCCCTGGGCGAGGCCGTCAGTTTTTCCATTGCTGAGTGCTTTGCAGCCGCTCCACCCATTTTTATGATGAGTGATCATCGTCTGAGAGCACGGCCCTGCACGAGGTGGTGAGCAAACCTTTCGTTGCGTTGTATGTAAATGTTTGTGCTTTCTCTTCTCCTAGCAGCTGCGGAGAAGGTGGGTTGTCTGAGCCGAGGGGTTGGTAGAGAAATTAATGCTAAACCCCTTCTTTATGTACTGCTGCAAAGAGAAGTTTCATGAAACCAGCGTCCATTTCACAAGCTCCAGGTGACTCCTTAGCACTTCTGTGTCGTGCGAGGCAGAACATTACTGTTAGCTGCAGGTTTTCCTGCATCAAGCAGTGCAGTCACCAACAGGAAAATAAACTGGTGTATGGTGGGGTTGAGTTGTGCTGGTTTCAGTGCAAGGACCGGCCCCATCCAGCCTTTCTTCAACGTGGGCTCAGCTCTGGGGCCACGTCTTCCTTCTGCTGATGAATTTTGGAGTGTGTTTTTTGTGTTGCTGTTGCCTGACCCTCTGTCAGCACAGAGGCTGAGGGATGGAGTCGTAACTGGGTTAACAGTGCCCTGTTGTGTTCTTGAGTGGGCGTCTTGCTCAGCTCGTCTGGAAAGCGTCGGGGGAGTGGGGTGATGGGGAGGCAGTGGGGTGGTGTGGGAAATCGTCACCCACTCGATATTTTGTGATTAAAGCAGAGCTTTGGTCCCAACTTTGATGAGCTAAGCTAGAGAAAGAGCCAGCTCATTGCTCGAAGGGCTCACGAGCTGGAACTGGGGATCATAAATGCGTTTGCATGGACGTTAATTGTTTGCAGTGCATATTGAAAATAGGAAAATTGAAGTAGTACTCAAAGTAATCAGCTGCACGTTGGGTACATATCGTTTTCCCCACCTTCCTTTTGGACTATGCACAACGATTGTCCATCTGCAGAATCCATCCGAGTTCCACATTTTTCTCTGACCTGGATATTTTGCTCTTCACCCCTTCAGCTTGCTTATGGGCAGTAGTAGCCTTATGCAGGTAGGTGTTCCGTCTTCAGACGGGCTATCTGCTGAAGAGGTGTGCTGCAAACCTAGGTGGGCTTCCTTCTGCAGCTGGAATGAGCTCTGTTTAAACTGCACAGTGCTTAAGACCTCCCTGGTTTTTGCTTGATCAGATTAACTAGGATTTTGGCAGGACTTTGTGCTGCTTTTTTCTTAGCCAGTCGTCTTCTGTGTTGAGCCTTCAGTAACTTTCTTGCTTTGTAATCTCAAAGTTCAGAAGTCATCGGGCTGCTGGAGAATAAAGAGAGATCCTGTCCCAGTGGCAGTGAACCCAGGGAGTGCTCCGCGTTGGTACACCTGGTGAGCTCTGAAGCGATGGATCAATAGCAATCCCACCTTTACTGTACGACTGCACTGTCCAAAAGTGTTTGAAAGGTGTAAAAATGATCAAGTGTTTTCAGTGAGTGTCAATTTATCCAGTCCTTTGTGCTTGTTTTTCTTCTTCCCAGAAACTAATCTGTGATATCTTCTCCAACTTTTTACGAGAAATCCAGTCTCATTGGTGCTTCTGATATTAAGAAAACTCTGTTTGCATAAATAAATACCTACGTGTATTTACGCCTTGGGCTTATGATAGTGCAGGGCCAAGAGAAAACGTGGGCCTTTTGGAGGAAGCGTGCTTAAACTCTGCTTAAGTTTTGTCTTCAGGAATGCTGCGGCGTTTGGTGTTTGCTTTGAGGGAGCTCGACTGTTTGCTCTGTAAGGATTTCTTTCAGACAGCCTTAGCCAGCGCTGGCTGTGAGCTGCCGGATAACCGGGGAATGAAGGATGAGGGTTAGCTCTGCATCCACGGACCACCCCGAGCATTGGGAGCAGACTGGGGCTGGTGTTGGGCAGTGGGATGCAGCTGGGCCAGGGCAGGGGTCAGGCCATGGTCACTGGTTTTGTTCACCTCCATTCTGTCAGCTTTCTGATTCCTATTGGAGAATAAACCTGCCGTGCCCAGCCCAGAGCAGCTCTGATGCCGCCAGGAAATCGAATAACTCCCGATCTATTCTTAATTTCTTGTGTTTCCTGTGGTTATATTGTTTGTGTTACCAGCCCTAATATTTACATACCTTTCAGTGAGCTTTTTTTTTTTTTTTCAGAAGATACTGCTTTGTTCCTATGCCTTGCAGAACAGGTTCTTCCTTTTTTGTTTTTTTTTTCTATTAGCTAAACAACTTACTTTCTCAAAGGAGTGGGGGGGGAAGCATTAGAGGAAACACCAAAGGGAGATATATCTAAGAATAGAATTGTTTTTTTGCTGATGATATGCTAAGACTCATTCTAAACTTGCATCTACCCTTCCAAATGTCCTTGGGCGTTTTGAGGGCTTTGTAAAACTTCCTGCCTATCAGATGTCGTGTTTGTGGGTGCTGTGCCTGAATAGCAGATGCACTGACAGTTGGGATTTTAAATGCAAAGGTGCTTTTATGAAAACCCTTGTAATGTGATGTGCCACTCAGCGGGCTCTGCAGTGCTGATGCTGAAAATCAGTGTTGGTGAATGCTGTCCTGCTGTGTGGCTCTGGAAATTCAAATACAGGTTTCTCCTGTGATGTGAGGAAGACTTCACAATGTATTCTGTTCCCCAGAGAAGTGCACATCAACCTTTTCTTGCTGTGATGGTTCTTCCATGCCCTTTATACCACTGCTCTTCCCGAATGTATTTCCTTAAAACAAATAAGGATTTCCTCACTTGTAGTTCTATTTGCCCATTGATGAATAGTGGCTGGGCAGCCTGTCTAGTTCTGCAGTGAGATAGTGTCACCATCTGATTTGCTTTGGTGTGCACAGTGTGCCGTGGTGGTGCCCTCCGTGCAGTCCCTGGTCTGTGCAGAGCTCACCAGCATCACACTTTACAGGGAACATGATGTTATTTTTTTTCCTCCCAGTCTCTTGGTGCTGGGGGCAGCTTGGAGTGGGCTTGGAGTGTCGTTGGATGTGGTCTGAGTGCAAGGCTGTGGTGTTTGGGGTGGATGGAGCAGCGTGCGGAGGAGCAGCTGATCCCAAAGCTGTTGGGGCTCAGGATGGGAGGGTTGGACGAGTGCTGCAGAACTGCAATTTGCTCTGGAACACAAAACCTGTGGCACGTAGCGCAGAATGAAACAAGGGGGGATTTAAGAGTGGTGATATGAAAGGGTTTTGCTTTGCCCCCTCAACAAAGGCTGTGGTGAGATGCTTCCCTGCTGCTGCGTTTTCCTTCTTTCAGCTGCCGGTGGCACGGTTATTGCTGGATATAAAGAAATGTAAATAACACCAAGGCAGTGAACCCAGCGTTCCCGGCTCCTTGGAAGCATCCTTGAATGGAAACATCTGTCCGTGAGCCCTCTGCGGTGCGCTCACACAGCTGCACTGTTACTCCGGGCTCTGTGCAGTCCTACTGAGTCTCCTTGGCTTTTGCACGTGAAACCAGGTCCTGAGCAGGAGTGGGAGGGAAGGAAACTCCGTGAAGCTGCAGCAGCAAGCACCACGAGACGGGTAGGAAACCACCCTGCTGATGCACGTGGGGCTTTTTCTTGAGCCTGAAGTGGGAGAACTCAGTGGCTCTCTGCTGAGTGGGCATTAAAAAGTCCAAGAAATGAAGCGAATAATACAGGAAGCACGTAATGAATGTTTTGTGATTGGGAGAGATAGTAACTGGGGCTCAGAGCCCTGAGACTGCTGCAGGATGTAAACACCGACACGGGCGGGTTCTGTGCACCGGTAGCGTTGGCAGCTTTGGCTTTTCATGCAGACTCAGTGCTCCGTTTGCTGCAGGTTTCCTGTAAGCTGTCAGCAGCGCTGTCAAGAGTTTTTTGAGATTTTAAGACAGGTCAAAAATCTCCATCATCCATTGCTTTGATGCAGAGCGGGGTCGCGTGGCTGGATTCCCTTCGGGTGGGGGCACACAGGTTGAATGAAAGCAACTTGCTGTGATGTGTTTATGAGAACGTTTCTGTGTGTCTTTTAAAACATCAGTGTTTTGTTTGTTTCTTTCTGTTGTCAATACGTGCAATACTGTTTCTCCGAGGGAGCCCTTCGCTGTGCTCGCCAGCAAATAATTCAGCATGCAGTGTGTCCGGCTCTGAATGAGGAAAAAAAAGTGGGTTATTCATAACATAAATGACATACTTGGAGTTAACTAAGATTGAAATTGCAGTGAGGACAGGCTACCGAGGGTTTCACTCTGCCTGGACTTAAAGCCTGCATCGGAACCTGCAGTCACATTTGAGCTGCCAATCCAGCCGTGCAGTGCAGAATGCCTCCCCATCTCAATTTGAGTCAGCTAATCCCAAATTTGAAGTGAATTAGGGTGGGGCTTTTTTTTTTTTTCTTCTTTTCATTGGGCAGATTAACAAAGAATTATTCTGATTTTTATTTTCCCCACTGAGTCATTTCTAATTGTAACGCAATCATTTCATAACACAGAGGGGATTGCTTCTGCTGTCTCTCTAATGTCTCTTCAGGATTTCCAGCACTGTAAATAATTGCTCAAGGCGAAGGTACACTAATGTTATTTGATGAACAGGAAGTCTACAAATAGCTGTGGTGTTTTGCTGTAATTACATTTGCAGTGATGCAGGTGCTTGGTCTTACCGGTGCTCCAAAGAGTGCCATGTGTCAGAGCGTGTGTGTAGGTGGGTGTCGGAGGGAAAGTCCAGCAGCAGGATTGAATTCAAGGGTTAAAAAAATGCCCAACCACTGTCCCACTCCAAGAAAAAAAAAAAAAGAGAAGAAAAAAAAGGATCTGTGAGTGATGTTGGATGCAGTGTGAGGGTACTCTGCGTTTCTGGAGTTTCATGACCTTGTGTCATTAGGCTGTGAGTTTGTTTGGGAACACGCTGATGCTGGAGAGGGGATGCTGTGCAAACAGGACTGTTCCTGCGGGTGATGATCATAGCCAAAATGGTCCTGGAGTAGTTTTGGGGGAATCTTGGCTCGCGTTCATGGAGCTGAACTGCTGAGAGAGGCCTGTGTTGTGGAGGAAAAAGGAATGGGAAGGGAGGAAGCAGACTGGGAGAGGAGGTGTGCGCAAGATAGATGGAGCATCACTCAGCCTCTCTCTTCGGAGTCCCTTTTCTGCCCTCTAGAAGTGGTCATTATTTCATGCGGGCTTAGAGAAGAAACTGGACTGCACGTGAGGGGCAGAAAACTGCAGAGCTGTGCAGAAACTTAGTGCAGAGGATTGTAACTGGGGAATGTGCTGATGCCTTCAGCTGACTTTGGCCTCGATGTCTTGGGAGATATAGTGGGCTGTTCGTGGGGTGGTATAGCATTCACCCTGCTCATGCTTTGCACTGATTCTGAGCTCTTCTCTCAGCCTGGGGCATTCCTAGGAATGGATTTGTTTGAGTTGGAAGGCATGTTTAAAGGTGATTAGCCCAATCCCCCTGCTATGAACAGGGACACCTATAGCTGTCAGGGTGCTCAGAAGGAGGGAGCCGTTCTTGAAGGAATGACTCTTATCAGGGGTATGACTTCTTAAGCTATTTAAACAGAAATGGTGCTGTGTGTTCAGAAAGGGGGAAGCATAAATATTCCAAGAGTCTAGTCAGTCCTGTGGTTACGACTGTAATTATGAATGGCCCTCCCTGAGACATGCAGTGATAACTGCAGTGCTGCCTTGTTATAAATACAGCATCTTCTGTGCTATTGTTCAGAGTCTCCTTTGGAAGCCTGATTTAATAGTTGAGCTGAGTGAATAATTCAGAAACTTTTTATCAAGTGCTTGTTTAAATTTTCAAATGAGCTCACCATAACCTTTTTATGCACCCCTCCTGCATGTGTCATACAAGTATTAGAATAATTGAGTTTTACTAGCGCAAATGTTTCTGTGAAGCAAATTTTCAGAGCTTGATGTATGACTGTTTATGGAAAGGGGAATGTTAAAATCTTGCACACCAGCATCCATGCCAGAAACTCTCACTTGCTTACTTAGGGAAAGGGGAGGGGGTGAGGGACCCCGGGCTTCATTCGAGCACTCCCAGCTAAGCCCATCCATCAGTCTGACTGGTATGCAACTTGAAAACTGAACACGTGGTTGAAGGAACTCCTGTTATATCTTTTTTCCAAGCCTTTCTAAAACAGTAGGAGTACTTATTTTAAAATATTTGCTTTTTTTTTTTTTCTTCCGTTAAGTACTATTTCTGACTTTATTTTCTTCTCTCCCCTCTTTATATGAGAGCAAGCAGCACATCTGAGCTGCATTGATTTAGCATCACTGAAGTAGCTCAGCACTAAGAACGCCCATGATCCTCTGCTCATGGCATGAAGTCCTGAGTCTGGAGGACAGCCTTGAGGATGGGACTTTGGGATTTTGGTTCTTTTTGACTTTTGTCTCTGATCTTTACTTAAAAACTCCTTAAGCAGATGCAAAAAAAAACCAAAAAACCAAACAAACCAAAACCATAGCATGGTCTTCAAAAGTAACAGCATTTGTTTTTGTTCTCAAAACCAAAAATTGGATGTGCAGAAGACAGCCCGTGATGTGTTGGAGCCCAGTAAAGCTATTCATCTTTGGGTTTCCTGAAGCTGTCACATCCATGAAGTCTTATTTTAAACTGAAGCAAGATGAGTTGTGTCCAGATAAGTATCCATGAGCATTGCTCGGTTGTGACTTCTGATTTCCAATTGTGAAAACTGTTGACTGGAGATCACCTACTCTATGCCTTTTCTTTTCCTGGTAGTGCACTGAGTACCATTGGTTCAGCAGCTCCAGATTGCCAGTGCTGGCTCCTCAGACTTGAAAACGAACGGAAACGTTTGGGAGCACTTTCTTTGCTTGTTTTTAATTAATTATTGGCACAACAAGAGTTGTTTCATGACAGGAAAGACCCAACAATCTTACAAAACGTGCAGAACAAGCAGGCTCTGTCTTGTCATCCGATTACGACACTCCCACCGTAGGCAACACCCCTCCAATTTTGATAAACTTGCCCTTATTAGTGGTGTAAAACTGCAAATTAAGTAGTCTGTACAATTGCTTTTGTGCACTGTATATTTCTAACAGGATATTGTCTCCACAGACATCGCAATGCAAAGAATGAGTGAGGACGGGTAAGCAATATTGCTCCCATTTACCATGCGGGGAATCCGAGACGTGGCAGCTTTTTATGAAATCCCCTCTACATGTGAGCATTTGCCAACTAAGCTGTTGTAGTTTACAATGGAACTTGTTGATTGCAACAGGCAATATCTCCACTGCGAGGAGAGTGAGTGCCAGCTCTTTGCCTCGAGTGATGTGTGCGGAGATGTAGGCTGGTGGCAGAACTAGAAGCAGCTGCTGTCTCCTGGTTCCCTGCTCCTGTGCTTGGTCACCTTGTGTTTTACGTCTTTGCCCATATAGGAGTGTAATAAACATTTCATTATTTTCGCTTGCCTTAATCTCATTTAGTATTGTCAGAGGGAAAGCTGTTAACAACCTGACATCTATTTGGAAGGGATGGAGTCATTAAGAAAAGCACCGTTGGTTTCTTCTGAAGCTGCATGCTGTTTTCTGCTGTGGGTGTTTTGATTCTTGTTTATTTTGCAAGCTATTTTGGAGAAGAATAGTCTGGGAGAGGGGAAGGAAGAGGCAGGCATTACCCTTGCAACCATCATTGTTAGCCCTGACTTTTGGTAGAAGTTTGCTTCTTTGGCCTGACCTTTCAAAACTTGAGAAATGTGGTTTTGTTTGCATTTCCATCTTTTTACGTTTTAAAACAATTGTAACTATACCAGATTGTTTGAACGTTAATAGGGGGAATGTTTTTCAGTGTCCTGATGGGATTTCCAGGCAGCTTTTCATCAGCCGAGTGCTATAGCAAGCTCTCAGTGGCAGGGTTTGCTTGGTTAGCTCAGAGAATCTGCAAAGCAACTGTTTAAAATTGCTGACACATGTTGAGTAATGTGGAAATCACCATCCTACTCCACTGAAGTCTGAGTGCTCATGCCTGCAACACGAGCAGGATCTGACCCTGAAAATTACACGTGAACTGTCTTAATCTGGAGAGCATTTCCTAGACAGTGTCTTCCCTTTGACTCTGTGTGGTTTATCCAGTCGGCCTTGGGTATTGTTTGATTTTCATTTCTTTTTCAATTTATTTTTTTTTTCTTGCCCACTCTCTTAAAAATATCCTGTTCTGTCTTTTTGTTCATGTGTATATTTTGGATACTAACTTTAAATGAATAAAAATCTCTCTGTTCTGTAATTGAATATCAAGAGGAGCCATGCTGCCTGTTGGTGGCACCGAGGCCTGCCTGGGGCCTACCCATGGGCTGTGACACTGGGACTGATCCATATCACCACGGCAGCGTGGAGGAAATACACAGCAGCCTCAGGACCTGGAAAGTCCTGGGACTGAGTTCTGAGGTTGAGTGTCCCCCTCAGCAAATCTGCAGACGATGCTAAGCTGGGTGGTGCAGTTGGCAGAAGGAAGGGATGCTGCCGTCCAGAGAGACCTGGACAGCTTTGAGAAATGGGCCCACATGAGGCTCAGCGAGGCCAAGTGGAAGGTGCTGTGCTTGGGTTGGGGCAGTCCCTTCCAATCCAAGCCATTCTATGGTAATTCTACCAACAGTGCTATTAATATAATGCTCATTATTAGAGAAAACCGTGGTCTTCCACCTCTGTCCTGCAAACCTCTGCTGTTTTGCTTTGGAGCAGCTGTAATGAGCCTGTACAGCTTTCCTTCCTTCTGTTGCGAATAAATCCAACCACCTTATCTTCTGCATCGGAAAGTCTTCCCTGTTTAACAGCCTCTCTAGGAGCACACATAAAAGAGGCTTTCACTAGCTGACAGGAAGCGAAATGAATAGAGGAACTTTTGATAATGGCCTGTCTGTCTGAGCGCAGGATCAGCCCAATGAAACTGTACCAGATTGGTGAATGATAGTGCTTCAGCTGGGGCCAGAATTATGAGTTTTTAATCTTGAAACAAGCAGAGACTTCTTCCTCTGAAATAGTCATCAGCTCCCTCTTTGATTTGGGGCCTGCAGTCATCCATACTCGGCCAGTTTGTTGTTTTTTTTTTTGTTGAAGTCTGGTTTCATGAGTCTCTATGAGCTTTGGGTGGACTTATGTGCAGCAGTGGTTGTGAGGAGACCCGTTAGTGCCCACACGCTCCTGCAGATGCTGCCAATAACTGTCCTGTGTTTTTGAGCAGTCTGTTTTTTTTCCCTATGATAAGTTCTTTCATTTCAGCTTGGCTAATTGCCTTAGGCCTGGCTTGTCTGCTGCATAGCACCAGTTTTACTGTGAGCCATTGCCATCGATGTCTGGGGAGCTGTGCTGGTATAACGCTGGCAACACCACTGGAAAATGTCCTGTTGTTCCTGATATGTCTGCTGCCCAAGGAGCATCGCTTTGTCACATGTTGCTGTCTGAAATGCAACGTGATTCAGAATGGGTTCCTTTTTCTTATGTCAATTGAATGAGAGGTTTATCCTGCTTACTAAAATGTCGCACTTTTCTGTGTTGTTTCAGACCCATTTTCTTGGATTTTAGTAGTAGAAAGCTCTCAGCTGGCATCTTTGCTTAGGTAAATGAAGCTAAACCCTTTTATGGGCCCTTTTTTAGAATCACTTCCCCTATCTAAACTCTTCTGCATGTTGTGTTGCAATTGTGAGCTGCCGACCAGCTGCACTGCGTGTGCTGTGGTTAAGGCTAGAAGGATGTAGTAAGCAAAAGTAGGATAATGCCTGTGCTATGACATGAGGACCTCATTTATTAATTTAATCAGATGAAGTGGACTTGATGCAGAATAATGAAGTGCAGATTTCATCTGCACATTACTGCATCATATTATCAATTTAGAAAAGTTTATTTTTCCAAGGGTTTCTCTGCTTTTTATTTTTTAATTTTTATTTTTTATTTTTTGCCTTTTTTGAATGTCTGCTTTGTTGGCATTGCTTCATATCATATTGTGAGGAAACGAAAGTGTGGTACATTTACTCCATCCCTTTTTCTTCCCCTATTCTTTCAGCAGTTCTTGGAAAGGAATTTTGACATGGAGGACAAATCACAGAATGCTCAAGATCTGCATTTATTTATTTAGTCTGTCCCTAATTGTGGGAGGAACCAAATATCCCCCCTGCAACAAGTTTGCCTGTAGATATGCAGCTTATTTGGTGTGTTAGCTGGAGCTGCTTGTGATCCTGGATGAGAACAGTGACTGCAGTCATCAGAGGGAAATAGAGCATCCTTGTATCTGTGCTTGCAGCTCAACGAAGTGAAGTGAATCCAGTCTCACACCAGATCTTTGCTTTGGTCTGCTTCTTCCCGGTGTTTGTTCCTCTCCAGGCAGGAGAGCCGTTAGGCAGCAGCAGAGCCTTTTAACTTCGTATATTAGACACATCTATGAATATGTGCAGAGCTAGCTAATAAATAACCCAGGGAATGGTAGTTAAGAGGAAAGGACATAATTAATCCTGTCTTGTACTCAGCTTTAAAGTTGAGTCCAGAGTGGTAATGCGTTATGTGAGAAAGGTAAACACTGTCATTATTCAGCAACGAAATGCGCATGAGGCTGACACTGTTTTCCTCCCTTTGATTTAATAATTTTTTCTTTGCACCGGTTTTAATATCTGAGATGTCCTTTGGTACGCTGGAAGCGTGGTGAGGCCCTGCTCTTTCCCAAGGGTCATTACTCCTTTATTTTAATTCACATTCGTACGAATGCTGCTCTGCTGACACAGGCCGTGTGCCGTTCCAGAAGGCTCTGACCGCGTGTGCTGTGGGCTCAGCTCAGCTGTCATTCTGCAGTGCCAGGAGGGAATCGGTTTTATCAGGTGATCTCTTTTCAACTCCCCACACTGCTGTGTTTGACCCGGATCAAAGGCACATACCGTATAGAAGAAAAGAAATTCCCTTTGTGGAAATGCCGTTAAGAAGCTGATGTTTCTGGTTTTCTGGGTTGTTTTTGTTTTTTCCCCTGCTCCTGTACCAGAGTGCAGGGAAAACGCCTGACTACAGCACATGTAACTTTATGTGACCCTTCAAGCTCAACATTTGTTGAGAGAAGATCATAAAGGGTGGAAAAGAGCACTAAGATCACCCAGTCCAACCATCAGTGCACAGCCACCATGCCCACTGTCCCTGTCCCTCAGTGCCACATCTCCACAGTCCTCGAATGCCTCCAGAGATCCGTGTGTTCTGAGATCTCTGTGCCTCCCTAGCAAACTGTAGCACTCAGAACTTTTTCTGCTGTTCCCACTGCTGTCAGTTTAAAAGGGCCTGGTAATAAAGCAGTGTTGTAAATTATATTTCTGTGCTCCGTCAGGGTTCTTCTGATTCCAGAAAGCTTGCAAAACTCTCTGGAATGTGGAGAGGAAAGGGAGTCCTTCCTTGGAATGAATCCGAAAGACGTTGCATGTTGTCAGCTTGCACAAGCTTCCTTTCTTCAAAGTACGAAATCTCTTTTCTTCTTTTTAATTTTTATTGTTGAGGAGTGAGGTTCTGATAGAAAATTGATCACCCGTGGTGGATGGCATGAAGCACCTTGACTAGAGGGGCTACTGTTATGCGGTTTACGTGCTGGTCATTTGGTATCCAGTGGTCTTTTTATTTTGCTGAGCCAGACGCAGGGTTTCTCAGTTCCACAAGCGCAGCCGTGGGAGAGATGTGTTGGTTTTATGTTCCACCACTTGAGTGATGGGGTTAGCCCAAGATGGGGATGCATCCCTGGGTATGGAAATGCTCTTGGCCCGGATCTTGTCTAGTGATGTACAGCCTGAGAAAGGACCAAGAGGTCAACTTGAGCTTCTTCGGGAATGCAGTATATGTTCATTCTGTGGCATGTGTGGACTGTTACGGTCTTTGCTTTTTTTTTTTTTTTTTTCCTTTTAATTTCAGATGGGAAAAATCTGGCTACAAGCTCATGTAAATTTTTAAAAAGTGCTTTAATTGTAGCTTACTTTGCAGCCATTTCATTATTTCTATCAATCACAATGATTAATGATTGAGAACTTTAATTTTTGCCTTGGAAGCCAAGGAAGAAATGTTTCTCCAAGTCTGCCTCTTGCACCTCTCCACCTTACCTGTCTTCCTCCCACCATCTGGGCGATACCCTCAATCTGCAGACACTAGGATTTTTTTTTGCACAGATTGCAATAACTATGTAACTACTATGCATTTCTTCCAGTATGTGTTCCAGAAGCAAGCTTTTTCTGTTCCTGTCAGTTCAATGCTTGACTATTTTGATGGTGTATAGAAAACTGAACCTCTGGAACAAGCTAAAATGAACAGAAGCTTGTTTCCTCTTTGCTCACATAGCACTTATTCACTTCCCCATCTGCTTTGATTTTGAAGATCGCTCCGATTCTTCCTCTGTCTGACCCACTTGGCATAAGCTACAGAAGATTATCTTTCTTCAGTAGCCAAGTTTATAGGGCTCCAGCTTATTCGTAAGTAATCCTTTGAGTTTTGAGTGCTGCCTTTCTCTTCCTTCCCCCTTCAAAAGCTGACTTGCTGCCATTCATCTACAAATGGGAAAATGCTTTTGCAGTCTATAGGTAAAGGAGAGAGTTGGCTCAGTGGCTGTGCAAGAAGACATGGAAAATGTCTGACAGAAATCAATTTGCATTGAAGTGCTGGGCTCTACAGTTACTAAGCCTTTGACTTGTACATGTTCATAGATACAAATGAGTAAGAAGAGTAACAGAATGAATGTATTTGTTTTGGACTTCCCTTAGTAAGGGAGTGGTGAGGAACAAAAAACATACAAAAGGCTCGAGGTGGTCGACTTGTCATCTTTAAAACCTGACTTCATCATTTCTCATCACACCAAATGAGGCTGATCGCCTGCTGCAGTCCGTTGCTTTTGCTCTGAATGAAACAAGGAACGATTTCACATCTGCTTTTTTCTGGTAGCCTGGTATTTACCACAAGCATATGCGTTTCTGGGTTTTGGCTAGCTTTCCTCCTCCATCCTTCCTTAATTCTGCCATGCTTTCTAGCTTTTACACTGCTCCCGAGCACGGGGTGGTTTTCATTTTTGTTTTGCTTTGCTTTGTTGGCCTTGGTGTGGATACAGCTTTTCCAGTGGACTCTGACGTTCTGCAGAGCAGCTTCTTTCAGCTTGAGTTTCCAAGCCTTGTGACCCACGCGTGACCCTTCTGGCCCCTGGGTAGCCAGAGCCTTTGCACTGAGAGGCTGAGAGTTGGTCTTGCTTTGAACATGTGGGACTCTAAGTATTTCCTATTAGATATACATGTAGTATAAACAAACAGTTCTGTTAGTATGAGCTTTTTATCCTGATAGGACTGGAGACCTCTTATAAAGCAGTGAATATAACTTTAAAACTAATATTTGTCGTTATTTAAATAAACATAAATCAGGGTGATTGTAGCAGAGATGCTAAGCCACGGCCTGAACCTCTGATCGAGCACCTGGTGGGAAGGCAGGGCCAAGCCAGGGGAGCTCAGCTGCATGCAATGAATGCAGTGCACCTGAGTGATGGAAAGATGTGTAGCCGGGATCCACCCCTTCCCAGCCCTCATTTCAGGGTTGGCAGTGGAGATGAGGGTATGTCTTTGGAGGTCCCTGCCTGTCTTAAGCCTTCCAAGGGTAAGCAGATTTTCTTCCTTTGTTTCTGTGTCTGCTACGTTTGGGCTTGTTCTCATTTGCTGCATCCTAGAATTGTGCTGCTCTGCTATTATTGCTGTATTTTCCATTATGTTATAGCATTACAATGATATATGAAAAATACTGATGTTCCCAGCACAAGGACCTGAGAGCAGACTTACTTGGACATAGGTTGTGTGTGGCAGATACCGTATGGCTCTGTTGGTGTAGTATCTTTGCTGCTCTTACTGGTTTGTTGCAGGAGAGTCCGAATTGAAACCTCTTAACTGGAAAGGGTAAAGCAGCAGATTGCTTGCTGTAAAAAAGTCTTTTAGAGGGCTGGAGGATGGGAGTGGTTCCAAAGTCATCATGCTGTAAAGAGGTTTCCATGCTTGGCCGTTAGGTGTGTTAGAAAGGGATGCAAGAAGCTCCTTTGCTTTTAAAAAGTTTTCTAACTCAGCTGAAGTTCAAACTGTCCCATTAGAGGCAACAACCAAGTGATCGAGCACCTGTCTGAATGCTAGCGCATCCAAAACCACTGGATTGCTGGGAATCAGTGTTAACTTTTTGAAATCATGAAGCTTAGGACTTGGAAAAGGCAGCCGATAATGAACATGGGGAGGGAGGGGAGGAGAATGAAGTGTTCTGGGTAATAGGGTGACCTCTGGCTCTCTAACTTTGTTTACTAAGTAGCTAATGTTTTTCTATTATAGAAAATGTATAATTCCAAGGAACTTGAGTTCAGTGGGTGGAGGAGTTCATAGTGCTTTTAAGGCTTGACTTCTGCTCATAATTCATGAGTAGCTTCAGTATCTTCATGGGCTGAGAGCGTTTTGAGCTTTAGCTCATCAGGCTTTTCAAAAAACAACAAATGTGCGGATGTGTGAGGGCTGGGAGGGAGAGAGCTCTTGGCCTCTCAGTAGTGGTAACATTTAAAACTCATATGGATACAGCTCGTGTAGACATCCATTTCAACATTCCCATGGAAAGCTTATGAGTTGGCGAGGTTTCAAGGACTGAAAAAACACTCTGTATACAACATGTTTTATTAATGTTGAAGGAGTAATGTTGCTCTGTTTCAACGTCTGCCACTGCATAGAATAAGTTCAACTTGTAGACTTTGGCTTTTCCCCCGAATAGAACTAAGGTGTGACTTCACATCTGCTTTTCCCTGGTAGCCTTGTATTAATCAGGGGTAGATGTACCTCCAAGCTTTGGCTCGGTTTCCTCCTTTTCCTCCCTTAATTCTCCTGTACTGTGGGGTGAGTTCATGATTCTTGGCCCTCAGCTGGTACTGTGAAACACGCTCGTTGTAAGCCTTGATGTTAAGCATCACATCCCACATACTTGCCGTGATGACTTTTTGCCTCCTTTCAAACTGTGTGTAAAGGTGAATGTGAAATTAGGCAGCTGAGAAAATGGAGTAGCCTCATAAAGCTTGGCAAGTCTGGTTGACCTAACGAGTGATTTTTATTTTATTTTAAGAGAAAAAAATATATTTTTGAGGGAAATTCATGTTGTAAAACAAGAGATTTAAGATGAAGTCGCTGAAGATGATTAATTTTGGGCAGATAGACAGCTCCAGCTCAAAATTCCAGTTTACAACCCCCAAAATTGGTGTTACTTTTGTAAGATGACCTCTGCTTCGGGGCTGGCTGGTGAACAAGGCACGGCTGCGGGACAGCTGAAGTGGGAGCGCCTGCAGTGCTCACGGCATCAGGTTGCATGCTGAAAAAGGAGCCTAAATTCAAATCCTGAACAGTGGTTTCTTTCAGAGCTGTGCAGTCTGCTTGCAGTCTGCTGCAAGCGTTCTTCACGACTGGAAAAGCAACGAGGATATGTGACTTCTTGGAAGTATCTTTTGCCTTCTCGGTTGTCGTATTGTTAAATGTTATGTAGGATTGCTGTATCTCCTCCTTACGGTTCTGATTTGTGTGCTGCTTAGGTAATGAAACGGTTGGAGCGCTGTAAAAGTGCTGCAGGATTATAAAATATTAGCGTACACACGTTTGTGTGTGCATGCTCTCCGACACTGAGGCTTCCAATTCCTACTGTGCATCTGCTTGCGTGGGTTATGCAGGTTCTCCCTACCCCAGTTCTCTCCTAATCTGCTCATTCCTCCCACCTGGCCAAAGCCTCCAGGTCTTCCTGATTAGGGTTCAGCATTCTGTCCTTCGGAAGCCAGGCACTTTTCTTCCCAGCTCTTCCAACGCAGCCCCTGTGAAGCTCATTAGGGCTGTTTTCTCCCATTACACTGTTGGTTTGCTTCAGTGGTGCCGTGGACAGGTTGACCTTCTTGCCCAACTGAAAACCACTGGTGCTGGACATTATTTGATTCTTATTTACCTTTTTAGTTATTTATGAAGAAATGTCTGCTTGTTGGATCACAGTGAGCTGTACTTTTAAATAGGCTTAATCACAGAACCATTGATGTTGGGTAAGGCCTCTAAGATATCCGGTCCAACTGTCCGCCTACCACTGATGTTGTCTGCTAAACCATGTCCCTAAAATATACTACTTGCAGATGAAAACTGGGGTTGAGCTCTGGGCTCTCTAACTAGAGATGCGGAAGTATCACCCGCACCACCAAAACCTCAAATCCCTTTTGTTTTTAACTGAATGGAAGCTCCCTGGGGCTGTGTGTATTACCTGCAGCCCCAGTACCAGTGCTTACAGTTGCTGTGCTCTGAAAGAAGAAAAGCTCGTGTAACTCAGTCTCTTCTCCTTGCTTACCCAAGGCCTTAATTCAAGCATGGATAAAGCCAGGAATTTGATCAGGCCTCCTAATGTCTGTCACACTTTGAACAAAGTGAAATGGAGTAGAGCTGAGTTACAGAAAGCAAGGTTTTTCTTGTGAAATTTGAAGTGTTTGGCATGCCACTGAAAATATGCAGGAGCAGTCCCACTGAGTTTTCTGTACTCAGCTCCTTGCTGCTACCCTTGTGTTCTGAACAGGTAACCAGGAAGAACTGTTTTCTTTTTCCTACAGTAATGTATGTGGCACTGCCCAAATTGTGAAGTCCTGCAGGCTGAGTCCATTAGTTCATCTTAATCTGGGATATTTAAGACTTAAAAACACGCAGTGAGTTTCTCTTAATCCTAAATTAGCTCTTTATTCAGTGCAACAAAGCAGGGGACACTTTGACGTGCTGGGACTCTTCTGTGGGGCATCGTGTGGGTTTTCTTAAAATAAAAACGAGGGGAAGGGAAAGGAGAATAGGTCAGGTGGTGAAGTGGTTTCAGTCACTATTAATGTTTGCCTACTGCAGCAGTAACTCATATTTTGTGGCTTTTCCCAGGGCTGGGAGAGGAAGGGAAGGAAGGAGGAAGCTGGTTGTACAGTTTTTGTTGAACTGCTGCCTGTTACAAAGCAAAGTTTTTTTGCTTTGTTGCATCCAGCATCCCTGGGAATATATAGGGAAAATCTTAAATGTAGAAAAATCTGCAAAGATTGCAGTCGGTTTATTTCAGGGACCGTGGCCCAACTAACAAACCAATTTTGCTTAATCTGTTTTCTAATTAAGCATGTTAGAGGGATGGATTACTAGTGTTTATTCAGAGCATCTGTGAATCCTGCCTGTTGCTCTCTATACTGTGCAGGTTGAAAAACTTTGCCTGTTCACAGGTTGCTATTTTAAATCAAATGCATGAAAGAAAAAAGGGAAGTGATTGCTAATTAAGAACTGCAGGCATATTTTACTGGTAGCCTTTCTGGTTAGCTCTCGTGCTGCAGTGACCTTCTCAGAGCTGTGCTTTGGGGGCTACCAAAGGCATACAGCAAATAAATTTGTTCAGGAAAGAAAATAGTCTTGATGCACAATTGCTGCTTAGAGCTCTAGCCTTGGGGAAATGTTAGTGTTGGAGATGGCGGTGAGGAGTGCTTCCAGGTCTCTCTACTTGTTGCTTTTAACATTTTAGCTGTGCTCTTGAATTATTATTATTTTTAACTCGCAAGGGGCGTAAATCTTAAATACAAAATACATACAAGGGAATGCAAAATACTTTCTTAAAATTCATGTTTTCAAAGCTGCTTGGAGATGAATATTCAGCATAGGAGCCAGGAGCAAGCTGCAGCAGGGATTATGTGTGATCTTTCTGTGGGGGGAATTTAATTCATCCATGGTTTACATGATGAGAAAAGAAGACTCCTCTTTTTCTGACATGAGAGCAGCCCCACTGGAATCACAGCTGCTATTCACGTGAAGGAGGATTTGCAGCTTGCAGCCTAATTTAGATGTATGTATTTGTGTAAGACCAGCTCCATAATACACGTAATGCACCATTTATTATGTCTGTTAAGCTTCGAGGTTTCCATCCAGTTTAGGAAGAATTCACTGGACTTCATCATTCTGGAAACTGAGCCTGTCACTTCCTGAAGAGTAATAAGGAACATTGGCAGAGCTTGCAGTGCCTTTCAAAACCACAGCAGTGTTTCTGTGCAGTGCTTGGGGCCTGCCTACCGCAGAGCACCCAGAGGACAGCTTTGGGTACCTTGGTGTTGAATATTTAACCAACCAGGGGCACAGCTGGTTGAACATTGCCTGTGATTCTGACTTGGTACGTGACTTCCAATGCTCAGGAGTAACGAAGCACTGCTCCGTGAGTGCTGGGAGGTGGTGGACGTGGAATGAGCTTGCAGCTCCATTTTTGGGATTTGTGTTTTCACAGAGGGTTTGTGTTCCCAGAGGAGACCTCCTGTCAGCCCTTCCAGAGCCACGGGCCCAGCACCAACTGTCACAGCTATCCCTTGCAATGGTGTTGAGGATGGTGAGGTTGAGGTAGGCGGAAATGGTCATCCCTTTCATTTGAGTCATGATGCATCCAGTGATATTTTTTTGATAAAGGCTCCTCTTGCTGCCCCGTGAATACTCAGGGTTATGTTTACTTTTTTTTCTTCCTGCAGCTCTAGTTCAGAAGGGACTGGAAAGTTCTCCATCAGAAATCCTTAAGAGTTTTCTGTCTCCCTTAAGGCACTTTCCTTCCCGTTTGTGCCACTGCTGCTCTGCTTTGTTGTCTTGGACCTTCCTTCTGGGAACATAGTGCACCTGTGAGGAAAGACACAAGCTTGTTGCAATAGTTAATTGTCAAGGCTGATGATGAGGAGTAAGCTCATGCGGCCAGAAAAGAATGATCACAGCTTGTTTTTAAGGGGGGGGGGGGGGGGGGGGAAGGTGCATGTGAGAGCTAGCTCAGTGATAGGAGCTTTCCAAAAGGGAAGAAATGCAAGCTGCTGGCTCTTTGGTTTGTCTGGGGGACAATAAAGGACTAAGGGATCTCTTTCCTCAGGTGCCATGCAGTAGGGTGAGAGATGTGATGGTGACTGGCCAGAGAGCTCAGCTTTTCTCACTTGAGATGTTGTGGGCTCACAGGGGGAAGTTTTGCAGTATAAAAACTATTACCCCAAGTCCTGTAGAGAGGCATTGCTCCGAGGCACATCTTGGTGTTACGGTTGTGTTGTTCAGGTGCTCTGTGGTCAGAAGACATCTGGCCATTATGTACGTGCCTGGGGCCTCTGGGATGGATGGAGCCTGTGTTACCTGGTGGAAAGGACTTTCCCCCTCTCATAACATCTATTTGCTTCCCGTTTCATTGTGCATAAGTGTGTCAGGGCTGTGCAACAGACACACATGCTTACAATAAAAAGAAGAATGAATGTGCATTCTTCTCCGTGGCTTTTATGTGGGCCTTTTGGCTCATGACTCACAGCCTCATTTGAGGCTTCCGAGCCAAAAATGCAGCTGCGTTTTTCTGTGTCACATGCTTTCTTGCCAGGTCCGGTAATAGCAACCATTGGACAAGTGTAACACAACCTGCCTTACCGCAAATGTGTGCGGAATCAGACTCGTGGGAAGCTCGAGATGATTTTCATAGCGAGGAAAAAATGTTATCTCACTTCCTTCTTCCCCTCATCCCTGGGCATGTGCTGCTTGTTAACACCCTGGATTCCTGTGGAAATAGTAGTAATAGTGAAGGATGTCTCCAGCTTTGTGATGGAGCATCTATTGGCAGTGACTGCATTGTGAGACCGTCCTGGGAAAGCAAGGCTAGCTGTAAAAGAGGATTTGAATTACGGTTGGGAGGCATAGAGAAATGCTTAATTTTGGCAAATGATACGTTCAGCTGAGAAAGGAAACATGAAGCAGAGACCCGGCTGGATTCTCGGCATGGCTTGCGTTCCCTGCGCAGTGCACATGTTTCCCAGAGCGGTTTACCAGCACGTTTTCCACATCTTCCATTTCCCAAATGGTGCTCTTGTCTTCGGGCTCTCAGCTCTTTAAGGTCTTCAAGCACCATGAGAAGACTTGTCCTTGGAGTAAAGAGGGAATAGAGCAATCTCTTGAATAGTATTTAGAAGTCATTTGGCACTTCTTGAGAGAAGCCCCGTGGTAGCAATCAGCTGCATCTGATCAGAAGACAACTGGTAGGCTTTGAGGAGGGACACAACTGCTGAATGGGGAACAGATATGCAGCGTTGGATTCCTCCCATGGGGCACTGAGGATAAAAGATGCTTTTAGTGTTTCCTAAAGTTGTAACAGTGCTTGTTATCTAGCCCATCCCTCCCCTCTTGTGCAATATGTGCATGTTCTCAATGTAAAGGTTTTGAAGTGCTTCACTGTGCAAGCTCATGAGAATATTTAAAATACTGAGAAATAGCCCACGCCTATTTTGGCTGTATCTGTTGTCCTGCTCAAGAGCTGTGACTGCTTTATGTCACTGATGTTTGTACAGATACACTGCAAAACAAACAAAAAAAATGCAACCCCCAAATTTTTCTCCTCAGTTATTTCCAATGACAGTGGTAGCCTTTAAGAGAGTAGTGTTGATTTTTGCGTATCCTTTTGCATTATGCATTTGCTGTTTCAATAACAATGCTCCTGTGGGTGTTGAAGGAGCAGACTGCACTGCTCTTGGACTCTTTCTTCACCTTTCCTCATGAGATAATCTCGGAGGGGCTGAGTGCTGGCCCTTCTAATCCAGCAGTGAGCTCGTTTGCCTGTTTAATGCCAGCCAGGCAGCGTTATTGCTGCTGACCCCGACGACCCACTTATTTGTAAAGCAGTGCACACTTTGCTGAGCAATGCAGAAGGCTCTGAGGCCGTGGCTCTCTGGTGGGCTCGAGTGCTTGTTGCTAGCAACTTATTAACAAGTACTTGGGGACAATAAGATTAATTTCATTTGATGTCTGCCAGCTAAAAATTGCAGCCAGTTCTACCCATTTCTGTGCCATTCCACAGTGGGTAGGTTTTGCTCCGGGTCTTCTTGTGTAGAGGACAGGCTTTAAAATAGGTCCTTATCTTTAGCATTATGAGTGGGGCTGGGACAGCAATGCTGGGCAAGTTGGTTTTGCTCCGTGCTTCTGGAGTTAATGTCATCTATGTCACAAAGTGTTAAACGTGGCTGGCTTCATGAAGATCCGAAACGTTTACATTCAGCACCATTTCCCATCAAGACTTATTGATGGGAATTAATGTCATCTCTTTGTAGCCCATGTTGTTTGTTTTGTTCTGTTGCTCTCAGAAGAGAGCAGAAGAGTCTGGGCACAGAGCAGTAGCTGAACATAACAAGGTGAATCAAGGGCAGAACAGGAGGCTTAACTTGCAATTTCCTTGTCTTTGTTGGCTTAAGTCTGACCCTCCCATTTGTTCAATGTTTTGTATTTCATTTCCTCAGTTGCTTGAGGAAAGGCTGTGGCCAGCAGAAGAGCTCCAGAGGTGGGGCAGGCAGGATTCAAATAAAGAACCTGAGTTTTACTCCCAGCAGTCACATAGGTTATTAAAAAAAAAAAAAAAAAAAGTAGGTCAGAGAAAGTAGATGCCAGTTGCAGAGGTGTGGAGGAAGCTTTTAGTCCTGGGTGGCTCCTCGTTTGTTCTGTAGCCTTGAGGATGAAAAAGGAAAGTCCAACCTTAATGTTTTGGTGATGCTCGGAAGGAGCTGGATGGGAGCAGCAAAATGGCATTTGATCTCATCTTGGAGCTCTACACTGAGCTTTTATTTTCAGCCATAGCACCGTGCTCCTTTCCGTTCCTGATGCTCTGGTAGTTGAGAGGTGAAACTTGCAGAGGAAAACAGCTGTAGTCCAAGCTGAAGGCAAATTCTTTGGGGTTGTTGGACTTGGTCTTCAACTTGTAGTGCTCCTGTGAACGTTTACAGATGGGCCTAATCCTGAAGTGGAAAATGTGAGTGAAATTTGTCAGCCCGTGACAGAAACAACTGAACTTAAATGATCCTCGTGCTTTCTTCTGGCCCTAATGTCATTTCAGAAAAGCCTGGAAACAAACAATCTCTTGGCCTGACATATCGAGGGAAAAAGGAAAAGCAAAGTCAGGCAGCCAGTAGATGTTAATCTCGTGTAGAAACACTGGAAAAACTTCGTTTTTTCTCTTGGTGTGCCACCACCCTTTCATTCTTTCTTAATCACCCGCATGCCTGTTAGCCCTTTGCCACTCATGATGTTTGCATGCAGAGATCTCTGTTGCTTGGGAGCTAATCAGCTTCTGGTTGTCCCTTCTGCACCTGAGGTTCTCAGGGGATCTCTTACTCCTGTGTCACTTGTGAGAATTTTGGTGTAAGCAGAGAGCCCGTCCCTGCCATTCTGGGCCCTTTGTTTTCTGCTGTCTGTAGAAATACCATTCCTTTCTCGTACATTTGAAGCATATCAGGGAATAACAGAAGTTGAATTGGCATCTGTGTCACTGTTCTTCTTGGCATGAAGTTCTAGTTTCAGTTCTAACTGTGCTGTGGAAAAGGTGTGTGTGCCCTCAGACGTCACGGTGAGCGTTGTAATGGAGAGTATCTTGCAGCACTTCGTAAGTATAGATCAGAAAAATGGTGTTTAGCAATAGATGTTATCTGTGGAGTAACGTCTAGATTGAATTCTGCTGTTGTTAGGGCAGGGCAACTGGAGGGGAAGAAAGAAACAGAAGTGAAGTTCTTATCTTGGAAAGAAAGATAACTCAAGCATCAACAAATGAAAAGCACAGAGAATTTGACTCAAGGTTAAGAACAACACTAAACAGGATGGCATGGTCCCTGCCTTAAAGCATTTCCCTTCAGAATAAAATCACAAGGCACTGAGCAAACTGGGGTCTTAAAATAGATGAATGAGTGCCAGTGCGTATGGTCTGCTGTAGGGACAGGTGTCTGTCCTGAGCAGTGGTGGTTTAATGAGCGCTGCTTTTGCTGCTGAGCTTACCGGTGGTAAGGGCTATCAGTGCTAAAAGTCCACTTCACTGTGCTTGGCTCCCCATGGCCATCATTGCTATGGACTTTTTCATTCCTTTTCCCTTATTTATAGCAAAGAAAAACATCCTAGGTCAGACAGCGACCACGCACAGTGCTGTAATGCAAAATCTTTACTGCTCCTGATAAATAGGCTGTATTGAAAAGGCTGTGCGTGCAATTGGCGAGTTCCTCTCAGCTTAGAAAACCAGTTAAATATCGTTGGTGGCTTGTTTTGTTTTGTTTTGCTCAAGCTAACCCTACTCATTGTTATGCAGGATTACAACAAGTCCTGGGGAAGACAGGCAAGGTGTGAACAGATTAGCATCAACTGCAGGAATATGGCAAAGGGGAGATCCAAACGATGTGGGGCCGTGCTTGCAGCGGGTGAATCACCACTGACACAGGTGCAGATGGGCAGATAGACTCTGGAAGCCCTACGTGCACGTGGAATTGCGGGCTGTGCCTTTGTTGTGCTCGTGCTTGGGTAGCACCCGCCGGTACTGCTGACACCCAGGGTATTGCACAAGCAGGCAGGTACAGGTGTACTGGCCAAAGGGTGTGTGCTGCAATTACAGTCAGCTGTAATGCTGACTTTTTCCTGCAATGCTCATTGCGTTGATCAACAAGATCCTTTGCTGCGTACCTGCAAGGAGGAGGGGAAGTTTATTCAGTGAAAACTGCTTAGTTGCTTTAAACAAAGGAACTTTTTTGCAGGGGGTGGTTGGGAAGAGAAATGCAGCGGCAGATGCTCTGCTGGTTTTAGGCAGCGTTTGTTGTCAATGATTTGGACATGGGTTTGGCGGATGCTTGCTGACCTGTTTTGGACGTCGTCTTTTGCTTCCTCCCCAGGAGTTACTGAAGCACTGGGCTGTTCGGTTGTTGAGCAAAGTCCGTGCAATGAGCTAATGCTATTTATTGATCTCTTGATTCTCTGCTTGCAATATGCTTTGCCCTGCCTCTTTTAAAGATCCTGCTGCAAGCCTCTGCTTCTTTGAGGGAGAAGGCAAAAATATGAAGGCAACTGAACGAAAGCAGTTTCCTCGTTAGAGGAGGGGAAAAAACAAAGTGAAAGACTCTCTGTGGCTGCACGCTGCTTTCTGCCAGCCACCCAATGATGTGAGCTGCCCGATCTGCTGTGGCTCAGAGCAGAGCCCTGCAGTAAGATCTGCTGGGGCAAAAACGGGTCTGTACATAAAGGAAACAAAGAACAAATGCTGTGTGGCTCTCCCAGCTCTGCTGCTGTGTACTCAGTGGTATTTTTGGCGATGAAATGCCCGCTTGCTTGAACTCCCTCCTGGGGGCTGGGATGGAGCCCACCCAGCAGCAACCCTGTGGCACAGGATGCACCTGGAGGCTTCACTCCGAGTCTTCAGTGATCTATAAAATTAAACCTAGGAGCTCTGCCCACTCCTTGTGGCCGCACAGAGCTTTGTTTGTCACCAGCTGTACGGCCACAGAGCAGCCACTGAGCCCCAGTGTGACAGCAGGGATGGTCTACGGGACAGGAAACATGTGGGATTGAGTTCTGGAGTCTGTCAGCATTCAGTTCCTGCACTGACTGTGGCACTTGACTGATTTTGAAAGCCCAAATAACGCTTCTTGGCCCTGGCGCTGGTACAGTGTTTTTCATCCGACTACTTAGCACTGTTGCTGAGCTGCAATTTGGTACCATGTTTATTGATGTAAGATGTCAGTATAGCAGGAAAGCCATTTCAAGCCGAATGATTTCCCTGTTACGCTATGCTATGAGCAGAGATCAATGTTACCTGGAAGTATTTGAGCCTACTCTGGAGAAGACTCACTCAGCTATCTTGGAATCTGTACATTCACTTCCGCATCAATGGCTCATGCTGTGAGTGCTGATCAAATAGCTAAATTGCCACATTTATTGTCGCAGTCGATGGGCGATATCTCCCTGTTGACCTGGTGCTGATAATGCTTTCTTAGATAGGGCCCCAGCTGGGAACGAGATGGCCCAGCAGTGCAAAAGTCACTGCAGTTGTAAAGCAGCAGGTTGGAGCTGAGTGATGCCACCTCTGAAATGTGACCTGGCACTGGAAACAGCAGCGCTTCCATTGCTTGGACAGCCTTTGGATGTATCTGCTGGGTTTGGGTGCAGATGACTGGGGGTAAGCAGTGACTGTTGGCTTTGGAGCATCTCCTGTGGGTGTTATTCTGCTAGAGCGGGGTACTTCTCATTCATGCTTCCCTTGCTGGTGCAGGAGAGGTGGGTACATCTTGGTGTCTCTGGGAAAGCATCATCCCCAGTACAGCCCCACAGCTGGCTGCCCAAGCGCTGAATTGCTCGAGCTGTTGTGCAACAGCCTGTAATCTGAGCACTGGGTTGCAGGTTTTTGTTGCATCATTAGACCTTCTCTTTCATTATTGGTTTAGGAACATTATACAGATCTCCTTATTTATATAATTAAGCTCTACGCAGCTCTGGTGACAGGTTGTTTTGAGCAATGAAATAACGTAATCCCACAGTGCCTGGCTGGTGCTTGGCACACCCGGGCAGCCTGGCACCCTGAGCAGCTCCTCCATGGGCAGGGGACACTGATTCTCCGTGGGGACACTGATGCTGTGCAGCACTGGGTGGCACTCTTTGTGGTTGTGTGGGTGGGGAGGTGATGGTTGCATCCTGGGCGGGTTGCTGCGTTTTCTGGGCCCCGTCTGTTCCTCTCCCAGCATTTCATCTGTTTGATCTGCAAACAGCCTGGCAAAGGGACCCGAGCTGCTGCCTCCGTGGGCTGGGCCTGGGGACCTTGTTCACAGTGCTACAACAGCGTGTGGCGTGTGCCTGCACTCAGTGCTTTGTACCAGCACAGCGTGAGGATGTTTCATTTGTGTTCACTTTTTGGCACTTGTGTGCTGTTGAAATCATATAATTGTAAAATTTGGGTTGGAAGGGACCTTAAAGCCCAGCTAGTTCCAACCTCTGCTGTGAGATGGATGCCCCACCAGCTCAGGCTGCCCAGGGCCCCATCCAACCTGGCCTTGAGCACCTCCAGGGATGGGACACCCACAGCTCTCTGGGCAGCAGTGCCAGGGCCTCACTGCCCTCTGAGAGCAAATTTCCTCCTAACACCTAACCTGAATCTCGCCTTTTTTAATTTAAAACCATTCTCCCTTGTGCTGTCACTGTCAGGCTATGAAAGAAGTCAGTCTCCATCTTTTTCGTAAGCTTTCTTTAAGTAGGTAAAGGAGATTAGTTGCTATATGTGCGTGTTTCCATCCTTATCACAAGGTTTCTAAGTACATTAATAGCTGTTTACTGTCTTCACTTTTTTTTTTTTCTTCCCAAGTTGGAGTGCTTTGCAACTGCTAATGACGTTGACTTCATTCCGGGGGCCAAGTAGTGCTTTCTCACTCCATTTCTCAACTGGGAATTGAGACAGAGGCCACAATTAAGTGACAGTTGGGAACAGTGAGAGCATGGGGTTGATGTCATTGCCATGATGTCACAGCCATGCTTTGATCAGGGCGTTGGACTGACTGACCTTCATGATCCAACCTCATATATCTCTGTATCTCGTTTGCTCTTCGTTTTCTTGAGGTCACACAGTGCTCTTCAGGATGGCAGATCAGCTGCCTGGGCTGTTTTAGGGAAAAGGAGAGGGTGTTTTAGGGAAAAGGAGAGGGGAAGCAGAAAGATCTGTACCAGAATTTGAGGAGACTGTCTTTTGGGAGTGGTTGTGGGCTTGATCTGGAGCAATTCCTCTTTTTCCTCCTAGCATATCAGTGGAAACTCTAATGGGGCACAAAAAAGCTACTATGCATTTCAGTTTTTTCTTTATAGTTTAGGTCTTCAGAATTGCAGTTGTGGTGTGGCACGTAGTTGCGTGCCACTGAGTTGTTGTGGCTGCTGGGATGCTGCTGCTCCTGTCCACCTTTGGTGGGACCTGCTTGGCTTTCCCTGTGGTCAGTGAAGGATGTTGGTGCTGTAAAGGTTGCTTCATAGCACGTGAAACTCTTTGTCCAGGCTCCCTTCCCTAAGGAATGTAGCTCACACCATAGGGCAACCTTCCAAAAAGGACGTGTGAGCCAGCTTCTCCTGGAAGCCCAGAAGAGACAGGAAAAGGATGTTCTGTAATGAGACTATCATGATGCATGAGTATAGGCTACAACAAGGTAGCAGCAGCATACATATGTGCATCCAGTAGCTGAGCTTTCCTTGACGTCATTTGATATGAAATTATAGGGACGCTTTGCAGCGTGCAGCAGCCCATACTCAGAAATACTCCAGAGGTTTGTTTGGGTGTCTTGGCTGTGGGACTGTTTGTGTCTGGGTGTCTTGGCTATCGAAAGATCCCAGATGTATGAAACAATCCCAAATAATCAGCAGTTCATCTCCCAGACCGTTAGTGCCCTGTTCTTGGTGCTGTTTTTTGAGTTTGTTAAAGGTTCATTATGGCAATTACGAACAGATGGTGAGATAACTTGTTTTACGTGTCAAAACAATCAGTTTGCAGAGGGGGAAAAAAAAACAAACAACAAAAAAACCCAACCAACTGTGTAATGCTTCTCAGAAGAAGAAATTGGATTTGTGTTCAGGGGGGAAAATAAAAGAAAACAACTAAGTGGGAAGTGGTTTCTCTGTGATGGCTGTTTTGGAAGTTCTCTGTTGATTGACTTGGCTCTGCAGAAGAAGCAGCTGAGCTCTGGAGACCTTGGGGTCTGGATGCTTGGGTTCTGCTGAGCCTTCAGGAGAACCTTGCTGGCCCCTGCCCTCCTTTCAGCCCCCTGTCCCCACAGCTGGCTGCTCCTAAGTGTGTTTTAGATGCAGATAATTTTTCTTTAAAATAATTAGGGATTTAGTTGTTAAAAAATATATATAGGATGCACATGAGAGGAGATGGCAATGTTTGTCTGTGCTGGGAAATTATTTCACAATAGAGGACGAGGAGAAATCCATACAGGGAAACCTTTCTGAGATGAGTCTCCTTATACATGCAGGAGTTATCTCAATGCATTTCCATGGAAAGGAGAAACCTTTGGGCAATTAATTCCTTGATTTGGACAGCTTTACTGAGCGTGCAGGCTTTTTAAATACAGAACTAGAAATATAAGACTTCTCATATCCTTTGCATCTTGCTGTGCTGAACTAAAGGCCCCTCCAGAATAAGCTCAAACAAAAAAGCCCTGGAAGAGTAATGTTTTATTGCGTAGCCGGTTCATTTTCTCCACTTGCTAATACTTTCCAAGTCATAAACATCCCAGTGAGTTTTGCATGTGTGCCTCCATATACACACCCTCATTCCTTAATGGATATGATGAAAAACCTGCAGTGATTCACTGCACACTCACTGTGTATTTACCAGTGTTATCTCTGCCCATAGTGCTTGCCAGCTTACAGGAGTAGCAGTAAACCTTGCTGAAGCTCTGCGTCGTATTGAAAGCCGGGTTATCGGTCTCACAAACAAGTGAAACCGCTGCATTGTTGTAGTGTATGCCTTGGAGAGAGCTGCTGATCATCGCACCCTCCCATCAGCGTGGGATCGCTACCAGGAGCCTTGGGTTAATGTTTCTTACTTAACGTAGTTAATCATTGCCTTATCAAACTGTAACCATGCTTTAACGCGCGGTCCTGAGAGCAGCTCTGCAGGAATGCTGGAGGGAAGTTCCAGTCTGTTTGCTTCTGACTGTGAGGGTGATTTTATTTATTTATTTTTTTACTGGTTAATGAATCCAGAGGAGGTTTGCTTCCTCTGCCTGGTACTGGAGAGTTCAGGTAGTTCTTTCAGCTCAGCAGTTTGTCATGGAAATGTAATTTAGGAATGTGACACCAGAATAAGGAGCCACGGGCACCTTATACCTTATTTTTCCCTCTTTCCCTCTTTTTCAGTACTTCAAGAGGAACAAGGGGGTAAGCTTGTTTCCCTTTTCCAGTATGAAGTGGTCTGTGCTGAAGCATCTAAGGAAAAAACCCTTTTCTGCCTGCAGTGCCCTGTGGTGCCTCACAAAATGCTGTCCCTGTCCCTCAGCAGGAGCCCACCAGCAGAATACAGGAAAGTTTTAATAACACTGCACACAAAAAACATCGTGTACAACAGATGTGGCAGAGCTCAGCTTCTGCTGTGTGTGGTGAATGAAGGAGGCTTGTTTTGCAATGCACTGTCTCCCAGATTTTACCTTCCCCAGCTAATTCATGGAACACAATGGGTTTTCCAGCTGCTAGCAAGCTTTCCTGTTGTTCTTGAGACGCTTGTGAGTGTGCTTTGACCTGTGTAGGTTGGATCAGGCTGTGAGATCCCTCGTTACAGGCAGTTTTCCAACTGGACAGTACAGGGCCACTGTCTCTGGTACAGCAGGCAGCACACTGTGCTTGAGTTGGGTGCTGTGTGCCTACCCGTGAACACTGCTGGTGTGGTAATGAAACGATGGCCAGAGGTGCCCCAATGACTGTCGTTTATCTAATACAATCTCACACAACGTTTAATGCACACAACCTGTACTCTTTCTCAACTTGCCATTCAGTCAACTTTAAATACTCTTTGTGGGTGTGCTCCACAGAGCAGGCACAGCCCCAGGACTGGAGCACGGGGCTGGAAGTCTGTCTGTGGAGAAGTGCAGGCTGCCCAGCAGGGTTTGGCAGGGTTTTGCTGGTAGATTTTGGGCTTCATCTGCTGGCTCTCACTGGCCATCGATCTGCATTGGATGCTTCTATCTTCTCTAACGTGCCTTGAGATAATGGGAGTTCCCAACTATTTTGAGGGGGTTAAAGTGAGTGTAGGGGGATGCATTTGCAGGATTTTGTGTTCATGATAGGGTGACAGACACTGTACCGTGGAAGGGGACAGGGCAGGATCAATCCCAGTCCTGCAGATGGGTTTCATAGAAGCTTGGAAGGAGGCCACTGTCTTCCATATGGCCATGAGGCATAGGTCAGTAGATGGCTTCCATACCCCAGGTGTTGTGGGGCAGGTGTGGGTTCTCAGAGCAGGCCTTGCCACACCTCAGTGACTCCTTCTTCCTTTCTTGCAGGAGCTGAACCTCGAGTCGTGCTCTGCTGCTCTATGATCACTGTGGGAAGGCCCGGAAGGACGTCTTGGACTGTTGGTACTGCTTCATGCAGTTCAAGTAAGGTCCCACGTTTTGGCAGCTCTTGGGTACAAGTGAATGCTGAGGCGAGGTGTTTTGGGGTGTGGGTTTGCCTAGCTTACCTGCTGGATGGCAAAAGGGAATGTGAATATCAAAGCATGTTACAAGCAAATTTTGACCCCCACAAAAATAAATACGTAAGTGAAAAGAAAATAGTATGGTACAAAGAGCGCTGAAAGTGCTGGTGAAGAATTACATCTGAGAGCTTACCTCTCACAAGTGAGCTCAGAGCTTGATTCATACCACAGTTGTACGTGCTCTCACCCGTTCCATTGAGTGTATGCCACGATGTGAAACAGTCCATAGCACTTAGGGCGCCAGCTGCTCCTCCCTATTATTTTAAGGCACTGTACACCTGTCCCTGGGGGTAGACAGGTGGTTATGGTGTTCTCAGCCTGAGGGCTTCTCCAGAAGCTGCTGGGGATGGGAGTTGGGGCACACAGGGCTCCTACCTGGGGAGTGCTCCAGGTGTTTGTTCAGTGCTGCTTTTTTAGTTCCAGTAACCTCTCAATGTGGTGAACTAGATCAGGGAATGGATCTGACTTGCAAGATGACACGTAGTTACTTCAGGACTGTCAGGAGCTGTTGTGTCTCACGCAGTCATACTCATTCTCTCCAGAAATACTTAAGTTGGCAAAAACTGTTAGCCTAAAGCAAAGAAACTGTGGGAGTCTTCTTTGGAAACGGGTGCTTGCAGTGCTTGGGCTCTGTTGGAGGAGGCAGAGCACCACACACGGGTTGTTTTCTCCTCCTGTGTGTGTAACCTGTTTACCTTCCACAGTGTCTCACATTTTCCATGGTCATGACCAAGAAGACTGGTGCAAAGCAGCATGGTTAACAGTGCTGGGCCCAAATCATTTGGCACTGCTGTAGCAACAGCTGGGTGGATTAATCATAAACTGCTGCTGTGCTAGAGAGACAAGTATTTATTGTGATTATTTTGGTTTCCTTTTTTTCAGTGGGGCTGGGTAGGGGTGTTGTACCTATTTGCGGATCTTGAGAAAGCAAAACATTAAGTCTTAGATCGTTGGTGAAATGATGAATGAAACCTTATTTATCAGGAAAGCATTTCTTTGAGGACAGGGCTGGCAGAGGGCTGGTCCCTGTGTCCACCGTGAGCTAAGGCTGTTAGCTGGCTGTGCTGAGCATGGCTAAGGAGGAATGCACTACACTAGTTGCTGTGTGAGAGAAGCAGTTTGTGGTTTGATTTGCCACAGATCGGGCTGCCCAGGGCCTCATACATACAGCCTGGCCCTGAACACTGACATAGATGGGGTGTCTACAGTTCTGGACAAACTGTTCCAGTGCCTCATCACCCTTCTGAGCAGTTTCTTAACTTCCTGTCAATTTCTGGAGCACAGGAGCATGCAGTGAGCAGTGCTTGCTGCAGAGGTTTCCAGCTGCAGGCATTGAGCACTGCTCACTTGGCCCTCTGGGCAAAGAACATCTGCACCGTGGCTGCTTTCAGATGTGTCTCCTCTGATGGGTCTGGTAGAAAACTAAACTTGAGTTTAAGAGCAACTTTCTTTATTCCTCAGAGCCTTCCCTCTTTTTGCCTGCTGCTCCAGTATTTCCCTAACTGTGCTGGTAACGATGATCTTTTCATTTCATTCATGCAGTGGTTACTGCCTAATGAACTTCATGTTAACGAATTGTGTAACATTTAAAATATCTGTATAACTTGATGGAAAAACAAGCAAACAAAAGCCCCGACAAATACCAATAAGAAAGGGACGCATTTCCACTCCCCAAATTTAATCCTGCGTTATAACATAATTGTGCAGAGCTGCCTGGCTGGTGAACAGCTGCACAGCGTGGGCCCTTGGTTCTGCAGAGCTGCTTGTCCCTGAGCTGGGGTAATAAATGATTTACTGGTGTGGCTGGAACCTGTGGGCATTAACCCGTTGGGCTCCTGAGGGGCCAGCCTGAAAGCTTGCTTTGTGAGGGCAGCTGGAAGAAATGATTTCAGGTTCAAAGCTGGCTGTCTGTTTGCAAAACTTGCTTCATGGCTTGTGGGCTAGTTGCCAAAGGGATTTGGATGTGGGGGGGTGAGGTGGTGAAACTGAGTAGAATCTGTGGTTATTTGGACTTTTGTTTGATTTTGTTTTTAATTTAACTTTCAGGTTTCAATGTGTGCTCTCTCATCTCTGCTTTAGAGATGCCATGTTCTGTTGCTCTGGGATTTGCTTTTTGTGGTACCTTCTCTGGATGCTGTATACTTAATGTTGTGTCTTACAAACCACAATTCTACTTTTTTCTCTCTGGCAATGAGAAAGGACTCCATTAGTTGTTGGAGTGTATCAGTGATGTACATTTTTCAAGTCTGGCTCTGATGGCATGCTCCAGTAAAACAGGCTGATTCAGTGTCTACCTAAATAAAGTATGTGTTTCGTGCGGATGTTTTTCCTATGGTTGCATGAGTTGAAAGAATCAGATCACTTAAGAAAAAACAACTCTTAATCTTGCATTCCCTTCCCATCATCTGTCACCTGGCTTTGTGCATCTGGAAGCACTGTAGGTGCTGTGTAGCCTCTTTTTCCAAAGGTAACTATAGTCCTGTTCCTTATGTTTTGGCTGTCCAGCTTTGAGATGGTCACTGATTCTGCAGAAAATGCTGGATTGCCCTTTGAAAAGTGGACTTCTCAAGCAGTTCCCTTAAGTACCTAAAGTCAATAACTGCTTTTACAAACAGTGTTTTATCTTTGAGGACTTCCATAGAATTTACTCCCATTACATGTATTCAAGCTGCAGTGTATGAAAAGCTATCAGCTGAATTTTACTCATTTGAAGAGGCACCTAGAAGGTCTGCTAAGGATTTCTGGCAGTTAATATTTGAGCCAGAGATAAATGTTTCATGCCTACGTGAAACAGCTGCCCCAGAACCTGTTGGAGGACTTAATTTGAGTATAAACATACGTGTGCTTTTGCGTACATGCTGCACTATAATTCAAGTTGGCTGTTAGTTCTTAACTTTATTAGGATGTAGCTACTTGAGCTGAAGATGGAGCCTGCACTTTTTATTTTATTCTAGCTACATGGTAGCTACTTTTTAAAATGCTGTTTGGGTTTCAGGAATCGGAATCTTAATTACTGTTTGCCATTAGTAATATTTTAAAGTACCAATTGACAAGTGAGGGCAGTTATATCTTGTTACAAGTGGATTGGTTGACTACCTGTGTGTATTGCAAAATGTGCAATGAATCGCCCTGTGCTGATGACCCTTGTGCATTTACAAAAGACCTGTCTTTATGTTGCACAAATAGATTCCGGACACAGGAAAGAGGCTTATGACAAGAGGATGAGATCAGTTTGTATAATTAGAGCTAGCTAATAATCCTTTTACTCTCTGTTGTTTCAACTTCTGGAGTGTCTTTGTTTCTTTGAAAGTGGGTTTGTGGAGTGTAGGGTGATAACCGCGTTGAGTTCTGTGGGGTTTTTATGTCTAGTGATCGCAGTGGAGAAATCAGATGTGTGCTTTAGGAGAGACTGCTGCCTTCCTCTGCTGGGCTTGTTGCTGCTTTGGTTTACCATTGCTTGGCAAGGTGAGAGCCCCAAAAACTGCGTCCCTGTGCTTCCAGGCCAGGCTCCGGCCCATTAACAGTGTGGGTCCATTGCCGCCACCAGGAAGCCAAGCTACATTAAGCAAAGCAAGTTAATCTATATCCAGAGCATTTTATTAAATCATCAGTCAATTAAATCAGCGACGCTCTGTTAGCTTTCATTCCAGTGAGGCTCCGCGTGCAGTTATTAAGCTGTTGCTGTAGCAACTCTTGGCCTTCTTCTGATGGTGGGGCCTGCTGCATGGGGAAGGCCGCAGTGCTGAGCTCTCCAACGGCATTTAACATGTAGGGCTCATTTTTCAGTTAAATGGGTTCCTTTTTTATCCTTTACTGAGGAAGGAGAGTGTCATGAAGTTAGGTTTCTGGTGCTGTTAAAGCTGTCTGCGTGCACCTGGTTGAAGTGGGGAACTTGCAGGTCTGCCAGTGGTCCTTTGGAGGCGAGGACAGCAGGGCCAGGCCAACACGAAACGTGTTTAAATCTCCTTTCCATCGCTTGCAGCCAAATGAAACTCCTCCGTGTGTGTAATTGAATGGCGACATATGGTTTTGTTTGCAGGCGGGGGATGCAGCTGGCAGGCAGTGTCACCTGTGGAAATGCTGCAGGAGGGATTATTATTTTTTTTAATAGAAGAAATCAGTTTAGTTACAAAACGTAACCTTCAGCAAGTTGCATGAATTCAGGTGGCTGTACGCAAATGTCCGGGGTTTTATGCTCCACATCTTCCTCCTCAGCTGCAGTGGCACGTGCTGTGCTGCCCTGCACTCATATTTGTGAGGCAACTTCTGAACGAGTTACTTGCTTGATTCCTCCAGCATCCTATTTCAGGCTGGATAAATGGAATTATCCATTAATATAGTTACGGAGAAAGTCATTCCGCATTTAGGAGCGTAATGGCTGGAAGCGCGTGCATTCATCTTGTGTCACAGAATTGCAGCGTGTCAGGGGAAGGTTTATTTTAGTCACTGCAATTGCTGCATGATTTATATAAATTTCTCCCCACACATGGCTGAAGAATTGGGTCATTGGTTTATTTCTCCTGCCTAAACGGAATACTTGTTGCTTTTGCTCTCAGTTTGATTTATTTATTTCTTTTTAATTCAGTCTGCTTACATGTTAGAGGGCATTAATACATCAATTAGAAAGGTAGTTCATTTTGTGAATGGTGACTTCTGGCATTCATAATGAATGAAAATAGCAGGGCAAAGTGAGTGAACAACTCATTCCTTCTTTCACCTAACACTGAAGAGTGAGAGCAACTTATTGCAGCTCTGAACTGTGCAAGAAGATACTCATTAAAAATACAGACGAGATAATGTAAAATTAACATGTTTGTTTCTATTTCCAGACTTTTTGCTACAGTTAAAGAAAAAATACATAAACCTAAATAAGAATGACTTTTATTCTAAGATAATTACAATTTAAAACAAATAGCAAGGAGACTATTGATGAGTAATACAATTTGGTAATTCGTACATCACTCCTAAGTAAAAAGGTAATATTCTAGTTTTGTGATTCCCACAACACTAGGGGAGAGCAATAAACTTTTGGAAGACGTTGCTATTCTAGTTCTCTTCGCATGAAACTCAGGGCTCCAGCAGGGATCCGTCTGCATGTGTCCAGCTTGTCCCACACTTGCTGTTTCCTCCTGCCTTTGTTTATCTTGTGTAGTTTAGAACGTGAGCACTTTGGGGCCTGAAACCCAATCCTCCTGATATTTCTAAGCACTTAATAAACTAACATTTTGTGAAAACAGAGCGTGTGGGAGTGCCAGTGAGCACACGGTGCTTTGGTGGGTGAGGTTCAGTGACAGGACTGCCCGTGGTGCTAACAAGCACTGAGCAGATCCAAATGGGTTCAGATAAATGTGCAGTGTAATCCCTGGATTTCTTTAAAGTCTTTTACAGCTTATGGGTTGTTTGTTTAAAGAGGGAGGATCTGAGGATTGATGTAAGGCATTGTAATGAAGGTTACCCCATCACGTGTGTATTTATTGGTGGTATGTTGCAGTGCAAAGGAAAGTCTGCTGATGGCTGGCTTCTCTAATTTCTATGGGATGTATGCAGCGTGAGCTGCCTGGGGAAGTGTTACTCTAGATACTCGTGGGCATGAAGCTCAGTCCTTACAAGAACCAGTGTCCTTATGCTCTGTGTGTGGCAGAACAGTTTGTGTAGAGCAAGTTCTGTGTTTGAAAAAAATATACATCCTCCTTTTGACTTTCAGCCTGACAGTGCTGCGGTGCAGAGCCCCCTTAAAACTGGAAAGTCATCTTGCTTTCTCTGTATTTCTGCTTATCTCTTCAAATGCCTTCCATGAGATCTGTAACTTCATCAGTGTGTGTTTTGGCTGTCCTCTCCCTCCTGCGACCACAAGATCTCCATGGCTGAGGCTCTTTTTGTACAGTTGGGAGTGCGTGCTTCAAGCTTGGCAAGTAGAGATCATTGTTTCTGAAGTCAAAAATAAATTAAGTGTTGAGATGAAGATGAGATTCAGCAGAGCTTAAAGTTGAAGAATATCTGAAGTGGAAGCTTCATCTAAAGAAAAAAAGCTGAAACTGAAGCTTGAAAAGCTTGAAAACCTCAGAGACTTACCATTGAAGTGTATATTGTCATGAGAGTGGTGTATAAGGGAGAGAAGAGGGAAGCAGTGGGCTTGTACAGAGATACCAAATGGTTTCAGTGCCTCTCCTCCTTGTGCCTGCCCATCCTATTGCTTTCCTTTCTGACTGGGGGAAAAAAGCAAGCGTGAATGGGACACGATGGGAAAATCTCAAGGTTGTTTTGGCAGCTCTGAGCTGTGCTGCGTGCAGGATCGTAGGCATTGCTTTCAGATTTGTCCTTAAGATACACTTCATTTGCAGTGCCTGTAAGAAATAAGCCAGCTAATCAAGGTGAAATTAAACAGTAGCTGGGAGTAGTGGATGGAGAGAATTTGTTACTTAGGTACGTGGTGGTGTTCGTATCCCTTCCTGCTGCCTCTGCTTGTTTGTAAACTCTTCAAGGCAGAAATTTAGTTTGCACTGATGTTTTTTAGTGTGCAGCTGATGGGGCCCTGATCCTGCCCAACATTTTGGGAACCACAGTAAAGCAAATAAATGCTCTTTTTTTTTTTCTTTTTTTGCCCCTTGTCAGACGATACCGTATCCAAAGAAATAGAACACAGTAGTTTGTTCTCTTCCGTGACATTTTTATGCAGAATAACACAATTTCTCCAGAAGAGGCTGTAATAACACTCACTGTATTAGTTTTATAATGCTTAGCAGAGCAGAAAGGTATCCTCCCTGTTCTGAGAAGGCTTCAATAGCTTTCAGTTTTACTGACCTATGCAGTTCTTCATAATGCCTGAAACCACTGTTGCTTTTAAGAGCTGGAACCTGGACTTTTATTTCATGTCCTACTTTGAAACTTGCAAAAACACAAGCTATTTCACTATGGTGTCCTAAGGGGAGAAACCTAATAGAATTCCAGAAGCATTGCAAGATAGATGTCTGGATGTCCATAAAGCATACCACAAACCTCAGGGACACCAAAATCTGGAAGATTCAGCTATTTGCAAGACAGATTATGAATGTTTTAAGTACAGGCAACTGCTACTGGGAGAAAAGAACTCTACATCTGGGGGCATCTGAGTGTGCCCATAGATAATTGATTGTACATGCAGGAAGACAGTGTGAATTTATGACAGATTAATTTGTTTTGGTCACTTTCTGTAAATGTTTCAGTAAATGGGTTAAGAGGGAAGACAGTCCTTCCTTCTGTTAATAACAGGGACCTTCACTTAGTCTTAGAGATGGCACAGAAGCCTGTGTGATGGGCATTTGTGGGGCTATAAGACCCCTCATTGCCTGTGGCTGTGTGCTGAGAACCATTTTCTGTGCGACCTGAACATGGTGGGGATACTTCCCTCCAGTTGCATTTTCAAGAGGTGATCGTATGACGTTTAGTTGGGCTGATGTTGAGTGCTAGAGATGTACACGGAATGGTGCTGATAAAATACTTTGGTTGCAGCAGTCTGGGAGGGAAATGAAGTGGTTCTATGCTGAAAAAGGCATTCGCAGTAGTTAGTGGATCTCGTGAAAGCAGTGCACTTGCAGTGAGTGTGGAATCAATTTGTGTTATTTTTGCCCTGGTGGAAATGCTTCTTGAGGAATGCAGCTGATCCCACAACCTTTGACAGCACGCATTTGCCCTCCTGAAGGTGAGCATGTTTGAGATGTGCTGTGGTAAGCCAGTCTGTTTTGTGTGACTTCCAGGACATATTAAAAGTTCTTCTGCAAGGTGATGAGGAAACAAGTGCCAGGCTCTTGGCCAATATTTTGATTTAGGAAAGGAGAAGATAGGGCAAGTATGCTGTTCTTAGAGGGATGGTGATGCTCTCACCACAGCATGTACCAAATGCACTCCTGGTGCCATGAGATGTGTTTTAGGGAGTGCTGGTTGCATTTTGGGTGCTGTGACTGCAGACTTAGCAGCACCAGACTGGTCCACCCAAGGTGATAGCTAAAGTAGTGGTGCTGGCTGCGGTGATGGCACCAAAAGCACAGCTTGGGCTGCACAAAGGTTGCAAAGCTGCTCCCCTCCAACAGCAGGGAGTGTGGTGCTGGAATTCCCGTTGCTCACTTGGAAAGGTTTGGCTCTCTGTGCAGTCACAGTTTCAGATGCTGCTTCAAGAGACAGAAATTCAGAGTAATCACGTTGTCTGCCTGCTCCAGTGCTGTGTCAAATCACATCTGGGGACAGAGCTGAACCCTTCCTGTTGGCAGTAACCAGCAAGGTCATTTCTTTTTGCTTCAATGAACACACTTTGAGGTTGAGCACATGCAACAATTGTTTCTGTTAGATATTTCAGCATGTTTTGCTGCAGGCCTCATGTGCCCTGCCCACAGAAAACAAGCTGCTCTTCCTGTGAGGTTTTCTCTAGAATTCACGTGTGAGATTCCTAAGTGTACTCGTTGTTTTTTCTGTCTTGACTCGATGATGGAGAAGGTGCAATGGATGTAGTTTTTCTCTCTCTTTGCAACCCTAGCAGGTTGAGGAACTTAGAACAAGGGTGGAGGTGGGGCTCTTATTTGCCCTTTCTTGTTAGCTTGGCTCTCAAAGCATTTAATGTACAGTCCATATCTAACAACAGGGCCAGGCACTGCAGTTTGCATTGTCTGATAAGGCAAGTGTGGTGCTACCTGCCCAAAAGGATAGGAACTGCTTTCTGGGGGACAGAGCAGGCATCAACTCCAAGGATGAGTTCGTCTAATCTATACAGTCCTCCTCTAATCAATATTATATTGCATTTTATATCTTTTTCGGTGCCAAAGTGCCTTGTGTTTTTCCCCCTTTGTTTTTGTTTTTATATTTAAAGCAGTCCAACTTCTTAAATTATGGTTCTTACGAATCTTGCTCTGATAATTATCAGCAAGATCTTTCTTTTGTTTCCATTTCCTTACTATATAAAGCTTTTTTTTCAAGGGCTGCTTGCCTACCCACTGGCTGGAGCAGTTAATGTCCAGAGCCCTGCCTGTAGTCCTTCGCTGATGTGAAGCAGTCATTCAGACTTATCCGTCACTCCGTATTTCTCAAATGTTTTTGCCAGAGCACTTCCTAACAAGATAAAATATCTTCAAAACTTGCTTGTCTCCTTGCAAATGAAGTTTTCATCCTTTGAAAAATTGGACTGACGTATATATTATGAAATATTAAGTTGTTTCATTTAAGCCATTGATGTGAAGACTTCTAGAAAGATAAAAGGGGGAAAATGTTTCTGCAGGAAGCATTTCCAGATTTTTTTTTTTCTTGTTTGTCAAGATCAAGCATTCAGCAGTCACACTGTCACCTCACCTCACTGCTGCTGTGCACTTCTCTTGCAAGCAGACATAAATCCCATACCAGCACAGTCATCTGAACTCCTGGGTATTCCCTTTTCTTTCATGAGCAGTGTCAGTATTTTCACTTCCTTAGCTACAAAGTCTTTGTTTCTTTTGGGCTCTGCAACTTGTGATACTGTCTTTCTAACCCAACTGGGCTTCCACAAAATGAGGTTACACCGTGGGATTTTGGGACCATCCCATCCTTCCTTTCATGACCTGCATGTGTCCTTCTCCCCTTTCCTGTTGCTCTCTGCTCAGCTGCTGCCAGGCATCTGCCAGGAAGGGGATGAAGAAATGCAAAATGCATTTCTGTAGGGTGGCAGAGGGCAGAGTATGTCAGGTCACGTGGTAACTTGAATTGCAAAAGAAATCCTCTGTTGATAGGATACCCTGCTGCTGTTTTTGGTGCATTTAGTCTTTGATACCTTCAGTGCAGTCAGGCTTTTTATACCAATGGTCTTGAAAGGAAGATTCTTAATACTGCTCATGTTGTTTGCTCTGTTAAAGTATGATATGATAAAAAAAATCAGTCAAGGGATCCTCAGCACAGGGTTTGCACAGCGGAACCTACAGTGAAATTGACTTAACGGTATCAGGCATGATGTGCAATGTAGCAGCTTCTTATTTTGGGTACAGCTGACAGTAGACCTTGTGATGGAGGGCAGGAGCTACGGTTCCTGCTATGAAGGTGTGAGGAGTGTTACTGCACAAAACCTGTGAAAGTAGGGAGAGGCTCAGTCCTATGGCATGGCAGCCCAAACACCAAGCGTGGTGTGACGCAGGTGCCTCCGTGTCTTAGCTGGAACAGAGAAGGCTGAAGCACCCTTGAAGCCGTCAGTAAGAAAGGTGAAGAAAAGTCTGACTTAGTAATGGATTCCTTCTGTCAGCACCTCTCCTGCTCCTCTAACCTGCACCAGGGGAGGGACAGTAAATCAGAATAGTGAATCCTGCTGCTGCTTTAGCAGTGTGCTGGGGTCAGGTGCACGCTTCCTTGCCTGTTCAGTGAGGCTTTGGGTTGGGCTTTTTTGGAGGTGTTGATGGCTAGGCATAGCCAACACGAGCAGGGTGGGGAGGTAGCAGTGGTGCTCCTGTATCTATAGGGGACATTGGCCCCCTTCCCCATGGGTTTGTCTCAGCAAAGCAACCAGCTGTGGTGAAGATGGGGTGTGAGCTCCCTGAGAGTGTGTTTGCTTGTTTGTTATTTTGAGTGAGCGTAGATGTAACTTGATTGCAAATCACAGAAGTTATTTTGTGTGGTGACAAGAGTGACAATAACATACCTGTGAACCTTGATGTGGAAGAGGTAAAGCTGTTAGTTAATGAAGGGGAAAGGATGAATTTGATTACATTGGAGTATCTTCCTTTCCTTGGAGCTGACTTCTGAGAAGCTGAAATAACTGAAGAGAGTTTAGTAAAACTAATTATTTGGGAATGGAGAGGAACTCGAGGAGTAGAGTGTGTGTCTTGCCTGTGGTGTCTTGGGCAGATTCAGACCTGTCATGTCCTGTTCTCCTGAATATTTCATGTGACACCCTTGTACTTGTATCTCAGGGCAGTCGTAATATCTCCAGTGTGAAGGTATGGCTGAATTTCAGGGATAAAGAGTAATCCTAGAAGGTTTTATAAATGCAAAAATGTAGACGCGTAGACTTTGAAGGTATATCACACTGTATCTTTTATCAGCAAGAAGAGAAGTAGTTCATGTACTTGTCATGACTTGAAAAGAAATGTTGAGAAAACAATGCTTTGTATTAACTCCACTTAAACATTCTCATCTGAGACAGAACTGTTTTGCTTCTCTGCAGCAATATATTTTTTTTAAGTCATATCCAAGTACTACCAGATTGCTGAGCCAGACTGCAGGACTTAATTTGCTTCAGGAGGGAATTGCTCTGTTGCAACGAGACTTTATAAAAATTCAGACGTGAGATGGGCTTAAAAGGAGTTTTTCCAACTCTGGTTTAATCTCTGCAAGGTACAATAACAGCTCTCAGCTGGATTTTACTTTGGTTCCCCTGTTCAAGTTGCCTAGGTTCAGAACAGGAGGGAGAGGTTCAGGTAGGTTGTGAAGCAGATTGGCAAGGCTTGCATGATGCGTACTTGTGGGGTTTTTTTTTTTGTTTGTTTTTTATCCTTTTTTCCTCTTGTCTGCTTTTCTTTGTGAGAACTCAGTCTGTCTGGCATGGCAGGAGCATGTCACAGGGAAGACTGCTTGCAGAGCCGCTTTAGGAGCACACCAGCCCAAATGACAGCTTGTGTTCCTCATCCCCTGTTTTCTTTGTGATTCTTTGTAAGTCCAAAGAGGCAGGGAAAACTATCAGGTGTAATCATTTTTGAGGCATTCTTACTGCTGGAAAGGACTTTCGAGGTTGAAAATAGTTACGAACCGAATAAATCTAGGAACTATTGTGAGGCATTCATCTGTCTGTGGTGTGGGACCTTCTGCTTGAGGTGAGCAGCTCAACAGGTAGCTCAGCCATCTTAAAGTAACCACTTGCAATATAAGGAGAGCATGTGAGGGAGCACTAAAAGCTGGGATCAGCCAAGAAAGCTTCAACTGGATTGGATTTCTGTCTCACTAAAGGCAAACTGTGGGGTTTGGGAAGGAACAAAGTATTTGTGGAAAAGCAGAGTGGTGTTTCATCTCCTTTTGAAAAGGGGTTGAAGTACTTGCAGTGCAGACTGCAGTGCTGCAGACATGAGCAATGATCAAAATTTAGTTTTAAATTACTTGGCGTGCCTTCATCTGAGGAGCCTGGATTGCTTTATGCACTCATTAAACAAAAACTTATAGCTTTTGCTTAGGCTGCTTTTTGCTGCAGTGGAGAAGTGGGAAAACGTGTGGAAGTGAGGGAATGTACGGACAGATGTGCAGTCAAGGGCTGATCATTGTCATAAGAAGCAAGGGTTGCTGGGAGGAGGGATGGATTTAGGGGGGCGTGAAAGGGAAGCCAGTTTCACTTGGAACATTGCAAGAGCCAATATTGGCAGTGGTATGAATGAGGAGCTCTGTGATTCACTCTGTGGATTGTTTCAGAATTGTCTTTGCTTAATATCTGTATAAACGGGAAAAAAAAAATAAAGTTAGTAGAACCTTGCTGATCTGAAAGAGGGAAAATAGAGAAAATAGTCATTTTTACATAATAATTTTCTGTTAGAAACAGCGATGTAGGAGTGCTAGAACCACACTGGAAATTTCCTGTCATGCAGCTTATGGAGAAGTACTTAATGTTTTATGGAAAACAGTCCTAAATTTGTCTTTTTCTTTTTTGTTTCAGTGTTCTGAGGTCATGAAACTTAATCCACAGCAAGCTCCGTTATATGTGAGTAAAAAGTTTCAACAGTTCTTTCCTCTCCTCCTATTCCCGTAAAATGCTTCCCACCACCAGTGATGGAGATTCTGCTCATTTCCTCCCTGCTCCCCAAAGACATTGCATGTATTCATTCAGTCGTACTGCAAATACACAGTGATAACCCTCAGGTGAGTTACTGAGTCCCTCTGACTTCCAAGGACACAGTTTGAAGGAAGCTTTGTGGCACGTGGTAGTACTGCTGTCACGTAGGCTGCGCAGTGCAGGAATCCCCCTGCTTTTTTCTTCTTCAAGCGGATGACTTGATGTGTTGAGAGCCCTAAGAAGGCACTGCCAGAGTGGAGAATAGAGCATCCAATGCACAGCACTCGCTGTGACTGTTTTTCTCTCAGAGTTTTAAACGTGGCAGGGAGTGTCTGGAAGCAGGAGGGAGCTGGGCTGGCAGGCTCCTGCAGCAGGGCATGGCTGACGTCACCTCCTGCAAGCTCGTAGCCTCCGTGGCTGAGTTAATAGGGAGCAAGCTTCCTTTTGCTCTTGAATAGCAGCTTTGTTGCAGAATACGGGGACTGTCAAATTAGACCCAAATTTGTGGGCGTGGATGTATGTGGGTGACATTTGTGCCAAAGCTGCCAGCCAAGGCTGTAACCATTTACTGTCTGCATTGCCGTGCTCAAAGCAGTTTGGGCTGCTGAGCTGTCCTGGGTTTGTGTGCTGTAAGTGAACTGTACTGGCCTTTAGTTTCATGGAGTTTTTCAAATTGTGAATGTGTAATTACCATCTGGAAGCTGTATGTGTTAGAATTTATTCTGTACTTACTGTACTAAGTGTGGTGTTCAGAGCAAGATGTAGACTGGTCTGACTTGAGCAAAACAGCCTTCCTGGAGTAGAACACCATGTTATTATGGAGCTTGGATCAGCCTGAAGTCTTATTAAAACACAAAGGTGCTGAACACAGTGATGTGATGAAGCTTAATTTAAGCTTTGGGTCTGTTAAAAAAGAACAAACTTAGGTACAAATGTGTGCTGCAGATGCTGCAGTAGAAATGTATGAGCAGCAGAAAGCAGAATGAAACTGTTCTTATGTTCTTTGAGTGGGATATGCCTTAGCTAATCAGGAGGCTTTGTTTTCCCAGCCTTATCTTCTGAGTCAGTTTACTTTCCCACCATTTTGTGTAGTTTTGCATTCAATACATACTTCAGTGGCTGATTTAAAAAAGTCCTCTTCCCCACGTGACAGTGAGGAGGACTTGGCTGAGGTCAAACTTTGCCCAGTGGGAAACTTTGATTGTGTGGCACTCGCTTTGTTTTCTTTTCAGATGGGAATAAGTTCATGGCAACATTATTACTGTATCAGGGCTCCTTTTTCTCTCCCCAGTATCATCCTTTGGCCAGGTGTCTGCGCAGATCCCTTTCAAAACAAACTAATTTTGGTAGCTTAAGGAAGAGGAAAATAAAAACAAAAAGAGAAACTCTGCAAGTTTAAAAACTAGATGCTTAATTAAACTTTCAGAGTTGGTGTTATGCGTGTTTTAAAATTAGTTCCTGTGTTCCTGGAGGTGTGAGCTGGCTCAGCTCATCTAAGAACTGTGTTCTGCTCACATCTCATAAAGGAAAATGTGTTTTCCTGGTCTTTTTCTTTTTGAAGGCACATACCAAGCCTCACCAGGTTCCTTGTTGAAAGTAGCGATGATAACTCTGCTTTCCTTGCACTGGTTCCTCCTCCAGCTTGTTTTCAGGAAGCTGAGAACAGTGTGCAATGAATTTCTCCATAATTAATTTCAGCTCTGTGAAATAGATGACTGGAAGCAGCAGGCAATACAAACTCATCAGGGAAGCTCTCTGCATTTGCCTGCTTTCTGAAACATTGCTTCCCCCAATTTTTACCCTTTTGTGCTTGGGGCCTTTGCAGTGCATCCTTTATCCACTTCCTCTTTAAAACCAATAGCTTAGATTTATTTATTTTTAATCTTGCTTGAGTTTCATCCTGAAAGCCCTGTGTAAAGTGCAGACTTTGGCTAGTGCACAGAAATAATTAAAGAATGTCTTAGAAAAAATTGATTGTAGCAGTTTTACTGATGTACTTTTGAGTGGAGAAACTGAAAAATGATGTCTCCAGATCTGTTCCTGGAAGTCTATCAGCTTGTAGCACATTTCACCCTATCTGATGATTACCAGATTGCCCAGACTTGTAACTTAATAATTATGAAAGAACACTTGGAGCCCAAGGTGCTGAATATACTCGAGACCAAAGCTTTGTGGGTGACAGAAAACGTAACACTTCCACATGTGCTCTAATACAGGCATGGGCTTGGTGCTGCTCCTGGTTTGCCTGCAGCACAGTCACAAGGCAGAGGAGCTCGTGCCAGGAGAGATAGGACAGCTATGCATTCCTTGATACGGCGTAGTGCGAGTTCAGCGCGGTGTGAGACACTTAATGCCAGGACCAAGCAGCTACCCGAGCTGCACGGCTGTCAGCACTCAGTTGCATTTATATATGATGGTGTCTTTGGCCCAGTGTTGTGTGAATTGGAAATAAAGATGGACAGAGCCCGCCTCCTTTCTAAAGCCTCTTGATGTGGGACAAACCTTAGCTGTTGCCTTGCTGCCAGCAGCAGAGTTCTGAAGAGCCAGGGCAGCAGAGCTGGGAAGTCCTTGAGAAAGTCTGCTGTGTTCGTGTAGCTGTGATGAACACATGAACATGTGATGAAGGGTTCACCTCTCTTCGTTAAGTAGTGGTCCTAAACCTTGTCACACAAACTTGGCTTCAGTGCAGCAATAATTTCCAGAGCTGTAATCTGCACAAGATGTAGGGCTGTAGCAGGGACCAGGCTTTGTCTCCTGGCTTTTTCACTGCTGTGACTCAAGGTTATGAAAAGGAGCTGTCACTTGGCTGGGCTGAGCGTCTCTGGTTTTTGTTGGCGGTGTTCTTCAGTTCCTGTTTATTTGTTTTTATTGTTGCTATTTTTATTTTCCCAGTATGTATTTGTATGGGTCAGATTTTATATGGACTCTTTGGTGTCACTGTGGATATTCTGTGGAAGGGTTGCACTATGAAAATCTTTTAACGTGTGTGGGTTTCTTCAAGTGCATTTTACTGTTGCATATGCAAAGAAGTCCACATGGCTGGGCAGTCCTGGGACAGTAGTCAGGAGCATCTCTTTTGCTCAGGTACTATGTTAAACCTGAAAGTGGCTTCACCTATATCCCTCTTGTACTTCAGAGCTGTCCCACTGGTATGGGACCTCTGTCGAGCACAAGGTAGTGGATAAAGGACAATGTTTCAAATGTTCCTTCTGCTCTGTCTGGGACTTTGTGACCCCAACTGAAAGACTGAGATGCTCCACGTGCTGGCAGGGCTCAGGGTGAAGTGGGAGAGTTGCAGAATTCAGATGTCAATGGGAGGCAGGAAGTCGGGAGCTTTAGTTTTGTTTGCTTTCGTTGGGTACTTGATGTGACTTCTCTAATCTTCACCCCTGTGAATATCTCCACCAACAAAAGTCAAAATTTCAGCTTGAGTATTATAAGGTGCTTCCTAGCTCTTGTCAGTGTACTATTGGAATATCTAATTCATCAAGGAGTATGTGGATAGGAAAAAAGGGATCAGCGTTGCTCCAAGTAACAGGCTTATTTTTAAGTGGCTTTTATTCTATTGTAATTAATTATTAAAGTTTATAAATTAAGTAGCTTAAATCAATCACTTCACTTAAATGTGACTGTGGCTAAAATCCTAGTGAGAGAAAGAAAACAAGGAAGAGCTTGGTAGATACAAAGTGATGATCTTTGTTGAAATGTTGTTATTAATTGCGAGTCCAGCAGGAGGTTTAATTACAGAAGGATCAAGGATCACCAGCAGTGTTCCTGTTTCTAACCAAACTAGTAAATACAGAGAGCACACGAGTGAATGATCGTAGGACCAGCTGCATACAGTGTCCCAGTAATCTCACTTCAGGAGAGCCTCTGTGGCTTCTGATCTCAGCCTCGCTGGCTGCTAGCTCTAGGGTTTATTGTGATGTTATTGATCTATTTTTTTTTTCTCTTAACCCATTAGCATCTGTTACTCCGAAATCTGCGTTGTTTTCTAGAAGTAAAACCTGAGAGCAGTACTGGGTATGAAAGTGTTGGACCCGACTGAGGTGACGTGCAGGTGTGAGGCAGTGTCACCAAGGCTACAACTTCAGATCCACCTTTAAGACAGGAGTGTTTTTCTTTTTTTTGCAGTGATAATGATCAGTGGGTGTGAAATGGAAAAGATTAGCAGCTGGGGAAGGATGATGCATCACTGCTTCTTTTTTTTTTTTCCTTTTTGATTAAAAGGAACAAACTTGTTCTAAATCACAGCACTCCTTCAGTGCACGGTTTGTCTAAGGTGTGCCTACGTTATTTGGGATGACAAAGCCAAATGTGTCATACCTGGTGAATGTATGGGAGGGCAAGCACTTAATTGATAAAGGCGCTCCCATTGACTTTGGTCTTTAATCCGGTCTGTGGACTGAGTCTCTTGTATAAATTACCACTTAGGAGCTGTGTAACCCTCAGGATTTCTCAGAGAGAGTTTTGATAGAGAGGAGAGCTCTCAATTCCATGACAAAATGCCATGCAACTTAACGAAATATGAACTTCAAAAGCTTCAGTAAAAATGCACTGACCCTCTCTTAACACAACCTGAGATTTGGGTATAGTAGATCTCCTCTGTTAATGAATGAACTGCTGTATGCTTCCCAGTGTGTCCTGCTTTAACGTAGATGGGAAGAAAAACGTAGTGAAAGGCACATATTCCTATCCTTAACACTTACATATCTCACACAAACTGAGACACTATTCGAGTGCACCTTGTGTGTGTATTCCTGAGGAAAAACAAGTGTGGTAATCTCTGATGTTTGTGTTTTAAGAGAAACCCTCTTTTGAGTAAATAATAAGGGATTACACTAGAAAAAAAGCACAATGCAGAGAGCTTGAGGCTTTAGTAGTGATGTCTGTTGGGTTGTTATTATGTCTGAGACAGTCCCAGGTATGACTTGTGCAATATTATCTGCTAAGTAGTTAATGATCTTCAGAAATCTCTACTGAAGACACAAAAGGACAAAATGAAATACCTTCATATTCCTAACGCAGTAAACTGTTGCCCTGAGATCGCCAGCTGTGGTCTAGTGATTTTCTACTAAAGCTAAATTTGCATACTTAGTGGCCAGCAATGGTGACAAAAGCCACTGGGATATCTGAATATCTGAAATCAGTCCGGCAGAAAAAGTAGGATATGCCTAGCTTGTTTTTGATGTGGGAATTTTTTCATGAAAATCACTATGTCTTACTTTCTCTCGAGGTCCTTAGGCAAGAGCAGAATCAACCTTGATGTTCAGCTCTGCTCTGCGGTGAGAGGATCTGATAAGCCTCTTGTCTTTTATTTGTTGAGTGCTTGATTTCTTCTTAATGACAAAGTAGTTTTCTGCCTCACCTTCAAAGTGTCTTTGATTTATGAATGGAAGGCCTCTGAGCGCCCTTTACAAATAAAATATTTGCTTGTGTTCGTTGTGGAAGAACCTGCTTCTTGTTTGGTTTTAAGAGATTTAGTTGGGGCGCCAGATCAAACTTTGTTTTGAGAGCAGTACTTTGTGATTTTCCTGCTTCTTTTTCATTTTGCGGGTGGAATCATAGCCTTCCTCATCTGTGCTTGTCCTCATTATTTGAGTTCTTGTTGCATAGATCCTTGATTTGAATTCTTTTCATTCTTACTTCTCTAATTCTGCTTTATGTCATGAAACAAATATCACCTCTTCTGCCAAAATGGGCACCCAGCAGTACTTGGGGTACTGAATGCCTATGGTGTAGCCCAGACAGGCTATCATAAGGCTGTTTGCTTGGCTTGCTCCTCTTAGATGCAGCATTTTCTGGCTTCTGGGATCTACTCAGTGTAGGACTTGATGTAAAGTGGTCATCTTGTGCATTTACTTGGGACAGCTTTGGCTGCACAAGCTGGAAGGGGCAGCCTGGCCATCAACACCACTTTCCTTCCTCCCAGGTTGTACCGTGGGTTAATTTACAGCTCAGAGTCTCTTCTCAGCACCTCCTTCCTGCTAGCCAAACTAAAAATGATGGCGATTTGGGTTCCAAGCCCTCCTGCCATAATTGTCTATTTGATCTTTGCTGCTGTGATCTTCTTTAGTGTGTATGAGCGTGCTGGTGAACAACAAGTGGACCAGCTTAACGTCTGGAGCGCTTGCTGTCTGAAGTCCTGCCCTTAAGTCAGCGTTATGTGTGATCTTCAAATAATAAGATCTCCAGAAGAAAGATGCCAGGCCTGGTACAGGGAGAGGGTGGGAAAGTGGAGGAGACGATGATCATCTCTCTGGTGGAGCTATCAGATTGGTTCAACCTGTTTCCTGAAACCGAGCCCCACTGCAAACAGGCCAAAGCAGTCCTTGTACTGTCACACTGAGTTTTAATTAACAAAAAATACTGCATGAATTATACCTCTGAGGGCCTGAATTTAGGCTTCTTTAGGTCTTGCAGTAGCCGAGCTGGTTAGTATCTGGAAAGAAATTGGGAGATTGCATCCTAACCCCTGTGGTGCTTTCTCTCCTGATCAGTGGAGTGCAGGACTTGGTGTTTAAGAGGGTGAAAGTGCTCTTCCTCTGTGGACTGTATTTATATAGACAATTTAAAATATTCTTACATTATCTTTAGGACAACTGAACAGATTTCCTGTCATATCCATCAAGATGCAGCTCCCAGCTTTGTTGTATGTTTCAAGATTCTGACACACGTTTTGGGAACTGCTATGCTAAAGCCAGCTCTGACAGCAAAGCCTGGTGTCAGGGTGATTTTAAGGCACTGAATTGACAAAGGCATGATGCTTTCAAATAAGCTCTCACATCTGCAGAAAGCCTGTCAGCTGCTGTCATTCAGAAGTTGTGCTGCACGCAGTGCGCTTGCAAACACTCATCCCCTGCAATCCCGTATTGTTCCTCAGTGGAAAATAAACCAAACTGTGATTAATTACTGTGAGCTAAGATCAATGCGGTGTACTGCCATCAAGTGGCAGCTCTGTTGCAGCACGTTTGCAGAGCAGCTGCCTGTAGAGCTCTGTTTCAAAGGGGGCACTTCTCAGTGTTGCAGAAGTTCTATCTGCACAGAGGTTGTGGCTAAGGGAGTGCAATAATGGTTGTAAACGTTTCTGTTCTCTAAAAAAAAGAAAGGGATGCTGCTTTAAAAAGTGCCTCTGTCACCACACTGTAGTTCCAAGTGCTGTGGCTGCAAAATTAAAGCCTGAGGTGGATGCTTTGCAGCTAGTAGGAAGATCAGTGCTCTGGAGCACTCTCTGGGCTGTGTCTCTTCGAGGGGCTTGCTGCACTGTAGAGGATGCTGAAGAGCAATGCTGTCCTTGTGGCTTTGAATGTTTGCGTTCAAATCTGATATTAATAATTTTTTCCCTTTGAGACACGCAGAGACTATTAGCGAGAATACTGTGGTGATGGGAGATTGTTTCAAATGATGTGTCATTGCATGTACTTTATCTTCCAGGATCATACGTACTTTATCTTCCAGGAATTGTGACTGTTCAGCTCTCTGATGCCAGGAGAATGGCTGGATTTCTGTTTCTTAGTCACCAAGCACACTCAGGCTGTCTGCTATGTCTCCCAGACTCTGTGATTTTTGTTGTTACCGTGGTGTGAGTAGCTAGCAGGGAGTTCTATCAGCCCAAGCAGTTGCTAATAAATCATGTGTTTCATTTTGCAGTGTAATCAGGAATAGAATAGACTTTAGAAAGAGGACAGAACAAAATATTCCTATCAAATTGGAGGTGTTTTTATAGGAAAAATTCTTAATAGGAAGATCAGCCCTTGCTAGGGAAATTGGGTGATACCAGAGTGGACATCTTGCTATGCAGAGGATTCCCTGTTTTGTCTTGACTTCATGTGATGGCATTATATGGAGATTTGTTTAGATGAGAGGTCAAATCCCCAGTGTGCAGTGCTTGTGATCCTCCATGCATGCCTCTTCCCACCGTTAGAGCTGTGTGGGGCTTGCTGCTCACACAGACAGTGCAGGCCATGGCAACAAGCACGCAATGTTTGAAATGAATGACCTGGCCAATACTAACCTGCTCAAAGAAATGAAAATATATTAGTGTTTTCTCCACTACAGTACCAATTTCAACCACACAATGTAATTATGTTCCCAGATACTCTCCTCTTATTGGTACAGATCTTCCCAAGGTTTTCTTCTCTAGTATATAACAAACATTTGAATGATGCTTTCCTCATCCTCTCTGTTTTTCTTCTCAACTTTTTTCTTTGCCTTTTTGTTTTTTAATTTAGTTAATTTTGTAATTTCAGAAATGGCTGTTTAGTTGTGTGAAGGCTGTCTGCACAGCTCCCTGCAGTTGCTGAATGAGAGAGCTGGACATGGAAGTGCTCCAGAGCTTGTGGAGCTCTGTGCTAAAGCAATAATGCACCCAGACTGACTATTAGCAGCCAATTCTAGTGACTTCCCTGGCTCTGTGCACCTAAGTAACGTGTCACAAAGATGCACCCATAAAGATAAATTATGTTGTCTTCAGCACTAACGAGATCCTCTTACTTTGATGGATTTTCTGTTGGCAGTCTGTAGAGATCTCCTTCAGGCTGCCTGTATTAATGTGTGTGTGATACCTATAATCGTCTCTTAACACTCAATAAAGATTCATCACAGAGCTGATTGATTTGGAGATGCAGATGTGCTCTGTCAAAGGATGTGGGTTGCTAATAATGGGCTTCTTTAGTGTATCCAATTCAGTTGGTGTTTGTGTTGCTGCTCACAGTGGCTCAGAGTAGGAAACCGACTCCTTGCTGTCCCTGAGCCATTTATCTCTTTGCAAACAAACCCCGCTGCAGGATTAGACACCTGAACTGGCGTAGGATGTCGTGTAACTGTGAGGCTGACCTAATAAATCAGTGCTAATGGTGCTAGCTCCGCACGCAGTCAAGGTCCGTGCTGTGTTTTCAGCACAGGTTGCGCTCAGGATAGATCCGCATGAGGCAGCTTGCAGCTGGAAGCAGCAGTTCTGACAGGGTCTGTATTTACCGGTAGCTCTCAGCTCCCTCTATCTGCTAGGCACTGTGTAGCAGATTGTTTCTTGTTGCTGTATTTATCATGGGTGTCCATGTTTTCCTACTTACTCCTCTTACCCAAAGAGTATTAACTAAATTGTCTTTTGACTCCGTATCTGTTCTTTATCCTGCATCAATCCCTCAAAACTTATTTTTGGACGAAATACTGTTCTGTCGAAGTGCTGTTCTTCTTTCTCATTGCTCTTCTTTCTCATCTTTGTGAGAAGAAATTGTTGGAGAGAAGGAAGTTATTTTGCATATGCAAGTCAGTGCTTCGGTCATGACTTTGTGGCTAATGCTGAAAGAGGAGCTGGGCTGGCTCTGTGTGGTGCTAGTGAAATGTGGAAGGTGTCACCTGGAGTTGCTGTGTGGGCTGGCAGAAAAACCTGTACTGTTGTTGTGCTCTTTTGGTGGCCTGTGGGCAAGGAGTTGTGGGCTACCGTTGTGTTTTCCTAAGGGCAAGAGACCACATGGCAAAATCTGTCTTTCTCATCAAACTGGGGCTCAGCCTCCACGATGGTAACCTGAAACGTCTCTCTGGCAGGCCTAGTAGTACTGCTGTTAATGCAAGAGGAAAATGAAGTTAGGTTTGGAGGTTATGAGTTTTTTAATTTTTCCCTTTAAACCACTCGAGTTGCTCTTCTTGTCTTCCTTTGTGATTTGTTTCCTTGACAAATAACAATGAAATCTCTGCCTTATGCGTAGTCAAGATCAAGGAGTGTGTAGTCATTCACTGTGAAAAAGGACCCAACCCTACCCCAAGCTTGGCTCTTTGCCATTCTGTTTATTTCTGGAGTCTTTCCCTGGAGGTCTTATCTGCAGGAGGTTGCAACACCCCGGCAGAACAGCATTCATCTTCCCTTGCACTGCTGACCCAGGTCACTGCTGTTATCGAGGGGGATATCTCCACACAAGGAGGGCTTGCTGGAGCTGCTCGTGTTGGGGCAGACTGCACAGCACTACCTTTGTTTCTGAAAGCTGAGGCTCTGCAGAATGATCTGTGTTGGACACGCGTTTTCTCCTGAGTGATCCCCTGGTTTGATAGGGATTGCTAAAAAAAAAAAAATCAGGGTGTCTGTAAGGAGTGCTGTTATCTTGTAAAATATCTCTGATCTCTTCCATTCCATTTTGTATGCAAGTGCTCGGAGGCTGTGGGATAAATGGCCCCATCTGCAGAAGGGCTTGGGTGCATCAGGGACTGAAGTACTAGCCCTAATTGTGTTCCCAAGAGGGAAGATGCCCTCAGAAGGAAGCAAGATTCACTCCCATCACCATACAAAGGTGATGCATCTGGATGTTTCAAAGGTAGAATCTGTCCCCAAAAGTAACTCAGCTGGGAGGGATGCTCCAAGTCACTCAGTCAAGATGTGGGGGTGCTTTGGGGCCAGAATTTGCCAGGAGCAGATGTTGAGGCGTTGACTTAGTTTACTGGCAGAGATAAGTGGTAATGGATCTTAGAGTATCCATACAGTTGTGTTTTGTTGTTTTTCTTGCAGGATGATTTCTCCTGAGTTTTTGAAAACTGTTTTGCCACTGCCTTTGCTGTCCTCCAGCTGATTTCAGAGCATCCTACAATTTCAGCTGAGGTGGAACTGTCTTGCCTTTCCCTTTGAGTTTGTCTGACTTATTTGTTCTCAGTCCTGAGCATTCTCCAAAGAAAACATGATACAATTGAAGGGTCAGCATTTCTTGTAAAAGCCATTTGAATGAAGAACGCTCAGTGACTTTCAACCATTATTCCCATTTCATTGATAGGGAGCTCAGAGCACAGGGAGGTGAAGGGATTTGTCCCCTGCAGTTGCAGCCTGATTCTGTGTGTTGTGTCGAGCTGCAGCTGGAGTAAAAGCGAGTTCACCTCCACCTGTTATTAAAAAATGAAAGAACCAATGAGTCCAAATCCCTTGGAGGAGCCACAGCTATGGTTTTGTATTATAGAGCAGCTCGGTTAGGAACTGTTTGGAGCTTTCTAAAGGGGAAGGAAAAAGTTCTGTTACAAAAATCTGTTTCTTCTTTTTTTGTTGTAACATAGTGCAGTAAGCAATGACCCAGTAAGAATCTGATTCATGTTAGGAACAGTGGAAACAAAACAAACTTGTTGCATTGTCAGGTTGCTCTTACTCATCTAATCCAGAGCCTAATCCAGCCTCCAGAATGAAGCGTCACCTTGCTGTGTACAACAGCTCTGGAGAAGGAAATATGTGGAGAGAGGTTTCTTTCCTTGCATGTGAATCTCTCAGCCATCTGATGCATTGACCTTCTGCTCCATGCAGCTACATGAAAAAGCAGCCTGAGGTGGCAGTGGTCATCAGCAGTAGTTTGGCTTTTCTGTGTAGAACAAAAGTAGCTTTGCTGGCTGGCAGTGTTTTCTCGCTGAAGGCTGAAGTAAAGCTGGAGTGCTTCAGCTTTGCTATCTAACACATGCTTTGCTTCCATAAGTATTTTTAGACTTAGTGTGGGGGAAGGTCAGAGTGGGTGGTTAATGGGTTAGATAATGTGCTTCAAATTCCCAGTGTGATCCAGGAGGAAAAAAAAAAAAAACTGTTTAGGAAGAAACATGCTTCACATGCAGAACTAGAGTGCATTTTTGGTTTTGCTTTTTTTTTTTTTTTTTTTTTTTTTTTTTTTCTGGTAGAAACCTTAAAATCTGTTAACCAGCACACTGATAGACTGTAAAGGGGAAACAGAATGGATGTCCCATGTGGAGAACCTATTCTTCCTGGCTGGAGCCACCTTGTCTGGCTGAATGCATGTGCTCACATGGGCTGCCCCTCGTGGTCCCACTGCGCAGGTCCTTCTGTGATGGGTTCCCTCAAAACAGGCAGATTTCTAGAGCCTGAAGTAAAAAAAAAAATAAGATTTTAAGTTACTTCTTGTTACAAGATAATTAATACTTCCTGGCTAATAGCACACGTGATTCTTCTCAGTTATAGATTATCAACTCTGCTGTCACTTGCAAATGTTGCTGTGGTCATCTATAGACTCCTTTGAAGGGAAATCATCTGCTTTTACAGATGTGGAACCCAGGTGGTGTCAGAAGAAATGCTGACTCAGGGTTGCTCAGACTTGGTGCATTTGGCTGTGGCACTTGAAAAACAAGTATCTGGAACGGCGTGGCAGTCCCAGTGCCAGCCAGCAGGTGCCTTGCCACTTTCTGGTTTTGTTGTTTGGAGTTGCTGCCTGCGCTGGGGCCTCTTTAGAGGTAACTGCATTTCTGCTGCCTTAAGGAAGCTGACTGCTCAGAGACAAGCTGCACCAGCATCACTTTGGGCTGGGTTGTGGTGGATGAAAGCCCAGGGCCAGGTCTGGTTTTCCCAATACGTGCATCCCTTGAGGAGGCAGCTCGTGCTCCTCCTCCCTTCCGCTTGAGGAAGGGAGTGTGTTTTGAGTACAGAGCAGCGTCCATGCTCTTTGCATCACGTTACAGCTATCCAGAAGGCTTTTTCAGAGACTTTCAGATCAAAATGAAGGCGAGGGTGACCTCTTTCATGAATGGACAAAAATGGAATGTTTTCATTTCCAATAGGCTTTAAGCCAAGTAAATATTAGTCAATCCAAACTAGTTTTGAAATTAAATTATTCTTATTTGTTGGAGCATTCCAGGGAATCGCTTTGATCTGTCTGTACTTTCACCAAAGGGATATTGGCAGACTGGCCATCCAGTTTTAGCCATTGAGGATGAAAGAAGGGTTATAATAACCACCTTGTGCAGCAGTGATACTGAACAGATGACTTTTTTGGATAATATTAAATGAATAAAGGTAAACATACTTCAATTAAAATGTTTTTGGAGGCCGAATGCAATAGTGCTGTTGGAAACTCTTCTGTGTGGATCGAAGGAATTTTGGCAGCGTTTATAACTGATTTTCTTTAGCTTCAAAAATGTTTGAAAGAGGGAGGCTCGTTCTGTGCACCATTTCCTCTTCAAATAAATACATTGCTTCAAAATGGCATTTTAAAATTAAATAAGAATTGGCAGCAGATAGCGGAGTTGTTAATAACCATGGGGGGAGATGTGCACTGGAGGACAGTCTGCACTTTGTGCTTTGTTCCCTCTGGGATCTCTGGTCACGTACAGTGAGTTGTCCCGTGCATAGCACAGCCAAGAGCTCCCTCAGAAGACAGCTGAGAATAAACTGAAGCATGCAGCGTTTAGGTGGCACCTTATCCATCTTGCTGCAGGCATTTGGAGACGATGTACAATCTCAATTAAAAAAAAAAAAAAAACATTTAGCTGACATAATAAGAATATTGGGCTTCTCTCCTCAGTCTTGGGCTGGGTCCTTCAGAAGAGCAGGAGAAGGTGGTGGACAGTGCTCCCCCATAAAGCGCAGTGTAGACACAGCTGAAAAGCTGACCGATATCAGCTGAGGGAAATTTGTGTTTCCCCTAGGCTTAAATGTGCACTAAAGTAAACAGAGCTAAAATAAAACACACAAACCATGGAATAACTTGGGCTAGAAAGGATTGCTGGAGGTCACCAGGTCTACCCCTCCTGCCCCCAAAGCAGGGCCACCCCCAAAACCGGGTCTGGCTGCTTGGTAACTTCACTTCAGGCATCCATATGAAAAGTTCACACATTTAAGCCTCAGCTTGGACAGATTTCAGGTTTCTTACCTGTGTTGACACAGTCAGCGTATTGTATTCACCATTTTATGTTGCTTCGTTTTGTCTTTTCCAGGAATACTTTACATGAGTGATTAATTTTCATTTAGAAATCCATTGTTATACTGGTGAGTGCCTGCTTCACATGTATAGCCAGGTGTCTCCTCACGTGCACTCTCTGCGGATTTGCTTTTCCTTCATGGGAATGGGACTAGCTGTACTTGAATTGTGAGTTAAAGAGAACAATTCCCCTCCAGAGCTACCACTTTAAACAACTGGCCCCATTGAAGAGTATCCTTAAATGTCACCTCATTTTTAAGTCTATTTAAGTACCTTGTACATTCATGCCTTAAGGGGGGGAACAGTTTGAACGAAGATGGATATAAAAGTCAAAGCACAAAGGATTTGCAGGTTAAAACTTTTGCTGCTGCTTTTTTTTTTTTTTTTTTTTTTTTTTTAAGCATCCGCTCAGAACTGGATCTGTTTGCTTGCAGTGGGGTATTTTGTTTTCAGCTCAGCAAGTGAACTTGTCATGCTTGAGTTCGAAGCTTAATTCCATTCTTTTTGCACCTGTTTCTATTTTAACACTGAATATACAGAATCTATACTTCTGCTCCATGGTTCCTTTATCCCCAGCTGGAAGTCTGGTCTGATGTTATCATGCAATACCTTCCTGAAACGTCCACTTGGAACTCTGCAGCCTGTGTGAATGCAAACTACTTGGTGCTTCGTTTATCTTTGTGAACTCAGTTTTGTGCATTTAAAACCCAACCCATGTCTTTTAAGGCCGAAGTCTGCACTGCACTGGAAAGCCTTGTTTCTGTCCAAAGCAGTCTATGCAGCCTGCCCCTGACCGGAGCTACCTGCCAGGGCAGGAGAGAGAAGAACTGGCTGTGAACTTTGAGAGAGGAAACTCTGCTGAGGCATGAAAAGAATTGAAGTGATGATGAAAGATGGGGGAGATCAGAAATGGAAGTGTGGGAAGTGATGCTAACATGGCATGAGTGCTTGTGAGGACTTGGAAGTCTTGGGTTTTTCTTCAAGAATTGCATTTGACAAGGATGAGATTAACCGAGTGGTCCTAAGGAAAAGGTTTGAAGCAAAGTGACATGTGTCTTCCATTGGCTATGCAAATCAGAATTACATAGTCTGCACAAATAATAATAATAAAAACAATCTTTTCCAGATTTGCAGCCTTAAGCATATGCTCAGTGTTGTGGCAGAGAGCTGGCTGATGCAACTGCTGTGTAAAACTGGGGCATCTAACTGGTTTTGGTCACTGAGGGAACTGGGGCAGAAGGTCACTTCTGTCTGTTCTTGGTGTCTCATGCTTTATGTATTTCAGGCAGATAAATGATGGGTAGTCAGATAAATGACTGTCCTTCACTTATTGGTGTAGTAACTGCAACCCTTCCCTGCTTCCCCTTCTCTGGAAAACTGAATTTGTCGAATATTGCTCCTGTTGTTGTTTGTAGGGGTGCATGATTTGCGGGCACGTTTACTGTATCCTGTGCCAGTTTAGCAGTGATCGTGATACACGCCCTCTATGTTCATGGGTTTTGCCCTCTGATACTGTGAAGTTGAGCAGGAATCAGCTATTTATCTCATAAACCTCAGTGGATGTGAGCCATTTGTACCTGTGCAGTTACTGATGGAAGGATGCGTTTGGTGATGGAGTTGGTCACACTGGAACTATCAGCACAGTGGCTAGCTCGGCAGGGGAAAACAACGAGGGAGTTTGAGCATGTGAAGACAGTATATTTTATGTTGCTAGCCTGTTTTGTTGTCTTAGGTATATGTGATGTGTATGCGTATGGAGTTATCCGTGTGTGTGCATGCCTATAAATGCCCTTTTGTGGGGTATGCGTTTATCAGACTTCAGTGCAACAGCATGATTTCCCCATGTTAAGTTGCCACGAATATATACTCTGGGGGTTTCTATGTGTCTCTTCCCAGAGCTGAGCTCAACATATTTTCTGGCTGGTTGGCTGGCTATAATGCTTGATAGTCTGGCTAAGAGGCATGCTAAGGATGACTTGCATATCTGAAAATTAGGATGGGCCCCAGGTCATGTGAAAGGAGTGCACAAACAGAAAGCAGCAGTCTGAGGGTAGAGTTTTATTTAATGCAGTTCTTGGATGTGTAAACTTAATGACTTTTTTTTGTTGTTGTTGTTCTTTTTCCCAGGGCGACTCTGTTATTACAGTGCAGCTGACTGAGGAAGATAAGGTTGAAGATGATGTAGTTTTCTACTTGATCTTCACTGGGTCAACTGTCCAGCACTGCACAAGCACTAGAAAGATTAATCCCGGGAGTCTGGAGACAATTTCTCCTGGTAAATAGTTGCTTTTCTTTGCACGCCAGTGTCTCAGTCTATGAAATCTGCTTAATTCAAGTGGATATAAATGTAATTCTGTTTTAGACAACATTTTTCCTCATTTGTGTGTTCATTGAGGATAGAATGTACGGTTTGGACGACTATTTTAGCCTTTTAAAAATCTCTTGCTTGACTTTGCTAGAATGGTATGGCTTTTAGTTTGTAAATATTTAATGTTTAATGAAATTCTATTGTAGAAAATGCAACATTATATTTACACATAGTAAAAAGTTTTTAAATGTGAGCAGGATACTGGAGGACACATTTTGCAACGTTAAAGATGCTAGTGTCCAAATGGTGCATGGCCTGGTAAGTTCCAGTTAGGCTCAGAATCTGCTTAATTAGTGTGACGAAGCTCATTGCTATAGTCCTTGTGAAACACAGCCCTTCTCCCTGAAATCTTGTTCTGCAGTTCAGAAAAGAAAAGCAGCATCTTCTGAAACCCTTGCAGAGGCAAGTGAACACGTGGTGTGCAGTGCCATCCCCCCAGCAGAGAGTTCAGACAGAGTGGCTTTTCACATTTAAAGCCCACCACTCTCATTAAGCCTTTGAGCAGTTAAAACAAAACAAACCAGTACTGGGTTTTCCTTTAGTGACTTCAGCCCATGGGAATGGGCATGTTCCAGGCTGCAGTCCTTACAATTAACCTTTCCTTCTGACTTCTTGCTATGCAGCACATTGGTATTGGTGTGAGAAAAATGTCTGACATTTTCTCTATATACAGTACAGCATATGGAACTGAGTGTATTATTGTTTTATTGTTTATCTGTCTAGTAATTTATTATAAGAGATGTGCATTAAGTATGACTTGGACTAAAGACTTAGCTAATGAAATACGTCGTTCCCTCCTGGTGATTAGTGGCTGAGAGTTGGCCACCTCATTTGCTAATTTCCTCTCCTTTCTGTGCTGCTGGGGCTGTTCTCTGCTCGGGAGGAGAAGCCTTTTGTCAGTGGCTGATTCCTGTGCAATCAATTAGCTCGGTGTGTGTTTTCTCATAGAAGGGGAGAGGTGGTGACTCGCAGCCCATGTGTGCATGAGGTGCTCAGGGGCTGTGACAGCGTGGTGTGACCTCATCTCCCTCCAAGGACCCAGTGGCCGAATTGCCAAGGAGGGATCTGAAAGGATGCTGTGTTCGCCTTCAGGAACCAGAATACTTCATGGGATTTCCAGGCAGCAGTAATGCTTTCCTACAGTATTTGCCTGGGCATCCTCAGTGCCATGGCTTGGCTGGTGGCCATGGCTTGTCCCCAGCTCCATGGCTCTGCTTCCTATGTCCTGCCAGCTCCGAGCCTAACTGAGTCACTGGGGAGGGCTCCCTGAGCTCTTCTTGCCACCATTAGTTGTAACAAGTGGGAAAACTGACTCCACTTCTGATTCAGAGGGAAAGGAGGTAATTGCTTCCAATTGTTCCTCTATTTATATAGAGATTTTATATTTTTTGGTTTAGTAGCATGGTAATTTTGTTTTCCTGGATGATTGTTGTCCCAAGATGCAGCTTAGATCAGACTGACACTGAACAGAGGCTTCAGGGAGAGGCAGGCCCATGTGCATCAGAAGAATGGCTGCAGTATGAGGGTGACGTCTTAAATGCAGAGCAACCAGTTGTGTAGCACCCTCTCCTGTGTCTGTACCTCATTCTGGAGAAACTATCTGAGGGGAGAAAAGACTTCAGTGAAGAAAGACACTGGGGAGAAGCAAACTGGGAGGAGAAAATCATGTTATCATGCTGACACAGATGTGCTTGTCCAGTGTTGCTGCAGCGCTGATTTTAATACAGGCATGACTTATTTCAGCCCAGCTCTTCCTCCTCCTCCTCCTTCTTCCCGAACCCTGCAGTGAATCTGTACTTGTGTGTTTACATGGTATATTCGACCAGTTGCCTGGGAGATGCTGTGGTGACTCATGGCTGGTGTTATTTGACCTCAAAGCAGGATTAGCCATGAACCAGAGGTGGTGTGTGGGAGACCAGCCCTGTTTAAACACCCCAGCCTGGGCAGGCAGCGAGTGCTTTGCCAGCATGCTCTGCAGACAGCTTGTGGCCAGAACCTCGACCTTCTTCCATCTGCGTGCATCTTTCCTTTACCTTGGCACACTGCTGCAAGTCCTTGGGAGTGCAGCAGCTGCTGGAGGCTCTGGTGGATGCAGGGAGGACTGATCTGTTATAAATACTCCAAGCCCTCCACCAGCCTTGCTCTGTACCTCCTCTGCTTCCCTTCAGGGACCACAGCTCTTCCTTCATCCTCTTCTCATGTCCTCACAGCTTCATGCCGTTTGCAAGTCTTCATCTAGAGTCACAGGGGGAGCTGTAATTCTGTTAAAGCCAATTTAGAAACAAAAGGCTTTTTTTAGTTTGTCAGTACTTTTGGTGATGTGTAGAGGTGTAAGAAACAGAAAGGGGAATAAGTTGATTATATATGCTGCCAAAATTGAATACTAAAGCAAAACTTTCAAATAAAATCACATTAAATAGCGACATAAGGTCTTTTTTAGATGAGAAATTAAAGAAAATGGAATGGAAATGCAAACTGTTGGAATACCTTCTAGATTCTCAAGTGTGAAAATTCTGCGTATCCTGAAACACTTTATCTAAATCAGTGTGCAACTGCAGCCAAATGACTGCTGCTTTTTATGCAGTTACCAGAGCAGTCTGCCTCTTCCTTATCCTGTCTTTATCGTCAGCTTTGAACAGCACTGGTAGCTGTATCTATTCAGTGTTTAAGTGGTGGAAGCTTTTTATTTCATGACAAAAGAAAGGGTGTCTGATTGTAAATTTGTGGGAGCAGCTTTTCCTTCGAGAAGATTTTCAACTAAAACATCAGATTTTGCATTCTGTTTTGTAATTGGCTTGTAGTTTCTGTCAGTGTGAAACTGCCTGGATGCCGGTGTGCCCCTCCTGCCACTGCTGCTCAGGGGATGGTGCTGTGGAAATTCCCACCCTCAGTGCCTTAATAATTAATACAGTGTACAAATTTATAAGGTAGGAGATGGGCTTTCAGGTGCCCATGGCTTATGTCATGGATTTATGGAGCGGCTCTGACCTTTCTATACAGCATTAGTTAGAGAGCACCTGGAATGATGCATACAGGTTTGGTTGCCTTTTGGCAATTTTAACTTAGGTGTAAAGGTGTGCTGTTGTTTTTTTGGTAAAATTTGTTAGTACCCTCTACAGACTCATCTCTCTCACATTTTAAATTAGAAACTTCTCTTCTGTGGGGAGCAGACATTTGAAGCTGTAGGCATCTTTGATTTAAAGATGCAAGAGGATATGAATGAGAGGAAAAAAAAAAACAAAAAAAAACAGGCAGTGTTGAAGCAGTGCCACTTTGTCCAGCATCTGGGTGCCAGTCCTGCTGTACCTTCTCTTATGCAGCTTAGCTATCCAGGAGCCTCACTGGCTGGAATATCAGCCTGGTGCCCCATGCCTACTCAAAGCAAGTGGCTTAAAGCCTGAATTGAATGTCAGCCAGTGCAGACAGCCTTGAACCTTGTCTGTGCAGATTTCAAGTGAAATGAGGAGGCCCTGGGGGGAAATATTGCTGTCCATTCTGTTTTTAATTTAGAGAAAGGTTCAAGGCAGGGAGGGTCTGTTGTTTCTGAATGAAGTAAGAGTAACCACTGTGTTGTCAATGCAGATGATGGATCCTGGATGAGCTGAAGAGAAGAGTCTCTGTCATTTTACAGGAGTGTCAACTTGCTTGCAGATTGACAGCTGCATGTAGTATAGAGCTTGAAGTGAAAGCATCTTGAATTGTGGTAACTAAGTGCATGTGTACAAGGCAGTGTTTTGGACAGGAAAAGACTATGAAAGTGGTACAAAGGAATGGAAAAAAATGCTCAGAACACATACAGTGAAATTGTGAGTCATACTATAGGAAAAAGAGAGGCAGCAGTGAGAAACAAGATGCTTGAGAGATACAGGATGTATCCTGGTTTGCTGACTTGTTTACATGACCAACAGAATTTACCAGCTCCTAATAGGAGAGTTGGAAGCAGCCTATTATGGATTGTTAATGCTTTGCTAGGCAATTAGGTGCACAGTGCTAGAAGTCTTCTGTTGGTTTAGGGGAAAAAAAATGTGGAATCAGTGATCTCCTCAGCTTCAGTTGCCTTGAGAAGGATACCTGAATATAAATGTTGATTTAGAAATCGTGCAAAAGATGGAGTAATACCTCTGGTTTTGTACTTGCTCCGAAGGATGGGGTGGGTGATTATCCCACCTCCATGTTTGGCTATATTATGAATTTAGGGGAAATAATTTCCCCTTGTGAGAAACAGTCTCTCAACTGATCTGATCTGTCATAACTGAAGTGTCAAAATAAACCACTGAGTTTCAAGAATTAGGCAGTGATTCTTTCATATGCTTCCAGTACCTCTTTTGCTAGCTTAAGGACAGATCAGGTTGCAGCATCCCACTAAACAACTGTTTGCCTTGATAAAAAGTAACCAAAAAATTATTTCGCTATTACTCTACTGTGATGATTGAGATGTTTCAATTTCCAAACAATCTAAATTTAAATTTGCCGTAATTTAAGAAATTTTCCTCTCTACCAGAGATACTTCGTAGTTCTGTGGAATAATTTAAAGCATTCTGTCAGGCAGAGATTGTGGATTCATTAAAAATTGGATGGAATCATTGGAAAGAGCACTTAGATCTTTCAGTCCAACCATCAGCCCATGCCTGTGACCCCTAGGCCATGTCCCTCTGTGCCCCTACCCTTTTCTTGAACACCTCCGGGAATAGCAGCTCCACCACCTTCCTGGACAGCCTGTTCCAATGCATTGCTCCTCTTTCTGAGAATAGATTTTTTGTAATAACTGAGCAGATAATGCAGCGTCACAGAGTGTTTCTCTGGTTTGGTTATCATTAGTTGCTAAAGCATGGCCACTGGATTTGCAGAACTAAGAAAACACCAATGTTCTAAGTGGGGAAGGATGTAGAAAGTGATACCACCTCTGCTGCTGTGGCTTAGCAGTTTTTGCTGCTGAAATTGCATGGTTTGAAGTTAGCATGTGTCTGTTTATGTTAGAAGAAACTTGTCCTGCTTAGTGTCAGTCATAAACTGAGCTTTTCAGTAAGTCCTTGTTTCTGTAGTAACTGAGCCTGTTGTTATCATTAATACACTTTTCTTTGCAACATCTCTGCAGGGTAGGGAGGGTATAGCTGAAACATTGACTGGCTAACCGGATGGCACGTGGTGGTATAGAAAGTTTGTCAAAACAGGGAAATGAAACTTGAATGCAAGGCAGCGGCCTCATCGCCTCCCTCTGCTTCTGAAGCAGTTCCCCCCCCCCCCACTGAAAACAAAAATAAATTAAGCCTGAAATTGTGATCTGGGAAACAAAACAATAAAAAAGGAACGACTTCATCCCTGTTCACGAGTCAGAAGCCCCAAGTGCGGTGTGCAGCAGAGCTCGAGATCAGCAAGCTGTTGGGCAGAGTTTGGGAGAACTTTGCCAGCTGTGTTTGGAGGAGCTCGCAGTGCTGTGTGTGTATGGTGTGCATCAGGTGAGCTGTAGTGGCTGCACCGTCAGGTGCCAGTGTGGCTTTGTGCTAAAAGAGCAGAGCTTGGTGTCTGGGAAGTGCAGAAGAACAACAGAGGAATGGCAACAAAAACTGTGACAGGTCTAGAGGGTAAGGTGTGTGAGGTGCAGCTGAAGTCCCTTTGTTCAGCCTGGAGCACAGGAGGCTGAGGGGAGGCCTCATGGCGGGCTATGGCTTCCTCAAGAGATGAACTCCTCTCTCTGGTGACAGTGACAGGACTTGAGGGAATGGTATGGAGCTGTGTCAGAGAATGGTCAGGCTGGATATGAGGAAGAGGCTCTTCACCACAGGGCATGGCCCTGAGCTGTTGGAGCTCAAGGAGCATTTGGACAACTCTCTCAGACATTGGGTTTTGATTTTGGGTGGTCCTGTGTGGAGCCAGGATTTGGCCTCAGTGATCCTCTTGGATTCCTTTCAGCTCAGAGTATTCTAGGACTTTATGACTAGGAGCCTAGTGGACCAAAACAGAGAGAGGCTGGTACTGTAAATTCAGTGCTGTTGGACCTTGTAATCAGACCAAGGGAAGGGTAAGAAGACAGTGTGCCCGTAAACCGAGTCACTGCAGCAATACCTATGGTGAGATGTAAAATTGTGCATTATATCACTGTGAGCCTTCTTAGTGTAACAACTGCACCCTCTTTTCCTGTTGGCCATTCTCAAAATGTTAGAGGGTTTTGTCAAGGGGTAGGAAGAGCAGCAGCAAAGGCACAAGTGGGGCCAGGGGCAGTGCCTGCCTGGGGGCTGCCAGCAGCTTTCCCAGAGCTGTACCCTGCTGTGATTTCTGTCTGTGATGCAGCTCAGGTGGAGAAGCAGGCTTTATTTGCTTTTGTTCTGAATTCCTGTAGTCCTTTGCTTTGTTTTATTCCTCCTTCCTCTCTGCTAGTTGAAAGGATAAACTAAAATTACTTTCAGTTATCTTGCAAGTATTTTCATTTCAAACTTCTTCTATTTTACTGTGAAATCCTTTACATATGTTCATGTTTTATTCTCTTCTACCGCAGACCATGTTTTCCCCTAGGAAACAACTTTTCATAGAAAAAGCTATATTTCATGAATTGCAATCTTCGTGCTGGTAGACCAATAGGGTAAACAAGTTGCATAACAAACGACCACTTGGCAATGCAAGTTGTGGATTTTAAAATACTCTTAATTATGAAACAAAACCCCCCAAAAATAGAATAAAACAGCGTAGCCAAGAAGACTTTTTGCAGTCCATCCTCTTTGGTGTACTTAATTGCTCTAGGCTGTGCAATTAAAAGGAAGTGATGCTAGTTCTACATGACCTCAGTCACAGGAAAAAAAAAAAAGATTGAATTTGTATTGAAATTATTTATGGGGTAATGTGTGGGGTCTACAGATTTATAAGACCTCTGCATTGTAAAGGACCTTAAACAATCTTTCTTCACTCTGTATATGAATAGTACAGAGTTTGAAATGAAAAACAATGGCTCCTGTCCGTCACTTTTACTGTTCTATGTATTTCATAAGGTCTCTTATGTTGCAAGAGTGAATACAGCAACTGCACATCAAACATGTCAGACATGGGCTCTAGTTTTCAGAACCAGAATTTGGGATTTCTGAAGGAGAAATCTCTTTTTCAAATGGCCATAGATCCTTTGACTTTCCTGTCTATGAGCCACCAGATGGCAACATCTGTTGGACACAAGCTGAAAATGCTTCAGGAGATTCACAACATTTGCTGTCATGCTTCCCTGTCCTGTTTAAGCCTCCTTTTAAGATCTCTTTAAACAGCCCTGCCATGGTAACTTGGAGGATGCAATTAGCACAGGAGTCCTTAGTCACCAACAAGGCAAACCTAAACATGTGTTTCCAGCAGAGCTTTAAATAGCTGCCCAGGCTGGGGGACCATTGTCTGATATCTCAAATGTGAATTCTGAAAATAGGAGGTTTGGACAGGATTTCCACTTTCAGAGGAGTAGGAAATGAACTCATGTTTTAGTAAAAGCTCTGCATGGGAGCAGCAATGTTTTGTCTCCATGTGTGCCTTGTTTGATGATAAAAAGCGTGGTCAGAGTCCCACTGCCACCCTTTTAAACACACCCCAGGTCAATGACACGGGTACCACCTGGTTGGACAAGTCTATGACTGTTAACTTGTCTGCAAAGTCCCCGCAGCTTGGCATCCTCACCTTTTACAGTGTTGTTTTGCAAAAGTTACTGTGTAGAGGAGGCAGTGCTATCATACCAATACATCTCATCTCATCAGGGTTGAGTACAGAGAGGCCAGAGCTTCGTGTTCCTTGTGCTTTGTTGTTGTGCATTGCCCAAAGCAAGTTCCAGTAAGTGGCCTGGTAAGGAATTCTGTAATTGTAGACTTGTTGTCTTACTTTAAACAGTTTTAAAAGTGTGGGTTTGTGAAGCTGAGGAATTCTCTTTATCATGGCAGAAGCAACTGCTGCACCCATCTCTGTATGGAATGGTAACTTTTATGATTTCTGTACTTTTCCTGCAATATGTTGGCAGATGTGGGGACAGCTCCTAAGTGTTGAGTTGCTTCTAAATCTGAAGCAACTAAGGGCCAGGAGAAGTGGGGTAAAATTCAGTATGAGAAGAATTAAAGGGTGGATTATTTGACTTTTATGACAGTTAGGCTAGCATGTGAAGGATGAAACTTCATACTGTGGCAAAAAAATGTACAAAGAAGAGAACAGCATGGATGCCAGCACACAGCCTTGAGACGTTAGCAAGCAGCAATGGTAGGAACACTGTCATGATTGTTGGAAAAGTTAGAATTCAAGTTGGAGTGTCACTGGGTGGTAATAGTGTGGCAGTGTTCTGTATGCTACCATTTGCTTTGGATTGCTTGTTTGGCCAGATGTCCAGATTTCTGGAGGAGAGTGAAGGCAGTCAGGAGAGATGTTATGCAACACTGCAAACCCAGCTGAGCTCCAAAATGCCTAGATTCCTCCTGCCCTTTGTGGGCACAGCTGTGTGGGATTTATTCAGTCCACTGTGTTTTAAACCTTCTGAAATACAAACCTTACAGGTAGGCTGTAAGTAGGCCAGTGGTTTATCCTGACACACTCAGGTTTTTCATCTTTTTGTGAGTGTGAAGAGCTTTGTTCTGCTTCTGGAAGGAGCACAGCAGCGAATGGCCACGTGCTGTAGAGCTGATGATGCTGAACACACTGGTTGTGGGCTGTGATGCTGCACACCAGTGCCATGCATGTGTCTATCCTCCACACTGGTGAGGGAAAACCCCACTGTCTGCCCACTTGAGCAGAAAGGAGACCATTCAGAGCAATAGCATCTGTTCCAACCCTGCCCTGAGTTGTTTGTGATCTCTTGGGCAAGTTCCTTAACCTCGTCAAAACAGCTCTGGGCTTATTCTGCAGATGATAACCATTTATCTCCCAAGAGTGCCAGAAAGCTGAGCTCACTTTTCCTAACTGCTTAACATGCTCTGGGAAAAAGGGCTGCTGAAGTTCAGCTGTTATCCCAGGGTGGGAAGCAGGTCTTTGATGTGGAGAGCAGCCTTGCCACACTGGCTGTTCCTGCAGAAGGTCCTGTGTGTGCTCGGGTGTTCAAGCTCTTTGCTGGTGACATCCTGTAGCTGTTTCAAAGCAGGGGGCAGAGACCTCTTGAGCAATTTTTTTTTACTATTTGCCATGCTTGTTACTTAATTGCTCCTCCTGTGTTTGAACTCTTTGCCAAAGTCAAAACCTGTCCCGGACTCTTAACCCCCAGTCTGACATCTCGTCAGATGTAGGGAAGGAGAACATCAAAGCATTGTGAGGGGCTGCCCTTTGGAACAGCATTCCCAAGGGTTGAGCAGGATGCTTGTTTGTTCCCTCAGATGTACATGGATTGTCAGCTCGGGCACCTCTCTTTCAAGGCTGCGTTGGATGCTTGTGGTGCATTCAGGAGAACCACCCCCAGCTGTGGATCTGGACGTGGCCTGGTTGTCTGCTTGTGTTGTGTGCATGCTTCTGTGTCTTTACTTAAACACACTGCGAGCCTGGAGCTCCACACGTGCTCAGTGCAGTGTTCCACAGCTCATGCAGTCTGACAGTGCTGGTTGAAGGTGGCCACATTTCTCTACTGAGGTTTCTGTTGTTGTCATGATGGAGAAGCTTTGGCTGTCCCGTGGAAGAGGTGTTTGTCTTCCTCATGAAGAAGTGACTGTCCCACAGTGTTTCTCTGACCATGCTTGCCTTCAGCTTCACTCCTGAAAGTCAGCTGGCTTTCTGGCAGAGTAGCTGTTTTCTAGGTTGTTTTGCAGATGGGATTCTTATGGGAATAGAGAGAAAATAGCTTAAAAAATGTAAAAATCAAAGGTTTAGCTTTTCTCATGCGATTAAGCAATCTTTTATTAGGTTTTTCTTTGCGTTTTAGCAAACTTCCACTGCTTTGCATGAGAGAGAGCCAAGTTCACAGCTCTCGAGTCAGCTTTCTCACGACGGCTCTTCAGGCTGTGTGCAGCTCAGGGCTTTGGTGGAGGTGTTAAACAACGTTAGTATATCTCCTTAGCTCCTTGTTCTGATATCTTTAGAAGGAGCAAAGCAATAAGTTATGTGGGGAGCATTGTAGAGTTCTACACTGAAGAAAAGTTCCCCCAAAATTGTGCTTTCTCCTTTGGATATTTGAGGCTGCCTCAGTGCCACTGCCAGTCCCATCAGATAGTGATGCATTAAACTCTGAATGCATATGCAATTTTTCCAAGTCCTTGCTGCTTTAGAAAGAGCATCCTTTGTTTTCCTCCACATTAGACTTACCCATAGCTTCCAAAGAGCCCCCAAAGTGGGTCTTCCCACCCTTATTCTTTGATGTGATGTCAGTGTTAGTATGTCTATTCCTTCAGCTTTCACATCATTTCCCTTTGATACGTTTCCAGCTGCACTTGCTCTCCTTAGGAAGCCACACAGCCTCATCTCTGACAATTCTGGTGCTACCCACAGTGTCCTAATAGCAGTTTTGACCTCTCAATTAACTTCAGGATTGCCTCTTTCAGCAGACAGACCCGTACGGATGCCAAAAACCTCAGAACAGATTTGGAAGGTTGACTGAATGGCTGCAGAGATTAGGGACGTATTTTCCTTTTGTGAGTGAAATCAACAGCAAAGAGCCTCGACACAAGAAGGAAACTTTCCCACTGACCACAAATAGGGGCTTAAGTAGAATTTTCGAGCCTTTAAAAATAAATCGTCATTTTGTATTTAATTAAGTAGGGTTTCATGAATGTGGTTGGATGCTGAGGTCATGTGCAAAAAGAAGCTTTTCCAGTAATTAGTGAAGGGTCCATGCTGTTCTGGCAAAAACAGCGCTGACGTCAGGCTGACACTGGAACAAGGAGCTGTGCCGCGCGGTGAGCTTGAAACACAAACCTCGTTATTGAAGGGGCATGTCTGACAGCTGCCAGCGCTGGCTGCTTCGGGCCCTCATTAAGTAAACGTATCAAACTTCGACCATTTTTATTTGGTAAATATGGAAAGAAGCCATTTCAGGTTTTTATTTAGTGGAAGCTTGGTGTTAGTTCTGTGTTTCAGACTGAGCTCTCCCTGCTCTCGCTGCTTTGTAGGTCTGTGTGCTAGGTGATGGTGCAGTGGTTGCTGCACAAGCCAAGTGCTGTGCCAGCTTTTGGAGCAGGAGCTTTTCCAGCTCTCAAGTTCTACTTTCTGTTGAGTTCCTGAGTCCTGTAGAGCTGGAAAGGAGAAGTTTGTCCGACCCTATAATCTGGCTGATGGGATCCTTACTCCCATTGGTGCATTAGCAAAATCATTTCTTGAGTTACTGAGTACTCTTGAATTTACTTGTAGCCAATCCAAAATAGGCTGCTCAGAGCAGAGCTGCTTACATACTTCTGGCTTTATAGTACGCCAAACAGGAGAATTACATATCTTTCAAAATCTACATAAAACACTTCTATCTCTACAAACATATTAAGGTCCCAAGAATGCTTTTAATTTAGAGTTGTGACTCTTGATCACTTCTATTGATCTGATTTAATATAAGGAATCTGTGTGTCCAAGATGCTGCTCAGTTTTCTTCAGCACACAGCTGTTCCCTACCATTTCCCTTGGTTTTCTTTGCAGGCCATGACTGCTGTGAGACAGTGAAGGTGGCACTTTGTGCCTCTAAGGAAGGTCGCCCTGTGCTGGTGGTGGCAGAAGAGAGCTTCAAGTTCATCCAGGATGAAGCCTATGATGCAGCCCAGTTTCTGGCCACCTACGCAGGGAACCAGCAGGCACTAAACTTCACCCGCTTCTTGGACCAGTCGAGACCTCCTGCTGCAGATGTGGACGTTTTGGATGAGAAAGTGGCTTTGGCGTTTCGACACCTGAAGCTGCCTGCAGAATGGAACGTGCTGGGAACGGATCAGTCCCTCAATGGTGAGAAGCACGGGGACGTGTGTGCGGTGTGGGTGGGAAGTGGGTTTGAAACCCTTCTGCTCCTGGAGCCCTCCACTTGTCTTACAAAATATTCATTGGTCTTTGTGCTCCGAAATGGGACGTGCTGTGTACCAACCTGTCCTACTGTGTCTGTGTCCTACGCATTGTACTTCAGCCACCTTGAAATACGTGTCACCCATGTTTTCTTTATCTTCTGTTATAAAATAGGACACAGTGTGATAAACGGTCAGTGTTGCAACACATGCTCATAGAGGTTTTTTTTTCTTTGTCTGTGCAGTGTTGTGCACGCATCAGCATCACGCTTCCCCGATTTCCTGAAAGAGCTGGGTCTGTGTAGGAAGCCTTTGGCCTTGGGCCACAGCCTCGGTGTGTTTGATAAACACTGGCTTTATAGCACAGGTGCAGAGGAACTGTAACGTGCGTAAAATGTGTTTGATTTCTCTCGGAGAAGCTGGCAGGCTGCCTACAGGCAGCACAGTTTGATGCCAAAGCACCCTGAGGATTGGTCCAGCATCCCTGGCTGTACAGCTGTCTGGTGAATCCAGGCCTTCCCCAAAATGAGCCCAGATTAATTCTGCGAATATTAGAGAGTAAAAGTGGGAAAGCCTAGCTAACGTGAGCCCTTAGCCATAGCAGTACTACTCAGAGCTTATAAATAGAGGTCAGTGGTGGCCCAAAGCCTCTCGTAAAAGCAGCAGAGCCAACACGTTCACGATGCTGTGACATGCCTGCAGCCTGGGAGTTCTGCTTTTATTGTTTGTCACATGGAAGTTTTAAGGAAGCGTATTGGTGCACTGTGGGGCTAATTCCAGTGTTGCTGTAAATGTATAAGGTATTTTGGTAAATAGTTTCGCATGAGGAATGTGGCTGTGAGGCATTTGCTATCTATTATGAGATGCACCAGCCTAAACACTGCAACAGGAATGAGACATGGCTTGTTCAGCACAGCGGCTGCAGTTCTGCTTGGTTTTCTGCAGGATTTTTTCCTGCTTTAATTGTCACTGCCTCGCTGACTGTTCTTGTAAACATGAATGCATGGGCAGGCAGTCAAAGCAGCATTAGCAGGCGTTCAAAGATGTGATCGTGTTTAGTGGTTTCTGGATAGAAATTCAGATGCTGTTGTCTGTTTACCAGGAGATAAACACTTGGTATTTTTTTCCTCTCTGTGGAAGACACTGATGGTTTGGGTTTTTTTTTTCATTTTAGAAAGCTGTGATAATGCAGCAATTTCTGCTTTATTTAAGTGGTAAAAATATAGTGAAAGACTGCCAAAGTGCTCTTAATTAATGAAAACTACAATTGAAACACTGAATTGTTACTAATTTTGCAGGGAGGCTCAGATCCAGTTTCTTTTTTTGTCTTCTGTTCCTCTTTGGAAAAATCAGTAGTTGGGGAAACCAGCCATAGGATTTCCATTGATTTGCTCAGCATACACTTATGTGCTGAAAGATCACCATGGTATGGGCTGTGGCACACAGCAGCATAAGTGTAGCCTTCATCTGAGAGTGCTGGTCCAATAAAATGTTCCCTTGCAGTAAGTTTTCTCACATGTAACTGAGTAAGGGCAATCTGTTGATGTCTTGGTCTGTTTTTCATCTCCTGGTTGGCTTTTTGTGTGGAGGCAGATTTATCTGGTGGCTCTTTTTCAGTAAGATAATTATACATAGGGACTTTTGGGGAATTTCTGTGATCGGGACAGGAAAGATTTGTATATATGAGCATCCTTCTGGTCACTTAACCCTGTTTTGGGAGAACAAGGTTGAAGTGATGTCTCTGATTCACGATGGAGAGCTACATTAGGAAAACTGTACATCTGTGGTGGTGGTGGTGCCTGTGTGTTGTTCTGGGTTGGGAAAGTGGAAAAAGCATTGCACAGATTGAAACTGGGGGAGCATGAGAACAGTTATGTTCTGGCCAGTGCCCCTCCACTGGGACTGCCTATCCCTCATTGCATCACTACCTATGAACAGTTATTTCAATTCATATTTCCCATTTTGCTAAATGTCACTGCCAGACACTTCAAATAACCTTCTTGAAGGAGAAAATACTATAGAAATGAGAACAAAAGAAAATGTCAGATCCCTTCTTGAAAGACTTTCACGCTGCCTCTGAGATGGCATTTCTCTATGGGCTTTTGTGGGTCGGAAACAAAACACTGCTGTTTAGCAAAACCTCTGAAAGTCAGAGGGAGTGGAGAACCTCAGCCAGCGATCTGGGCACTGAAGTGCTGTTAGAAGGTGGGCATTGCTGCAAAGCGTGCTTGAAAGGAGATATTTCTAAGGGCTGGAGTCTAGAGATAGGTGTGAAGTGGCTGCCGTGCTGCAGGAAGAGCTTGGATGGTGGCTCCAGGGTTGAGCACAGCTTGGTGTGGGCTTGTGAGGAGGGGCTGGCTCTGCACAGGCCTCTGCCTTCCTTTGCACACCCCCAACTCATCCAGCAGAAGGCAGGGAGTTCATTGCCGTCACGCTCCAAAGGACAGGGAAGATGCTGCCATAACTCTGAGTAAGTAAAAGTGCAGCATTGTTGTGGTCCAAAGCTATGTAAGAACTATGTGCTTGCTTATGTTTTGGTTGCCAAACCAAGGTCTTCATTCTTCAAGAGTTTACCATTGCTCTAGATTAAAGACATGATGCATTCATATAGCCTGATTGCTAAGAATGCATTGTTTCAGCTGCGGGTTAGAAGTAACCTCTAACATTATTTAAAGCTGCCAGAGGACATCTGTAAGGATTCCAGTGAAACACCTTTCTTTTTTTTTTTTTTTACCCCCCCATAACCTACTTAAGCTGGCTGTTGCCACTCAGCAGGAGAGGTTTCTTCAGGTTCAGTAATCCCGGCAGTATTTCACACTAGGCTTTCTTTACATTTATTTCTTTTTATCTCTTTAGACATCATTTTCATTGGAACAAGTTGAAAATACACTCAGTATGTATTCCTGCATTGTTCATCAGCGTATTTCCAAGCCCAGTATGTTCGAGTGCAGTATTCTCATTTGCTTTATTTTTGCTGATTCTGGAAGATAAAAACTTCTTGGTGCTTAAAAAGAAAAACAAAAAACTGTCCCAAAATTGAATGCCTTGAGCAGAACTGTTTAATCTAATCCATGTGGTAGTGTTATGGCAGATGCTTGGTTAACATTGCTCAGAACCAGTATTTATTCATTGATATTACTTTGGTACAGTGTGAAAGTCTGAAATGATCTGTGATCTCAGGCTCCAGTTCCACACACACACAGAATGTTTCACAGGGGATGCTAAGCTGTTGTGCCAGTTACTCAGTCAGGTCATGCGACTTTGGGTGAGGTACCATGTCCCACCTGCTGCTTCCATAGTAGAGCCAGGGCTGGGAGCCCTAAGTTCCCTGACTCCGTCACGGAGCAGGCAGAATATCTGCAACCATTTGGTTGGATGAGCAATGTCAGAAATCCTGGCACTTGGTGAGACTGCAGGAGTTGGAGGAAGCGGAGCTATCAAATCAACTTGATTGGAAAAGACATTCAGGATCATCGAGTCCACCGTGTCTTTGGACAGAAGCATGTCCTTGTGTGCAGGGCTTTGACACGTGGAGGTGAAGGCTTTGCATTCCAAGTCCAGAGTGCATCTGAACTGCTTTGGGCATGGGTGTCTCAGCCCTTTCCACCTGGGGCAGCTGGGTGAGCTGTGCTGTGCTCTTACCCAGCCGTGCACTGTCCCTTCCCGGGCTTTGCCCTTAATTGCCTGTCAACTCATGTGAACTCAGATGGCATCCCACGTTCATTTCAGACCATCTGTAATTAAGGATGACTTTTGTCACCACGGTGTTCCAAACACTGCATTACTTTCAGGTGCTGTATAATCATGTCTGTCTTAATTATTGCGAATGCACTGTAACTTTCTAAGGAACGTAGCTGTTAGTGCTGGTAAGCATAGGGTTATTTACTGTTCCCTGTGACATTTGGAAGGCTGTTGTTGAAACTGAACAGATGGGTTGCACTTTATATCTAGAAATCAAAATTTAATATGTATTCTGAGGATATACGCAATATAAATGCAGGACTGTAATTTTCTATTTTAAATGATTAAGCAGAAAATAAACTAACTAGGAAACCAGAGCAGAATATTTGGAGGTATGAGTAATGATTATGGCTTGTTTGTGCTGCAGCAGGGAGAAAAAGACGACAAAAAATTTAGGGAGGATCTAAGGTATGGGAAGCTTAGAGAACTTAATCCTTGAGTTATCTATCAGTATTGAACAGATAGCTTTCAAAACTTCTTTTAGGAAACGGTCTGTTCAATTTGGTCATCAAAATGAGCAGTGAAATCCAGACTCATGGCTCCGATTTTGGTGGTGTGAGCTTTTCAGGTTGGTGCCTTCAGAGTGCTGTGATGATCTGCCGTGAGAGCAAAGGGTTCCCCATGAGAACATGGGGAAAAGCTGTTCCTTTGATGAGCTGCAAGATAGCAGTGATTGCAGGCAGATAGCCAGAATACCATCCTACCAGATAAAACACTTAGCAGCTCCCCGGGCTTAGGAATGCAGTTACTGACGTCTTGAAGACGTCTTGAATATGTACAGCTTCCCAGAAGCACTGAATAGCAAACATCCATATGCAATAATGCTTCTTGAGAAATAAAGCTCTGTGAGCTCATCAGAGGGGAGGTGGTGGGGAAGAAGTTGCCTTGCCCCAGTCTGGAAGAGTTGTGCATGAAAGCCAGTAGGACTTCAGTGTACGATGCAGTGGGCCACATCAGTAGAGATCAGAAAGATCTCTAGAGGATACCAAAAACAGAGAATGTCTGAAGAGGGCAGTAACAACAACAGAAAAAAAACTCTTATTAAAAAGGAAAAAGCTTTCAGGAATAACTACAATGAAATTAGGAAGCACTGTATTTTTTTCCACTGGAGCATGTTAAAGGGATGTGACTGATGCTATTTTTCAGACATAAAGCTTTAGTTTGTTCATCTCCTGCACTTCCTTTATAGTTTCTTCTTGAATGCTTTCAGGATAATAGTTTCTAGATTTTTTTTTTTTCCCCTGGGTTTTGTATTCTTTCCTATCTGCTTCTCACCTTTCTCTCTGCCTTCTGATAAGGGATTGTATAGTATAAATGGGCATGATCTTTTCTGAGCCAACAGCATGAAGTAGTCTGTTCAGCTACGGTATCTTGATAAGAGGAAAAGAAATATTTTCCTTCCCTAAATGTAATGCCATCTGCAGTGCAAAATGGAAAGCAGAAAGTGCTTGTCCTTGTTCAGCCAACGTCTGTGGCTGAGAAACCATTGGCATGAGGGTGTTTCTGTTCCCTTAGGTGACAGTGGGAATAGGGACATGAAGATCCTTTAGTGTACTTCGAAAAATGTCTTATTTATTAGATTAAAAAAGAATTGCCCACAATTTTTATTCCCTGAACTCATAACTCCAACCGCTGTGTCTTCACCTTGACCTTCCTTTAGTCCCCTTGTCTTCTCAAGCCCTCATGCAGGAGCTCAGAGCCAGGTGACTGCTTGTTTCTGGGTTTTGCTAGAGTTAATCTGAGCACTGGGAACCCTTTCAGCCAGAAACAAGGGGAGCGAGATCTGATGGTGAACTTCAGAATTGCTGACAATACATGATTTTGGCTGAGAGAGGAGGGAAAGTCACTATCACAGGAAGAACAGTGAGAGGTACTTTTGAGCTATTCCAACCCATGGTTTTCTCTTCCTCTCTGATCTATCTCAAGGTATGGAGGGTAAACTGAGCCATTCAGAGTGGGTTTCTCTAAATAAATAAACAGCAAATTTTAAGAAGGAATGCATTAGTTAGTTGTTGTTTTTTTTTCATGGTTTATTTGGTTTTTCTTTTTCTTTGTTTCTGTTATTTAATCAGGATTAAAATGCAAGTTCTTGCTTAGGGAACAGTTTGTGTGTTCTCAGATGTGTCATACCCAAAACTTCCCCCCCCCCCCCCCCCCCCCTTTTTTTTTTTTTCCTTTTACTTCACTGCTTTTTTATTAAGCGCTAAAAGCACCTTAAGCCTTAATCATTTACAGTTAGCAAAGGACATTTGATATTCTTCTATGGAAATTTTGACCTTAGCTACTCAGATATATCGTTCATGTGTCACAGCTGCAAAAAAATACATTGAAATAATACATCTAAAGTCTTCTGTTTTGCCAGCTGGATGAGAGTGCCCTGCCATTATGGGACAATAATCATATGTTTCAACTCTTGCCTATTACTAGGAAACGAGAAAGGAACAAAAACAACTTTGGTCTTTCCAGTATCGTGTGTCTTGTGTTTCCACAGTTTCCTAATTGCAAGAACTTTTTTGTTGACATTCAAAAGACAGACATTTTAAGAGGAGGAGCTCATGCCTGACATGTGGTAGAAGGAGCTCTGGCTATTGCTGGTTAAAGCTTTTATTGTTTTTCTGTAGCTGGGAGAGGCATTTTGCACCATGACAGGACGTAGTGATCATTGACTGAACTTGCAACATCTCATGCTACAAGCTTCAGAGCTGGGATGGCTGTAGGGATGCTGCCTGTCCTCCTTCCATCTCTGTCCTGCAGCACTCCCATATTCAGTGCACACCTGCTCTTGGCTTGCTCTGAGTAACACTATGCACCATCAGATATATTTGTCATTGTGTATTAGTAGTTAATCCAGTCCACAGATGGCACACGCCTTTTCACTGTAGCTGTTCAAGTTTTAAACACTCCAAAACCCTCTAAAGCCATTACCCAGGGCCCTTCAGTTGTTGTGTGTGAAGCACTTTGTCTCTTTGCTGCCATCATCTATACCCATCTGTTAGGATGGCCTGGAGCCAGTCTGTGTCAGTCAGATCCTTTCCAATGGGCCTGGAGGATGAGTTTGCATGTTTAATATGCTCAGGGTGGCAGTGCACCATGTCTTCTTGAACGCATCTTCCATGCACGGTGTGGTTGCTCAGAGGCATTGGGGCAGTGCCGGGTTGAGGTCAGTTGCATTTGTAGCTATCTCCATCCACCTGTATCCACCAATTTGACAATAGTGAAGATTGTTTTAAAAGAGTGGAGAAGAAAGCTTGGGATTTCCGAAACGTGCAGTCAAATGAGCAGATTAAATCACCTGAACGTTTGGGACAAGTGGGAGAGGCATGAATTTCCTCTATGGAAATACATGTAGGGAGGGGCAGCCAGGTGGATCAGGGGATGCATGGCTGCAGGTGTGTGTTTTTATTGGGGAATGAAGAACTGGTGAGCACTGCTGCCTAACTGTGCAGCTCTCTGCTAAAGGAGGAAGAGTCAGTTTGATCCAGGAATCAGTGCTTAAGCTTTTCAGGTTTGCCCTGGTGCAAGGCTGTTTGTTTCAGATAGGAGGATGACGTTCCCTTTCAACAAGGTAGCTGGAGTGGGAGATGATGCCTTGCTGCAACAGATGTGGGCAGACCAGTGCAGCATGTTCCTTATTTGGACAGCAGGACAGCAGTCATTTGCTCCAACAGAAGCGCTCTGGTGCTTCCTACATCCGCGGCAGGAAGAGTTATTCTGGTTTAATTATGCTAGCTAACTGCCAGTTTATTAGTGTACAGTAACATAGGAGCTCTGTGCTGGTACAAGCTCACAGAGTGACACTTTGGGCATATGCTTTCACTCTGGGTAAGCCCTGTCCTGTATCCACACTGTCTCCTTTTTGCAGCCTCATCTGCAGCTTTTCCCTTTTGCCTCATCTATATGGTGTGTTGTTTTCCATTATTCCTTAGGCCCAAAGCTGACAGTCTTAACTACCTTGCTGGACTGTTTATTTCTGAAGCACAGCACACTACTGCACTCAGTTCCAGAATCCTTGTCATTACTCTCCCATAGGCTGAGAATTTGTCTGCAAGTAAGACCAACTATTTTCTTTTTTCCCTAATCAGCTGGGACCTCTATTCAGATATACTCATGTATTCAAGATAATGTGGTTTTGCTTGACAGTGATAAAAGGATGTTAGGGAGGAAGGATTGGTTTGTAGCTCAGAGACCGTATTTGGAGTCATATGGAAGAGTGGCTGTGCTGGAAAGTTTTAGTTCTTGAATGCAGATCAGTTCTTTGGGAGCTGATTCAGAAAGCGGGCAAAACCTGTGCGTCAGGCAGGGATAACTTCCTCTTTTTGCACTGTTTTTCACTAAAGGTCTTAATGATGTCCCTTAAGAAAGCGAGCAAGAAAAAACAGCAGCACACCAGAGAAGCGATTTTTCTTGGGGTATGCTTCTTGGGGAAAAAATAATTAAATCTTAGAGGCATTATGCACTTGGCGTTTTTAAATTTGCTATGTAGATTTGGCTGGCAACCAAATTAATAACCCAATAAATCACTGCTATGATATTAAAGGCATTAAACCCTTGGCATGGTTTACTCAGACCCAGCTGGTGCATTCCTGTTGTTTTTGCTGCTGCCACTCGATATTGAAATCCTTTGTTAATTAAAAGAACAAATTTTTATTTCTTGCAGTTTTTTTAACCCAAATGCTTTTGCCCTCCCTGCAGAAGTAGCATGCTTTGATCTGCAAGTGCTGTATTTCAGTGGTGCATCTGGAGCCCATTTTTGGTGGAAGCTTTTCAGAGCAAAGTTCCTGGGCTGCAGCTTTTAGGGCAGGGGGGATACTTTTCTGAGATGAAAGCTTAGGCTCAAGAGTGACTTTTACCGAATTAGAAAGTCACGGTTATTAAACATAAAAAGCAGCAGAGGAGATTACTAGTTTATAAATGCTGCTACTCGGAATTACAGAGCTACTGCAGAAAGCTGAGAAAAGCTGGGCTAAGGCACAATCAAGCCAGGAAATCAAAAGCCTCATTTTTATGTCCATATGAGAGGCTAAAACTGTTCCCTTTTATAACTGCTCTCCATTTGTACTTCAGTTGTAATTGATTTTCTTCATGCCTTGGGACGAATCAGTGTTCCATTAAATAACATAACTCTTAGATTCCTAAAAGCCGATCCTGGCCATGAGAGCAAAGAAAGGCTTGGGTGTATAGAAGAGTGCACACCCCTGAAGATGCCAGGAGCTGTAGGGAAGCCCTGCAACTCTGCAGTTGTCACAGCTGTCCACAAAGCTCTTCTTTTCACATTGACTTCTGTGCTCCTTCAGTCTGACCCTGAAAGGTCCTGAGCATGTTCAGTCCCACTGGAGCCAGTCCCTTGCTTTCAAGCAGCGGTCTCTCCTGGATTTCGCAGCCAGCTTGTGCAGTGTGTGTTTTTCCAGGTGCTGCAGTGTTTAGGTTCCTTGGCTTTTTGGCTGTCAGCACCTGCAGTTCCATGCCAGCCATTGTGCCGCACTTGGCACGCGTGTGGCTTGTCTCCAGTAACAAGGATGTGGGGGAACGGCGTTCAACGGCAGCCTACAAATTCCTATTCCCTTTTCTTTATTCCCAGAGAACATCCCTCGGGAGACGCTGATGCATTTTGCGGTGAGGCAGGGCCTGCTGCGGCTGACGTGGTTTCTGCTCCAGCAGCCGGGAGGAAGAGGAGCGCTCAGCATCCACAACCGCGACGGCGCGACGCCCGTGAGCTTGGCCTTGGAGAGGGGCTACCAGAAATTGCACCAGCTCCTGACCGAGTAAGATGATCTCATGGTTCCTCTGCTCGTTTTCCTTTCTCTTTATCACGCTCCTCTTTAGTTTGTCTCTGAAGAGTGTCGAACTGGGGAATGCTGGTTGTAGGTGAGCGGTTGGACTAGATGATCTTCAGGGTGTCTTCCATCCTTAATGATTCTAAAAGCTAAACTCTGCCCTCGAAGAAAATTTTTCTGTAGTTTTGCTTTTACCTTTACTGCTAGAAACAGCAGGAGAGCGACCTTAGGACTTGAAGTAAGTGCAATAATGCCGTTGGGTTCTCCTTTTCTCACCTACAGCATATTGTTCTGTTTCCAGCTGTGCCTTACAGCCCAACATGAGTCACGGTAATATCAGCTAATTAAGGCAAACCTTATACAAACACAAGCAAAAAATCTTGTCTTCAAACAACAAGTGCAGCTGTTGAAAGGAGTGCAGCTAGCAGGCTGGTGGCTGACTGTCATGTTTGTTCTTCATAGATTTGGAGGTTTTTGGTTAGACAAAATCGTAATAGTGCAATGGAAATAAAGTGACGTTGTGTAGGGAATGTCTGCTGATATAAATAAGAATGTAAGTAAAAATTAATGCAAGTATTTGCAGCAGAATCTGTTCTGTTCTGAGGGCGATGAGAAGCAGCCACATCTTGCTAACTCATAGCGGGTAACTTGTTGCATGAGCCCTCGCTGCAGTGTTTGACAGAAAATCTTCAGAAGATGGAAAGTTATTTTTGAATAGCAAATGTTTGGCTTACTGGCTTTAAAAGCCGCAGCTAATAAAGACAAAGAGCTTAAATAACTTGTGGGGGGTGGGTGTTTGTAAAGTCTTGGTCTGCGTGTCTGCTGTTCTGATGCCCAGTTCTCTTAAGCTTTGTTATTAGCTTTGTTATCCTGATAGGAATTTTCAGATGCTTAGGGTTTATGTTGAGTGACCCGATGTCACGTTTAGGACTCTTCTGTGTTGTCCTTGTTCTCACGCGAAGTTTCTTTGTGCTACAAATTGTAAATCGTTCTGTTTCAAGTGGGGTGCAGGAGAAGGTGCAGGGTGGGACAGGAGCTGTACTCTGACCTTTTCCTCACCGCTGTTGGCTGGGATCACTACAGAGATGGTGGCAGTGTTTCTCTTTTTCCCACGTGAGTTCAACAACAGTCATAATGTGAAAATACTCAATGTAAAACTGGAATAAGCAAACTCATCCTGTAAGTGCAGCCAAGAGCTGTGAGGAGCAACTAATGATGTTAACAGAATTTGTATGTGGTCACAAAGTCTAAATTGGCCAAAACTTGGTTATGAAGCTCACAGCAAATACTGCAATCTGAATATGAGCAGAGTTGATAATTTTAAAAGATATGGGAAGTGAACAGAGCTGTTGCAACTGCTACTCATGTGTTTGTTAGTGTGTTTCACAACCAATTCCATGCAGGTCAGTCCTTTCTTGGTGGGAAAGAGAAACAAAAGCACTTGGTTACGTGGCATTGCCCTCTCTAATCACTGGAACAGTTGCAGTTGGTGTCATCTAAGGGATTTCTTTGGTGACCTTTCAGTACATCGTTGAACACGAGATACTGTGGTACCCTCAGTACCTTTTCCATCAAGGTGCTGCTGGCTCCTGTTCTTTTTGTTGTATCCTAAAACCAATTAGGTGAGTTAAGCAGAATTATGGTTAGTTTCCCTCTTAGGTGGAAGTACCATGCCTAACCACCTGATGGCTGTGCTCTGCACTGTGTTACTCAAAAAGCTTGCAGTGGATGGTGACTGCAATGGAGGTAGCCCATTTCCATAGCAGAAGTGTCACTGTGCTCAATGCTTTCTGCAGTCACAGGGGATCAGGGCCTGAAAATCCTACATGGGGGAGAAACAGTGAGTTTCAAAATAGAGAAAGGCAGCCAAACGCCACGACGAGAGTATATATTATTTATGTGCTGTCAAAACACAATGGATACTGTACAACCTCCTTTCTGCACTCTGCTTGTGTGCAGACTGTGTAAACCAAGCACACAAATCTGGCACGCAGCGTGTACCACTCAGCAAAACACGGAGCAGCAACGCATGTTAGCAAGAGCTCGTACAAAGGAGCCATTATTTTTACAAGTAATTAAACTCCACTTTGCAAAATAAATGAATGCAGCATGTTTTGTGTTGCATTATCCTTGGGGGGATTTTATTGTTCGCTTGCTTGCTAATTTGTAGGACCCTGCGTTTCACAACTCTTGGTCAGCGTGGGGAAGGAGTGAAGTTCTGCTGTAATGAAGGTAGAATCATTAAGAAACAGACAGAAAACCTCTGCTGATGCAGTTTTGTCTGGGTTCAGCTGCAGCGTAAATATTTTTCTCAAAAACTAATGACTCTGGTGACATTTGGAATTTCTGTTTGTCAGATGAGCTTTCCCTTTTCAAGCTGTTGCAGTTCATTTTAAGAATGCAAGATGCCTTCCACTGCAGGGCTGCAAATCTGGAAGCTTCTTTTGCTGTAGGCTCGAGATTGTGATGTGTCTCCTGCTTCCTCTGGCAGGATTGATGTGCCCACAGCTGCTGGTGGGCCTGGATGCACCTGATCTCCCATGGAAAAGCCTTGGGAAGCAGGCAGGGTGCACAGCTCTCTCTGAGTTTCAACAGTTCCCGAGTGCGGGAGGAGTGAATTGAAAAATGAAGGCTCCTTTGTTGAAGCCTGCTGCTTCCTTATGTTTAAATTGGGCAATGCTGGCTGCAGGGCGTTGGCAGCTCTGCTGTGCTGTGCAAAGACAGGGCTCCAAGGAGGCAGCAGGGCTCTAACCAGGGCAGGGTGAGTAACTTGGCCTCTGCAACGGGACGGCTGCGTTCTGCAGTAGTTGGTGTTTTTTAGTGTGGTTCAGTGTAGTAACATAATCTGCCTGCCAGCTCCATGTTCTTCAGTGCTTTGTAAGTCAGGCAAGTAAAATGGCTCCAAGAAATAGCTTGTGCTCTGAATTTCGGAGTCAGAGTGCTGTTCTGTAAAACATGCACTGATTTTTGTAACCTGATTTCGTTTCTGCAGAACAAAGTTCTGTCCAGCAACCTGACAGTATCAGTTTTTTTTTCTGTCAGTGAAGCCAAATGCTTCTTGTTCCTTTGCAGCTGAGAGCGAGAGTAAGAGAAAAGTAAAGTCTGTAAGAAAAACTCCTGCATTTTCCAGTCTGTGCAGAGGGGAATATACAAAGCTGGACAGTCTCTTGTGTTTTAGCATTTGTTTTGCTCATCTGCTTTCTCTGCTGGCCTCTAACTACCACGAAGCACTTCTGTGTGTCTCTGTGGGTCAGACCTCCAGGTAGCAGCCTGGTGTCCCAGTCTGTGAAGCCATAAGCCAGTATTAGTGCGGATTTCCAGAATTAATCTGACCTAGATTTAATTAACACACACGAGGAACAGCTCACTAATAGTAGAAGTTTCTTGTGAACATTTTTCAGCGCTTGATAATCACTTGCTATTGTTCTGAGTTTGTGTAAGTAATTGGTGATGTCTGTGTTGTAATCTCTGTGGTGCCTCTCAGATGAGGAAGGTTTTTTCTGTCACTTTACTTTTGTAATTGAATGCTCTTTTCTGCTTTCCTGGGCCAGGGCTGCGAGAGGATTTGTCTGGTGTCTCATTTCTTTGCACGCTCATTCAGCAGGTCCTTTAAGCACGTGTTTGATTTCAGAAATCTCCAGTTCATCTTCAGCTGTCTGTGGTGCAGATGCATTCTGAAATCACAAAGTTTCTGGGCTGGGAATGTCACTGACTGCTGTGAGTTCAGTGCCAGGCTGTGGCAGTGTGTAACAGAGCACTGGCCTGCTCCTCTCTGCACCCTTGTCCTAATTGAGAGCTGAGTGGCAGTGCTCTGAGTCTCCCTTCTGTTATTTCTTTCTCCACAGTTCCCTGTGCAGGGAGCAGGACACAGGTTGCACAGCATCACCTGCCCGTTGCTGTGCTATGCTTTGCATTTTAGTTTCTGCTAACCAGAATCAGCAGCTGAAGAGTAATGCTGAAGCATCTCCTGTTTTTCCTTCTGTTCTTCCATCCAAAACCAAGCAGCAAACCTTCTGATTGCTATTTAAAGGGATATTCAGAGATGACAAAGGGCAAAGATGGAGGACCTGATGAGAGATCCTTGTGTTAAAAGGATGATGCTTGGCTACAGAAGTGTGGGAGTAGTAGTGATCCAACAGGATCCTGTTCTGAAGCTCTGCATTGCTGAACTTGCAGATTATTTTTTTTTTTTTGCATAATTGATCATTCTTCCTGGCTGGAAAGATGCTGAGCTGCTGTGGGTTTCTTCTGGCCATGATGTTATAGCAGAGAACAGACAGCAGCAGGGTTGGTGTGATGGAACAGGAGGGATTTGTGCTTTCCTCCTTCTGTTTACTCACTCATTACATGCCCCAGTGTTTACTTTTTTCCTGGTGCATTCCAAAATCCATATTAAGATCTTTCTTTGTAGGTAAGGTTAGGAAAATGACCCTCTGAGGTAGGAAGTATATTGTGTTTGTTAAGATAACTGGACTTGTCCAGGAATTGCAAGTCTGCAAGTAACTGCTGGAGGAACAAGCCAGCTTTCCTATTGCACACTGTGTTGATTGTGGGACTGGGCAGTCAGCATTAAATTGAATTGAACTGAATTCAGTTGTTGAATATTTCATCTGATATTGGAGGATAAGTCGTGCAATCCTGAATTCAGTTCAGTATCCAAAACCAGCTGCAGTTCACGTTTGCGTGGAGCACCATAAGAGGTTAGTCATCATTTCTGCAGTGGGTGAACTCTTTTCTTCAACATCAAAAGGATTCCAATTAGTGAGTTCTCTATAGAATTGCCTTACAATTGCCTTACTTGAGAAGCATTTGTTTTTGTTTTGCTGCTTTCCTGTGGCTTTTGGTACATTCACCTGAGGTATGAATACCATCTTTAAATCACTTTCCTGCGTATGAACTGTCAACTTGCGTTAACCCATTCTACCACAAACTAGTTGCACGTGTTTTCTGAGTCCTCCTGTATGATGCATACTGATGATCCCAAAAACAGGGAGGGACATGGAAGTGCTGGTGTGCGCTTGTGCTGTGTGTGCCAGTAAGGACAGCAGGGCTGTCCACAAAGAGCTGATGGTACCCATACAGAGCCTTTGTTACCCAGTTGTCTCCAATAGCAATGAATTACTGTCTTTCTATTTCCATTTGAGCAAAACAAAAAAAATCTGTTAAGGGAATGTACAGTCAAAAGAGAAACATCGAGTCCTCTTGGGAGGAGGACTGCCACTAATTGCAATTAGGAACGAGCAGTTGTTGGCATTATCAGCTCACAGTTTTGTTTGAAGAACGAGGAGATACTTTGGAGCCCCACACCCCTCGTGTGATGAGTTTAGGAAGCTGCCTTTTGTTTGTTATGGTTTTCTGGAGTCTTGCTCTGTCATTCTGGTGACTGTGATAAATCTGGGTGTGGATTTTCATCGGAGGGGCTGTTGGCTTGATGTACATAAGTTGTTAGTGTTGGGGACATGTTGTGCAACAGCCACCAAACCCAGCTTCCTGTCCCAGTAGGCACCGTTCCTTGTTTATCCCGGACCACAGTCTGTCTGATCTTGTCTTTTCAGTGAGTTATTAAAATAACAGCCATAAATCAAAAATTGAATAGGAATGTAAAATACATAACGCTGAAATCCAGTGTAGATTCTGTCATAGAGAAAGGAGCATCTAAATTGTAGCATTTCAGAGCTTTTCACCATAACCTCAACACTTTTTTTTTTGTTTGTTTAAGTGATTTTATGTTCTTTATCATGTGAATCTGGTTGTTGCTTTCAGAACCACCCATCAGCTGTGGCTAAGGTTATAGTGAGATCCCAAGAGCCAGCAGTGCTTCTGGGTTTGTTTTGTCCCAGCCAGGGTCCAGCTCAGCGGTGCGGAGGGGATATCCCCAGAAAACAGCACCTTGACGTCCCACACCACCTTCCTCACCCGCCTGTGGGATTCCCCTTCCTGCTATGAGGTTCTGCTTAAGCCACTGAGACCGTTTGGATCACTTCTACGATCTCTTCCTCAATCTTCCTCCCCTCTTTGGATAAGGCGCTTCTTTCAGAGTGCTGACATAGACCGCTCCAACCGATGGCAGCTGCTGAAACTCTGAAGGTGGGAAGGGCTTTTCCTCCAGTTGGAGCGTGTCTGTTGTTCTCTCTTTCTCACTTATCTTCCCTCTTTTTATAAATATCTCGCCAGTATCTGCAGGAAGCTGGGAGCCGCACTGGGTCGTTGCGGCCGTTCCTCCGCTGCTTTCCGCCTCTCCTTGGCCTGGGGCCATCCTATCAGCTCTGCTGTGAGACCAGAATAGATCCTCACACAAATACGGCACTGCTCTGCTCCTCCTTCAATGGGGACGGCTCTTGCTTGTGGAAGTCTAAAAATTAGTATGCCTTGTGGAGTTCCTCACGTGTCAGATGTGCCAGTGATGCTGTGGTTTGAGGAAGTCGTGGCCCAAGAGCATTTTGGAGGTGGTGAGGGGCTGAGTTTGCTCCTCCACTCACTGCGTTTGGAGTCAGCATCCTTCCTTGAGCCTCGTTTCCATGGGTGAAGGGCCACTGGTAAGTCTTTATCCGTGCAAGCGCTGTTCTTTCATCAAGGCAGCCATTTCCTTTCTGCGCAACAGAAGGCGGGTGTGAAGCAGCCCAGAGTAGGGCTGGGGGACTCCAGGCAGGTTTTCTCAATGGGCCAACATGGCTTAGTGCCCTGTGATTGTGCTGGAGGTGAAGGCATACGTATGACTGCTGTGGACTTCCTTGGTCAGTCCTTCACTTCTAAGCCAAGGGAGTTACTTCCATCAGCAAAAGTTTGGCTCAGAGTTGGTACAGGGGAAACTTTCTGTTCAGTTCTGTCTTTTAAGTGTGTAGGAAAGGGGCAAGGTGAGAAAGGACTGACTCAGATGGTCAGATCCTAAAAGACGTGCTTCCCCTGTTGCAGACAAACTGCAGTTAAGATTTTTGTGCTGAATGGAAGCAGTTTTTCAGACTACTTAAATGCTGGAGTTCCCATCTATGTCTGTTAGTAAATCTTTAGTAAATATTTGCATTTGTGTTTTCATCTCCTAGTAGTTTGCCTTGGGTATGCACTCCTGTACAACTACTCAGCTACTGCAGAAATTGCTAATCTGTGCAAAATGAGTTCCTGTCATAACGAGGGAGCACTAAACGTAGACCTAAATCCTATTTTCTGAAACGATGCGTGTTTTGGTAATTTCTCAATAGAAACTAGGGCTTGCAGTGAGCCAGGAAGGAGACACACAAATGGTTAAGCTCAACACAGGAGCAAATGATCAGGAGAGTATTCTCATGTGATCTATGTCCTCTTGAAAGTGATTGTCTGAGCAGCAGAAATAGCAGTGTGCAAGCAAGTTGACACTTGTGAGCGCTCATTTGTCCTCTCTGCTGCAGTACATCAACGCCTGGATGCGTCAGTGTACGAGAGGGATGACTTGGAGGAGTCAGTGGATTGAACCACCTTAATTATCGACAGCACGGGTGACTGCTCCTAAAAATGAGAGCTCTGTGTTGTCCGTGGTTGGCTGGGATGTGATCTTGGCTATTGGCTTAAGCCCCTTTGTAGACTGCAAAGCAGATTTGCAACTCGACTGTGGAAGGGAACTGCTGTCTTTAATCAGCAGCGATCGCTGCTGTCACAGATGATCAGCCTGACCTGCAGAAGGTGAAGGTGGCAGATTGGAGGAGTGGTAGCAGTGGTGGGATGTGCTCATGGTGTTGCAGGGCTCCGTGCTTGCCTGCAATCCCACTCCAGGTACTGAGGGTTCTCTGAGGCTGCAGCTCTGCAGGCTGCTGTGTTTGAAGATGCTCATAAGGATGCTTGAAGCTGATAAGAAAGTGGAGAAGGCTGTTGTGTCCTTTGCTGCTGCTGCTGGTGGCTTCATGAGTGGGTGAATATGTTTTTTGTGATGACTGCTTCATTGAGCATTAGTGGGCCCTGAGCATAGTGATTTCTCATACATGGCAGCAGAAAAGAAAAATAGTCCAGACAAAAGTGTCTGTGTTTCCTTGATAAAGGAAGGTCGTTTCTGTAGCCACACTGTGCTTGTGATGTCTTGGTCGACTTCAGTACCTTAATGATTGGATTTACACTAATCACCACAAAAAAACTGCACACTTCCTCCCGCTTCTCTATAGAAATATTGATTCTGTTGAAATCAAGAGTAATTCTGCAGGAGTCAATTGAGTTACATTGCGGAAAAGGGGTGGAAGACATAGGTTTGCTTTGTCTGAATTTGCTTTGTGTCCTGATTTTACCCACAGTGACTCACAGGTGGGGCTGGGTCACCGCACTGGGGCACGGTAGGGGCAGCTCTTCGTGATCATTCAAACAGAATTTTGCTTTTCTCAGTCAGTTCTGATTCAGAATGAAAGTTCTGGACCTGAGGCTTTAGGTGAGCACGTTGGCAAGGTGAATGCTTGTGCACACCCTTACTGTGCTAATGCTGTCCCTGCATGGCATGGTGGCAGCAGCCACGTGAGGTGGTACTGCATTGGGCTGCAAACTGGTGAGCAGTCAGGGTTTGGCTTTGAGATGGTCGGACAGAAATTCCTACTGACTAGAAGTAACTGCTGAGATAGTTTTCATTCTGATTTTATCCTTTCTTTTCCATGTTACTACTGCAGAAGGACAGCTGTCTCATATGACAGAATGACTTGCTTAGAAGCAGTTTCACAGGGCAAGCAAAATTCATTTCAGGAGTGACAAAACTGCTACGAGCTGACAGCTGTTGGGTGTTTGTGAAGAGGCGTGCTGGTTTCAGTGCAGAAGTTGTAGTATCTGTATCACAAAATCGTCCCTCCCTCTGACTTCTCTCCCTGCAGTCTGTCTTTCAGGTGTCTGTTGTTCCACAGCAGCTACTCTGGTGATCTTCACCTGCGATAGATTCTACTTAAAAAGCAAGTGTGCCCCTTGTTGCTAGTCATCTACGTGCTCTTCTAGTCTGGGGGAAAACAGCAGGTCTCTCTACTTCAGAAAGACCTTGTGAAACAGAGCTGGTGGCTGGCGTTAGCTGTAAATCACCTTCATTTCCAGGATGGAGACGTGTGTGCGTGTGTGTTCGTCTGGCCCTGGAGCCTCTGCTCTGCTTCGCTTGGGCCATTGATTAGATGACTGTCCAGAGTGAAGAACAGCGTGCGTGTCCTGCAATGCAGCATTCCTTCTCACTCGCAGCTTAACCTGTGCTGCTTTTATTTCAGAGAGGAAGCCACAGAGCCCGACTCGTGGAGCACCCTGTCTCACACTGTGCACACTGGGGACTACTGCATCAAGCACCACCAGCAGCTCGATGTTTACACGCTGACAGCTGAAACCAAGGAAGGGACAAAGGCCAGCCTGGAGAGTGACATACGGCAGCTTCAGATGCACATGCAAAGCCACCAGCACATGGTAAGCAAACCCCTGCGGTGACTGAACAGGAGAGGGATTTTCTCTTCCAGCTTCTTCCTTTCCCTTTGGCTGGGACAGCCTTAGTACAAGGCCACATTAGATGGGCTGGGAAACCCTCCTGGAGGAGTGTAAAGTGGCACTGTGTGTGCTCTGGAGGAGCTCAGGGTTGGTAGGGGTTAGCACAGTCCAGACAAGAAAGACACAGTCAGAGAGGAGAGTGAAGGAAAGATCTTTGTGAGTCTTATGGAGAAAAAAGGTTTTCTTTGTGCCTTGCTGTATGACTTGGGGGAAAAGCCCACCCCAGCCACACAGTGTGCATGCCCACAGTTCTGTCCTTGCTGGGGCCCGTGGTGTTCTGGGTTCAGGAGCAGCTCTGACACGAGGCAGGCATTCCTGCAGATTTCCTCTCAGTGCCTGAAAATCAGTGCCCAGGGGACTCATATTGGGAGGGAAAGATGAAGCAGCGAGATGCTTCTGTGCGACTTCTCAGAACTGCTCAGTGTGTAACACTGCTACCATTGTGTTATCACCCATAGATCTGCTGCTGTGGGGGTGTGGGGTTTAAATAACGCTGCTCTTGGGGGTTTCTGTTCCCTTAACAAGCAAGGAGAGACCCGCTGTCTGCGGGAAAATGGGGTTCAGAGCTGTTGGCCACCCAAGACGTCGTCACCCTTCCCTGAGTGGGAGGTGTTACTTACTCCCAACCTGAACAGGAACTGGTGGCACAGCAGAGCTAACCATGAAGTCTCCTCCCTGTGCTTCTCCTTTCCATCACATAACACTGTACATGGTTGGCATATTGAGCTCGTTTTGTGTTTGCTGGAGCGAATGCCAGACGGGTACGCGTCTGACAATGAAATCACAAAAGGCTATGTTTAGACTTTTTCTTTCCAGCTCTGTTTCACTTTACATCTAATCTGATTTGGATTTGGAATGCAGCCCTGTAATTATTTCATTTAGGTTCATTTAGGGTCAGTTAGAAGCCACTTGGCTTCCTTTGGAGATGTCTGTATTTTTCAAGCTATTGGCAGAGCGACTTCGCCATGGTGATGCTGGGGCTGCTGTGGACCCCTCCTGTTGCAGGACAAGTGTCACTGCTGTCTGCAGTCGCCTGTCCATCGTGGCTGGAGATCAGCAGCGCACAGTTTGTGCTGTGCTGCAGGGTTAGATGGAAATGGGGGCTTTGCAGGCCCGTGCTGCCTGTCCCCTGTGCTCACCTGCCTTAGGCTGCCTCAGAAAACACGAGCTGTGTCGTGGCTGGCAGCATCCTCAGCTGTGTGGGAGCGAGGTGAAGGGGTTGTTTTAAATAGGAGAGCCATCACAGACACCAGAAGTACTTTTAGTGGTCTGTGATTCAGTGATTTGGTGGCAGTGGTCATAGTTTGCAAACCTCAGAGCATGGAAAGAATAGCAAACGCAGTATCCTCAGGGCGGCAGAGATCGTCACCACCGCCTGTATATGCAAAAAATAAAGGAGTTTGAAATAGAGTCATTAGAGTGCTGAATTTCTGGAGGGCCACAGGCAGTTCTCTCCTGCTGACTGAGAAAGCAGCGTGTCCTCTGAAAGCATGCATTGAAAGCCCAGAGCCTGCCTTGCTGCTTCTACAGAAAACCAAGGAAGCTCTGTGAGGTCTTCACTGGAGGGCTGGGCTTGCTCATTAATTTAACTAGCTATTTTTTCTGGTTTCTGAACGCTGAAGTACAGCAGAGAGGAGAATAAAAAGATGATACTGAAGCAGAGATGGTTCTTCTTAAGTAAAGATTTGATTGTATTTAGCTATAAAGCTTAGTGAATCCTGGGCAAAGCGGATATGCTGGAAAGGAAATGCAGATTAGACAGGAACTGAGTACTCTGCTACTGTTCCACAGTATTACACACATTAATTTTAATAGGATGCTGTCATTTTCAGATTTTCATTTCCACTTAGGAAATAAATTTCAGATATTTAATTATGCATGCATTTCTCAGGAGCAGATTAGATGATTACTTTGGTCCTAAAAGTAGAAGACAAGTGACTGTGATAAGACGCTGACAGCCAACTGCCTTGTCTGGAGTGGTGTTTCCACAAGATAGGGAAACAGAGCAACGCAGATCGGAACTGGGGAGTGCCTCTGGGCAGGGATCTGAGGTTGTTCTTAGGCAGTGTTTGCTCAGCCCTTTGGGACCATTATTTGGTAGATTGAATTCTGCTGTTTGCTGATCTTGGATTTAAGCGCACTGAAGAAATAAGCGTGCAACTACTTGAAAAGCAGTGACAAAAATGACAGAGCCAAACTCTTCTTGGATGGTGCAGCAAGGGGTTAGAGGGACAAATTTCAGCTCTGGGAATTTTGGACGCGATGCTAGGAAGAAAATCCTTCCTCGGGAGGGTGGTGTGGCACTGAAAGAGGTTGCTCAGAGAGGTGGCTGGCTCTCCATCATTGGAGGTTTTTGGAGTCGTGGCTGACCTGATGTAGCACTGCTGATAGGCAGCTTCAGGTGGGAGGTTGCACATCCTCCAGGTCTTGTACATGGTGAATACAGTGTGAGAGAACAAAATACTGACTTTTTTTTTCTTTTTGGCCTTGTTACAGACTTCAAGGAAGCAGGCAAAGACTGCACTGCGAGACTCTGGGAATAGCCGTGGCAATGGAGCTGAGCCAGTTGGTCACCCAACTGCTTCATCTGAAAGCTTAGGAGAAATGCCAGGAGAAAGAAGGAAGGAAAGTTCATCTGATGTCCTTCACCTTGACAGTAAGCAGCTCTCAGACCAAGCCCACCAGGAGGACGAGTGTCCCAACGGCTCGCTGGGTCTGGGGGCTGCAGACAGCCCAGAGTGCTCCTGTGAAAGCAAAAATACAACGACGTTGTGTAAGAAGGAAGAGGAGGGGCCAGCTTCAGCTCAGAGCTCCGGGACTGTGTCTGATGAGAACGGCTGCACGGTGAGCCCGTGTGCAGGCGTCAACGGCGCTGTAAATCTCCCATCCTGTGGAAATACAAATGAGGAAGCTGGAATGACATCTGCTGGAGTTGTTTGGGATCAGGCCGGCTTGTGCAGTAAAGATAGCACCCGTCAGGAAGTGGGAGCTGCTGAGGAGTGTGCGGCTCAAAGTACTGTTGCTGTGGTTGAAACTGCCGGCAAAGCCCCAGCTTCCCCAGAGGGCGTGGATGTGGCCATGGGCCAGACCGAGTGCAGGAACTGTGCTGGGGCGGCCGACAGGGCACCAGGCCAGCAGCAGGTGGAGGATGGGATGGCTGAGACCCCTGCAACGAGGACTGCAGATCCAGAAAAGCCATCGCCAGCTGAGGAAGAACCCACCAGCGTTGCTCAGCCCTTGCTTGATGGCTTTAATGGCACTGAGCGTGCAGGTGGAGAGGATGCAAATGTGGGAGTGGTACCGGTGTGTGACGGTGCCAATGCAAATGTTGACACTGATGTCTCTGTTGGTCTTTGCAAGAGCGGTGACAGCAAAGAGGCTGGAGTCTCAGGCACTGATCTGGTAAACAATGGATTTTTGGAAAGCTGTGTCAGGGAAAGGCAGAGAGTCACTGCAAGCACCAGGACACCGTTGCCAGCAGTGAATGGAGTGAAGTGTGTGCCCAAACATGGTCCCGATGTGGAAAGCCGTGACAGCAGTGAGAGAGCACAGCCAGAAGGGCAGGTGGAAGCAGGTAGCACAAATGGCAAATCACCCTCTCTGGAAGACAGCGTGGAGACTGATGGCCTTGAAGGTAGAGCTGAAAACGGCAGTGTTGGTGGAACTAATCAAAGAAATGAAGAACCTGCACGTTACCAGGGGAGCGGTGACACTGCTGAGTGTACAGGTGAAGCCATGGAGGGCAGCAGAGCCCACAGTGAGAAGCCAGTGGGAACTGATACCAGCAGCAGCAGAGAGGGAGGAAGCGTAGACAGAGCTCAGGAAGTTGCCAGCTGCTGCCCTCCTGTCGATCAAACTGCTGTTGATGAAATGGGGGACAAATTAAAGCTGGATGGCACTCAAGGGAGTCCGAAGGAGCCCGCATTGCTCCCTCTGGAGGATGCAAGCAAGTTCTTGGCAGGGAAGGAGCCTCAGAAAGCTGAAGAGAGTGCAGAAAGTGCTCCAGGGAGAGGGATGCCCCATCCTGATGCGGGGGACCTTGCTGTGGGTGAGGCAGGAGATACTGCTGTGGCACTTCCTGGGCAGGAGGCACCCCTGCACAGTAACGACCCTGGGTTACCTCCGTGTGCCAAGGGCGCAGACTGTACAGAGAATAATTTTGTAGGCACACCCTTTGTAATTCGTAATGAAGAATCTAAACAAAAGCAGGAAGTGGCAGCAGCAGGCTTGGCTGAGCTGGCCCCGCCGCACGGCCGGGAGCGTGGCGGGGTGGCCGGCGTGCTGGAGGACTATGCGGGGGCCCCGGGCCCTCCCGAGCAGAGCCCACAGCCTCATGCTGAACGAGGCACAGCCAAGCCTGAGCGGGAGGCCTCAGACAGCAGCCAGGAGCAGGTTTCAGCAGAGGATCTGCTTGACACGATTGTGAAATCCTCTGTCGGCAGCACAGAGAGGCCTGCAGCCAGCAGTGATGTGGGTGCTGGGCTGAAGGAGCCGGGCCCCAGCCAGGCTGGGACTGCAGGAGCAGGAGATAGCATTGTGGAAGGAGGGCCAGCAGCAACGAGTGACCCTTGTCCAGATGCAGGACTGCTCCAGCAGCACGGTCCAAGCCTGCAACGCGTCTCCCCACGCAGCAGCACCCCCGAATTGAAGGATGCTTTGGAAATGGAAGCCCCGAGCCTTGCTTTTGAGGCTGAGGAAGACTTACAGATAGGGGCAGTAACCTCCATCGCTGGGTATGAGGACGAGCAGGGGGAGATGGAAAGCGTCCTTCCCAGAGCCACGCTGCAGCCCATCGCAGAGGAGCCCACGTGTGACAGCGACTCCAGCAGTGACACTGTAGGTCCGGGTGGTGATGGCGATGCTGCTCCTGATGTGACAGTGCCACGGGGGTTGGTCACAGCACAGCCTGAGGGTAAGCAAAGCCAAGGCATACTGGAGCCAACCCCTTCGCCCTGCTCCTCTGGCTTCAATGCTGTTGAGTCACCCGAGCATGTGGGAGTAAAGAGTTCAGCTTCAGCAGATGATGGCTCTTCTCTGGATAAAGTTCCTAAAATGGTAAAAAGTTTTGATGCTGTAGTTTTTGCAGCTGAGACCCCTTCATCTCATGGCTTACCAGCTGAAGGAAAAGTGGGGCCTGAGCCCCAGCCTGCAGTGGATGTGGTAACTGGCCCTAATGGAGAGGCAGATTTAAGATCCTCTGCCAGGAAGGACGTCAGCGAGGCCGTCCGTGGAGCCAAGCCTGCCACAGGTATGGAAAATCACTTCCTTTAATGCTGTGTAGCTTTCCTTTGTTGCTGTGCCTCTAGCATTGCATCAGCAAAGGAAGGGAAGCGAGCGCATGGGGCTGCTGTGCAGAGGAAGTGTAGGTGTCTGGGGCTTGATTTTTGTTTCCTTCTCATCTGAGAGAGAAAACTGAAGTTACTTGTTTAAGCTTTGAGTTGAAATGTATGGCTCTTGGCTGGCACTCGAGGCCAGGAAAGGACATCACGTCATTTGAAGTTGTGCAGAATTGTTTCTAGCACATACATCCCATCTGAGGAAGGGATGAATGGAAGGGAGATATTTAGACTCCCGTATCTCCAAGCAGCATGCTTGGGCCTCAGGGTTTGTTTGCTTAGTCCTAATTCGAGCAATTCCTTTGCTTTTCCCCCTGTATTTTTACTAACACGAAATCACAAGATAGTGCAGCACAGCCTTACGTTTTCTTTTCTCTGCTCAAACAGCTGCCGGTGTCCTTCTGAACTGTGCAAAGCCACTTCCTAATTGGTGGCATTAGGTCATTTAAAGAGAGGGCCAGCCCTGCCCCCTCTCCCTTTTCCTGTCTGCGAAGCTTTTGTCGGACCGAGCAGCCGGGTGTTTCCCAGTGCACTTCAGCGGGGTGGGAATGCAGTGAGGAGTCAGCTCCTGACCGCTGCCATCAGCTGGGAGGGAGTCCCACGCTGGGTGGTGGTGGGGACAGCTCGGACCTGCTCCTGTGCTGCATGAGCCGATAGAAAACGTCCTCAGGTAATGCCGAGAGACGGGAAACAAGCGGATGAATTGAAGGAGGGAGAAGGGAGGTCATCGCTGGAGTTAAATCCATGGGTAAATGTGGTGCAGCTGAGCTTCCCTTTGCATCCCACCTGTTCCGGCAGCTGTTGGATGCAAGCGGCTCAACTTTCTCAGTCTCTGGTTTTTTTTATTTTCTATGATATAATTATGCCGCACATCTTCTTTGCTAGCACTGAATAAGCAAGCAAACGAGCAGACAAAAAGATACAGAAATGATTTAAAAGACCAAATCTGCCATGGTGTAAGTCATACAGTTCTAAAGTTGTGCAGGTGTTTCAGTGACTTAACGCCAGGAGCTTTCCCTTCATCTGAATGCAGAAGAGAGAGATGGTGTAGGGTATAGAATAATGGGGGGTGGGGGAAAGGTTTGGTTTGTGGGGGTCACTGTTGGTTCTGGCAAATGCTTGTTTGAGTTCTTTGAGTTTTCCTTGAGTTCTTAGAGCTTTAGAAAGTTTGTTTGTCAGGAGAGAATCAGTAAACGTTAGTCAGGAGTTGGCTAGTAAATACTAAGGATGATGTAAAGGTGCATCAGACAGCTGCTTTCAGCAAGAAATGTATTCTTGTGCTCTGGCAGATTGACATTTCAATAGGATGGGAGTGGCTGTAAGGCAACACCTGGGAGTGTTAGCTGGAGGAGCTGCTGGGACTGTACCTCCTTACAGCTCAGGTCTTCCACTCTGGTTGGGTTCTTGGAGGCATGACGCTGCATAGAGGAGCTTTTAAAGGAGAAGGGACTCAAAAGACCTGTGAGGCAGTAACTGAAGTAGAAGAAATAATAGTCGGACACGTCAGAGTGGGGTTTGTTGCTGGCATTGCGTACATCGCTTGTGTTGATGTCTGCTCTGTGTGTGGTGTGTTTTGTGTGCTCGGTCCGTGGCAGCCATCAGGGCTCCGTGTGAATTCCTCTCTGCTGTGTCAGTGCTGGGGAGTTTTCCCTGCAGTCTGGGGCTGTGCGGGGCATTCTGTGAGTTGCTGGTGCTCAGAATGAATCAAACCTCGTTTCAAAAGGCTACAATACGGCCTTCTCATAGGAAGTGTGGGTCATGAGGCCATTTCTCGGAAACATGTGTGGTCAGAGGCTTATTGTCATGCTAATTTATCAGAGACTCAGTCAGCTAGTACTGCTGCTGCTATTGCTCCGAATCAAAAATTGGACCTGAGGGTGACATGGAACTAGAGCACCTAAGCCCCTGCATGCAGTGTCTTTCCAGTGTTTAAAGCTCTTGATTTTTGTCCTGACAATAAAATGATGGGCTGATCCTGCAAGGAATGAGCTGAAACACTAACTGACGCTCTGATAAGGAGCAGTGTTCTTGCCACTCTGCTCAGGGCATCACAGACAACACTGCTTGGGTTGTCCATTATCAGGGAGGGGAGTGTAATTAGTGCTTCTCAGGTGGGGAAGCAGAAACTCAGTGTTATTAACTTGTTCAGTTGTGTGGAGAACATGCTGTCAGGACGCGCTTCTGCTCACCGTGGCATTGCTGCGACCTCAAGCTGTTCCCTCCACGACTATGATTTCTGCTTCTCTAATAAATGGGGCTCTCAGAAACTTGTGTCATTTCTAAGAGTCTGCCCTTAGCAGCACTCAAACTCATCACGATGAAATTATGCCAACTTGAGTTAATAATACCGGGTTCATTTGTCAGTAGTGCCTTGCAAGTAACTCTGAGGCCCCAAAGTCAGAAGCAGATGGAAGACCAATTGGCAGCAGTGGTCACAGCTGCTTTGCAGTGACCGTGGAGGAAACCTCTTGCAAAATCAACTCCTCCAATGGGGGAAAGTCACTACACATGTGCATCTCCCTTACAGTGATGATGTTTGGTGGGTGTTTTTTGTGGAAATGTGAACAAGTGGAGTTCTGGCAAGATTTTAACCCCAACGTGTGGGTGGCTTTGCCAAATCACTGCACTGCTCTGCAGGTTGGGCACTACCACAGAAAGTGATGAACAAACTGCTTTACAGTCAGAAATCCTGTCATTGAAACATCTCTGACTTTGCCTTAATTCTTCGTGTTCACATCTGTCGTGAGAGCTCTGAGCTTGGGGGAACAAGGTTTTTACAGCTTTGATGTTAATGCCAGGGAAAGGTTCACAGAAGGGAAAGGAACCTTTGGGGAGCAGTGACTGATGAAAGCTTTCGTGGTTTTGCTGGGCAGAGAAAGCAGCTGGGATGGTGTTTGTACCACGGCAGTGGTGGTGAGGAGGGGGAATCAGCTGGGACTTGGTGAACCCCACCAGACAAGGCTTTGTCCTCCTGGTCCTAACCAGCGCCAGTAAGGCACAGCTGAATTTGTGAAACTTGTGGCTTTTCAGCACTGAAAATATCAATAGAGAAGGCAAGGCTTGTTTCCTGCAATCTCTTCAGGCGATGGTAGGAAGAAGAACAGCGCAAAACGTCAGTTCTTTTACTGGAGGGATGGGATGGGAGCCAAGTGAACACACAGGCAGAGACACGCGGATGTGCTCAGCCTCACCTAGAGCCTCCCGGGACCGCTCGGCGTGCTTCTCCCCTCGTGCTCTTCTCAGAGGTTCCTTCAGCCCAGACACGACAGTTGTTAAAGCTAATAACAAACAAGCAGCAAAGTCGGGAATGAAACCAGATGTTGGGAGTGAAATGGACTTGTTGAAGGGGTTTGGGTTTTTTTGTTGTTGTTTTTTCTTTTTTCTTTTTGAGACTGGTTTGAATAAACAGAAGAATCTCAGCAGCGCTGAAAGAAGCTTGTTTTAAATTGCCTGTGCAAACCCTCTGTTTTCACAGGGAAGTTGGAAATGAAAACTGAAGATGAGGTGGATTTTATGAAAGATCCCGGAGAGAGTGCAGCGCGGGAGGAAGCGGTGAGTGTCATCCGTGCATTGTCACCTTCTGGTCTGTGTGTACCTCTTAAAGAAATGCTGCGGACGGTCACCTCAGCTCTGGTTTCCTTCTGCAGCCTTTGCAGGGCTGAACTTTGTCCGTCGTTGTCACATTTAGTTTCAGCCTTTTAAAAATAGCGTGGGCTTTTTTAGCTCTTGTGTATTTAGCTCTCTCTGGGTGAAGCCACATGTAGGTTGTTCCAGTCTGTGGAGTGCAGATTGGCCCTAAAGGTTCCTCACGAGGCAGTGCTGTATGAACAGAGTTATGTTCTGAAGATGTACTAACAGGAGGGAAAGCCCCGGATTCATCACATAGGGGAAACCAAAGGAAAAGGTCGTGTTGGAGATCTGAAATGAGTTGTGTTCTTTTATCGTTCCCCCTGGCCTCTCTGCTTTGCAATAATAATGTAAATACTGGGCTTGACAGGAGTGTGATTTTGGTTTAAAAAGCCCCTAATGTACGTTCTGCTTTATCAGGAGCTGGGTTTTTGGTCCCACCTTTCTTAGCCGCGTGCGCACTTGTTTCTACATTTCATAGGTAGCTTCTTGTTCCTGAAGGAAAGTGTTTTGTAAATGCTGGATTGCTCAGAGCCCGTGTTCTTGCACGTTGCTGCTGAGCAGCTGTGTTTGTGTGTTATCCTGTGATGATGAAGCTGTTAAAAGGAGGAAAAAAAAAAAAAAAGCTCTGCAGAGATGAGTTAACATTGCAGGGTGGAGCACCAAAAACTTTGCTCATCCCACAGTAAAGCTCTTTAGGCAGCAGCACAGTCTTGCCAAAGCTTGCAATGAATTCAGGTTTATTTTGTTTTTAACAAGTTAAGGCTTTATTTCTGTCTCTGTTTGCTCAACAAGTTAGCCAGGGACTAAAGTAATGGCTTTCCAAGGTGAAAGTTGTGTGTCTAATATCCGTTATTGGGATGCATGCAGGTAAAGATGCTGATGTTATTTTATTGACTCTTTATTAGAGATATCGTGACTAATGCTCACGAACCTGGTGGTACTCTAAGATATATTTAGAAGATGCAAATTAGAATCGTGGAGCAGTCCCCACATTTCATTTCAAGCCTCTGAAACAAGAAGAAACACGGAGTTTGCCTTCCATTTTGCATGTTTGACAAGCATGTGGAATTTTCTGAGTCGTCTTTCTTCTCCTTTCTCCCCCCCCCCCCCCCCCCACCCCTCCTGCCCCGTCAAACACCTCTTTAGAAATCTGGCTTTTCTGGTGCAGGAATGGGAGTGTCAGGGGAATGGAAAGTTTGCTGCAGGACTGACACGGTTTCCTGTTGCTAAGTTCGACAGAAACAAAATAACAACTGCACTATATTAAGGCCCTTTGGAAAAAAAAAAAAAAAGAAAGAAAGAAAGAAAATGGGTGGAAGGCTTATAAATAGAGCTTAATTCACACACGTAGGTTGAGCAGCGAGTGGAGCAGTGAAAGCAGGCATGAAACACGCTTCTCCTGCCCCGTCCTGCCCCTGCTTTATTTAGCACTGGCTCTTCTGTAGCCAGAAGTCTTTCAGGTGCTCATTGCCTTCTCATTACCGAGCCATTTTGTGGTTAGTAAAAGTGGTTTTCTGGACGTGTTGCAAATAGAAACACTCTTTACAGCTGCAGGTATTCAGCAGCCTTCCCCCTGCTTGCAGGAACTTGGGACGAGTTGCTGGGAAGTGTGTTAACCCTTGGTTTGTGGGGGAGAGTTTTGCATCACGTTTATAAACGCGTGGTGCGAACGGCTGTGTGTGCACACAGACTGTTAAAAGCCACCAGAATCTAACAAGTGAAAGTTTTTATATATTGGAATCGAGCTGAATAACAAGAGGATCAAACATAATGGAAAAGAAGAGGGAACATTCCTTCTTGTGCATTGCTTTCTGAAAACAGAGAGTTGTCTGGGTTCTTGGTGCCAAGAAGCGTGCTCCGGTATTACATGTATAAGATCCACATGCTTTCCCTGCAGTCTTTTCAGAAGGCTTTGCTTGAGAGAGCTGCTTGTGCATGTCATGGAAAAGCTGCAGCTGAAAACTGTTTAGGAAAATAATGGTTTGTAGGGTTGTAAACATTGAGAAGGGAATAATGGAAAACTGTTTTTTCCAATTAAAACGGGCTTTTAAAGTATCTGTTTTTTAAACCTCCAGAATGTTTTCTCAGCGGCTGTATTTATTCAGCTATAGAAACTGGACCAGAAACTTCCACGTTCCCTTTGCACTGAGCAGAAGGTGCTGTGATACCCCAGTGCTCCTCATCGGGCTGCTTTGCAGGGAGCCTGGGGGCCTGGGCAGCAGCTTGAAGAGGGCTATTAAAGTCAGACTTCAGCATTTTGTACGCTGTTTAAGTGTAGAACCTTAACTCTTAAGGGGAAAGCTGATATGGATTTGTGTGCTGTAACATTAAAAGTGAGAAATGGGTCCTGGTGGCTGCAGTGGTATGAAAGTAAAGCGAAGTGGAATGAGCTGTACCCCATTATTGTTTTCTTCTTGTGCTGCTCTCAGAAATCAGTTTTGATTCATTCATCACTGAATCTTTGTCTTCATGCAGCAGAATGGATAGTGTCACCCTTTGGGGTTCGTCTGTGTTCCTCTTCCAGCCTGTGGCTGACAAACTGTAGCTGGAAGAGCACAAAAACACAATTAATTGCGGAATGGTCCTCTCTTGCTTAGATTTCATTACATAGATCCTATTGACTTTAGTTTCCTACCTTCACCACATGCATTAGTTTGGAAATGAACATCTGTATTTTCAGGAGTTGCAGCTGACCAGATAAACACGTCCTTGCAAAATGTCTTTGTGTGGCATGAAGCTTGATCTGCACTCCCAGCCCTCTGCTCATCCAAGTGCTTTCTGGGGACAGCTTGCAGTATTTCAGTAACGGTTTGGAAGAGTGAAGTGTGTTTATAAGACTTTTGGATGACATCAGGTTGGGAGGGGTTGCAAACACTGGGGAGAGCAGGGTTAGAGTTCAAAGTGACCTTGAGCAACCAGAGGGTGCATCCAGATAAGAGATGAAGACAGATACAAAGTGTGCAGAGAAGAAATCAAAATATTCGTTTTATTAAGTCAGGATTGCTGGAGAGAGATGAGTAGAAAATGACTGAGGATTTTTAGAGGGCTACAAATTAAGCATGGACCATCAGTGAGAGGCTGTTGTAAAAGAGACAGATCTTGTTTTGGGTTTCTCTGAAAGAACATCATCCGAAGACACAGGAGGTGACTTACTCACGCGTGGCACTTTGCAGTCCCCACCGGTGCCATCAGATTCAGTTCTGTGCCTTGCTCCAAGGAGGACTTAGGAGTTCTAGAAAGTGTCCAGAAGGAAGATTGAGAAACGTGAGAAGAGCTTGAAAGAACTCACTTTGTTCAGTGTAACTAAAAGAAAACTGTTGTGCAATCCAGCAGACTAAGTGTAAGAGCTATTAAAGTCCTAGCTTTCCATGGCAGCTTAATTTACTGATTGTTAATTTGCCAGAATTAGTGAGGATGGAGATTGGGAAAACTTCCTGTTATCATCATGAAACTGTTGCAGGACCACCTAGGGAGGATAAGGGAGGAAGCCTTTTCTGGAAGTGGTTATGGATGAGACAGATGACCTTCAGTTGAGGCAGAGCCCAGGTCCATCATTGTGCATTGCTTTTGATTTGTAGGACCTTAGGTTTTGTTGGCCGTTTTATAATTTTTTCCCTTTCTTTCATGCAAGGTTCCTGTATGCTTCACCTGCGTGCACTGGAGGTGGGAAGAGGGCAGGGGATGGACTGGGTGGCAAAGGGCTTGTGGGTGACAGAATCTTACAGTGGGAGGTGTAGGGATGCACATAAAGTGTGAAGGATCCTGAGCTCTGGCCTTCTCCTTGCTGCGGTCTTATCTCTCATCCCTGGTGTCAGCATGGAAATGAGGACCATCGTGGCCAAGGTGTTATATGGGGTCAGCCCCTCTAGTGGCTGCTGCTGTGTGTACTGGAACTGAAGCCAGTTGTGTGCATGTGTATGTCTGTCCACATTGATATGTCTGTCCATACCATGCAGCAGTCCACAGCTGCATGGTTGAAAGCTCCTGTGTCCCAAGGGCAGCACAGGAGGGCTCCCAGCAGTGTGGGGAGCTGCAGACCGAGTGGCTGTAGTGCTGGAAACAAATCAAAGCAGGGTGCTGTGGTGGAAAGCACAGCCCTAACAATAGGCTGTGGCCTAGTCTGACTCTTCAACATCACTTGTGTAACTCTCTCTTTGTAAATATGTACTGTAACTAGAGTAAACATGGGGAAAAAAACAACAGCCAGAAAGGAGCCTGCCCAAAGCCTGGCATTAGTGACACAAAAGCATTGGTCAGGGCTTTGGGCTGGCCATCTGCAGGGCCCTTTCTCACACCCACTGGCATCCTGTGCCTGTCCCAGAGGGCTCGAGAGGGCTGGGAGGAATTTCTGTCAGATGCTCACCCCTGTGTTCATGGCATTGCAGTGCAGCCCACCTGGTGCTGTGGGCTGCTTCTGGTGGGCTGCTCTGTGCACTGCTGCATAAGATGTCGATTCCACAGTCCATGTTGTATAGAGTTAGAAAAAAAGTAGGGAAAAAAAGCAATTCAAAGAAGCTTGGGATTACTGTTTGCCTTTACTATGACTTTTACTTTACTATTATTTCTTTGAAACCTGCAGCGGGAAGGCTTTTATACAACTACTGTGGCTGTGATTTTGTCCTCTGCTTTATTTCTCTCAGAGGTCCATTTCCATTCCTTTTTGTCCTGAGCTCTGCTAATCCTCAGCTCACAGCAGCCCTTTCCAAGTTCAGGCACAGGATTCATGGATGTTAGTGAAAGAAGCAGGAGAGCAGACATGTGAAATCTGCGACTCAATGCAAAGATGCTGCCTGCAGGAAGGGGCATCCTTCATGTGCCATGTGGAGGTGATGAGTTACTTCTCATCCCCAGCACCTTCCCCTTCAGTCACTGCAGAGTTTCCATTATTTCACAAGTTTGAAAAACACAGAGCTAAAGGATTTCCTCCATAGAGAAAATCCTGGTTTTGGAGTATTCAGGTTTTTTTTATGCAGCCATGGAAGTATGGGCACGTGTAATAATGGATGTGCAAGAGTCTAATTGTGGCAAAGCAGTGCTGGCAGTGAGTTCTGTACCTTGAGGAGGAGAATACCACTCTGTTTTCAAATGGTTCAGTCTCCTGTATCACATGGATTCTTTTATTTGTGTTTGAAATCCCTTGAAGTTTTGTGCTGTAACTGTTGTATGGTAGACATGGTTACCACACACTGAATTCCTAGTCTAAATATAGAGGAAATTAAGATGATAACATGGGAGACCAAACGTGGACTGCATTATTATGATAAATGGGTATTCTGGTGTATTGCATCACTCAGTTTTTCCCCTTCTCAGCATACCTACCCTGCTCCATGCTGCTGTTTTGGAAGTTTGCAATGCAGAGAAGACTGCTTTAAACTGGAAGCAAACACATGGAAAAGAGACTCCTTCCAACTCTTTGCTCTGGTGGATGAGCCATAGGTGTGATGCAGGAAGATGAGGCTCATCAAGTTGAAACTGCAGGAATGACAGTTCTGACTCTCAGGGATGAAAACGTTTTTGTTTTTTTTTTAAGTAACATACTTTAGGAAAGGATGAGCTCTCCATTGCTTACAGTTTTCCATCAAGAACGGAGTGATAAGCTGCAGATGTGAATAATCTGCCAAGGAAGTGTTGAGTTACATTGTGTTACGTGGAGGATTGGATGGGCTAGATGTTTTCATGTTGTCTCCTGTCTTTGAGATCCTTCTTAGAAGACGGACCCCAGCAGCGTGATCAGAGAGCACTCACAGGGACACAGGTGATGGATTACAGCCCCCAGTATCCAGGCATAGCATTTTTTACTTAGTTTTCCAGCACAGATGAAGAGATTGGTGTGAAGAAAGGGAAAAGGGTAAAGAATAAATAGGAGAGTATTGTATTCAGAGCTTAGAGTGCTGATCAGAATGAATACTTCTTCTGTTTAAGTATTTCCACTCATGCAGTGTGAATTGTTATGAAAACATATTTGGCGTTTTACCCAGTACTGTTAAAACCCTCTCCATGGAAACATGAAGCAAAAGGCATTTTGTCTTGCAGTAGTTGCACAGATTCCCCTTTCTGTTATCGTTTTCAGTCTTTTTTTCCCCTACCCTTTTTAGGTGGGTCACTCTTCCCTAATATCCTTTTCAAGCAGTGGTGGAAATCTGAGATTCTTTTCCTCCAGTGTGCCTACTGTTACTGCTTCATATCATGTGTACGTCTTGTGAGGCCCTGGGTGACTCGACTGTCACAGGCTGCTGCTGAAACACCAGATGAAATGAAAGCCTCAGTGATGCATAATGTTTGTCTTTCCATGCAGCGTCCTTCCTCATATTGAGCAGCTTTGCTGCTTTCAGGTTATGTCAGTGACGTCTTTCCTGCTGCTTTCTGCCTTGTCTACAAGCGTGGTCTGCATGTACTCTGGTGCAGAGCAGTAGCACAGTAAAATCTGGCATTGCATTAATGATGGAGTGAGTTTTCAGCTGGGGACTGCAAAGCAAGAATAGATGATGAGTGCTGCAGTGGATTAGAGTATCTTAGGTCTACACAGAGGTGCTGGTAACGAAGCATATCATACCTGCAATGAAGGGCCTTCCCTGGCATGGAAGGGATTGGGTTTGGCTGAGCAGGCAGCTGCAAGCCAGAGCACAAAATCCCAGCAATGGGGCACTGCATCTGCGTTTGCTCATAGCCAGCCACAGCTGTCCTTACTGACATGGCTGCAAATTCATCCGTGCCTTCAAGGGAGGAAAGCTCTCCAGTTTTGGTTGAGTGCTTGCATTTGTCATCAGCCACACAGAAGAGGCAGTGTCTTCAAATGCAGATGCTGTAAAAAAGCATGCAGAGTAGCAACATTTTTGTTGAGGCCCCGGAGCAGAGGGACATTGGGGACAGAGGTTCTTCTCCCTGTCACTCACCTTCCATCACTGCATTGTTGGTTTTGCTCCTGTGGTCTGCATTTTGGACTTTGCCTTTAGGAAAATAATATACAATGTGGGGGCTGTAACAAGCATGCAGCAGAGTTTGCAATGGTTTAATAAAATAAACTTTATCAGCTACTTTGAAATTAGCAGGCAGGAGAAAATCCTAAACCAGGCTTTCTTTTGCACTAACCTTCTACCTGACAAAGTTCTTGTCCTTCAGCCTTCCTGTTCTGCTTTGGTTATGGATTAAATTTATACCTATATAGGCACATATTGGATGCCACCAATTTTTTTAGTTTCTCTTAAGAGGTGGTGAACTTAGCTACTCTCTCCCTTCATTCTGTGTTCATCATCTTTGTGCCAGCAATGCACTGGGCAGTAGCTGTGCCCAAGAGGCTAGAGCAGAAGATAGGGCCAATATTTCTGGGTTATCTTGTTTGCTTTCTCTTCTGTCTGTGCAGTTAAAGTTGGAGTGATTGTTACTAGCTCGTGTTTAACCTGAGTTAATACTTCTGTTATTTCAGATCTGCAAAAGGACCGGTGCTTGGCTTGTGACTGTGTCAGCCTAGTTAGATAATGCTTCTCCCTCGATTTATACCCTGATACCATTGCAGTCACAACAATAATAGTTTCACTTTATGCACTTAGCTATGTGGAGGCACGTTCCATGTGCAGGAAGCATGGCACCTTTGTCAAATACAGCGTGCCTCCCTGTCCTGAAGCATCTGCATCTTCTGTGCTGCTATGGGAGGAGCAGCACTGTTTTGCAAGTACCGTGGCACCAGATCTGCTCACCTCATTGACAACTGAACGTGATCTCCCTTCCTGTACATTGGCCTTCCAGCTGGTGAGATAAGAGCAGGAACGTGAAGCCTCGCCCTCCCTAACTCATTAGTCTGAGTCCTGGTACTGACTCTGCTTAGCATCAAGTGACATGTTTTTGTTCTGTCTGAGACTGTACTTACCTCCATAAATCACAAGATCATAATCCTAACTTACTTGACTCTGAACTTTTGCTTAGTTTCTTCACACAGCTGGATGCATCGAATGCCCAGAAGTGCTCGGGAGGGCTATTGTTTCCAAAGTACACATTTTCAAAGTCCAGAGAGGTGCAGTTTTTGTGTTGCTTTCAATCTGAGCTCTTGTTTTTGGGAATTAAGAAATCTTTTCAGCCCTTCCAAAAAGTTACCTGGCAGATTGCAGTGACTCTTACCAAAGACATGAACCACCCGTCTGTGGCTGATAAAGTCTGCTGAAATAACAGATGTGTTTCTTGATATTTCGTTTCACAATGTAGTTATTTAAAATAAAGAGGAAAAAAAAAGATAGGTATTGAACTCTTTTGTTATAACAGAGTGAGATGTTCTTACCTCTTTGACCAGAGAGAGGCGGCTGTGTATGTGAGGAGTGAGCAAAGAGCATTAAAGCATCTTCTTGAGCCTTCTGAGTGAGTAAGAGCTTGCACCACTATCAGATATTCCCACCTCCACATACCCGAAGGGGCTCTTGACTGTGAAGGCTGGAATCCATAGTATTAAAAAAGGAAAAGAGAACGTTGGAGAACAAGAAACTGCAGCCTGGGTTTTGATTTGCTGGGCACACAGTTGACTGCAGTAATGCCCCAAGACCCGTCCTCACAGCGGCTTTGGCTTTAGGGCATTTTGCAGCTTCTGATTTTAATCACTTTTTGTTGAGAGAAACCTCTGAAAGTTTATTGTTAATAGCCAGATATTTGAGGGAGAGTGTTTGATTTGCTTGTCAAGGCTTGTTTATGACTTGTTTGCTATCTCTGAGGAAGCTGAGGTTTACTTCTTATGTCGTAAATGAAGCAGAAGGCACCCAGAGCAGTGTACACGAATCCTCCGTCTTTGTTATAAATCCAAGTATATAGACTAAATAAATAACTTCTTTCTGGGCTTGAAATCCTTACAGTGCACCAGACAACAAAAATTTGCGTTTTGGAGTAGCTCCTAGAATTCTTTAAAGCTGAAATATCTCCTCTGCTCGAGAACCTGGGGCTCTTCCTCCTGTAGAAAAGCGATGGTTATTTAAACTGGCTTTCCTTCTGTCTGGCCCCTTGGGCAGGGGCTGGCAGGGTTCAGTCAGTACCCATCGGGATGTAGGAGCGCATGGCAGCAGAATATGAGGTTCTGAAGGTAAGGCTAAACAAGGACTTCTTTAAAAGAGCAAGGGGAAGAAAAATCTGTGCTCTCGAGATTGCCTTTCTTGGCTCTAGTAGGAAACTTAGTGTGCTCGGTACACTAAGGAATGATTTTTAGAGCAATTTAGATGCTTTTTAAGTTATTTCCTTCTCTTTCCAGAAAATGGAATTTGATATAGAAGCATACTGTTTCGAGTAGCAATTGAATTAAGTGCTTAAAAATAGGATATTTTGGTTTAGTTTAGACTTTTTTTTTTTTAGGTAGGCATTAGTCTCCCAAGGAAAGTACATTCTGTTTCTTTGCATGTCTTCTTATGAGCATTGCATGTTCCCTGACTGGTAAGTAGTGCTGTCTGGCACACAGAATACGTTTTGGCAGACTGGCTCTTAAAGTATGTGTTATCTTTTACGGAGAACGTCGGCTGAGGTCTGGATCCCATACTGGAAGAGCAGGAGGGAGGCAGGACAGATGTAGGGTTAATTGTGGAACGTTGCTGGAAATGGAGGAGCAGCCAAAGAGACGGGCAGCAGAGCGTGCTGCGGAGAGGGTTTGCTCCTTGCTACAGACAGCAAGCAGCCACAGCAGTGGAGGTGTCAGAATGATGCTTAGGTGTACAAGTGAGATAACGTGTGTCTGAGAGCTGTGTTTCCTTTATCTGAGGATGGTGACCAGGACCAGACCTGATCATCCTTCTAACTTGGAGGCATTGTGACTATTTTTCCCTGACCTCCCAGAGAGGAGAACGGGGCACTGACTGCAGCCATCACACAGACAGAAATCGTGGAAGGAGCCCAGCTCATTTTCTTCCAGTCTTACCTTATCACCTAGCCAAAGAAAGCATGAAATAACAGCAGCTCTCGAGAAAGTCTGAATCGTTTGCCCGTACCAACAGATGTTTCTATGAGCCATTGATGTTTAGGTTGTCCCAGCTTAAAATACAGGACAGGGTGGAAAAGGTCAAAAGGGTAAAATGCATTTAGAAGAATTTTCTCTACTTATGAGAACTTCGTAAGCTGTCGGTGAAGCTGTAAACAGAGCTACACCAAAATATATACATCTTCTAGTTTAGGTTGTGTCGTTTTGCTTGTTACTGGCTGCCTGGGTTAACAAAAGAAAATATTTTTCTTTCAGTAGCGCTCAGATCTTTTTCTTGGTATTTTTTCTTATGCGTCTGCATTAAATAAGCCCATTTAACAAAACATGATCCTCTTATAAACATGGAATAATGACAGTATCCCACATATGGCTTTCATTAATTTTTGCATGTTTTGAAGTTGCCTTTTTTTCTCCTGAAAGCTAACTTCAGAAACAGCAGAGATTAATGCTCCTTAATGGCCGAAATGACTCGCTGAGCAGTCAGCAATTCTAACTCGGGGTAGGAGGAGCTTCTCGTTAAGGTTACTTAACCTTTTTGTGTTGGAAAGGATATTTTCTATACAGAGCAGTGCTGTATAATCTGCCCTCATCCTATTTATCATTACTGGTTTGCATGGGTTGGACAGGCTTCACCTGATTATCTGCGAGCTTTCTTGCTTCTGAGTCCTGAAAATGCTTTGGATTTTAGCCTGCTGACAACTGTGGTACATCTCCCCCTTTTTTTTTTCCCCGAAGAAAACAAACCCAGCCCCTTCCTTGCATTCAATGGGAGGAGTTTGAAATGATCTCTTTTATTCCACACCACAATCTCTGCAGCTCCTGAGGTGCCAGGCAGCAGGACATCCAGAAACGTGGAATGCTGTTTGACATTTTTGTCCCCACTTATCACTGGATTGGGTTTATGGATTAGGTTTAGGGTTTTGGATCCATTATTCCACTCAGGAATTATACCTGTGACAACAAACATTCCTGCAAAGGCATCTTTGAAAAGCGGATAGAAGAGATGTAGTGTATGTTAGTTTATAACACAAGAAATAAATATTATAGCATTTTTTTGTGAATGATGTCACCAGCTGAGAACATTCCATACTAATGATTATGTTTTAACATACCTGTTAATTAAAACTATGTTTTGTGTTCTGAAATTTACTTTCTGAACTGGGGTGACTGAGGAGCACATGCAGGGTGTAGCAGTGCTTATGGCAGTGTCTGAACAGAGCAGAGCAGGATTTTGTTCATTGGCCCAGTGTGTCCTTGTCCTTGCATAGCCATCTTTAGACCAGAGAGATAAAAGTAGGGTAAAAATTAGTAAAACAGGTTTCTTTCATTGGGTTAACATTCTTTCCTGGGCTCTTGTGCTATAAATGCATGTTTGTTTTAATATTTTTACGGAGGACTTCCCGGGAAATGGATGAAGAAGCGAGCAAATTAATACTGCTGTAATCCTAAAGCAGACCTCCCAGGCAGGAGTTGGAACCCAAATGCCTCTTTTCAACCTTTACTGTTGAATTTTGTTTCAAGTTTCCAAATGCATGGGGAGAGGGTATGAAAATATTGGTTGGATGTAAACGTAGGTTGGAGGGTGTGGTGGTGTGTCTGTTATTGCTGGGGAGAGAGGGTCCTGGCTTCAGGCAGAGCATCTTGCTTACCATTCAGATCTGAGCTCTATCTTCCCACAAAGCAAACAGAAAAACTGGAAGGGCAAAACAAATCCCACAGTGTCCTCTAGCCTCTGCCTGCAGCAGCAGCCAAGTGAAAAATTGACCTGGAAATATGGTGGGTGCCTTTAAATCAAGCTCCAGATTACAGATTGTCAAGTTACAAGATGGAAGAAGAGATAACTTTTTCCTTTTTGATAGAGTTCCCAGCCGGGACAGTACAGGGGTCGTGTGGGCTTCCTAGTGTGGCTGAATCCCAGTGACTTCAATTAAAAGGAAAAAAGAAAAAAAGGAGGGAAGCTGAATCATTTTCTGGCATGATTCATTCATTTGAATGACCTTCTCTGCTTTTCAATTGGATTACAGTGGAGGCATGAAAGAATGGTAAAACTTGAATAATTTCCTCAACTAAAGATGTGTCACTTTTATATTGTCTGTTAATTTTACTCCCTGACACTGTACGTCACTCTTTTTGGGCTTTATCCGCCAATTCATCTATGCAATCTGCTATCCTGTCCCTGTTTTTAGCTCTCTTTTGATAGAAGCATCCCCCAGGCCCATCCTTGACCCAGGCTCATTAGGGTCAGGCTCAGTGCTGCCTGCCCCTGTGCCATGCCTGCAGCAGTGAGTACTGAGCTGTTATTTGGGAAGATAATGTTTTCTACACTGTGCAAGGTGGTGTGCTTTCCTGCACAAACCTTATCCTAACCTTCCACTGCAAGGCTTTACTCCTTCTGGAATATATTATTATGATATAAAGGGACATAGTTTTATTTTATTTTATTTTATTTTTTTTTTTTTTTGTGTGTGTGTGTGTGTGTGTGAGTCCTTATCTGCTTTAAAGGTTTATCTCAGGGATGTCAGAATATGCTTTTTTTTATTATTCATGGTATACAACTGAAAAATTCCTTTTCAGTTCGTCAGCTTTATAGGTACTGAAATATCCCCATCTTTGCTGCTATTGAGACAAATAAACTCTCCTTTAGGATGACCTACTGGGCATTGCTTGCTTGGGTATCACAGCCCTTCAAACATTTGGGGAACATTATTCAAACAAATTTCAAGTGACTCATGTAATACTTACAATAGCTTGAAAACTCCTATAAATACAATTAATTATAAATCTGTTTATTTACACCATTATCTTTCCAGATCCCAGAGGCTGGGGATCCCCAGAACATGCACTGCACCCAGAGCTACTAAAATGGCCGATGTGGGGATCAAATCCTGTTTTAACTGTCTTCCCTTATTTGTTTTCTTTCAGCTGCCTTTCAGTAAGTGTTTCAAGGCCTGAGCCTCCCAGCCACACAATCTCATTCTGGAGAGAGTTTGGCAGAGGTGGGCCATGAGCTGGGCTGCTAAGATGGCAGCAAAGATAATTTCTCACTGTGAGAACATAGGATTTGCACATTAAATACGAAAAACATGAAGTGAAATTGAAGCTGAGCTAACAGCATCTGACATTGTCCAAGCTCCCACAGCACTTCAACCAGCCAGCCATCTCCATTTGCAGTTATTTTTGGTAGAGACAGAACTGTGTGTTGCAGACTGATGTAAGATCAGCTGAGAGGTTGCTAATCTCGTGTGTGGGATGTGTTTCTCCTGTAACCATTTGGGAGCAATAAGATGGGCAGTTTACTTCCTCTGGAAGGATGTTCAGGCATGCTCCGTGGCAGACAAAAGCCTCGGCATTTTTCTGAAGGTTATTTGCACAATAGAAATTCCTGAGAAATGTACACCAAGCCTCTGAGAAATGTTAGAAAAGTGAAGGTCAGGAAATGGCTGAAGGTCTCTCAAGGTGTTTTTGTATTTTCTCAAACCACGCGCTCCGTGTATCCATATGTCTGACAGCTTTCCAAGTCCTCCTCATTCCTTCTTTGTGGCTCCTCAGCTGTTTGTTAGACAGCGATGTCTCTGAGCTGGAACACAGGCTGCAGCTGTACAAGGCTTTGTTGGGGTGCAGGATTCAGCTCACTCGTGTCTCTGATGTACAGGGTGGCTCCACAAGGAGATGTCCTTCTCCAGACCTTAGTGTGAAAATCCAAATGATTTGAATGGGGAAATAGGAGAGTTGGGGCTGCCCAGGTTGGAGACTCAAATTTGTTTTGGTATTGCAGAAGATTTGCTCCAAGGATGAGGTTGGGCTGTAGCAGCACAGTGTGTGTCATGGATGGGATCCATGTGAGAGACTGTGGGGGACCATCCTCACTCCTCTCCCTGCTGCCTCTCTTTTGGATTAGTAGGGGAATTCAGTGTCACAGCTATCCTTCTGGGGCTTCCCACTGAAGAGGATGCTGCTCAGCTGGGCACAGGTGGGTCTCACCACATCCACAAGAGTACGCCCTAGACCAAAATACCACTGTGGCGATGCAGATGGACAGGCTGGGTTGGGATGGCTCAAACTGAACCCCCTTCTGTGTCCTGCAGTCCTCTTGCAAGAATAAGAAATGCATTCTTTAACTTAATCTTTACCAAGGTGTGCAGCATGGGTACCTGCTGGTGCTCAGCCCCTGCCTGCTTGCATCCAAACACTGTGCTGGAGCATCCACCTGGCTTTGTGCTCAGGAGGGCTGACCTGCCTCCAAGCAGACACACTGGATATGCCTTCCCATCCAGATTGGACACACTCCTCTTACAGGCTTTTGCAGTGTTAGAGCACAGATCTCCTTTGCCTTATTTAGTTTTTTTTGGGGGAAAAAAAAAAAGGAGGTTGTTTTGTCTCTCCTGGCAAGGGCCAGAAAGATAGGATTTTTGCATCACTTTCCAAAAAGCTGATTTCTTGTAAGAAATGAGCAATTTGATTTGTAATTATTCTCTTTTGCTGTCTGACTAATTTATTATCTCCCGTATGTAGTGCCCAAAAGTGGGTTTTGACTTGCTTAAGAGGGAGAACTTTTCCCTTTCATGTGCAGCTCTGTTCGTTCCTATCAGAGCCGTGGTTTAAAATGTTAACGCGCCTCAGTATTTCTGCAGATTGCATCATTTTCAGTGTTTCATAACTGTATGGCAAACGTAATTTGAATCAGATAACAATAGTGCTGTCTGTTTTAGAATAACCATGATTTCCTTGTCATTAAGAGATCTGTTAGCGGGGAGAGGAGGAGAAGTTTTCTCTGGATGAGTTACAGATCATATGGTGCAATTGAGCGCTTGCCTTTTTTTTTTTGCTTTTTTTTCCTTCCCTTGAAATTCACAGCGCTGGACTTTGGTTTGGATATGAAACGATTGGATAGTTTCAAACTCCTGTCTGCACCGAGCAGCTCAGTGCTTCCAGATGGTTTCAATAAGCAGCCCAGAAGTGTCGCATCAGCAGCCGATGGCCCGGGCTGCGCGCGTCTCCTCTCCATTTTGAGCAACTTGCAGGAAGGGAGAGCAGAAGTCAGAATAATTTCCTTGATGGAGTTGTTTTCTTTTAATTTTTATCCTCTGATTCTCTCGTGCATTGTGTTTCTGAGCCTGAATGCTGCATTATGTGTAAACGTGCATATGGCATTCAAGAGGATTGCTTTAAACAGATGGAAAAAAGGGGCTGGAAGCCTTTGCTGTGCTCCGTCTGGGCTGAGCCTGCGTTCTGCATCTCCTCTGCGTGCCTGAGTGTCCGTAGGGCTGTGTGCAGGGCAGGATTCCTACCCTGAAACAATGCATCAAAAGCCCCACCTAACATGGGAAGGGAGTGATGGTCTCCCAAGTGGGAGTATGTCTGGCCCATTATCAGCTGTTTGTTTATATTATGGTGTGGGTTTTTTTTTTTTATGCTTTTCTTTTTTTTTTTTTTTTTTCTTTCCCTCCCTCCAGCAGTCAAATTAAGATGGGTGGAAATTAAGATGAGATGGAGTTCGGGTGCTTGCAGTCGTCACTGCCCTCCTGATCTTGGCTGTGAGTCAGGAACATAACCACAGAAAAAAAACAACTCTTAGAACAAATTAGAGATTTGGAAGCTTAAAGTTGAGAATAGAGAGATGAGGTTTATTCGTTATTTTGTTCATCATTTCACTTTGTGGCTGAAAGCATAGAGCATCCAAGTGGATCATTTGTCATTAGCTTCCTGATCCTCCCCAGATCGAAGCACGGTACCTAAGGAGGTTGGCAGGTCTTCCTGAGTCACAGGCAGGGCACAGACACGAGTCCTGGGAGTCACCTGGCTGGCTCTTGCCACCTGTTTCTGCTCCCTGCAGCCCCATGGCAGCGTGCACTGGGTTACTTGTGGCTTTCAGCCATATAAAGATGCTCCTGCCTAGCTTAGGAAAACTGTCCTCCTCTTCTTGGCTTCCTGCTATGAAGGTTGCACATCGCCCCACCTCCTTTGGCTAGAGATGTTTCTCACTTCTCCTTACCTTTGGGAAGGGTGAGTGTGTGTGCAGCCACAAAAGTGGTGGCTGCAGTTGTCAGAGAAGCCCTATGATCAGAGGTAAAGTGCATTAAGTGAAGCACAGAGCTCTGGAGTTATCCCTTGGGTGAATCCTTCTTGGCCAGTGGATGAGGAGAAACCTTACACGCCAGCAGCTATCAACAGAGTGATGTGAAAACAAAGTTAAACTGCTGTATTGGTTAAAAAATATATGGGCGCTACATAACAAACATTAGAGCATCATTAAGGCAGGGTGACTGCTGCAGATTCCTTTACCTGACCTGAATTCACACGCTTTGTTTATATGTTCCTGTCTTGTAAATTTAGATTTGAGGAAATCCCAGCCTTTTATGGTAGTGTCTGAGGGGCTGGAATGCTGTCACAGCCATTTCTGATTCCTCATCTTGATGGGCACGTGACTGCTGGGATTCATTACTTGTAGAGAAAACCGGTGACTCCAGAAAGTCCCCAAAGCACTACCACATTTTGTGTGTGTCCTAATACTGAAAGCAGAAGCTTTGTTTGTTACTGGGAAGAACAGAGTCATTGGCTGAGCTCTCGGCGCCGGGGATGTTGGAATAGGGGAGCCCTGAGATCCTCCCAGTTGACTGTGGGTTGGGGAGATGAAGCTTTGGGTTGTGAGGGTGAGCCTGCAGCCTCGTGAGAGCAGGGTGGGATGCCTCGCAGTGACTAGGTAAGAGCCACGTTTCGGGAGGAGGTGACCTGCTGCATCCTCACATTGCTTCAGCACAGAGCTTCCTCACACGCCATGCCTGGCGCTGGGCCTGGGCAGTGAGGAAAGGTGCCCTGCAGCTGGGCCATCGTTAGCATCCAGCATCGTTTCCTGCTGCATGCAGAGGGCAATTAGGCTGTTGCATGATCTGACTGTACGGATTGGGGGTGTCACACCCAGCAGAGCCCAAAATAATGCCTGCCATTTCTGCAAACTCCCGTTCTTCATTATTTTACCCAAGAGGTGTGTACGTGAGTCAGTTCCTGTGTAACTCACAAGCAGGCTTCGGTTTGGATGGCCAAAAGAGCAGACAGCACTAGAAAGTGAGGAGCCCCATTCTGGTGGGACCTCTGGATTTAGGCCTCCTTTGGAAGAGTTTTCTTGCATTTTAGTGCTTCAAACTCATTTTGATCTGCACAGGGAGCGCCCGCCAGCTGTTGGTCAGGATGGCTTTTTGGGGTCTGGAATTAAATGTTGGTTTGATAGCACCGCATCTAATGCTTTGCAACGTAAGTTTAACAATCCCTCTGTTTCCAGCTTTCACCCCAACCCAAGCAGCAGGTTTGCTCAGTGCGAACCCCCGCACTCAGATCCAACCCCAGGACCCCCTCCTTCCCCTCTTCCTCTCTTTTCCTATTTTTCTTTTTTTTTTAAACCGCCCCCGTTCCCTTTTGAATTGGTGTATGAGAGAATGTCTAAAGCCAGGGAAGGATGGAAACGTTTTCTCCTCAGTGAGGTCAGGGTGGGGTGGAAAGTGGAGGGGGCTGCGAGGGGGCAGTTTGAAAACAGGAAACCATGTGGCAGCGTGCACGCAGGGCCCAGCTGATGTGAATGAGCTATTGAGAGGGGAGAGCCTTGCTGCCTAGCCCAGCATTAGAAAAACTGAGAAACCCTGTGTTTGCCCTTTTTTTTTTTTTTCCCCTCAAAGAAAAAAAGCTGTGCCTCTCAGTTAGAATAAATGAGAGAAACTTGTATTTTCCTGAGCGCGAGTTACTGAAATCTTCTGCTTTTTCTTTTTTTTTTTTCCTTTTTTTTTTTTTTTTTTGGGGGGGGGGTGGGATGGGATGTGCACTGATTGAATCACAAGTTTTCATTCCTGTTTTGGGGAAGTGCCTGAAGTTGTCTGCCTGTCATCCGCTTGGCCCCAGGGGACAGGGAAACACAGCCGTCCTCCCCAAACCTCTCCTCTCCCAAAACGTGTCCCTTCGCTTCTCCATCTTTGCACGGAGCTGAGAGCCCGAAGCGGGAGGTGGAAGGAGCTGCCGAAGGAAAGCTGCTGCTTTTTCTTTCTCCACTCCCTTCTTTTTTTTTTTTTTTTTTTTTTTTTCTCTCTTTCTTTCTGAGATGAATCACGCTCCCACAACTGCAAAGACATTTTCAAAGCTGAGAACACTGGTGGTGCAGTACTAAAAAGGCAAGTGAGGCCGTCCCAGCCCAAGCCAGGAGGGAGTGGCTTTATTTCATTATTTTCTTTCCTTTTGCCCCGTGCTGTCATTAGAAATTTAAACTTAATGCAAAACCGAGCCCTCCTGCCCAGTGAACGGCGGACTGACTCAAAAGGAAGAAAACACCTTTTTTTTTTTTTAATCGTTTCTTTCATCCTTGAGCGCTGAAAGAGAATTCACATTGGTGACAGTATTTACTTTGGATACAGTGATCGACTTCTCTTTTTTTTCTTTTTTTTTTTTCCTTTTTTTTTTTTCCCCTCTGAATCAGACACGTCGTGGCTGAGCCTACCTCCTGCTTTTCTCCCTCGGAGCATCGGGGTTCCTGTTGCATCTGTCTGGCTTTTGTTCTCTATCAGAATTTTCATTCTGATGCTTTTCGGATACCGAAGTTGTCTGGAAAACTTTTTTATTATTCATATAACAGGAAGGCTGATACCATTCGTAGCAGCTACAGGAGAAATAACAATCGTATGTAGAAAGCTCTCTCGATATACCTTCTGTTTTCTATAAGTTCCTGTGTTTGTATAAGCAAATCTGTTCCAAGAAGACTTTTATCAACCCGTCGCAGCTCTGGGATTTTCTTTTTCCTGTTGAGAGGCTCGGAGCAGCGGGGACTTCTCCGAGCACGCGTGCGTGTGGCCAGGAGCACCGCAGGCACTCCGGGGTTCATGGTGGGCTCTGCTCCCCACGCTTTGCCTCTGCTCACAGCCCCGAGGACAAAATGTACGAACGGCACAAGAGGCGGTACAGCCTGTGCGACATCTCCAAGGTGGACAGGACTGTAGATGTGGTGTTGTTAAAGGTATGGTGGTTGTTTACATTGCTTCTCCCGCTCCTTCCTCCTCTCGGGTGCTGCAGGGAGGGGGTTCAGGTGGAGGAGCTTGCACCCTTCAGCATGTGGATGGGTTGCAGTGGTGATGCTTGGTGTGAAGTGGTTTGCTGTTATCTTGGAATTATCCATGGTAGCACGCAACTGCTCTTCCAGAGAACCCTTCTGGCCATCGTCCCTGTACCCCTGTCCTCTCTGCCCTTGAACACTCCCGCTGTACTTTGCAAACTTCACAAGTTGCAGGTGGTTTTTCTGCACCGTTCAGTCAAGGATTTTCATTTCCAGTGTTCATTTTTGGAGTGAAATGTGTCCTGTCACCCCCCCATCCCCCCCTTTCTCAAAGATATATTCTCCTGAAAAAGGCACAGTGGACCCTCCCTTGCCTCCGTTTTTTGTTTATATTTGAAAGTTGTTGCTGTTCTAATTGTTTGGGTGTGAATTTTGTCAGAAGATTGATCAGAATACGAGCCAGGAGCATCTCTTGGCTAATTGTCCCAGCGTTCCTCCTCTAACCTAAAATTAGCAAGCACTCCACCAAATGGCACGGTGGCAGTCTGGGAATGTCCTCTCCCTAACAGCTTTCTGGAGCTTCAGCAGTTTCCTGGCAAAGTGGATGGAAATCGGAAAGCAGCCAGAGGGACTGCAAAACACAGCTTGCCTCAGATATCTTAACTCCTGAACGAGCGTTTCTTTCGCCCCTCTCCTCTCTCTGTTTCCTTTTATTAGCAGAGGTGGTGGGTTTCTGCACCACCGTGGGGCTTCCTTTTTATGGGTATTGCTTCATGCCATTTTAAGGGCTGGTACAAGGACTGATGTTTTGATTTTCAGTGGTCCTGGTTCTAATTTATGTGCGCTAGAATGGACCTAGCACTTGTTAGGTTCATTAGCGTTGGTTAGGAATAAATGTTATTTTTAACTTCAATTGAGTGGGTCCTTTGGTGGGGCTTTTTTTGTGACACTGAGCAGAAGTAACTACAACTTTATTTCTGTACCGACTTGATCTTGTTGAGTAATGTTTGAACCTTTATCTTAATGTTTGAATCTCGTGGGATTCAATCTCTAGATAAACCTTATGAGTCATTAGAAGTTGTAGGCATGCTGTATGCGTCCTACTCGTGTCAAGTCACTGCCTAAGGAGACCTGGGAAAAGAGGTACCCCTGAGAAATATCAAGACCATCTTTTCCTTTATAAAGAGTATCTGGATGCCTTGGTTGAAATGTAATTCGCTGTAATTATCTGACTTCACTATTCCTGATGTCATTAGTTCCCTAAATTAGTTTTTGTTCAGCAAAGCTCAGAGTTTATAACAAAGTATGGCTCTTGTTAGTTCCCACTAGTATTTTCCTAATTGAGTTTCAAAACTGTGGGTTATGCTGTCTGTTCCTGCAAGTGACTCAGTGTCCATACATGTGTGCATGTGTGCACGCACTGCCGCTCCGAACATCAGCCGTAAATAGTGCAAATGTTTAAAATAGAGGGTGCTAGTGACAGCTACATTACGAGCAGCTTAGCCTTGTTATTTAGTCATTCTTATGTTTTAGCTGGTTTCTATAGCATAACCAGTAGATTAAATTCAATTTCGATGATTCAGGGATCTCAGCCAGCATTAGACTGCGTCAGTGGCAGATCATCTCTTGACGTTAATGGGAGCTGGATCAGACCCTTAACGAGGGAGCTGTTTGGGGGTTGGTTCTTTTTTCTTCGGTTGGTTTTGTTTTTAATTAAAATACTTATCTAGGTCACCATATTTCAGTGTGGAGGCTTTTCTTAAGTGCCAAACACTGAATAGCAAATAAATATCCTTAGAGCAAAACTAGAGGGAGTCTCCATTAATGGGATTGGATTGGAATGAAATTGTGACAAGATACCTGCTAAGCACCTAGCAGCTTTCAGTTTGACCTACTAATCAACTTGTGCAAGCTGTCTTTTCTTTGGATGGTATCTGAATATGTTCGTTCCCTCATTTTAAGATGGGGAACTCAGTAATCATGGCACAGGGAAGAAAAACAGCTGGTGGGGAAGGCAACTGGAACAAATTGTGAACAACGAGTGTCTTTTGTCCTTTTGGCTGCTGTATGTTTATAGATGATATTTCCATAGGACCACAGAGTCACAGAATCATTTGAGCTGGAAGGGACCCTAGAAGGCCGTGTGGTCCAACTCCCCTGAGGTAAACAGGGGCACCTACAGCTGATCAGGTGCTCAGAGCCCCGTCCAGCCTGATAAAGTTGCAAAAGAATTTTGGATGCTACCAATTATTTTGCAATGCATGTGCCTTCTGAAGGATTGCTATGTTGGGGCTAAGATTTTCCATGTTTAGATTGTGCCTGAAAAAGTGGTTTGTAAAGTTACAAAATAAAACCTCAGCAATTTTGAGGGCTGATGCACACAGTTATTTTTTGCTTTAAGATGTGATCCTCTTCCTCCCACTGCAAGAAGCAGTGCATAAATCCATGTCTTAGCTTGTTGTTGGGGGTAGAATTTCATCTTTACTGTAGCTCTTTTTGCTGCTGGAGCAACGCAAACATGATGTTCTTGGTTATTGACCGTAGCGGTTGGCTGCTGTACAGGAAACCCTAGTTGATGCAGAAATGGCATAAAAGTTTGTCATCATCATTCCTTCTGAGATCGCACTGTAGCAGATGAAGAAGGTGTGGGTCAGGTGGGATATCTGCTTGCTGAACGATTAATTGTGCTCCAGTCAGCTCCAGGCAGGGCAAAGCAGTTTGAACTGTGTTTTTCTTAGGCCCTAAATGGGAAGTCTCAATGGGCCCGTGTGTGAGTTGGCAGCTGCATCCCACGTTGTGCCTGCCACCACAAATAGAGCCGTCTGGGGACAGGATACAGATAGCCCCAGAGCTGGCGTCTTGCAAGTACATGAAGTGTCCAAGTGTGGGTGACCAGGCTGTTCTTTGCAGTTAGAAAACAAGAATTAGGCTTGCTTTGAGAATGGGAGACTGAGCAGTCAGAACTGGAAATGGGGGGTTTTTTTCTTCCCAGTTTTTCATTGATTCTGCCTATCTCTGTAGATGAATGCTCAGACTGTTACTGGTAAGCAGAACATGCAAGTTATCTTCCTGAGTAGGGAAAAAGTTTTGATTTATCTTCCCTTCAGATCACACTGAGCTGCACCATGTTCTTTCCTGCTTTGGGGTGTGGGACTGAGGGAAGCACTGTCCTTTCTCATTGAGCTTTATGGACGTAAAGCAAATCTGAACTTTAATCCTAAAAACAGTATCTACCCCCAGTGATTTCATTCCTGAAGGTTCAATAGGAGGAGGAGGTTTTATTATAATGTGGGAAACTTTATCTGCTCGTGCCTCGTGTAGAATTAGAACATGGAGGATAGATTAAATGGAATGGATGGGTTTTCACACAAGCATTTACGTGCCCAGGGCTAATTGTGCTCTCATTTTAGTCAAGAGTTGTTATTTTTATGTAAAGCCATTGTTCTTGTATTCAAAGCTTAATTAAAGCTTGTTATTAACAAGGCTCTAATTTTTCTACTGGCGGAAGATCCCCCCAGTGCCAAGGGCAGAAAATGTTCTTGGGCAAGATGCTCACTTTCCCATTTGGGACATTGCCAGGATGAAAAGTGTACTCTAGGAATTCAGCATTGCTCTTACACCACAAAGTGCTAATTTATTCAGCCATTTAATATGTCCTGTGGTTGTAGGAGCCTCTTCCTTTAGTGTGGTTCTTTTCAGTTTGTTGCTGTGAGAATGGACGTGTTGAACCTCCCTGCCCTCAGAAGGAGGCACCAATGCTGGCATTCTGTAAAGGCAGAAGGTTTGATGTGGCATACTGGCTGCACTGGATGATAAATAGATAATAGAACTCCTTCTGGAACTGCTGGTGTTGTCACTCTGTCCTTTTTGAGATACACTGGAGGATGACCTCTGTGTCCTTCAGACGCACTGTAAAATCTTCCAGATTATTCTGAAAAAAAAAAAAACAAGATTATTCTGTTACCAATGAAACCTTGAAATTAGAAGAAACACTGGAGGGAATATCCAACAGGAAATTTTGTGAGGAGCAGGTAGTTCCTAAAGAAGAGTTTAGATTTGCATTAAAGCTTTTGAAAATCATTGTCTCATTCCTGATTATGAAAAAAAAAAATAGTTATAATTGCAATTAAAGAAATAAGCTTAGGGTTTTTTTTGTTTGTTTGTTTTTTAATTCTTCTGTAGGTATTTCACACCTTTCCTAGTGTCAGTTCTGCTCAGTGCAGTACACAAGTACTTAATGATGCACCAAGCAAACTCAAATTACTCTATAAAATATATTCCTCTTGTGCTAGGTTGGAAGCTGGGAAAAAAAAATAGAGAAATGGAAACTTGTAAAATTAGGACAAAGTTAAAACAGTGTTGGAGGAGGATGAATCTCCAGAGATATGCTAGGAAATGAAAGTTAAAATCACGTTGTTCCTTCTGCTCGGAGACGCTTGGTGTTCATTTGTACTGGTGACTGTGATGGTGACAAGTGCAAGCTTTTAGAAGAGTGGATTTCCTGAGAAGTCAGCGTGTTCCCAATCTCATGAAATTGAAGTAATGTCAGAAGAGTTTACATGAAACCAGAGGGAGGCTTTTCTATGGTTGTTGTGCCATCTAAATCTTCTGAGTTACAGGAAGGCCTGGCAGGTTTGGGAAGCTCCATTGCCTGCCTTGGAAGGAAGGTCTCACGTGGGGACAGTCCCTTGTAGGAGGCTGTGAAGGGCATGACAACTGGGCCCCAAAAACCAGCACAGCAGAAGAGGCAACTTTGAAGTGTCATCTGAGAAGGACTTACAGATTCTGCTTTTGGTGGGCAGAGTCTGAGAGGGCTGGAAAGGGTTAGAAAACTCCCTCAGACAGATGGATGAGCAGGGGGAAAAGGAAGGAAGAGCCGGGGGAGATGCTGGATGGGAAGCGGAGGGAATAGGGTCACTAATCGCTCCCACATGATGGAGAACATCGTGGCCTGTTTGGCTCACAGATTGTCTAGTGCTGTCCTTTTCTTATGCTAAGAGGCTTCTGTACAAAGTCACTTGGAGTTTCAGATGAAAAGTCTGCAGGAAAATGTCTCAGAGATTCAGGAAATACAGGCGTGCCTGCCCAGAATGAACAGCCCAACTGTCTGCTGCCTGCAGCCCCAGCTGCTGTCCTGGAGCTCTCTTTGGACACTGTGTCTGCTAGCGTTTCACAGGCAAACAGAAAATCCCCCGGGATTCACATTTTGGTGCCTGGGGACATGCTCCCATGATTCATTCAGCGTCTGAGCTGCAGATAAACACAGTCAGGCTTCGGCATGGAAAAATAGCTGGTTCTCTCCTGGCATGCTTTCAATGCTGCATATCGAAGCTCTGTTCCCAGGGACTGTTTCATATTGCTTTCTGCCATCTGATCACCACATCCTCTCCTCTCCTGGCACGCCGATGTGGGATGCCCAGCAGCAATGGGCTATAATCAGTACGGGCACAGCGGAAAGCAAGGGATTTTCTTATTGTCTTCTGTGGCTGTCAGCTTGAGGTCCTGTTGTCAAGCTCCTCTCGACTGATTAAGGGCTAAGGGAAGAGGGGAGGAATAGTTTTGTTACATATGATGTACACGTGTCTGCAAAATCCCAAAGCAACCTCATTTCATACTAGCATATTCCTAGTATGAAATGAGGTTGCTTATTTATTTATAATCTTATTACTAGATTATTTCATACTAGCATATTCCCCCACCCTGGTGTTCGGGTGCTTTTAGGATGGCATTTTCCCTGCAACTCGCACTGTCTGCACCCTCAGTTCAGCTGTCGAGGAGGGAATGCAGTACTCAGTGTGCTGCAGTGTATGATGGGTTTTGTGTTTTCGGTATCTGTGGACCACCCAGTTTCCTGAGAGCTGCAGTAAACCTCCCTCAAATCCTGTCTGGTCTCTTTTTGGCATAGGGAATGCTTATGTATAGTAGTGGTTTCCTTTGTTTCTGTTATGGATTATTAATACTCCTGAGTTAGGGCTGCTGAGATAGATACTTCATAATACTTCATAATCAGGTACATTTGAAAGGGCACCTTAAACTTCAGTGTTACTTTCTCATTACTGTTTTTTCTAGAGAGGAAAAAAAAAAGCAGACATTTTCAATACTTGGCAAAGGACGGAGCTGGCTGGGTAATGGGAAAAATATTCAAATCTTTTTTGAAAAAATGCCAATGTCTATAATGCATTTTCGGGGAATGACTCAACTGGTTCTATTAAAGGAAAAAATATAACATTAATTCAGCCTAATTTAATTTGTTCTATCATCAGTCAACTGCTTACAAGCAGTCTTGAATCTTCTAATTATTTGCTTGCTTTCTGATGATTATTGAACAGGGTACTTCGTTATCATTCTCTAGTAGTGGATATTAATATAAACCAAGAGTAGTTGCCGTTAATTTGATGGAGCTACACTGGTTTAAGAGTAAGAAAAATCAGACTCAGTGTGCACACAGGGAAGAGTTACGTGCAAACCAGTCAGAAGGAGGCAGAATTTGATTTTATATCGAGATGGATCGTTCCTTCATTTGTGTGAACTTGAGCAAATTTGCATTTATCCTTCAGTGTGTGTTCAGACTCAGTGTCTAGATTTGCCTTTAATTAAATAGATGAGCTCCAAAGTAGATTCTGCTTTGGCTCAAAAGAAAAGAATATTAATCTGATATTTATTGACTTTATAGCTCTTCTAAGACTGAAAAATACATATAAACTCTGTAGCAAAGTTTAATTGCTGAGGTTAGATACCCTTGAGCCTTGCTGGTACTTCCACTGAAACAATCAGAAAGGGGACCCACTGTCCATGTGACACTTAAAGCTAAACATCTTTGTCTCTTTGGAAAATAAGAAATCCTTCTTTTTATTATTTCAGTTCACCTTGAGTCCTCACTCTGGTAAAGCAGGAGGCCTTTGGCTCTCCTGGGACACTCATTTTTCCCCTTTCTGACCTTCCTGAGCATGAGTTGCTGGCTGGGAAGGTTGTGGCATTGTCTCTGCTGGAGGATTTTACAGGCATGTAGTGTGAAGGTCTCTCAGATTGTAGCCAAGCCTGACTTGAAGCAGCAGAAAGGGACTAAGTGACCTGTCAAAGGCTCTTCCAACCTCATTTTGTCATCCCAGAAGTATGGAGGAGGACAAAACCTGAGGAAGAAATATGTACTGTAGAAAGCAGCTGTGGCAGGTCTTGGGGGAGTGCTGGCTTTGTGCTGTGATGACTGGAAGCACACCAGAGGCTGACAGGAGACTTTTCAGTGCTGAGCAGTGGGTGCAGGTCTGGCTGGGACAGCAGTACCTGCCCATGAGAAGAGGAGGAAGGAGATGGATTGTTAGAGCAGTGAGCCCCATCAGGAGTAGGAGTGTCCTGGGATAAGAGTCTGGCAAGGAGGGGCAGGATGACTAAGGAAATCTGGTGACAGGATAGAGGCAAAAAGCAAATAGTAAAACTTCTCCGTCTGTCAGAGAAGAGGGAAAAGAAAGCCAAAGAGAGGGCAGGAGAAACATTTGTCATATGAAGTAAGACTAAGTCATCCGTTTCAGCAACTGTTTAGCTAGACCATGTGAGACCCTGTGTGTTGAAGCAAGTGAGGAGCAGCCAGGCGGGAGGGGAAACAACTTCTGCTCTCAGTGGGATTTGTGTTTAGAAAACGTGTTCATCTAAGAGGAATGGCCAAACTGCTGAAGGTGAGAGAGCGAAGGGGTTACAGACCAGTTATATTATAGACAAAGGCAGTGAGAAACTTGAGTTGGGTGAGCCAAGGGCTCTGGACAATCCAGCAGACTTCAGAGTTAAGAAACTGGACAAAAAAACCAACCCAAGTGAGGAAGAGTGTAGCAGGAAGGCTGAGAACAGATCAGTCACATCCCTGCTGAAAGACTGGAAGTTACGGACAGGATGAGGAACGGGGTGGAGTGATAAGGCTGATGTTGAAATAAACCATGTGATGTGTCGATTTTAAAGTGGGATTTTCTAATACAATCTTCGTTGCAGTTAATGCAAACATGTGAAGTCAGATGTACAAAGTGCTTCTGATTCTCACCATGACTTGGACTCTTCTATAGCCCTCATTTCTACATTAGCAGAGCTCCTTTGCCATCTTTAAGCTAATTACACTTGGAGCAGTATGGGTAGTAAGATATTACTATTCTTTAGGTAGTGAACTGAGACAGAAAGTAGAGGAGTATCTTGCCTGCAGGCCCACTACAAATGGAAGTGAGGACTGAAGCCCGATTTCTTGAGTTCTCCACTAGTAGCTTAAACTCTGGCTCATCCTTTCTCTGAACTCCTGCCTCGAGCAGGAGCCACTTCTCCATCAGACTTTCCACAGAGAAACACGAGTTTTGGCATGTTGCAGTGGTTTGTTTAGCAATGCTAAAGAAAATAATGCTGAATTACTTCTGAGATTTTTAGTATTATGATGGAATCAAGCCATAACCATATATCCAGTGGTCGATGCAGAATTAAGTTGCAGAAGACACTAATGATAGCAGAGTTGGCTTTTTTTTTTTTTTTTTAATTTGCTGCTGCCTTTTCTTTCAGATAAACCGTGAAAGCTGGTGCTCCCTGGAGCCATGTCCTGACTCTTCACTGCTGGAGCGCAAGCGGACAGGAGAGTCTCCGGGTAAGCTGTGGGTTCTTGGCCAGCATGTGTGCAGAAGAGCAGCCCTCTCGTTCTCACTGCTTTCCTTTTCTTCTTTTTTTTTTCTTTTTTGTCATTCTAACCTCAATGGGAAAAAATACACAGACTAGAGAAAATGTGTAATGAATGTGTCGTGAGTCACTGTCAGTACGTAGTGTCAGCAAATGACTTGCTGTGAGACGAGTGGTGTGTCACCTTCTTAAGTAGCTGTGCACTAGAAATGTTTCAGTATTTCAGTTTTCTAAAAGATTTCAGACATGCAATGGAGGCAACAGATCTGTTTTCTAGCCAAAATGATAATATAATAAGAGGAAGAAAAAATATATCAGAATTTTAAATTCTCCTAATCCATATGCAGATGAAGATTAGTAGCTTCATGGTTTTTTTTTTTTTAACTTATTTATTTATTTTCCTGAAAAGTTCCCATCATTTCCAGACTTCAGGAAACAGAAAGGCAGTTCAGAGCCATCGTTCCCACACCCTGCCCACCAGCCCTGCATGCTGGCGGGTGCTCTCTGTCTCTTCCACAGGGACAGAAAATCTTGTCTGGCAAGTTTCAAAGAGGGGTTCATGTCCAAGATAAGAAAAAAAGCATTTCCTTTCACTGAATTATGCATGTTCAAAACAAATACAGTAATTTATCAGAGCTCTGAATAGAGACTTTGCTTGGACTTTTCATTGAGTTTTACTGTCATTACGGGGAGATATCTCACCTGAATCTTTAATTTGTCTGAGATGCTTGAAAGAAAAATGTGGTTTGAATCACTATTGAAGTGAAATTCAAACCCCATCTTTTCAGAGTATGGGCTAAGAAGTGACATTTTGGGTGGCTGACCTGAAGGGCATATTCTATGTAGAAGTTCTAGCTCCCATCAAAGTGAAATAAGCCCTTTCTTCTTAATAATAATGCTGTCAATTGTAGATTATGATAGTAATGATCAGTGAATAGCTATTTTGCAAGTGGTTTACAGGACAGGCTGCAGTATTGCCACACTCCTTTACTAATTATTTCCCTGCATCCCTTGAGTCTAGGTATGGTGACTTTTTGCTTTGGACTTTTTGTGCTCTGTTTCACTGCAAAATTACATGTGCTCCTTTGACTTGCTGACTTTTATGATCATGCAGACGTGTGGATCAGTATTAGTTATATACTAATAGTACAGTAGTGACATCCCACTGTAGTGTCATGCCCTGACACATTTCTAATGTGGTTAATGTCAAAACACTGAACTTGAAAGGGAATTACCACTTTTTCACCTGCTGAATAGTCCTGAAGTAATTAGTTGTAAGGAGACAGTCCTCAAATCTTGGAGGAAAACCTTAGGAACTGTAGCTTCTCATTTTCTGCACATGCTTTGGAGATGTGTAGCAGCTGCACGGCTATCAGCATGGCATTAGAGGGCTCAACCCCATCTTGGAGGATATGAGGCTTTGGAAAATGTGCAAAATTGTTTGGAAATTTTCATCTTAGGGCTTTTTACTGTGTTACTTTTATCTTCTGTATCGTGTGGAGAAGTGTGCTGACATCATTTTCTTACTGCATGCACCTCCACAGACAAACAGATAAGTGCAGCAACGCAATACATCAGGTGCAGTGTGATGGCAGCTGGTCCACAGGCCCCAGTGCTGTGACAGTGCTGTCAACAGAGCTTAGCCGGTCATGGGTGGGAGCAGCTGAGAGACAGAGGTCAGCACTGTGCAATGTGTGCATGGTTCAAAACAGCAGAGCAAACCCAACAAGCTGAGAAAAGGGGGGGAGGAAATCACAGATCCTCCTGAGATAAGAGTCAGGACTTGGAGATGAACACCTCAGCAGAGATGAGGTGAGATGTGGGGTTCACCCACCTCTCTCTGTTCCTCCTTGCCTCCTCAGCCCTCTTCCTCCCTGCACTGTCACTTGCAGACTCCTGCTGGGCCTCCCGCTGTCGCTGTGATTTATCGGCTGGGTGAGGTATCCGTTTGTTGGTGCATCTGGACCATCCCTGCTCATTTTCCACTGGAACGTGGCTCGAGCCTCTTTGTTTTTCAGTCTGGGCTTGGACAAGCTCTGCCAGCTGGCCGGCCGGCTGGCCGCATCCTGGCCCGCTCCCTTATAGCCACTCTGTCTCTGTTGCTTTTCCCTTCCTTTTTTTTTTTTTTTTCCTTCTCACTGCTCTCCCTTATCCCCCTCGATTATGGAAAAGCAGTTCAGATTTTCCAGGTTTACTGAACGGGGAAAAGGCTGAGGGAACACTTGTTCCTTCTCCAGCAAGTGCTTTTCCATTTCTCCCCAGCATGGAAACTCCTCAGGAGAGAGGTGATGGGGTTTCCAGCCGGCTTCGCCATCCCCATGGCCCCGGGGTAGCACCTCTGCCTCCATCCCTCCCACAGGGAAGAAAAAAAAAAGTGCCTTTGAGCTACCCAACCCAAACCTGTATTCCCTGTGTTGGTGTGTAAGCCTTCCACAAGCAAGGATGGAGTTTATCAGTTGTAACTTAAAGGCAAACAAATGTTTTATTGCCCTGGCTCCTCTGAAGGAAGCTAAATGTGTTTTGGAGGCATCTTGTTTAGGTACAGTGCCTTGAAAAATAACACTTTTTTTTTTTTAATACTAATAATCAGCAAGTATTCTTAGCTGGGAGAAAAGAATGTTCAGTTAATGCCAAAATTGTCATTAATGCCTCTGCCTGCAGACTGAAAAGAAGTGAAATGATATATAGGCATTATGGATGCAGGCACATAGCCCTTAAGGTCTGTGGAAGGAATGGGCTTTCTCAGTGGCTGGGGTGCATTTCTGTGCTGCTCATCACCCCGCTACGAACAGCTGGAAGTATTTTAAATGGAAGGAAGGGATGCAGTATGCTTAGATTTAAATGTCAGCAGTTACGAAAGCTTGTGAAATTGAAATAAGTGCCCAATTTTTGAATCTTTAAAAAGTAAAACTTGTCGTAGCAGTCAGAGAAATATAGAAGAAGCAATCAGCTAATGGACTGACGAGCGTTTCAAAAGCACCTTGGCATTTAAATGTTAGAGGAAATTAATTGTTTTTAATTGAGAAAGTTGATATTGTTGACTAATCTTTTACTGAATATAAATTTAATTTGTCAGTTGCTGCAATCAGTAGGAAAAAAAAAACCTGTTATTATCAGTGTGAGGTACCTGACATGTAGCAAAGCTGTCAGTTTATTTGTAAGTGCATATTCTGTCCAATGCAGAGTTGTTTGTGCATTGTACTTCAATGGTGCATTCCTAGTCTTCAGAAAAAAAAAAAAGTTTTTAACTCTTGAATAAATTCTTTAAAAATTTGTTGTCCCGTTTTTAAGAGGTGGACTCAGTTTATAAAGCTGTGCTTGCTTCTGGTTTAAACTCTTGGACTATAACTCTTGTATACAAGCTGGAGATTTGAGTGCTACAGAGAACATCAGATTGTAACTCTTTCTGCTTTGCTCCCACAGAGTGTGAGAACTTCTTGGAGGATGGGCTGAGCAGTGTCTGTGCCTCATCACAGGGTGTCCTTAAAAGAGAGTCCGGGAGCGAGTCTGACTTCTTCTCCTTGCCTGGTGATGGGATGGAAGATCTTGTCTTTGGGAAGGTAGGAAAGTCTGACGGGGATACGGGCAAAAAAGTTTCAAGGCCTGATTCTATAAATCCATAATGCAACCTTACTGTCTCGGTTTTGCTGGTGAGTTAGAGACCTGGAAGCAGCTGTCCTGAAATGGCATTGATGGGAAGGACCTGGTCCCCTTTCCAGGTGCAGCAGTATGGGGGATGTGTTTATATACACTGTGCAACCCCCTAATGTTGAACTGATGAAAGCAGTTGTGGCTGCACAAAAGTGAATCAGACATTAGAGTAAATAGCTGAAAAAGCAGATTTTCTTGCAAGGTCATTCATGACTGCATGGATGGTATGGAAGCCATCTTTAACTAATGTAACAAAGAGCTTTTCTCCAGCAGACATAACCTCTGCACTGACACTTTCAGAATCATATACTGTAATTCTCAGAAGAGCTAGTGTTTTTCTTCAAATTCAGTGTGACTCCCTTAATAGGAAGGAAACACTCAATCCGAATGGTTAAGGCCAATTCCAGGGAATAGCTTTGTTTCCAGGGCAACGTACCTCTAATGCCTTTTTGCGTGCAAGCTGAAGGAAAATGTTTTCAAGTTTGCTTAAAATCAACAACGGGAGTCATTACTAACCTTAGTCATCTCTGCGCCCTTTGTGTTGCACATGGATGAGAAGAGGAGGGAGGAATGGGTGAAACCTGAGATACAGAACCGATCTCCTGAGCAGAGAACGCACCGCTTCAGCACTGCCCTTGTGCCATCTGAATCAGAACAGCCCAAATATACTCAGGGGACAGTTGGCTTTTGTCTTTTAAAAACCATCTTGCTTATACTCAATGCTTCTGTACTCCTTGCTGTAAGTAGATGCTGGAGAAGCACACAGGAGGCGGTGCAGAATGGACACGGGCCTCCTTTGATCAGCCACCATGTTGGTCACTGTCTGCTTTGGTGGTGCGTGGCTTTAACCAGCTCAAACCCACCTCCTCAAGCAGATGCAATTCTTGCTCCTAAAAAACTAAATTTTTAGACTAGGTTTCACACTTGCTTTTAGAGAAATATATTTAATGAAACAAAATTCTGTTTGGTTAAATCAAATCAGATGATGGTGAATATTTTCCAGCGGGACGGGAAACACCACAGTCTGGGCTAAGTGATCTCATGTGCTATAAATGAACAGTAAAGTCATTCTTAATGCATGTGGCAGGGCACAGAGCTCACCAGCCTCACCCTTTCCCATCTTACTCTCAGAGCTGGGGGACCCTGGATTCTGAAAACATAAAGCTGTTTGGCAGGGCAGAAGACTGTCTTCAATTTGCTTGTGTAGAACGAATTGCAACAGCAGACTTTGTCATTTGAGCCTCACTTAATGGTTGTATGGGGATGCGTGGGAGAATAGTACTGTGAGAACGCAGTACATTTTATAGCGTACAGAGCTTTAGTTTTTTCCCTCTCTTTTATGTGGAAAGTTTGCTTCTCCAAATATATGAAGCAAAAATTAAAAAGGATAGGTAGGGCAACGTAATGGGTGTGCCATGGGGAAAAAAAAGAGGTGGTGGGAAAGTGGATCTTCAGTTGTCAACGGAGAAAGCGTAGAGTGAGGAAATTTTCATTGTAGAAAAGGAAAGCTCTTCTTAATTTGGCAGCCCATGCATTGTTCTCATCATTTGGTGGATTGCGGGCTTTGTCTAGAAATGGGTAAAGTTCAAAAGGTTTATAAGTTTAGTTTAGGAAGTCATTCAAAGCTAATCACAGCCCCAATCACTCGGGTTTTTTTTTGTTTCTGCTTCGCTGACTAACTCAGTTCCCTGTCTCCTTTCTCCAAATTTGTCTTGAGTACCTTCTCTAAAGTTGCAGTTATTTATGTGAGGACTCATTCGGTGTTGTGGGCTTGCTCCCTAGGTCTGCCTTTTTTCTAGGCTACTGAGCACAGCTGGTGGAAATACAGGTTTTAAGTATTTTTAATAACGTTGTTCTTGGATTAAGGCTTTCTTCTACAAAATACTATCAGATGTATCTATTGGTTGTAGCCAGTTAATTATATTAAGTATTGCAGTTTTCTTATTCAATTGGGAAGAGAGGGAATAAGTTTTATGAGCATCTCAAGCCTTTCTGTATCATTACTATTATTGTTATTATGGGTCCTGTTCTTATTTTTCCTTTGTATGGAGCAACGGTTGAACGTTTATCTATTAGAGTTTTGTCTTTGGTTGCTTGTTTTTTTTTTGTTTTGTTTTTTTTTTTTACTGTACAAGCCACTCCTTCTCTCTTGGCTGCTAAATAAATTAAAGAAATGAAGGAATGAGCTACTGTCTGTCCAGGGTCTTTGGGATGCTTCCATAAGGATAAGTTGAAATCCATGGTTTTTAAGCCTTGATTCAATCCCAGGACCATGAAAAATTAGGGTCTTTGGAGTCATGAAATCTGCAGGTGCCTTGGAGTGTCCCTGATGTGAGCTGTGTGCTCTCATTGCCGCCTCCTCGCCGTCTCCTTTTTCCTCTCGGAGTGACGCATGCTGAGCTGCATAGCATCAACTCCTGGATTGGGAATCTTTAGCATTAGAGCCTGACTTGTTTTTTTTTTGTTTGTTTTTTTTTTTCATTTGGACTGGAGGGGCCATTGCAGAAATCCAGAAATCAAGTCCAACATGAGGTCTCATTTATTTATTTATTTGCTTGACGTCAGTGCTTCATTCCCACATCCTCGTCATCCTCCTCTTCCTTCTCTGTCTCTACCCAGCTGTCTGGGCAGGCTTCACAATGCTCTCCTTCTTGGATGATTAATGCTGCATGAGCTCATTTCTCACAATCGTCTGGCAACATCCTGGGGCGTAGCCCATATGCTTTGCTCATCTTAACTTTTAACCTGCCACTGAGACTCAGTGTTACTAGGAGCTCTTTAAAGGCGTCCCTTGGGAAGTGGTTCACGTGCAGGGGACTTGGGAAGCCGAGGACCTGCAGCTCATTGTCAAAGGAAGGAGTTGAATCTGAACTTTTAGTTTCTGCCTCTGTTTTGAGTTGATCAAGGAAGTACACCAAATCTCTTCTGCATTTATTATTTATTATTGTTTCTAAAGCAGAAAGCAAACCCTCAGAAATTAAAGTTTGAAGGAAGAGATTTGCAGTAGGGGAAAGCTGGTGTGCTCCAAATTGTAAACGTGATGGTAATGAATTTCAGTGATGCCACTAGCAAGGTTAACTTCGAGCTTTCTGGAGCCACTGGTAAATCTGAATTAAAAACTATTCTGCTCGATTGTGTATCAAGACAACCAAACAATTTGACTCCCTTCGCATAACAATGTGTCAAATAAAGCTCAGGATGCCAAGGTCTTATTTGTTTTCTTTTTGCTGTTTTTGTTTCAATACTGTAACACCATTAATGCCTTTGTCACACGTGGGGAACTGAGTAAGTTTGTCTCTCAGTGTTTTGCTTGCTGTCATCAAGAAAATAATAAGAAAGAACATTACAATTTCACTTCTCAAGACTTCCAATAGGTGAAGGGTTTTAGTTGAAGAAGTTCTCTTGCAGCCCTGTACCATCCTACTGATTTCTCTTATCCCTACTCAAGAAGAACTTATGGTCTTTCTCAGAAAGCTCTCTTTTTAGATTTTACCTCATTTTTTTTCCTTGTTTCTCACTTAATACTTTTTCTGACAGCAAAGAATGTGCCCAATAGCACACTTGCAAAGCTATCAGTTTTATTGTCATATTTACCGGTTGAATGTATTGAGGTGCAGTGCAGCAAACCTAACGAGAGGAAAGTTGATATTTCTTTAATGCTTCGTTATTCCCTCAGGAAAAGAATTGGAGAACCATTTCCATTCTGCAAACAGAGTGTTTTCTGACTCAAATAGGATTAAGCAGCAATGCTTATTTACTGACACTTGGCCAGCCAGCTAATTTTTGGCAGAGCTGGCTCCAATACAGATATTCCTTAGATGTGTCTGCCACACTTGGCATTTTCCAGACGGAGTCCTGGTCCTTCTTATTCACTATTCTCATTTGTTTCAAAAAAACACAACAAAAGATGTCATTCAAGTGAAGACAGAACAGTTTTTTATAGCAAATGCATGGGGCACAAGTTCAAGGAAAGTGTCAGTTGTCTCTGTACTCTGTTGGATGTTCGAGGTAAAACTCAAACTGGGCCAAATACATTGTGCAGTTTCAATCATCTCTCTAAGCTGTGATAGAAATCCGAAATCTTCCTTGCTAGGGAAGCGGTTTCTGTTCTGCATTTTAAACTGGAGCAGCATTATTTCTCATCTGGGAAATAAAAATTCCTCTTTTTACTCTGGGGCAAAGATATCCTTTAATGTTTTATTGTTCTGGGCTGTTTTCACCAGAATTGCATCCAAATTTAATGTTTCCAAACTGTCCCATCCTTCCACTACACAGCTGGCATGTGGTCATCTCTCCTGCTGTGCTGCCCTCGTGTCTAACAGTATTTTCCTGTGTCTCAGGAAGGCAAAGCAGACCATTTCCTCTGCTGAAGGAGCGTTATCCACATAATGACTGCTTAATTTGTCTGGATTTAAGCTAAGCTTTCATCCTGAATCACACAAATATAAGATAATCTTGAACAATGGCAAACACCGTGAAAATCTGCAAGCCATGCCTTTCAGTTCTCTCTTGCTTTAACCTATACTTCCTATTTAAATATGTGTCAAATCCAATCATTTAAATTTATGGTAAAATTTACTGTAATTTACATAAATTTGTGGCTAATGTTTGACATGGTTTGCCAATGTAATGTATACCTCTGTGTGTATTTTTGTGATAGCTTAATGTTTGGTGTTGAAAGTGAGGATTGTGTTGTGCATGCTGACTCTGCTTCCCTTTTTTTTTTTTTCTTTAATGGTTCTTTTTTTTGGAGGGCGGGGGGATTGGAGGGGAGTAGTGTGAGAGCATTTATTGACGCCACCTTTGGAACATTATAGTCTACATGTTAAACTGAAATAAGAATAAAAAATAGCCAAAAATGAAGTAGGGCTTCCCTTTAGAAGGTGAAATGTTGGGTTAGGATGCTTTATGAATACTGCAGTGTGTTTTTATTTAGTGTAACAGGAAGCTTTAACCTTACACTGTCTGCCCATGAGAAGGCAGTGCCTGGAGCATCTAACCGTGCTGGGCTTGACTGGAGATGCTCATCTTGTCCCACGTGGGCTGTGGTGCCCGTTGCCCTTTGCAGAACAGGATGTTGTGTTCTGCCAAACAGACTGCAGCTCCTCAAGTACTCAGCTTCTGCTGACAGCCCAGCCTGCTATTTGAGGACAATTAGCTGCTGTGGCTTTGGTGAATAGTCCATTATATATGATCTGACAGCTCATTCTGCCCATTATTATTTTAAATGATACAGTGCAGGGCTCTGCAGGAGAATAAATTGGAACTTCCCACGTCAGTCTCTGGGGGCAAACACCATTTCAGACTGAAGGTGATGTCAGATACATGCTTGTGTTTTTACCCTAGCCATGGGGAACACAGAATAATCACAGACTCTTTCTAGGCTGTATTGTCAGCAAGCGGCATTTTGCCAAGGAGAACCAGTTTGGGTTCCACTTACTGCTTTTGGAGCAGAGTAAACCAAAAATTGCAGTATGAATGGAGGCCTGTAATACAGTGTGGCTGATCCCATAGAACAGTATTTTTCAATTACAGTTGGGTTTCGAGAAATACTGCAAACCCTGGCATTAACTTTTTGCTTAATGGAAAGTAGCAGGGGATGAGGATTTAAGCTTTTAATTTTGTGTCTGTTTCCTATGACTGAATAATTGTTCCTTTTGCACCGCATGATGCAGCAGAGCGGTGTGTTGTTGCCTTCAAGTTCTCATGGCTAAGAGTACAGGTTGGCCCCTTGTCACCTGGGAGAGGCTGGCATTGGTTATGGGGAGCCCTGATGAACTGATTTCCCCTTCGTCTCTCTCCGTCATTAACACCTGGGACATCTTTGGCAGCTGTGCACCAAAGCAGAGCTCTGACAGCAGGTTCAGCCAGAAATGGCAGGAGCAAGAGCTGCTGTGTGATAACAGAGATAAAGGCACATCTTTATTTTTTCTTCCCTGCAGCAGCCTGAAGAGGAACACTCTGCAGATGTCACGAGCTCCAGCTCTTCTGCTGATGACACCGTGTCCTTAGAGAGGAACTCATCCCTGGGCAGCGATACATCCCTGCCCTTCCCACCTGCGGTGAGCTTCTCACAGCCCAAGGACAGGCGCAGCCTGGATGGGAGCTGCACGAGCATGGTGGCTGTGGAGGGAGGAGAGGGCGAACTCGCTGGCTTGGGAGAGAAGGAAGAGGAACTGGACAGTATCACAGACGTACCTGCTCCTTCCTCTGTCTCAAGAAACTCCATGCGGCCGCTGTCACCTTTCCGTCGCCACAGCTGGGGGCCGGGGAAGAATGCCACCAATGAAGCAGAAATCAATCAGAGGAGGTGAGTAGAGAGCTGCCCTGATTTGCTTTGCATTCAGTCACGTGGGCTTACCTGAAGCGTGATGAAACAGGAAATTGAGGAAGTCGCTCCTCCCTCAAAACCGTTTTCACTCTGAGGAGTGAAAACAACTTCCTAACATATGCAGGTCTTTAACTTTCAGGTTGAAAGTTCTTTATACCTGTAGTACACTCTAACTCTCCGTAGGACAGAAGGAATAACTCAAAGTTTATTCGAGTGAATGGAAATCAAAGAATCATAGAATCCTTTGAGTTGTAAGGGATTTGTCTTCTAGTCCAACTGCCCTGCAGTGAACAAGGACACCTACAACTGATCACGTGTTCAGAGCCTCATCCAGCCTAGCCTTGAGTGTTTCCAAGGACAGGGCAACCTGTGCCAGCGCCTCACCACCCTGACTGTAAAAAACTTCCTGAAATCCAGACTTAATCTCCCCTCTTTTAGTTTGAAACCATTTCCCATTCTCCTGCCTCAACAGACCCTGCTAAAAAATCTGTCCTCTTCCTTCTTACAGCCCTCATCTAGATACCTTGGTGTGGGTCGTAAGTTTGAAACGCAACCACCCCTTTCTATAAGAGGAGCTCTGTTAAAGGAATAACTGGAGTTTTAAATCTCATTGACTGTATTAAGATACAGAATGGGCTCCATGTTTTAAAAAGAGGTATGTAGTGGAGAGATGTGTAGTCCCTGTTGGACTCTGGCACATTTTCAAGGATTTGGTTCTACTTGAGCCTCCCATGGACAGTAAGTCCCATCAAACACATAACCATACCTCCAGGAAGATGATTCCTTTTCCCTTTTATTCTTTCAGTCCTCTGTTTCAGTGGGGGAAAAAGACAAAGATGCAGAGCAGGAACATAACTGCATTTCATTCACCACCATGCCCTGCGCTGCTGGCACTGTTTGGGCTGCATGCAGGATGCTTGGGATCAAACCCATACTGAAACTAGGGGAAGTGTGGCCAATGAGTTTCGTGTATTTTAATGCAGAGCAGGAATCAGGGCACTGTTTCCAGGCTGCCTGCCCCAGCTGAGCACCACTAGGTGAGCAGCAGGCTTTTAAAATAAATGGAACATCATGGGGTAAACAGTTTCAACTATAATGATCATTTGTTTACTGCTGCCACCTTTTGTGGCTTCATCCTTGGTTTCCAGGTAGTATTTCAGTGGATTAGGCAATACTGATATTTTAAAGCTAAAGAAGAGTTGGTATTGGGTATACATGCAGGGTTATGGCAGCATCAGTCCATAAGCTCATTTAGAAAGATTTGTTTTTCAGTGTGGGACCTGTTACGTAAGGATTTGTGATGGTAATAAAGTGCATATCTGGCAGTGACTGCTAACGTGTAACAGATGGGGTTAAATTCTTCCACATCAGATTTCAGAGGCGGTTTCTGATATGGGAAAATACACTCGTTGTAAATGTAAGACAATTTCAGTGAAGGAACAGTAATTATTCTCATATGTTCCTAGATGCAGCTGCCACTACGTAAGGATATCTGTCACACAGGTCAATTAGAAAAGAAAAAACTGGAAGATCTTTGCTGATAACTTGGTTCCCATTTGGTTTTGTGTTTTCGTTTGGAAGGAATTTGGATGATTTGTTTTTATTTTGCTTTGTTTTCCTTTATTGTTGTCTTTTTTCACATGCGGCTGTTGTGATGTTGAGGTTCTGGTTGCTTAGTGAGCAACAAGAAATACCAAGGAAGTGGAGCCCAAACAAGTGGCATCCAGACAAGGCAGTTAAATTTGGAGTGCATGCTTGTTCATTTATTTCACATGTGGTAGATACTTTTCCACTTGGAAAAAGTGGAAAGAGTGGAAAGCCCTTACTGTCATTTGACTTCTGCAGACCTTTGAAATGAAGCTACCTAAAGCACAGACCTTCACTAAGGTTAAGACTTGTGCTGCCCCACCCACCCCTTGTCTGAACAGTTTGCAATGACTAAACAAGTGCAAGATGAGCTAAAAAAGAGGGAATTGCCACCAGACAATTAAGGGCTGTACTTCACAAGGGAACATTGGCAGCCAGGCAGCAGGTGATCCTTTTGGGTCCATCCCACCAGAAACAGCCCTGTCCCCAGCACAGAGGCTGCTAGGGTGGGATGCGTGGAGCCTGCACACAAAAAACTCCATCTTTCGTAGGATGTGGTCTTTGCCCATAGTATGTTTTCTGTGTGTAGGGGAGAAGAGTGTAAAAAATAGTCTGCATGAAAGATTAGAAAAAAAAATTAATCGTCTTAGAAGCAAACTGTGAAAACATGCTAATTTCCCCTCTGCACCCCCTCTCTTTGTGGATAATCCCCATGTCTACATTTTGCTATTAGAAACACAATGGAAGCGAACAAGGCTTCCACAAAAGGATGTTCATCCTTCAGTAATTCCTGACATTCATAGCGGATTTGAAATGCCTGTCTTTCAACAATAATGCAGTGTTCTTCACATTGATGTCTGAGGACAAAGAAATGCCTGCATTTTTTACTCTTGGATTAAGTGCTGCAAAACGAGCTGTTGTTAACTGTGGTGGTGAGCAGCTTCTATCTGGTGGTTTGCCCTTATTTCAACTTAAAGCTGACCCATCTTGGGCAGCAGCTGAGTTGCAACATGGTCAGTGCTTGTTAAACAGATCACCAGTGGGAGAGGATTGAAAGAGACTCATTGCTTCCAGCAGTACTTTGTGTTTTCTCTGAACTACCATTCCCTCTGTAGTTTGTCTATGGGATAGTATTCCTTCAGCTGCCATTTGTTCGTTTTATTCCATCCGAGTGTCTGACCACTGTCCATGATTCATTTTCAGTTCAATGCGAGTTCTGGGGGATGGTATAAAGAAGCCTCCCATTCATAGGAGAAGGTACAAAGCCAGCTAACGCGACTAACCATTTTGTGTTTGAATGTCTACTAACTCCATATGTCACTTAGTGAACCTGGAGTCCCCACCTCTCAGTCGTGCTAGAGTAGTGCATCCCGCTTGGCTGCTTTTCCCTCTCCAACCTGACCCTGGGCACAAGCTCGAGCCGCTCACTCTGGAGCTTGGAGCAGCCTCAGACACAGGCTTTGACGTGTGTCAGATTGGGATTCTATGATGATGATCATTTACCTGCAAGCACGGGCATAACTTGTTCCTAGAGCACAGGAGAGCTGTGTACCAGGACTTGCAGGGGGAGCACCTGCTGAAGTGATGCACCGAAACCATCTCAGAGTCACAGATTACTCTGCAGGTCTGCAGCTGGTTAAATTACATGGCTTTGATATTGTACTTTTGCTGCTCTTTCAAACCAAAGAGAAAGGTTTTTTTGGTTTTTTTTTCTTTACTTCCATGGGTTTTTCTGGTTTTCTTCTGCATAGCAAACTTTCAGTTCCACATCCATGGTGCAGATACATACTTTCACTCACGTAACCTTCCAGCTGCCAATTAACATATAAAACAGGCTGCTTCATTTCTGACTCAGCAGCTGCATGGACTGTCCACATTTATACATCTTTAGGTTCCAGGAAAAGAGACGTTTAACCACTCCCCGTGAGTGCTTCAGCCTTTTCTGCTCTCCCCCACCCTGCAGCAGGTTAGCTGAGGACCTCTCTTCCCATGACACCACTGTGGTTACCTGATGTTCGTGACAGACGTGTGTTTAAACAAACTACCAGATTTCCACGTGTGGGAGAAATGTGACGAGGGCCTTACCATGCATCAGCATAAACGAAGCCACTGTGCAGTTCAGGAGAGGGCTCTTGCAGGAAAGGCACAAGAAAGAACTTGTCTTTTTGCTTCTAAGAAGCCACTTTATTTGCATGACGCTGCTCTGGAGGAAGCACTCATCTTCTCAGTTCATGCAAACGAGCACCTCTTTAGTAGTCACTATTAATACTATTACAGCTCCCACAGAGTCATAATATTCTGAAATCCTGAACTTAAAATGTCTCAAACAGGCAACCCAAAATATTTAGTCAAATCTGAAAATGTCCTGATGTTCTTTTATAAGCATTCTCTCTCCTTTTCTGGTTTCCCAGCCATTGTGGCACTGTCTTCTCTAACACCAGTTGCAGAGCAGCAGCCTGAAACTAATTCCAGCAGTTCTCACACGAGGCTGTTTTCTATAATTGCTCTCCTCTTTCCTGAATCTTCTTCTGTGAAGGCTTTTTGCATGCTATGCAATGATCTTGTGCAGTTTTGATGGCGTTGCCAGCAGATTGTGGGTGGCTTACCAGCAAGATTATAATTCTGGAAGACTGCTTTCCAGAGCCCTTGCCAAAAGGTCTTTATCCTTCTCTGAGATCTTGCACCACTTCCCAGCTTCCTCTTGCATGCATTCACAGCTCCCATCCCTCCTCTCTTCTGCCTTTCTTCCCTGCAGTTTTCGCATCTTGTGAAGTGCTGTCTGGTGTAAATGTTGCACGTCACTAGTGAGTGAAGTTGTCTATTCTTCCATTTGTAAGCAGTCACAAACTTCTGACTTGTGCAAACTGGTCAGTGAAAGGAAGTCAAACATGACCGCAGCCCCAGGGGTCCACCCAGCCCAGCATTCTTGTGGCCATGAGCAGATGGCTGGGGGGAGCAAGAAGAGGGAAAGCATTGGTGATGTCTTCCTTAGGATACCTGCTCAGCCTTCAGCTAGTTTCCTCTGGGTGGGTTTTACTGACCCAGATGAGGGCTGAACGTAGGTCTCAAAGTGCAGACTGAGGTTGATGGTGGAAAAGGATTTGCTGTGGCCATGAGGATGTGTTTCTTTAAAGTATTTAGCTACATCCCTCATTTATACCTCCCTTTGCCACCATGGTGTCGCTAAATCATGAAAAAATACTCAAAATATTGGTGTATGATGGGAAGGTCTTCATAAAGAGCGCTTATGGTACTGAGCTGAGAGCTTCTAGGGTCAGCACCCAGAGCTTTGGGTTGCAAAGCACAGGTACTTCAGATGCATCTTCCCCAATTAACATCCTTAATAAAGCAAGTAGCAATTATCTGAATTCCAACACTGAATATCAACCATAAACGCTTCCGAAATGTTTCCAGTGTTGTACTGTGTGTGGGAGCAATGCGAGGACATGACAAGCAACAGATGCAGCCAGTGGCTTTAAACCCTCCTGTGTGCCATTTGAGGTTTCTGGCACTCACAAACCCTGACCGAGGGACACTTAGACCTTTGTGCTGCCCACTCTGTAGGCTCCTGGCTTGGATCAGAGCGTGCTCTGGCCATGTTCTCTCCATGCATGGCCTACAGGGAAGGGCTGGGAGCAGGACTGGTGCAGCACTGCTTTGGCAGACCTATGCTGATGCAGAATTCCCTTCACACTTAACGTTTCCTGGATAGCCTTTGTGGTATTTAGATGTCTTTTATATGCCGTAGCTGACAAGAAGATCGATTTCTCTGTATTTGCAAAACCTGCAATTGGCCCATGAGATGGCAGAGAAAAAAGCGGTGCTTAAAATGACAGCCAAAATATTTGCATCCTGTATTTACATTGCTTATGCCTTTCCTGGTGCAAGTGGGGATTCTTTTGGGGTATGGGATCTGAAAGGTTTTCTAGTCAAAGCACTCCTTGAAGGACCCTGCTTTGAATGAATCCCAAGTTAGCAGCAGGATGAGCCTGTTTTCCCTTCCGGCCTCTTCCACTGCCTTGCTGTGCAGCTTTTCAGAATGTAACTCCCCTTTCTTATTTTTTCCCAAGTGTAGCCCGAAGTTATTAATTCTTGTGAGCAGGAGACGTGCGTGATTAAATATTTGTAAGGGGCTCTCTTTGTGATTGTGGTGTGAGAGGTACCAGAAGATACTAATCCTTACTAACGAAACGGCTGTGAGAGCACTTATACAGCAAAGTCATTTCTGCGTGTCTCAGCCCTGTGTTCCCAAAAGCATCTCTCCCCAGCAGGAGCCGTTTCTCCAGTCTGTATGCTGAGGGGTGGGATGGGTGGAAGCCCAGGCTGCCCCGCTACCTGTTTGGTGTGTTCTCACAGCCACAAACCTACATTAATGACTGCATTATTTCTGAGGGTTTTTTTTTTGTTGTTGTTGTTGTTGTTGATTTTTTTTTGGCGTGTGCGTTTGTTTTCATTTTAAGATATTCAGGAAAGAGTATTTTAACACTCCCCTGTGCCGTAACAAGCCAATAATCACAGCCCTTCTCCTTTCTTTGCCTCTTTCGACGTTCCTAGTTTGAGCTGGTGTCCCTCTGGTGTGCAGTTCGCTGCCATGGGTCCTGACTTTAATTGTAGAAGGTATGGTATAAATAAATGTGCTGCAGCAGCAACCGAGTGCCGCAAAAACTGTGTTGTCAGCTTGTTGTGTGTTGCCTCTTCCTCTGCTGCTCTGGCTGAAGCATGCACGTGTCTGTTTGCTTCGCCTGCTTTTCCAGCAGTGAGCTGTGGTAATGGGTGCCCTGAGGTGGCTACGGGTGAAGGTGGTGGCTGCTTTTTGTTGGCTTTGGGTGTTCAAGACATTGTGCTTTTGTTTGAAACTGATGTACTGTGGTGGCATGAAGGCGCGTTCCTGTGGCAGCCATGGTGACAGCCATGGTGACAGCCATGGAATGTGTACTGTGTTCTAAGGAAGCGTGTACTGGACAGATGTGACGAACTGAAGTTCGTACAGGTTTGCTCTCTGCACGTGGAAAGCTGCAGTACCTTCTTCAGAGAGACCAGTCACTCAGTGTGGAAAGACAATCTGATAGCCGCAGATGATGAACATTTTCAGAGTGTTCACTGCTTGCTTCTTCAGGAATAGGAGGTCAGACTAATGCTTGCTGGTCAAGTCTTGACTTGGTACCATGTTTTAACATAACTGGAAGCCACTTTCCCAGAATTTATAGCCCGTGTTTTCCTCTGGCAGTTCTTGCTGGTTGGGGGTAGAGCTATTGAAACTCTTTCTGAAGACTAGATATTGAAAAATAAGTTAATCTGTCCTTCAAGTTATTAAACTAATTCTGTTTAATTATGTACTGACAATTACAGAGCAGTATTACCCAATGATAATTATTTTATGGGCTAATATTTTCAATTTTTTGAACAGAGTTCTTTGTGTCACAACAAACTGCCTTGTTTTCTGTGCTCTATAATATCATTATCTTGGGGTAGAAGAAAAAATGTTCCTGGGGCCTAAAAAAGTGATATGAAAGGGACTCATTTCTCTTTGCAGGTGTTTTAGAGTAAGCTTTATAGTGCCTGCTATTGATATGTGTCGCTGAATCAAAATCTTTCTAAAGCAGATGAGGTGGTAAATGCCTCATCCAGCCTTCTTTCTCATTAATCAACAAGAAGAAAGTCCTAAAAATTTCAATAAATTTTCTTTCTCAAGGTTTATGGCATTTTTGGCTTTGAAGTTGCATATTTATCAATGTGATTCAAAATGAATGCAGAAAATTATTACCATGCAAGTCTACCTGAATGTAAAGCTTCTCTGGTTGTTCAGCTGATCTATGCAATCTGTAGTGTGTTTTCCCTTTCGTATGTTGGTGCTGGTTGTTTGTTGCCCACTTTGCTGTCATTAAATTTTGGTTCTTTATGACTATTTTTTGTTGGTAGACAAAGATTGCCTTAAAAAATAATCCACGTTATGTCACTTGCTCATATTTATGTCATTCTGTGTACCCAAGCTGGACTACATACCCGGTGTAGATCTTGCTTCTGGCCAGCAGGGTTTGTGCACATGAAGTCAAACATTGGTCACAGAGGTGTGCAAGGAGGTGAATGTGCAAAGCGTCCACATTAACTCCAAATGGCAGTGGGCTTATCACGATTGGCATGAGGAACAGAAGGGTTAGAGGCAGAATATGGGGGTAAAGAAAGATCAGATGGAAATAGTCACATTTTTAAATGTAATTGTTTTGTGTAGATGAAGAGAGAGTGTATTGGCTTTATTTTCTGTAGATGTCACTTGTCTGCAGGTGCTGTCTCTACAGAGGCTGGCCAAACCTTTTATAGGTACCACGTTCTGCAAGCTGAAGATTGGTGTTTTAATTATTTCTGAGTGATTCTGTCTGGCTCCATTGGTCAGAGCTAGCTTCATCAGCTAATGGTAAAGCAACACTAATGGAGACGTTTATTGAATTGGTGAAAAAAGAGAGGGGAAAACAGGAATTAAAGGAAAAACAAAGGACAGCTTTGGCAGAAAGGCATTGTTGGCACCAGAGCTTTGTGGAGTGGCAAGTACTAAGTGGATTCAGGGGATATATCTGCTAAGATGAACATTGCTTGCAGCCCAGGAGGGAGGGTGGTGGTCTAGGACAGATAGTGTCATGTTACTCATCTTGTCTCACACAAGATTCTGCTGTTCCTTCTGAATATAATGTAAATATAAATCTCTCCCCCGCTATCTGCACTTGTTTGTTGAGGAATGCACTTGTATGCTGAGGAACAGCATCAGCATATCTCTGAGTGGCACAGCTAGTAACGGTATTCTGGTTTACAGTTGAAAGTACTGTGTGCTGTATGACATTAGTCACTGAGAGCTCATCAGGATCTAACCTGCATGGTTTCTCTTCAGTTATAGCTTGGAAGGCCTTGCTGGAGACTCTAATGAGAACAAGAAGCCCTCTGCAAACTTGGAGGCTGCTTCTCAGGGCGCCAAGGACCTTCCACGGAGCCAGCTCACCAGCAACCAGTGCGGCTCCCTGGTCTTGCTCACGGAAGAACTTGAGCAAGGCGAAATCAGAGACTATGATCACCAGGTAAAGCTGTCCACCCAGTACTGCATTTCTTGGAAACTCTACATCTACATTTTAAAAGTCCTTTTTCAAAGTGACAGCGAAGGCTTCTGCCCTGTATGTGCAATGTTATCAGTTTTCAGTTTTAACACAGCAGCTCCCACTTTGTTCAGATTTGCTGCTTAATTCTTTGGAGCAGCGCAGTTGCTGGATGACATCTTAAGAGTGGACGGAAACAAACCTTGTAGTAATTAATCTAATTTTAAGGTTAACCAAAGTTTGTGTGTCTTTTTATATACATAACTAGAATCAAAAGACACGTTATAAGCAACAGTTAAGCAGAATTTTAATTTCATGTTAATTACATTTAGTGTGGTCTCTGGAGCAGAAGTCCATGATATTAAGGATAGATGGGCCAAAATATTATGAGAGTCTCTGATTATTTTACTGAAATAAGCAATTATGGTCTTAAATACTTTAAATACCTTTATTTCAGAGCTTGGTGTTTCAGCCATGCCAGAATCATTAGCCAGCCTACCTCTCTACCTCGTAGAGTCACTGCTGTCCATCAGGAGCAGTAAATGAGTCCTGCAGGATCTGACCAGTGAGAGCTGATGTGTCAAGGCTCATATGTGTTCTCTTGCATTGAGGAATGGCACTTTGGGGGAGTGCAGTTAAGCATTAGTTTTTTTTACCATGTTGAACTACAGTGTTGTTTCAATGAGGAACTGGAATCACAGCAGTAATTGCTGCTGTCTGCTGTCAGACAGTTGAGAACATCCACCTTGTAATAGCTTGCAAGAAGAGTTAGCAGCTAGTTTCTCTATTCCAAAAGCAGTTTGTTGCCTTCCCCTTAAAAGAGAATGTTGTATTTCACTGGTTTGACGCTGCTTGCATTTTTGGTTCTAGCATTTTTCACCCATGCCTTACACTGGGACTGTTTGAATTTTCACTGCTTGAAAGCATGAATTTCAGTAATTTGCTCAGTGTGCTTTGTTTTCTGTTCTGCAGATACTTCAGGCACCACAGCCACAAGGATTTAATTTCTGCAGTTCCTCCATTTCGTCTCCACTGACCAAATCTATGTCTCTAATGTCAATTAGTAAACCATCGCTGGACAGTGAGTAAAACAATTCCCATCTCCTCATCTCTATTGCCATATGTTACATCTACCTACCTTCCCAAGGTGCAATTTACTAGCACTTGCTTTTCAGTATTATGTGAAATATGTATTTCACTGTGGAATGGAGTTGTGGGTGGAAAGCCAGAACTCGTTCAGTTTAGATCCTGATTTTGTTATTCCACTAAGTCCCTGCTGTTTCTAGTTCTGTTGTTTTCATTTGCTTCTTTCTTAATTATACTACTGCTATGAAAACTGAGATTTATTGAGTTTGTTATAAAAAAGTAAGTTTGAATTTTCTACCATTTCAGAATTACTTCTTTTGATGTTGAGGTAAATTCCACTTGAGATCTTGTTTTCCTACTTCAGAATTTTTTTAAAGTAGCAATGTATCTCGGTCTCCTTGGGGGAGTTTGATGCTGTTTCTCTTGTTTGAGATAATCAGATGGGGACAGATGAGTGTCATTTATTAAATATCAGTGCTGAAGAAAATAGTAAACGTTGATTAGGGGAAATTTCTCAATTTAGTTTAGCCTATTTGAAGCAATAGAAAGCGCTTCATTTTGCAACTTCGCTGAATTGATTCTTTCACCTGAAAAAGTCATTCAGAAGGCTCCAGCTGGATGTGCTTAGGAAGGGCCATGCTACACATGCTTTCATTTTATTGACTGCCAGCCAGAAAATATATTGACTTTGGAGATCGCATCTTGTCAGTCAGTGATGATTCCTGATCTTTACCTCTTTATTAACGTCCTCCTTCTTTGAAGCTGTGCTATACACATCTTTTTGCTGTTGCATGCAATTAGAAGTGCAGGGCAGCAGCCTGGCCCAGGGCTCATTGTGCTGTGATTAGCACAACCTTGCCTCCCCAACAAAACCAAACCACCACCTTTTTATTTTGTGGTAGGTTGGCCAAGCATCTCTCCATGCAGTCAGCAGATGGGCAAAGGGCTTTACATATGATGGCTGTATGCCCTCAGATCAGGCTTTCAGATGCATTTTGGTGCTGTGTAGCTGATGTTAATGGCAAATTGTTAGCTCCTGTGGAAACATCAGGTGTACGTGGAGCTGTGTGGAGGAACCACAAGTTCTGCAAAGCCAGGCATGGAAGGGAGCTTCAAAGAAAGGTATTTTATTCATCTAGGAGGCCTGCTGGAAGAAGCTCACAGAGATTGTGTTTGTAGGAGACATTTTTAAATTCTTTGCAATCATTCTTCCATGATTAATAACCGTGTGGCTTAACAGATGTGGCCCCAGCAACAGTAACCAAAACATTGGCAGATCCATCCCATGAAAAGACCAGCTCCTGCTCCACACTGTGGCTCGTCTTCTTTCCTCCTACTGCTGAAGGCTTTCATGATTTTTTAAAAGCAACCAATTTATTGCCATTGCACGCTGTTGCTAACCAAACACTGTAAATAACTTGGCTAATTCTCAGCAAACACACACTCGAGGGATGAGAGCACCCAGCAGGCCGATCCTTTTCTCCCTCTTGCTTGACACTTCCTTTCAGACTCAGAGAAGGAGGCACATGACAGTGGAAGGTTCACTGAGTGGTTGAGGTTGGAATGGATCCTCTGAATGCCATTTGGCCTGGACATGTAGGGAAGGTTGCCCAGGAGCATGTCCAGAAAATGTGCCTGGACTACGTTCAGGAGTTGTGCTACCACTTTGGAATAGCAGAAATTACCACCTTGCCTCTCTTTTCTGTCAGATCAACCACATTAAAAATGTCATCAAGGCCTAAGTTGGTGTTAGGCAAGTTTGGTGATCTTACATTCCCCTTTTATTATCAGTCTAGCCATTATGGTCTCATTGAGGTAGAAGGAAAAGAGAAGATATAGTGAGATGCCTAGAGGGAATGTAGAAGAAATATCAGGGTTAGTGTGCTTCAGGTTACACATCTGTGAGTTGTGGATGGCAGTGTTAAAAATGGCTGATGCTTCTGCGTGCTTCACTTTTTCACCAGTCAGCTTGCAACACCTCTGGGACATTTTTATAACAAGGTGGTTTCTGAAAATTGCTGTGTTTTGAGGTGGTTGAAGCGAGCATCCAAAAGGATTACTCATCTTGACAGAGTCTCTTCCCAACTCTGACACTTTCCTAACTTTGGAAACTACAGTAGATCACTTTTTCAGTCACTTTGAAGGAGAAGTAGAGTTACTTCTTAGAGTTGTGAGTGCATGTTTAGCAGCTTAGTGCCTTTCATGAGAAGTTCTGTGAGTCTCAACTCTCTTGTGTCACCTTGCCTTTGTAATTTGTAATATTTGTATCAGAATGCTTTTGAGCTATGCAAATTAAATCCTTCGTTTCATGGAGGTGTATCTACAAAAATGTAATTATCTAGATTTCTACATTTGCATCATTTTATGGTAGATGTTTTTTTAAAAAGGATTTCCCAACCCCTGCAAATATGTTCGAATGATAAGGGCAGCAACATGTCTTTCAGAAAAGCCTCAAAAATTAAATCCAGTCGATTAAACAGATGGAGGACTTTCTGTTATTGTTCCCATATATTGCTCTGAGTATTGAGGCAGAAGCAGTTTCCAAGACTTGAGTTTCTAACCCACACTCCATCTGATGTCTCAGATGTTCCACGAGTTGCTGTGGCCATTCACAACTGTTAGTTCTTTAGCATTTTATGGAGGGAGGTCACAAGAGCTGTTGGCTGGAGTGCTCGGAAGACTGCTTTCAGCTTTGGAATAGCAAATTTCCAGTGTGGAGCATTGTTATAAAGCCAGGAACTGCTATAAATAAAACCACTGAAATGGAAGTCGAATTGAACTGTGCTGGAGGAGGTTGTTCTATTTACAGTAAAGTGTTATTGTTCATCTTGACTTTTAGTCTAAATAGAGAGTAGGCTACAGAAGAAAGAAAGCATGGTGATGCCTGGTTGTGTTCTTCAGATCTTGGATACCAGAAGGACTCCTCTGAGAGGCAGCCTAAACAAAATAAATGCCTGAATCTTTTCAGAAGTTCTTCACTTTAAATGCCTTTCACGGAGTTCAGTTTAGAATTGCTCTGCTTCATTTGAAGAAGCGTGCACATGAGTTGGAGGAGCATGTATATAATTTGAGTCAAACCCTTTCGGTGATTGGCATTTATGACTTAATGGCTGAAGGGAATTTTCAGAGGAGTTAGCTTTGCACTGATTGCGTTGTGTGGATATTCCTCAGGTAATATTTTTATATTCTGAATTCAGTTTTGGAATATGCTCTCAGCAATTCAAAAAAAATCTTGTTTTACTCCTTTTCTTACTGGCTGAATAATATCATTGTCTGAAAGGCCCTTCCCCTTCAAGGTGAATCACATCCATGGCCAGAAGACAGATGTCCCTGTAGTGTTGGAGTGATGGATATCCAGCAGCCTGGTGCTCATCACATCACAGCACAGAGGTTTCTGCATGTGGTCGTATGATGGGAAGTTTTGGGAAGTACAGCTCCCAGTTATCTCTGTGAGGAGTGGTGTAGCAGTATCAGTTCAAAGAGTGGCTAGCTGGCTCCTACATCACTTTTCAGAGAAACCTGTGCTTAGAAAGAATTTTTCCAAGGCTGATGCTGTGTCAGCACTGCTCTTAAATTATTTTTAAACAGGAATTGCAGTAAACCATTTTAATTTGCAGAGATTTCAGTCATGGCCATAAACAAATAGCAGCAATTCCTGGAAAAGTGTGTGTAGCAGTGGAAGATAAATATAACTTCAGAAACTGAAATAAGCAGAGGGCAAAGAGTATGTAAGAATATGTTTGAGCTCGTTTGTTTTATCCTTGTGATAACGAGAAATTCAGTGTCACAGATTGCCAAGTTTGGCTCTTTATTTGGTAGACTTCTCCTAGGCCAGGGCTGGACAGGATGCAGAGGGGCATTTTCTTTTAATCAAGATAATGAGTTTTACAAGAAGGCAGTAGAAGAGATGATTGTTTTTTCTGTTTTAAGTTGGAGAAAAAAAAATAAAGGGAATTTTGGTCTCTTAATTTTAAAGATGAAAGCTTTGAAGAATGTAACATTACCAGAATGTTGTGGTTTTTAAGAGGTGGAAACAAGGAGATCTTTTCCAGGTAGACTGACATTTCAGATAAAGTATCCATGCTGTATCTGACAGCTTTGGTGTGTTGTTTAACTGCAGAAAGCACCATATTGAGTGCTTGAGTTGTTTTAGTTTAATTCCCTGGTTATTATTTCGGTGAGGCAGATACCCTTTGTCCATTAGGAGTTCCTGTCAAAATATGCCCTCAGAATGTAAAGAGAACCTTGGATGTTGAGTGATGCATGCAGTGAGACCTGCATCCTCTGAAAGCTGCACCCTCTGCAATTTGCACGTTCTCAGTTCTTTGTTTCTTGTGCCTCTTCCAAAGCAAGATGCTTTGCAGGCATTTCCTTTGCTTTGTTTCTAGTTTGCTTTGGCTGCTTTCCTCTCCTTTTTATTATTAAATATGTTTTCAAGCATGCTCTAATGTCTGCTGTTAACCCACTTCTCAGCCCAGGGCCGGACTCGACCATCGAGACGAATCTCCTTCTCCTTCAGCATCTCTCCACTCATTCCTAAGTCTAAAACTCTCTTTTCTATTGGCTCTTCTTCCAGTGATGAGGAGGAGGAGTTGGATAGTAAGTAATTGTTTTCTGTGCGTTGCAGCCATTATGGGTATAAACAAAGGGAAATCTGTGTTTCTGCTTCAGACTTTAAAGTTTCACTTTGCAAGCACTGAACTAACCTCTCTGTTGCATGGTATCTAACAGCATTATCCTAGTCCCATATCTGATTGCTAACTAATGGCAGAATAAAAGGACCCTACCGAGTACAGTGCAAGCACTGCAGCCAAACTACCTTAGATCATCAAGGTGTTTATATTACGTCCTGATGTTAAAATTGGAATAATTTTGTCAGGAAGCTGTCAAATGCTGTGTGGCAGTTTTTCTTCCTGCTGCAAACTCCATTGTTGAAAGTAAACCCAACTAAGGCAGAAGCTTAAATTAGTCATTTACCCTCCTCCTTTTCCTCTTTTGTTTTTCTTAAGTAGACATAACAAAAATACTGAAGGTGCTTCCTCTTTCTTAAACTTGCTTTTTTAGACTACTGAAATAAATCATAATGGATAACTCTCTATCTATGGAGATAATTCAGAACTGGCTTATACAAGCTTCCATCCCTTGTGTCCATAGTGGGATGGAGAAGCTCCCTTCCAGTCCAACAGATTTTTGCTTGGTTTTTCAACTGAGAAGTGTCCACATCATCCACTCCAAATACCTGCTGCATGTGTATAAGTTCTCCTCCTTTCCATTTCCAGCCTTCACTGTGGATTTGTCCCTTGCTATAAGTCTTCTTCCTGAGTGTCATACCACCTATGTCATTATTTAAGCTCTCTGCTCCTCCCCTTTTGCTTTGTCCTTCTCTCTTCAACAAAATTCACAGCCCGTGTTCCTCACAAAGTCAGGGGTGCCATGGTCAAAAATAGTCTAAACTTTTTGATAGATTTCTTTTTAAGCATCCAAGCAGTTAAGTTAATTCCTAGAGGTCAGGTGAGGGGGGGTACAGCAATTTTTGAGCGTGTTTCAATTAGCTTGTATTTATCTTTGCTCCCTTAAGTGTTGCTGCTGTTACTGACAGGTATTTGAAGTAAGGTCATATATTGTCTCCCACAAAAATGTTTCTTTCTTTGTGTTATTCCCTCGTATTTGAGATTAGTGGTGACTTTATGTACGGGTCAGTTGAGCTACAGCTAACTAATAAGATTGCCTTGGTAAATGGACATTTTTCATGTGAAAATCCCAGATCTATTTCTTTCTTCACATCTTGAGGTTCATAGAGTATGGATGTGTTGGTGTCATCAAGTGTATAAAACATGGTTTTCAGATGTCTGGACAAGCCAGACTGCGTTGGAGAAAATGTTTAATTGTTGTGATGAAACCTTTGGATTAATTGGCCCAGGGAAGTTGAATTGCTGCCTGCGTTAAGGGGTTACAGTATGCTAGTGCTATTGCTGCTTTCTGCCTAATGCTGCTTGATTATTTCAGTTCCAGCTACCACGTGAAATAATTTTAGAGAGCTATGCTTAAAAGTTGTTGAGATAAGTACACCAAAATTTTGCTATTGTTTTTTTTTTTTTTTTTTTTTTTGTGGGCCATAAAATCAGTGTTAGCATTTCAGTTTTGTTCCTGGCCGTGATGGGGAGCACTCATGCTGAACCTGGATGCATGCGTCCTTTTTTGTGCTCATCTTCATGGGCTGTATAACTTGCAGCAAAATATTGATTTTACAGTGCTAAATTGTAAGCTAAAAGCTAAACTGTGAAATCATAAACGGTCCTTCACCTTGTTTCTTGTCTGGATACGTTTTGCCTGTCAAGAGTCTCCCATCTGTAAGACAAAATACTACTGCAGTAGAAGATAAACAGTACATAATTGAAGTTCCCATGCAGTGTACTTTCTCAAGGTGCTGAAAAACAGTCATGAATATCAAATCTATATAGCTCTTGCTTCAGTGTTCTTCTGCATTTGTTACATTAACTGCAAAGAAAAAGGAAGATTTGTGAAATAATGAATCCAGTGCATTTGAGTGAGCTGTTATAAAAGGGAGAGAGTGAGGAGGCTTGGCCCGTGTAAAAGCAAAGCAGAGCTGAAACAAAAACCACAGCCCCTGGGGGCTTCACTAGAGACAGAAGCTGGGAGTTGCTTGTGTGATCCTAGGAGACAATTAGGCAGTAGGTAACAAAAAAAACCCTTTATAATCAGGAAATTTAAGACTTCATTCAGTATGTGTTATGGTATTACTCAGATTTTTTTTGATAGCTCATTAGTTAGAAGATTTTGCAGGTGAGATCCTCTCAGGCAAAGATTAGGTTATGCCAGTGGTTTTAGTTTATCCAAATAAAGAAGTGATATTCCTGTCTCAGCCAGTGCTGATGCAATCAGCAGTGAGGAAAATGTGTGGTTTAGAGTCATGAGGCATAATACTGTATGCACAGTTTTCCCTAATGCACTTTTGGATACAGGACCATCTTTGCCTCTTCTGTGAAACGCCTTTCTTGCATGCACCAGTAGCTTTAACGTTTAATGGAATTTGTAGTGTGGTTTTTCTTACAGTACATATACAGAAGCCCAGTAAGGTGATCAGACACGCTTCTTACACTTCAGATGTGACTGCAAATGGTCCTTGCAGTGAGGTGGGGGATTTTGGAGTCCTGACAACAACCCCAGTTACTCCAGAGTGACTCTTCACTCCTCTGGATCAGTTCTTCACTGTTTTTCAATGTTCTTTGATGCTTCTGGTAAATGATATCAGCTACCTGATATCATACCACGTCAGTGGTAGAGTTTCAGCCGTGTGTTGCAGGTCAGCCTTTGTCCAGCACAGTGCTCTGGGGCTGAGCTCTACCCTGACAATGCATCAAGAAAAATGGAGTAAGGCTTCCCTTGCTTCCCTTAGTCTTTATGAAGCGTTTCAGGATTTTGAGGGGAAAATGAGCTTTAATTTTATCAGGCAAAAGAGTTTTGCACCTGAAACCCAATAGATTCTTTCTAGTGGTGTGTCAATAAATGTATTGTGTCGGAATGATTTGCTTTCATACCTATTGTGATAAGCTTGGCAGTTCTGTATCAGATACTCCAATTTACTAGCCAAGTTAGCAGGTACACATCTTTTGCCTAATAGCTGCAGAATGCTAAAAATACTAAGCAGTCTTTCACCTCAGCTTCTGATCTGAGATCACTTAGGGTTAAGGGGAGCTGACTTCATTCTGAGCACAATGAAATCTGTTCTAAACACTCACTTCTGATAAATATTTCCCTCTCCTCTTTAATTGTCCAAACATATGAACTATGTTTTTAAATCCAGTGAGCTAAGACTTCAGCCTAACATGTTGCCTCCCATCTCTCCTCTCTTTTCCAGCTACTCAGGCATTCGGTGGCCCTGCGGGTTCCTTGGTTCAGAGGTACAGTATTTTGGGGCTCCCCATCTCTTCTGTTGGGTTGCCAGTGGTGTACTCCCATTTGGAATACAAGAAGATTTCCTAGCAAAATCCCAAATGTGTTAATCAGCCCCTATGCATATTTTAGATGATACAGGATAAAAATTGTTTGGTTTAGGTCTTTGCTCTCGCAAGGCTTTATTCACAGATTACTCCATCAGACAGACTGTTATTTAACCTGGTGAGTTTACCCTGAGTTGTATTTTATACTAGAAGTAGTAGTAGTTCCTCCTTTTGTCAAGTCTGTCTGTATTTCTGTAATGACCATGTTTTTTCTTTATGTTCCTTTCCATCCTTGCAAACTGTACAGAGGTGATCTCTGTGATGGGTGTAGCTTCTTATTCTTCTGTAGAAACAGAAGAAATCATAAGCTTGTACATGTATAGGCAGGCAGAAAAAAGTCTGATGTCCAAAAACGTGTAAATTAATATAAATAACCATTGCACCTCATTGTTTTCTGTCAGTATTCCCATATCTCAGGGGAGGCTTTGCAGATGGTGTGGCTTCTGTTACAGGCAGCCTTTTCACAGGGTGCTTTATGTATCTTGCTCTGGAAGACCTCCCAATAAAAGATGTCCATCCCTTCTGCCTGCCCCACGCCTGAAATGGGCTGCACACTGACAATTAAATGCCAGGACTGATTTCATGTGCACAAAGGAACAAACTGTTCCTGTAAGCAGGTGGATGTTGAAAGCAGGTTACTCGTTATTTGGCCATTGAAGCAGCAGAGGGTGCTGTGGCACGCTTTGAGGATGGAGATTGCTTAAAAAAAGAAATAGGCTTTCTTGAAATGTGTGATGAACAACTTGATTGGCATTTTCCCTTTACTGCCTTCATGTATGTAACGCTATAAAGTAATCCGTGACCCTGTAGAATAACAGGTGCATTTATCCTTTAAAAACTTGCCTTTCCTCTTAATGTATGCTTTGGGAGAAAAACTAAAAATAAAACCCTACCTCTTCCTTTTTTTTTATTTTAGCATATCTGAAGAGGGCAGCAGTGTCCCCACCAGTAAAAGTGGAACAAAAGTCAGTCGTACCTTCAGCTACCTCAGGAATAAAATGTCCAGCAGCAAGAAGAGCAAAGTAAGTGCTTTGTAATTTGTGTAGCCACAAAAAACCTATAGGCAGCAAAGATTAATTATGTATTTCTGTGCATTTCCATAGTGTGGTATTTATGTATTCACCTGACTGTATATTTCCTTTTGCACAGGGAGGGTTTTCTTTGTGGTCCTAGGGAAGAGTAACGTGGGAAATTGTAGCAGCCCCAAATTAAAATGCATTCAAGGCAAGATTTCCTCTGCAGTGTTTTGGTCTCTTTTTCCCCTCTGAATTGTTTTCCATTTTAGAGAATAGATTGTGCTCTAGCATGAGTTACGGTTTTGCAGTGATTGATGGGTCTAATTTTTGCAGTGCCTGAGAGGCATTTAATAAAACGAAGACAGGAGCTGTAAGAAGGGACCAACTACCAAAGGTTTATATCATGTTTCCCCTTTTTTCCTACCTTTGCCACAAAGTTCCTATGCACTGCTCAGTTGCTCAGACCATGACCCTGAGAGATGGCCATTACTTATATTTTCCCCTATTTCTGGAGGAGGAGGGCTGAGTTTGCTGAAGGTTAAGCAGTTTCTCAGCACAGACAAATTTCCTGGGAACAGAACTGGTTATAGAAATAATTACATTAATGCTGCATGCTTCGCAAAAGCAGACTACTTTTCCCTTAGGATGTCCCCTGAAAATGAATGTGTGTTTGGTGGTTTTGTCTTCTTTTGCTTGGATGTTTTTTACTTTAATCTCACCCCTGTTTACCATGTCTGTCAGATAGAAACTGCCTCAGCTCCTTAGCTCACATCGTGCAGTCTCTGTTGTGTGCTTAAGCGATGTGTAAGCACTGTGTTGATAAATCCTATTGGAAGGCCCCTGGAACACATAACTACATCTTCTGGTGAAACTTTGAGTAGCAAACAGGAAACAAGTTCTGGCATGGTGCACAGTGCCTATCACACAGATATGGGAGGGGTTGCAGTCTGTCTATACAAACAACCTCCATTTAGCATTTCCCACTTAGTCCTTCACCCTGTGCTCCTGCGATATAGGTGAGTTTGTGCAGCCTGGTGGCATGGTGCACATTTAGATGCTGAGTTTAGAAGATTGCATCACCACTGCAGTGAGGTATCAGCTGTAGTGACCTCAGTGCCTGTAATGTGCAGTTCCTCTTTAAGGATCCTTCTTTGAAGATGCAAACTGTAGCTACTGACAGCTCCAAGCTACTAAACAGCTTTAAGCCAATGCTCGGTGCTGTTGTCTGCTGTGGGGTGCAGTGTCCAAAAAGTGCTCAGCAGTGTCAGTGCAGTACACCAGTTAGGAGCTGTGGTTCATGTTGCACAGACTACACAAGACTTGAAAAGTGGTTCTCACACTTTGGGTCCTACCATCAAGAACTAAATGTAATTAGTAGATTTTTGGGGGGACAGGTAAAAAAGAAATACAACAGCTATTTGCTCTGTCTTTCTTGGAATCATGGAATCATTAAGATTGGAAAAGATCACAGACATCATCTAGTGCAACCATCATCCTGCTCTTAAATAGGTGTCATCCATTCAAGTTCATGGTTGTGTTTGAAACTGTCAGAATTACTCCCAGCCATCACTCGTACACTAAAAACTGCAGTATGTGGCAGTTCTGATGTTTTGCCTAACGAGAAAGCCACAGTATCCAAATCTCAATTTCTCTTCTGCTTTTGGTGTTTGTGCCATGCACGTTTCAGGACTTCAGCGGTACGTTTAATTAATTCAGCGTAAAAATTCTTGGGATCGCTGAGTTCTCGAACCTTTAGGGCTGATTAAAACCTGCAAGATTTAAAAAGAAAAACAGCAAACCTTGAAAGAGGAAGTTAGACAGGAAGAGTTGGTTTCTGCTGCTGTCTGGGCTGTCAGCAGGGAGAGGGAGAATGCAAGTTCTTTCCAACTAGGTTTTGCTTTTCTCCAAACCTGGCTTCAGAAATGCATACTTTTCTAAGATTAACCATGAAATAAAGGACTTTGGAGAATACTAATGGCAGTGGCTCTTCTTGAAAATGAGTTTTGGGAAAGTTCTTTAGCAAAAGACGTCTGGAGTATTAACTGCAGTGAAAAGATACTGGTGCACGTTTGTGTGTATTTACCCTGCACTAAATGTTACGTGGGGGTTAGCCAGTGCATCTCTTGCAATCAGCACTGCCTCGTGCTTTTAAAGTCTGTAACACTCCGTGTCCCTGTCAGTTACAAAAAGTCATTTTTCTTCCTTTCGGCAGAGAGTTTGTGGTAAACGATGACATAAAAATAGCATGAGTAATTTCTCCTCAACTTGTGTGGTTCATGGGCAGTGTTGAACAAGCACTTTGGTATATAGGAGGGACTGAGTGTTTGGGAGGACCTGTAGAGCAGGAGGAGTGGTAGGGAGCCTTCAGTGGCACTCTGTGACATTGAACACAGAGGTGTGTTCACTTTTACTTTTTATACATCCCAAACATCACAGAGGAGTTCTGTTTGACCAATAGCTCTGCCTTTTAAAAGCGTGGCCCCACAGCTGACTTGCAACCTCAGTATTAACTCCATCCTTTCCCGCCCCTGGTTAATTTTTTTTCAGCAGTGGGGGGTAGGGCAGTGCAGGGTGAAAGCAGCAGCGATGTAGCTCGTACCCATCTTCGAGGAAGTCAGCAGCTGTTGGCCCGCCCACCCTCCCCCTTTTGCTCAACCCTTTGCTGGCTGCCACCATGGGCTAGCTCTGCTGGGAGCAGCCCTCCTGCCCCAGGGGCAGAATGTCCATCAAACGGCATCGATTTTCTGAAGTACCCCTGGTCACAGTGAAGCTGGTAGGACTTAAGAACTGGGAGGTAAGAGTTTTGTGGTTATTTCGGGGTGGGGCCAGCTGCTGCATTGCACCCGCTGTTATTTTGGGCCATCAAACCGAGGGTCTTCACCCGCTATGTTTGTTAGCATGCGTTGGTGCAGCATTTCCACACCCACAGATGCATCCTCAGCAGCACCATAAAGCGGAGCTGTAAGTCACGCTGGCAGCCCTGGCGGAGCAGGACAGTGCTTTCATTTGTCCAGTTCTATTTGAAAACGAGTAACCATCAGAGCAAAACCAAAGAGCAATCTCATTCTGAGACACAGTGTCACCACCATCGCTCCATCCGTGTGCAGAGCTCGCTGTTTGCTCCTTCAAGGCGGTGCACCATTTCCTGTTTCTCTCCAAGTGCTTCAGTTTAAATTGAAATCGTTTTTACAGTGATTTTATGAAGCAATTATGCTATTCCAGACTGTCAAATTACTGGGCTTCGCAGTAAACATCGGGGATGTTTGAAGCATAGGATCTCCTTTCAGCATTGTGAGTGGCAGCAAGATCTGCCTGGAACACTGCTAGCTCCTCTGTTGGGGCTTCACGTGTCCTGACAGTGGAGTACAACTCTGGCAGTCCTGGTGCCATCACCAAGAATTGAGCTGCTCTTTAGTTCTTGAATGAGGCTGGGCCTGGTGGGAGGTGGGCAGGTCAGTCACTGGAGAACAACGTGGGGTGATGGTGGGATGGTGACGGCTCAAGGAGGCAGAGATGTATTCCTTTCAGGTTTTCTCCTTCAGTTGCATTTGGGATCAGTAAATAGCACTTGTGTCTGTGAGGCTTTGCAGGAAGAAACTGATGCGGGCATTTTGCCTGGAGTGTGTTGGGAGAGGGCAGCCTTTAGGCTGGGTTACTAATTATTTAAGTGTGTCATCAAAGGCACAAAAGTTTCTCTCCTGGCAGCAGCAGAGTTCGATACTTCTTTTAACTGCTTCTTGGCAGTTGTTCACACAGAGAGCTCTGCAGCTCTCCAATGTTTAGGTTCCTCTTGTGAAATATTTAGCAAAGGGCATGTGGCATATCAGTAACAAAATGCAGAGTTCAGTTCACAAAAGCCTTTGCCAGGTTCAGGTTAACCTTCTCTTAGAGATGCCATGAAATCTTCAGTAGTAGTTGAAGTACGGATTTGGAGATGAATAGAGCATTTTGTATACAGAAAGACAAGGAGTCACTATAATTCAAATGTTGAGTTTTTCTATGGAGATTCCTATAAAAGTTAGATGTCAGGCTGTGTTTGGGAGACCTCTAAATCCATGAAATGTATGCTTCAGGATACATTCCTCACACTTTGAGTAGTTGGCAAGCTTCTGTCTCAGGTAGAGATAGAAAGATAGGCAAAAACTACTGAAAATCAGAGAAGCTGTCTGTGCTTAACATCTTTTCAAAGACTGTTGAGCAGGGTGGAACTGCGGCTTCCTGAAGACAAGATAATCTTTTTCTGGTGTTGCTATTGTTCCTCAGTCTTTCCACGATGCCATATTTTAAGAGTTTGTGAAAGATCATTGGCTTCATTTGTATGGGGTTACTTGAAGGTGTTGAAAAAAGCTGTCCCTGCTAGTAAGAAGGAAAAAGGAGGAAGAAAGTAAGTCATTAACCCAAGCAAATGTAAGAAGGCAAAGGTGGACAAACACAGCTGCCTTCAGAGCAGGCTCAGTTTCATCTCCTTTGGTGAGATACCCACACAGAGAGCTCTGCAAATCAGTAGTATGTAAATCTATTTCCATGGGGCCCTAGCTGTTGGGGTTTTTTTTAGGGCAGAGCTGTGTAGACACATGGCCATTGTTACAGTGTGCACCGATCGATATCGTCATAGTGCTGAGGGCAAACACTGAAGAATTTGTAACTAGAGAACAGACCTCTGAACAGTAACGAGGCATTCCTTCTTTTTCTTGTGGCAGGAGAAGGAGAAAGATAAAGAGAAGACTAAAGAGAAGGACAAAGATTCCAAGGAAAAGGAGAAAGATAAGAAGACATTAAATGGACACCTCTTCACTGCAACCTCCGTTGTAGCCCAAGCAATCTGTTACCACTGTATGAAACCTTTCAATAAGGATTCGTACTACTGTGCAAGTAAGTTTTGTCTTCCTCTCTGCTTTTATTGTGCATTAAATTTGAACTGGGAAGCATGAACCTGGTGCTGTACTGTTCTCACATTTAAGTGGTGGTGATGTGGGGCAGGAAGGAGTCACTGGAGGTGGTGATTCATGTGGTAATGACTTATGGAAGCTGTGCAGAAGTGAATCACAGCCACACAGAGTTGTTCTGCAGCCTCCTGCCTAGCTCCTGCTTGGACACGGCAGCATCCTCTGCTTAGCAAGATGTATCAGCCAGCTGGAGGACTTGGGTTATCTCAGCTGTGTGGTGTGGGTTGGGACTTAGATGCTTGGTTAAAACTGATGCTGGACAGAGAAAGCTACCTTGGTTCAGGGCTGTTATTTCCCATCAGCTGAAACACTGCTTCAGCGAGTCCTCAATGGAAGCATAATACAAAAAGGCAATGCTAGCTTTTTTCTCCATTTTGATGTGATGCATCACCAATCAAGTGACGTATGAAGTACGTGGAAGACAGTGCAGGCAGTACAGCAGAAGGGTTTCTATGATGGCTTTTCGTGCCCATAACTGATCGAGTCAGTGGCATTTATGTGGTCACAACCAGAACGTGACTGGATTATTTGGTGACCCAAAATATGTTCTCACTGAAGCTCAAGACTGTCGTTTTTTCACTATTAGTAATATATTGTCTCTGCCAGCCTAGAGACGAGGCAAAGTGTTTACCAGCATTGCACCCAGGCTGCAGCAGGAGGCTCTGCCTCTCTTTGTTCATGCTGATGGTGCATGAAACATCTTAAGCAGGAAGGGGAAGGAGCAGCTAGCTGAATCTCCAGAGGCAATTTGAAGTTTCCTGAAAGGGAAGAGATTTCATCAAGCTTGTTTGCGTGTGCAATGCTCTGTGTCATCCTGATGGGAGATGGAAAGCAGCATCAATTACAAGCTTTCAGATACATCCTTTCCTTTTCCTCACTCTACCTTTTTAACTCTAAGTCACTTAGAAGATATATCACAATTTATCTTTTATATCCTGGTGAGTTAAAAGAATCTAACAACACCATGTAGCAGCACATGTTTTAGTAGAGATATTATTTCATTGTTATTCAAGTTTAAATAGAAAATTCTTGCATTTTTTCTGCGCTGACCAGAAAAATGGCTGTCACAAGGCAGGTTTGGTCAGAGCTGGCTGTTACTTTGTACGTCTAAGTGTGGTCTATTGCCTCACCACATCCTAAAATAAACTCCTCGATGCCTTGAGAATAGCAGATAACCAGCAGCAGATGCTGCCATTATGTAGACCATTTTTTTCAGCAGAAGTGACAGTGCTGCACCACTATCATCACTGTTTTCTCACCAGTAGATGACTTTTTCTCAGTGATTCTCAAAGGATCTGCAAGTCAGCATCTGAACCTTTCAGTGGCACCCCCTCCTCCTGAACAGCCAATTCTGAAAGACTTATTGTGCTCTGAAATGGATGGGAAAGGGAAATAACTTTTTTTTTTTAATAGGTCGGTGTGTTCTTTTTTATTTTTTATGATTACTGATGCAGCAGAGAGGCTTTCTGGGTTTTAATTATTAATATCACCAATAGTGAGGAGCTGGAGGAATTTCCTGCCTGCTCAAGGGTTAAGTTAGTTGGAGGAATAAAGTCCAGATCTTTGATCAGAAGCATGCCATGATAACTGCAAAATGCTTTACTCCTAAATGAGGTATTGTAAGGTGTTGACATCAGGTTCTCAGGGCTTGAGTTTGAATTTGAGGGTTCTGAATTGTCTCCCTGTCTCTTTTTGTTTGATTTTAGTGTCAGACACTCACAGAAGTGAGTTCTGTCCCTCTTCCTTGTTTGATCTGAGCAGTGATACTGCTTGTCGGTTTTCGCAAGAGCGTGTGTTTTTCTGTCTGTCATCTGCACAGGAAGTTGTGGGACATTGACTAGAACAGCAACACCCTAAGCCTTACTCTTACCTTTAGCAAAATGTCAAAAGAATAACTGGTTTTTATTAAGTAGGCCTACGTTTAAGAAATCCTAGGAATGGGAGAGTATTTTGTAAGTCTGAGCCTGGATATTTTTTCCTTTCATTTCATATCTCCTTTAGAAATAATTCAGAGCTGTATCCTTGCAGTGTGATGTACACTTAAAATGCAGCTTGTAGGCTGTGTCAGCACGTTTTCATGGATTTATAGAAACTATGGGTTTAAAGCACAGTGCTCAGTGTGTTGGTGAATGTCATGGTTTCAGCCCAAAGCAGTGACTTCAGTGTATTTTTCAGGCCCTGCCTTGCAGCTGCTGTCACCTGGCAGAAACTTATGTTGCTTTTTCTGTTATTACTGTAGTACAGAGCTCAGATCCTGTACTGCAGATCTAGGCTGTGATATATCTGGATTTAGGTAAATTAATTTTCCTGTTCTTTTCCTGCCTTTTGGACCCGATTGTCCTGGCCTTGATGAGAACAGTCTTTGTTTTTGCAGAGATGATGTTGCCGCTGCCATTGGTTTCTGTTTGTCTCCTGCTTCTGCTCTCCCTCCATTTCTTTCAGAGGAATAACTCTCATCTGTTTCCTTCTGACAGACTGCAATGCAATTGTTCACAAAGGCTGTAAGGAGAGCTTTGCTTCCTGTGCAAAGGTGAAAATGAAGGTTAGTGTTACCATCTACGTTACTGCATTATAAAAAAGAAACATAAACGAATCAGTCTGCAGGTGTATACCATCTCAGGGTGGTCTGCAATGAGGAGCAAAGACAAATGCAGACCCTGGGAGGATAAAGAAACTGAGGGTATCCAGAATCTGAAACTAGATTCTCCCAGAGCAGACACCATCCTTCCTGTGCACGTATAATGTGATCAATGCATACGATTAAAGGAAGTTTCTCATTGGCAAAACTTCAGGTGTACCCAGCACCCATAAGTGCAGGGTCTCTCATTTTTGAATACGACATCCTTTTATGCAGCATCACGTGCGTGTATAATGTATGATGAAATGTATTAAATATGTATGCTGTTTATATGAGGGATATGCAGAATCTGTGCTCGTTCCCTATGTGAGGAGCCTCTTCTGCAGCATGGCTCTCTGAGCCAGTTACTGCTCACACCATTATGATCTAAGAAAACTTCCTCTATGATTTGAGTTTTTCCCTTCAGTAGTCAGCCCTTTCTCTTTCCATCTTACTGTTTTATTTTACTGTTTATTTTGCCCACTTCACATACAGCAGCAACAATAGTTGCTGAGGGTCACTCCATTATATACTACAGATGTTGGGGAGCTGATCTGTTCTGAGAGCATTCAGTAGGGACGTGGCTTTGTAGTAATGTGGCACAGCCCCATGGGAGGAAGTTATAGTGAATTTCCTTTTTCTTCCAGCCACAGAAAGGAATGCTGCAGGCACATGATACCTCTTCGTTACCCACAGTGACCATGAGAAACAAAGGTAAAGTTTCCTTCTTCTCCCTTTTGGTGATGGTCTCTGTCTGCTGTTCCCATTGTGACTGATTAATGAGACTGATTAAGCAGATAGAGCAGGGATGAGTGCATCCTGCCTGCATGGTAAGCACTATTTGGGACTTTAGAAGTTGTGCTAAAGCTGCACAGATGGTTTAGTCTCACGCTTTGAGGTAGTAAAATTAGGAAGTTAATTTCTGAATAGGAGCAACACTGACAAAGCTTATATGGCTGCCCTGAGGTGTATGCTGCACTGCAGAGCTACCCAAAGGGCCAGGTGGCAAAGAACTGGAATGAAATAGCTCACATGAGTTTTGGAAGATAAGCTCAGTTAGTGACAGCCTGTGGATCACCACGTAGTGCCACGCTGTATGATACAGTCATACCCACTGTGGTTTTTGTCATCAAATTCAGAGGAACTGCTCCAGGAACCAGAAATACATCTGAAGAAAGGAAAATATAGAGTTAAGATGAAGGGATTAGTCACAGATATGTGATAGCATGAGAAAAGGTTTAGTGTTGCTCTGTAGTATGTACAGATGGAAGAACCTATCAAAAGATCTGACCAGAAGCTGGAGGATGGATATAGCCACAGGATCTCCTTGCCCAGAGAAATGCAAACCAACACAGTAGATGGCTACATGTGATTAATTTTTGAATAACGTTAAATTTGTTTTCCCAATTGCATGTTTCTGGACTTGCAGATTCCAGCCAAATCTTTTAGGTATCGTGCAGTCATTTCAGCAAAAAGGTCAATATTCTTTTCTGACTGAAACACGGCAGTGCTTATTTTGCTGAGAAGAGCTCAGTCTCTGCTTTTCTGCTCAGGAGCACTGCTGGACATCAAAGCAATCACAGAAAAGTTCACTGTTAACAAAGTCCTTATTGGCTTTCTTAGTGCCCAGCAGAAATAAATTAAACTTAGGCATACTGGGCCTAAAGAGGACAAAGTTTCACAGGTAGATCTGATCGCTGATGCTGTATTAATTCTGTTTAAAATATTTGAGCATCCAGCACTCATGTTTACTGTCTGAGATAAATTCCAGATTGTCTTGGTCAAAACACAGAGACTTTGCTTTGCCCAAATCCTGCAGTACCACGGGGATGCCTGGGGGGAGGCAGAAAGCTCAGGCTTCCCTGCAGTTAAGTGTGTCTAACAGCTGCAGCTCCCAGTGCAGCTCTAGAGCAAAAAGGAAGGAAATGTCAGAGCCTGCCTTCTTTAAGACTCCCATCATTGCAGCTTAGAACACAGTCAATGAGCTGACTTTTCTCTGGTGCTTCTCTTCCAGGCTCACAACCCAAGGAGCGCCCTCGCTCCGCAATACTTGCTCCTGATGAAAACACCGTCACCTCAATATTCAATAACAGGAGATCACAGCAGCCTACAGCACTCTCAAAAAGTGTCTCAATACAGAACATTGCAGGGTAAGGGTTTCTGCCTGTGAGTACACGGGGGTGACCTGCTGGGAGCGTGGAGATTCAGATCTCATTAAGAATCAGCTTTTGTTGTGGGATCTGCGTTGAAAGCGAGAAAGAGAATCACAAAACCAGAAATGCCTGTATTGTATATGACACTGTCAGCTGTCTTCTGCACAGTCTGGGTCAGGTATAGTCATGGTGTGAGTTCAGAGGCGTTGTGATGTTAAGGACCACTTCACAGAGATGCTCTGGGATGCAGGAAGCCAACAGGCCTTGGGGTTGGAACTGTGCCATCCCGTGTTGTTGCAGCTCAGGCACGGTGTTAATTTTTGTGTCCATGATGGCAGGGCAGATGCACAGTGCTGCTGTCTACTCAATGTGTTGGGAACGTGCTATGCATTATTAACTACAAAAAGTCACGGAAGCAAATAAAATGTGTGGTTCCTATTTTACCTGCACACTGGCTAATAATGCAGACGGGGCAGTAGCATGGACTGGGGCGTTCTGGACAGTTGGCATGCCCTGGCTATTCGTGGTGAAACTTATTTCAGTCTGTTTTTTTTGCATCTTGCTCTGAGCAAGTGGCACAGACTCTCGTGTAACCTTTTTTATTACATTTTTTTCATGGCTTGCTCCAATAACAGTGAGGGTGGGAAGTGACAGTGTAAAATGGAAAGCAATGAAAAGGAGTTACCCAAACCATAAAACCTGAGGTGTGATTCTGTAGAGGAGCAGCACTGTCATTTAGAGCTGTAGGCCCGGTTTGTGATGTTGTAAACAATATCCTGTCTTCTGTTCTTCCTCAGTGTTGGGAATGATGACAGCTTAATACACACTTGGAAATTTCTGTCACAGTCCACGGACTCTTTACATAAAATTAGCCGGGTGAATGAATCCACGGAGTCATTAGTTGATGAAGGTAAGACATCCCATGGCACTTACAGCAGCAGGAAGGTCTCCATGCTGCTTTCCATTTTGACATTTAAAATGAAAAACTCATGTTGAATGGACAGTTGAAGTCCATTTAATGTAATGTTAGAGTGATAGCCTGAAAAAAAAAGACACAACACAGTAATTTCTTGTTGAACTGTGGGAAAACATTTAGGAGGTTTCAGTTACAGTTGAGTTGCTTGGAATGGAGCTTGAGAGCAAACATTTCCACTTTTGCTTTGTTCCTCTGGCCTGTTCATACAGCCACATATGGAACGTACCTTTTTATGCTGATATGAGGCTTTTTTGTTGTGGGGACAGAAAAAAATTGCCATTTGCCATGCCGTATTGCATGATGGATGTAATATCTGTAGTGTTCAGATCTACCTGCAGCAGTTCACGTTTGTGTTGCTTTGTGAAGGTGCAGACATGAATGAAGGACAGCTGATGGGAGACCTGGAACTGGATTCCAAGCAGCTGGAGGCAGAGTCCTGGAGCCAAGCAGTGGACAGCCTGTTCCTTCAGCAGCAGAACAAGGATGTTGTCAAACGGCAAGATGTCATTTATGGTGAGACATGCATGGATGCTGATTTTTCACACTTGATGTGTACACATGCGTATGTTTCAGAAACCTTATGTCAGTGAACAGGAAGATTGACTGTGAGACTTCAGGAGCCAAAGTGTCATTCTTGAAATCCTTAGAAACATAATGTGTTTTATGAAAGCTTTGTCTTTCCACCTTTCACACCTCTTCCCTTTTGTCTGCTGCTGATGTTTGAACTCAGTTATAGCACAGCAGCTTGCTAGCAAGTCCTTTCCTCCCTGATGCAAAAGCCATCCAGCATGGCAGGAATGAACAATGAAATGTAGGAAGGTAACAGTGCTGAGGGTTCACACCTCAGCAGCAATACCTGTGGCTTTTTATTGTGACTTCTCTGCCCCAGATTTCTGACATAAGCAAAGCTATTGATTGATATTTTAAACACCTGATGTGGAATTTTCTGAAGCCACTTAGAGAAGCCCAATTAGCTTGCTTGGAAGGGCTTCCTAATGAGAGTTTTTCATTGTACTGTGCACTCAAATTCTCTGCCATGATGTTGTCTTAATCCTATCCAGAGCTCATGCAGACAGAAATGCATCATGTCCGCACACTGAAGATAATGAATGATGTGTACAGCGCAGGGATGTTACAGGAGCTCCAGTACGATCAGCAAGTTGTGGACAAGATCTTTCCCTGCCTGGAGAACTTGCTGCACATACACAGTCAGTTCTTCCAGAGGATTCTGGAAAGGAAGAAGGAGTCATTGGCAGACAAAAGTGAAAAGAACTTTGTTATCAAGAAGATAGGTGACATCCTGGTGAATCAGGTAAGCCGTGGATAATGACTGCACTTATGAAAGTGTAGCTGGAAGCCAAGTGCTCCCGAGTTCTCGCTTCTCTTCCCTCCTGTTTATCCTTGTTAGACAGCTATACCCGATGGCACCTTTACACGCAGACAAAACTCTTTACCTCTGTTTTTAAGTACTTTTTGCTCTTTTGGAGGGAGGTGTAATGATGAAAATTTGTTTTGTTTGCACTGTGGAAGAGAGAAGCATTTGCTAACAGGGACCACATGGTTTGACCCGTAGCCAGGAGGGAAGGCTGTAGCTGGCAATGAAATGTGTGAAGTGTGTTACTTCACTGAGGTACAGACAAGATATTTAAGTTGAAGAAATGTACAAGAACTTGCTCTATCTGTGTTTTCTCCAACTCTCCTTTTTTCTAACTTGCTCTCTTTTGGCTTTTAAATCCTGTTCAGGTGCAGTCCCAGATTTTGTGCTAAGTGTGAATGCAGTGAAGCCACAGGCTCCGCTTGTTACTTCCTAGAGATTTAATATCTTGGCTTAGAGAGCTTTTTTACTGATATGTTTTCATAAAACTCTTCTGAGAGACTGACAGGCAGTGCTGGGACATTGCACCAAGAGCTCGGTGGAAGTTGGATCTTTACATCTCTTGTCTTGCAGTTCTCCGGTGAGAACGCTGAGAGAATGAAGAAAACCTATGGCAAATTCTGTGGGCATCACAATGAGGCAGTGAATTACTTCAAGGACCTGTACTCCAAGGATAAGCGTTTCCAGGCTTTTGTCAAGGTAGGACCTGGTGGAAGAGGAACAGTCAATGGGGAAGAAGAATATGTCCTTTCTGTGCTCTGTCCAGTGAGCATTTTGAAATTTTTCATCTTTGTTTCCTAGAAAAAAATGAGCACCTCCTTGGTGAGACGTCTTGGGATTTCTGAATGTATCCTGTTGGTAACGCAGAGAATCACCAAGTACCCAGTCCTGCTACAGAGGATACTGCAGTACACCACAGGTAGGGAACAGTTCTTTTCTAAGCGTGTATTTGCTCATCCAGCGTACATTTCCAGGATCTTTATTGACCAAAGTAGATTTTCTAAGTATTGGATGACTTACCCAGTCACTGTCTCACTCTGGTGTAATGGGATAACCACGTTTCATCTCCGTTTTGTGTTAGTTGATCAGATGCCTTGGTTGAGTTGATGTAGTCTATCTCTAGCTAATTACAGAACCAGTGTGCTTGGACTCCAGAGTCTTCCAGCGTACTTCCTTTTTTTATAATGGCTAAACTGTGTAGTTAGTTTGCTCATTTCATATGTACTGTCTTAAAGTATATTGGAACAGCTCCCAGCCTCACAACGCTGTGAGTGAAGAGTTTTGTGAAGCCCTCCTTAGGAGGGAGAGATACAACCTGCCTTGGGAGAATGTTAAAAAGTTATAATGCAGGAATCTGAGAGGGAGAAAAGGAATTAAGGAAGGGAAAATAGGGATTTCCACGAGGATGAAATGAAATGGAAATCTTTCTCTCTCTGTTCCAAGAAAATGAAGTGGAACATGAAGACTTGACTCAGTCATTAAACCTTGTTAAAGATGTGATTGCCGCCGTCAATAGCAAAGTCAGTAACTACGAAAAGAAAATGCGCCTCGATGAGATTTACAACCGGACGGACAGCAAGTCCATCATGAGGATGAAGAGTGGTCAGATGTTTGCGAGGGAGGATCTGCGGCATCGGAAGCTCATCCGAGATGGGCCTGTTTCACTGAAGAATGCAGCTGGACGGCTAAAAGGTAAGGCTTCCCTCTCTGCAAACCTCCTAGGGCTTTGAGCTCGTTTTGCAGCTTTGATGAAAATTTGGTGGTTCTTTGATCCGGATCCTGTCTTCCTAAAGCAGAATGGAAGGAATTGCCGTGGGATGATTTCACTTTTTGGTTTGCTTCCTGTCTGTCACAAGATTTCCCAAGTACATAACACAAAAACTCTTTGTACTGAGGGATATGGGTGGGGTTTTATGCTGGGTAGTTGCTGTGCAGCTTTATGCCATGTCAGTTGGGACACTCGGAAGGCTGTAAATGTACTTTGGGAAATGTTTGTATTCTGGTTTAAAATCCTCTGTTTGCTCGGTGTTGTGCTTCCTTCTCCCGTGAAAGAAATGTCCTGCATCTGATACTGGGCTCTGTCAGCTCCCCTTGGAGTTAGCAGAGGTTTTATTTGTCTGCTGGCAGAGTTAGTGGTGGCTCCTGAAGTCACTATTTCCTGGAAAGAAACTGCAGCTGACAAATGTTGTTGTTGCACAATAATTTACGCTCCCCAAACTACTCATTGAGCAAGACATAAAACCCCAAACTTTCTGTGCTGATACTTTGCTCACAGGCTAAAATATTGGTTGCTTGAGAAAACAATTCTGTTCGGTGTCTCCAGCTTTGGCTGCTATGCCATCTCTTACCTGTGGACAGCTCATGGCCGGAGAGCAGCCCGCCCTCCCACGGGGGTTCTCAAGGCAGCTCTGCAGTGCACAGCCCTTCCAGCAGCTGAACGGGAGTTGAGCAACACTGCAGGCTGATCCCAGACCAGCCCTCGTGCTCCCCAGTGTCCAGTGATATTGGAAGATAAATCTGCTTAGGTGTGTGCTGTGTGGTTATACAGCACCGGTGTTTTTTCTTTTTGCAGAAGTCCAGGCTGTGCTCCTCTCTGACATGCTCATATTCCTTCAGGAGAAGGACCAGAAATATGTCTTTGCCTCACTGGTAAGGCTTCAACCTTTTCTTTTCCTTTGCTTTTCTGTGTGAGGGTCCCTCGGTGTGTGTTATGCAGTAGATAGAGACAACTGCTGCCTGCTAAACAACTTCATTTTCCTGCTTAGAACGTTTCTGTTTGTTGGGCAAGCTCTTATTTTTTCAATTGGAAAGCATGTCATTGTTCCACACCTCCCCCTGGTGATTTCTGCAGCGCCTTGGCACCGCTGATAATTGGCCTTGAGAATCTGCCTGCCACTCCACATATTCTCCTTTTCAGTTTGTGCAAACTGAAGCTGTGAGGTGGGGGGGAAGGGGAGTAATGGGATAATGGAAACGCTGTAGAAACAAATCTTAGCAGAAGATGATTTTCTTATATATGTGGGGGGTGGGGGAACACCACTGCAGTAAATTCAGCAGAGCAGTGTACAGATGAATGTCAGAAGAATGTAGCTGTAATGCACCAAACCAAAACCTCTCACTTTTGAGTGCAGTCTCCTAAGGGCTGAGGCACACTGACCTTCTACAGAAAGTCTGGTGCCTAGCTGGGTCTGTTTGGACTTGCAGACACAGTTCAGACTGCCTAAACCTTGTGTCCTTTCATCCCTTGGAATATTTTGAAAGTTGATAATCTGTTATTCCAGTTCCATCAGAGCTCTACACAGAAAGAGCTGAATTGCACAGAAGTCCTGCTGGTGATTGCTGCCAAGTCACCCAAGTGCAGCATCCTGGAAGATGCACAAAGGCACCCACATGGCAGCAGTGGGATATTTTAACCTGGGCGGGTTGATTACACAGAGACCATAGCACACAATGAGCATCCTCTTATGTACAAGTCCCATCTCAGGAGCCCACTGTGAGCTTCTGAGAGCAGGCAGGGTTTTGTGGGATTTGAAAATAAGGTGTTATTCCATCCCAGGGTGAGACTGTGAAGATAATATATGTGAAGCAGCTGTTAGCAAGCTTCACTACGTTTAAGGGGCTGTAATATTAATGACAGATTCAAGAGTGTGGGCAGGAGGAGATGAGATCAAAGGTTTGCTGGGCATTGAGCAAAATATGGTGGAGTTTTCAAAACCACAACCTCCATTTTAAATTACTTCCCTGTTGAAAGGAACCAAAATGAAATTGCTTTTCCTCCAGGAGGGATGGAAGAAAGCAAGCCCTTTTCTGTTTTGTGACCACAGCAAAATGGTTTATTTTCTAATTAGCCAGTAGCTTCAAAAATACTTACATCCTGATTGTTAGCTGTATTGGTAGTGGGACCTTTTGAGTGCTAGTTCATTTCCAGGTTCTTTTGCCCCTCCTCACCCATTTCTTTCCATCTCAAGGACCAGAAATCCACTGTGATCTCTCTGAAGAAGCTAATTGTACGGGAAGTGGCTCATGAAGAGAAGGGTTTGTTCCTGATCAGTATGGGTGTGAAAGACCCCGAAATGGTGGAAGTGCATGCCAGCTCCAAAGAAGAGCGTAACGGGTGGATACACATCATTCAAGACACAATAAGTACCATGTAAGCTACCAAACTTTTCTGCAAGGGTGAGCAATGCACGGGATCGTGTTCTGATAGTTATGGAGATGTGTCTCTCTTGTGCAGGGATAAGGATGAGGACGAAGGAGTCCCTTGTGAGTCTGAATTTGAAAAGAAACTGTCAGACACACGGATCAGAGCGCTGAAAGGTGAGGAACTGCCCAGGACAGAAGGGCAAAGCTTGAAAAAAAAATTAAGTTTACAGCACTTGTTTCATTGGGTTTTGTGACCCTTTTTATGTGCTTAGTTGAACTCCTTCAGAGGATCCTGCATCCAGCAAATGGTTGCAGTGCTGGTTTGCACCTCACCTTGTTTGCGGCTCGGTGCTTTGTGCCTGCTGCATGTTGTCACTGTGCAGGATTGGGAGGGGCAGAGCTGTGTCACCACGTTCCACTAGATGGGGCCAATATCTCAGAAATTGCTCTCCTTCTTTCCCAAAGCTTTTCTTTTCAGTCTTCATTCATTTTTTCTTCTGCTCACCTCCGCAGAACAACTTCAGCAGAAGGACAGGCAGATCCTCCTCTTGATGGAGGAAAAGGCCAAAATCTTCAGTGACATGGCAGACTCCTCTATGCAGGAGGACAGGCTGCTCTTCAGAGCCAACACTGAGGAAGCACCAAAAGGAGAGGCCATTTTGAAAGCTGCAATAAATGAAGGTGAGCAACGTCAGCGTGGCACTAAACAGCACTCTCACCTTCAGTGAATCCCTTGGTTCTCAAGCACAGTGTTTACAGGGGAAGCCTATTTGTTCCCAGTGAATGAATGACAGCATTGATAAGAGATACTGCTGCTCATGGTGCTGTAATGAGGCTCAGGAAAGGAAGCAGATATTGATAGCTGTTGAAGGAAGGCACAAAGATGTCTAAACACAGAGAACAACCCTGCTTTGAATCTGAGCTGAGGTCAGGGATAGCCCAAGTTTTCATCCTTGTCTGAAATATGGACCGTGATGTCTTTCGCTGCGCTTCGGGTGTGAGGGGACTCCAATTCCTGCCAGCATTCCTGCAAGGAACAAGCAGTCTGTTGACAAATGCAAGGTTGGCTGAAAACTCACACAACTTTACAGTGTGTTTTTTGGGAAGAGTGAAAATTATTAAATGCTGTTGTGAGTTTTTGTAGGGAAGGCACATGTTGTTCTTGTCATTGTAGATGCTGGTCTTCTTAGTGTAGGAAAACACATGAAGATAGAGATGGAAATAGCTCAGAAGCCCAAGGGGGTCTGTAACAGAGAGATTGCTGATTTTATCTTCTCAGTGGAACTGCTGCAAGACCTGGTGAACAGAAACCTGGACAGCACCCTCGTGCAGCAGCTCAGTGGTGCTGCCATTGATGAAGAAGGAGGAGTTGGCCCCATCTCTCTTCCTAAAAGGGCAGAAACTTTCGGGGGATTTGACAGTCACCAGATGAACGCCTCCAAGGGTACGTAGCCATGTGTTCCCACAGCAGCATTTGTTAATGATATTTAATGTCGTCCTGTCCTGTTGCTTCTGAAGGACTTCAGCAGATGGTCTGGTTGGTTTTCTCTACTCTTCTGCAATGCTAGTAGAATAGATTAAATATCAGGTTAGGAAAAAGGGTACAGGTGAAATGGTAGTTGAGAACTGCTGGCTATGTGAGGATTAAACATCTGAACTCTTCACTCCCATCTATTTTCTCTCTAAATCGTCTTTCCTGCTTTACTTACATGCTGCTCACAAGCATTTGGCTTCATTACAAAGTACCTTCTTCATATTATTCTTACTGCAGTTCTGTTCTTCATCCTTCAGTTACCTTCCAACAGGAGACTGCTGCTGCTGCCTTTGCGAATGGATGCTGATACTGCTGTATCGAGCACCTTCCTCTGTCTGTGCTCTCTGCGTTTGAGTTCCACATACAACCGCATGTGTTATTCCTGCAATTAAGTCTCTCCCAAGCAAATGAGTGATTATTCATTTTAGCTGCACAGTTGGCTGCTTCCCAAGGCGCTCTTTCTTTCCCCTAGTCATCAGAAACTTCCCTGTCCTCAAATTCCTTTCTCTGTGGTCTCTCTCATGCTCCCAATACAGCCAGTTTTGCTGTGCTAGTGTCTGTCTCAGCACTGGGATGTGGGACCCCATCTGACCTCCTGCATTAAAGGAGCAGTGTTAGCTCCAGACAGTCAGACATGAGAACTATGTAGAGATTTTCCCGGCTATTGGAGAGCTGCAAAGCTCTCAACAGGCCTTGTCATCATCGTGACAAATGTATTCACGCTGAGGGCTGGAGGGGGCTGGTTGTTGAGAGCTGGGCCTCTTTCTGTTGTAGTGATGAATGAATGAATGGGACAACCTCAGGCTGTTTGCTGCCCAGCTCTCTCCCCCCACCATGCTCTCTGTTGCGTGTTTTTTTGTTTGTTTGTTTTGTGATTTTATTTTACTTTATTTCCCCTAAAAACACCCTCTCTTGAATTAGACTGCAGTTCAGTAGTTTTAGAGTCTTGGGAGACATTAGGAAAATAAAGCATGGCTTGTTTGTTCAGCTGCGGAAGGTCCTGTGATGAACTGTAGCAATAAGAGGTCTGTTAGGAGGGTGAGGGTCAGCCCTTAGTAGCAAAGTCTGCCTTGGAAAGGTGGTGGGAGGAGAGATCCATGATGGCTGCAGCCCTCCCGGCCCCACGAGGTTGTTCAGCGCTTGGGAGCAATGACAGGAGCCATGCAGGGCGAAGCTAGACAGAGATGGCCAGCATCCCTTCAAAGATAGAGATTTCTGACGACTACTGAGGAACTGTTAGCATAAAATCACACAGCAGTGTTGCACAGCAATCTAACCCAGCTGTAAATTGCATTTGGACAGAGAAGCATTGAAACTGTACCTGCAACAATGCTCTCTGAGATGATATTGTTATTTTTTTCCATCTGCTTTTGTTCTGCCTCGTGACTTCTTAGCCAGTGTGGGGAATTTTTGTGCAGAAAGCGTTTCAAGGGCTAGACAGAGCACAAGTTAAAGGTGTATGTCAGATTTATCAGAACACTGTTTGAAATCAAAGTCAATCTTCATCAGAATTCACACGTTCAGTGCATGAAGGAAGCAAACACATTTGGTTAAAGTGTGAAGAGCTCTGTGACACATCTCAGTTGTCCATATGAAATTTCTCAGACACTAGAGAGTTCATCTGTGGCTTCAGGTGCTGAATAAGCAATGCCAATGCTGCCTTCTTGCTTTAGGTGGAATGAAGGATGAAGGAGACGATGCTCAGGACCTACGGAGAACAGAGTCAGACAGTGTTTTAAAGAAGGTACTGTGTGGTTTGTCTGTGCTACTGCTCTGAGTTCAAGGAAGTGATGATGATTCATGTCTTGAAAAAGGCCTGAATTTGTTGGCAAGGAGATGGATCCCAATAATTTAAAGTAAAATTGGAAGTATGGAGTCCAGAGCACTGCTGTAGCTAAAATCCTGACTTAAGAACCATTTCAGATGGAGTAGTATTCCTCTGTGGCAGAGGTTGTGCCATCTGTCTGCAGATCAGCTGAAGCATGTGTTTAATTGTGCATTGTTATTGACATGACAAGGGCACACAGAACCTTGCACCTTTTCTTGCTGTGGATCGATTCATCACGTAACTCCAAATGATACCTAATTACATGTGATTTGGTGCCTGAAAACATACACGAATCGTCCCAGAATTGAACGTGGGGGGAAGGGGGCTTAATGTGTCTGTCCTTAGCTCAGCTTCAGAACACATTTGTTGTGATTTCTCATTTGTCCTTACATTAAGTGTGGTCTTTTCATAGGCTGGAAATGCAAACCTGATGTTCATAATGAAAAGGAACAGCGAGGTAAGAATCGATCCTGTGCTGTTTTCTTTGTTGCAGTGATAAGTGAATTTGTCTCAATAGATGATAACGTAAAAGAAAACACATTGCTGTAGCTGGGGCACATGTAGACTTTTAAATACATTCAGCTGAACTCACCATGTCGTTTATTTGTTTAACCTTGGATGTTCAGACAGGGAATTTGCTAATTGTCATCTGCTTGCCAGCGGGATGATATGTGCTGATTATAGGCATCAGGGGTTAATTACCACTAGGATGTGCAGGACTGTATTTATTGTGCATCTGCAGACAGGGAGTTTAATTTTATGTTGCAGGTGCAGTGATTTGGGGCAATTAGATTTCTATTCTCCTTTGATACACATTCATAACTCCAGTTAGCATTAAAAGCATAGTGAGAAGCTGCTCTCTTAATGCTGGCTATCTCACCAGTATTGCAAACTCCACTGTGTTTTTTTCTTCTTCTTTGGTGAATATATGAGATTTTGAAAATTTCTTAGCTGGGCTAAACATGCATTTTGTGCTAGGGCATCACTCCTAAGCGGCTTGCTCTTGGCCGTGTGGTGATGCACCAGGTGTTTGCATGTGTCTGTTTTCTGGGAACCTTCATGAACGTACCTGCTGTATTTATGTGTCTGCTGCATTGCAGTTTTCCTATGAAATGACAAGGGGACTCGGACAGGTCAGCCAGGGTGAAAGAGGGCAAATAGTACACATCCATTTTCTTTGCCTCCATGGCTGTGGATGGGTTGTTCAGTGGGTGCCCGCTCTGCTGATGGCAGTGAGGACAGTAACACCAGGCACCTCTGGGAGATGTCTAAGGGAGGGATATCAGGGAATGAGAGAATTGCTGCAGGTGAGTGAGAAAAGAGGGTGTAGAGGGTTGGCCGTGCAGCTTGGACTCAGCAGAAGATCACAGTAGAAAAGGAAGGTGCTTTTCTCCTGCCCTGGCACCAAGTGGGGTCTAATAGCAGTATGTTGTTTACTTGCAGCAGGTCCTCCAAAGTGTTACCAGCCTCCATAAGCTTCTTAATGCTCTGCAGGTATGTTGCCCTCTCATTCTACTTCTGCATGCTGCTTGCCTGAAGTGAGCTCTGCCTTTAGCCTTCTTTCTAGGCTGAACAGGCTCAGCTCCCTCAGCTTTTCTTTATAGGAGAGGTGCTCCATCCCTCTGAGCATGTTCTGTGGCCTTGAGCTGCTTAGGTACGGGAGCTGCTCGCTGTGGTGAGGGCCCTGTGCTGATGTCCCCCTCCTTCCCTCGCAGGGTGTTGTCCTCCAGCAGGACACCTACATCGAGGGCCAGAAGTTGGCCTTGAGTGAGAGGGCTCTATCCCGAGGCTTCTTCCGCCCGGCATCGCTGCTGGAGCAGGAGAAGCAGCGCAACCTGGAGAAGCAGCGCCAGGAGCTCGCCAACCTGAAGAAGCAGCAGGCTCAGCACCAGGAGGAGAAGAGGAGGGCAGAGAAGGAGCGCGAAGCGCGGGAGAAGAAGCTGTCAGAGCTGGAAGTCACGCTGGCCAAGAGGGAGGAGGAGATCCAGAAAGGGTGGCAGGATCTGGAGTGCAGGCAGGAGGAGCTGCGGCAGTTGAAAGCCTCCTACCAGTCTGAAATGGAGAAGCTTCTCGTTAAGCAGAAGCAGCTGGATAAGGAGTGGGAGCAATTCAGGGACATGGAGCGACAATCTCAAATGCGGTTGGAGCATGATGACAAACAGGTAAATGCTGCCAGCAGGCAGACTCCCACGGGGGGCTGTGCTCTGCCGGGAGCACCCAGCCAGCTGCCTGCCCTGTGGCAACAACTGCCTGGCCCCAGCCCAGCCCCAGCTATGTGAGCCCTGACGCTTAAAGCTGGCTCTTTCTTTACACCTCAGAAGCCACTGAAGTATTGCTGCTGAGCTCTGCCTGCTTCCCGGTGCCTCTGATCGGCAGAGACACATGGGGTGGATGTGCTGAGATGTCTGAAGATGCCTTTCACATTCACCCCACGGAGGTTTGGCTTTGTGGAGCATTGAGGCAGGTGAAGATTTGTTCTCAGAAACAGCCCAGATGTCGCTGCTCACTTGCACCCTTTGGCTTAGGGTGGTCCGTAAAAGCCTTTCTGTTTGTGTGGATTGTGAGCTTATGTATTCCTCCACAAGTGTTATCTAGCAGAGAAGGACATTGTCTCTGTCCTAAAGAGGCCAGACATCTGCAGTCTGGACGTGGCCCAAAGGTCACTTGCTCTGCTGTGAGAAGCTTCTGGTGTAGGACTGTCCAGAGCTAAAAAGCAAAGCACAGATCCTGTTTTGTGCTTCCTTAGCACGCTGGGAAGAACACACATCAGTTTGCACAACACGGGCTGAGTTTGAACCTTAAGCTGGCTGTTGAGTGTTGGTTTGTTTGTTTATAACTCCCTGATTTCAAATGCAATTTGCTTAGAGCTGGAACAAAATTAGCTTGTAAATGCTGGATTGCGGAACTGAAATTATTTTGGGTGCCTGAATGGACTAATTGCAGAGCTCAGCTGCAAGCTCTGTAAAGCTAATCACCCGGGGAGTGCCTGCTCCCTCCCAGGCCCAGCCCTGGTCAGGCCAGGAGCACACAGCACGGCTTCCTCAGCATCCATCAGTGTGCTGGGGCACGGGTGCCATGGGAGAGGCTGAGAGGTAAAGCAACTGAGGGCTCAGGATCAAGGGGAGGAAGCACCTTCTCATGCAGGCATCTCACTGACAGTTCAGAGCTATTAATAGAGGGCTCGGCGAGGCTTTGTTGAACTGTTGTTTTTGATCTTCCCTTTGAATGCAAGGGTTCAATTATACCCCGAGACAGACGTTAGAAAAACCAGGGCAATGTTTTGCTTTCATCTTTCTCTTGGGAAGGGCTTCCTTTGCCACATGCCCGGCCGGTGCTGCCCAGAGAGGCACGCTCCCCTTGGCCTGCTGCCACCACCCGGGTGAGTCGTGGTATGGAGATCTTAGAGAACGTTTGCCCTTGGCTTGTTGATGTTACACGTGGGAGTAAAATGTGCTGGAGCGTTACTCTGTGTGCATCACCTGTCTTAGACAGAAAGGGCCTTGCCTGGATGGCTCTGTGATGGGGCTGGCGTTCTCTGTGAGTGGGCTTCAGACTCCCCACTACCGTCTTTGGTGCACTAACAAGTTTCACACTTGTTTCTTTTCCTTTATAGGTGTCCAATCAACATGAGAAACTTGCGAGGGTTTGCACCCAGTCCAGCTTCGAAGGCACCTCCAAGCAGAAGAGCCCCTCGTGCCCTAAGCAGGGGCACTCTGATGCAGAACTGTCTGTCTCCCCCAAAAGGAACAATCTTTCAAGGACACACAAAGAGAAAAGCACTTCCCATTTGCTTAGCACAACAAACCAGACTAACAAGGCAGCTGAGGAGCAGCCCCAGATGCCTACCCGCCTCTTCGGTTTATCCAAACCAAAGGAAAAGAAGGAAAAGAAGAAAAAGGGCAGGGGGCATCGCTCCCAGGAATCTGGTGAGTGTCGGGAGGTCACAGGTGTGTTTTTAGGTTCAGTGAGTTGGCATTCCCCTCCAGCCAGTGAACCTGTGGAAGCCATTTGGCCTCCAACAGAGATGGTAACAGAGAGGGACAGAGAAGATCAAGTGTGATGAGTGGAATTCCCACCTTCGAGTGACCTTCTCTGTGGGCTTATCTGCCTGCCCTGCAGCTGCTGGAGTTGTCAGAGAGGCAGCCTCACTTCTGCTTGCCTGTCCTTCCCTTCCCTGTCCTGTTCTCATGCTCTGTCCCTTCCTCTGAGCTGGTCTACCTTGTCTGTTGATGTAAAAACTAAACATAAGTTCCCCTCCCGTAGTTTTTCATCCCCATAGCACTTGGTTCTACGCCTCAGACCTCTTACCCATACATGTGTTGATCTCAGGCTTTCAGGTGACCATCTTAACTCACTGATGTTTTTCAGCTCATGCCCAGGAAATTCAGCAGTTTCCTAATGGCTGTAATTTCCTAGTAGCTCACTGGGAACTGGACATCTGTCAAGGTCCCCAAAGGATTGGGCAGAGAACAGGGTTCCCACATGGTGTGAAAGGAGTCCCACTCTGCTTGCTATACTGCTGTATTCCCATAGTGATTCCCACTTGTTTCTTTCTCCCTCAGATTCTCATTCGTCAGAAGCACCTCCAGAGGGTGAGGAGATCTTCTGCTGAGTGGGGACGGCTCCATCGGTCACTCTCAGCTTTCATACAGAGGACATCTCCGTGCCCGATCTGCAGCACAGTGCTGGTGTCTGCACCCGACAAGCATCTGGAGGTTTTCATTAAAATGTTATGAAAGTTTATAAAGTGGTGGGAAAGAGCCTCTTTCCTTGGGTTTGAGTGAATGGTCACCACAGAGGCTTCCCGCACAGCAGTTGTACCATCTCCCTGTGCAAACCTGGATTCAAGTCGGTCGGGACGGATGTTTGCAGTCTGCACGTACTGCTAAGGGATGAGAGAACATAGCCTTAAGGGCTCTGTGCCTTCGTATTCCCCTTTTCTGGGGAAGGTAACCAAAACCAAGCATTCAGAAAAAGATTAGGACTCTACAAATGGTGCGTACACACTGGCATATATAGATATACTGTACATACCCATCTCTGTATCTATGTATCCGCTGGGATATGCTGAGGTCTGTGCACCTGATGACTTCCAGGGAGCATGTAGGTGTCACAAAGCTTGCCTGCCCTGCCCCGGCTGTCACACCGCTGGCTCGCACGCCCCTTGGTGCTCGTGGCATGGGTGCTGGGTTTCAGCAAGGTACCGCACAGCAGGGAAGAGTAACAGTGTTCAAATGGAAAAATCAGGAAAGAAATTAGATTGAAAATACTTCTAAAAGATTTACGTGGGCCAGAGGAGTTACGTGTCAAACTTCTTCCAGAATTGAGCAGAACTTGGGTATATTTAAAGTGATAAAGAGAAACTGGGGAGGCTTGGAAGGCAACCTTAGGAAGCCAGGACAGAAGGTCGTCAAGTAGGAATAACGCTAAGCAGCTTTTCTTAAGCACTCTCTTGGAGCTACAGCTCGCTTCTTGCAGAAAGATTTGTTTTGCCAGGATCTGTTTCTCTCTTCTTTGACATCCCTTCAGACAAAGCCTGATGGCTTACAGGAGAGGCGGCTGGAAATGTGCTTTGAGGGTACCTCTGTTGTTTGTGTTTTCTTTCCTCCACTCTTTACGTTACCGCTAGGCTTCCGTTCCTCCGGATTTTGTCAGCTTCTCCAGCTTGTTTCTTAAGGCAGAGCAGCAGTGATTTCAGAGCACGTTGGTGAGATAGGTCAGAGCAGAGTGAACTCTGAGGAGACGGCTCCTCAGTCCCGACACTGTGTGCTTGATTCTGGGGAGGAAAATGTATTGCATGGACAGAAGTGCTGTGCAGCAGGCCCAGTGGCCGATGTGATGCTGTCCTCTGTGTGAGCGCGTCCGCAGCTCAGCCACCCTCAGCAGAAGGGGAAGCTCTGAGGATGGCTGTCCGTGCAGAATCATGGAATCATTTCACTTGGAAAAGACCTCTAGCATCACCAAGGCCCATCGTTCTCCTGGCACTGCCAAGCCCGCCACTGAAGCAGCAGATGATGGCTGTGAGGGGTTCGTACAGCTGTGGAGTGCAGCATGGAAGAGGAATGCAGGCAGCCACTTCTGTTCCCTGCGTGATGGTTCCAGACCCTCTGAGGTCAATGGGCCGAGCGGATCTCTGAATGGTGACAGGACGTTATCAGCTCCAAAATAACTCAAAGATTTGCTCCGACGTGGAAGCTGCCAAGTGCATTTCCTTTCCTACCACTTTTGCTTTAATGAACAAAAAAAAACAACCAAACCCAAAACCACGCGACACAACCGTTCTTCAGTTGCACTGCTGTTTGATTTCGCTTCTCCCGAGCTGGGAACACGCAGCAGCGCTGCAGGTGGGGATGCCCCGACGGTGTGTGCTGCAGGAGCCCTGAGCCGCCTGCCTGCTGTGAAGCTCTCTCAACTACTAACGTGCAAAGAAAAAAGAAAAAAAAGAAAAAGAAAAAGAAAAAAGAAAAGAAAAGGAAGAAAGGAAAAGCGGTTGAGATTTAATTTTATTTTGCTTTTTTTTTTTTAATGTTATATTTGGTGCTCATTCTTAATTGCAAGCAGGGCTTGCAGAATTATTTATCTTTCTGTTTATTTGAAAGAGTTCTTTTTTTTTTTAAAGAAGTTTACTTGGTTTTATCTTTTTATTTTGCTTTGGTTTGGAGGTGGCTTGGTTTTTTCCTTCCCTTTTTTTTTTTCTTTTTTTCTTTTTTTTTTTTCCATTTTATTTTGATTTTCTTACCAAGAGATTGGTAAGCCCAGTGTTCTGATCTCCCTGGTTCCTACCCAACCAGGCTTTGGGCAGTACCATGCCCAGCATGACACAGTTTCAGCTGAGAGCTTTCTGTAAGGCGGAGCATCTTTGGGCCAGAAAAGTCTGGGAAGGGAATCGGTGACTTCAGACAAGAGTCCGCCTACCAGCTTTTCCCATTGGTTAAATATTTTCCTTAGGTTTTCTCATGCTTCTTGGAGGCAAAAGGAGAGCAGAACACAAGGTCCTGCAGTGCTGTGAGGGCCTGGGTTGATGTCTCGGCAACTCCTCTTGGCTTAAAGTGTTGATGTTCTCAACAAGAAGAGTGCCCATTGAACAGCTTAACTGATCTGAGCATTCCCCGGAGTCTGTGATAGCCTTTGCCAGTCTGAGCTTTTCTTCCCATCCCCATGTCTTTTCCCCAGCACTGCTTGAAGTCACAAAGCAGGAGAGCATCTTGTAGCTCTGAGAAGAGCCTCAGCAGGGAGACCCAGGGCAGCAGGGCTGAGTCTGCCTGGTTTCAGTCCCTCTTCTGATCTGTGCAATCCCAAACGAGCACCCAGGGCCCTCGCAGGAAATAGCTGTTATCTCTGAAGGTCCGTTTGTCAGAGATGCCGTGGGTTTGAATCAGAACTGTCCTGAAGGGAAATAGTGCACATCAAAGCTGTTTGTGTCTGACATCCCCGTGGGCAGGCCTCTGTCCCTGGAGGATGTGCACTGCTACATGACTCACTTTATTTGGATTGAAGCCTTTACTCCCACACTGCTTCTTCCTTCTGTTACCTTTAGGAAGGTGAGAACTTGTTTTTACCCCTTCAGCCTTTTGTTTTTTCCCCTCTCAGGGTTTCTTTGGAAATGCTTGGCATAGGTTCCCAGAGTCTGCTTTCCTCTCTGATCCCTGCAGGTTGCCTAAGATTGTCTGCTAGACTGCAGTCCCACTTTTACAGCACCTTTTCCCATCTTTAAAATCGCGTTTGCTTCAGTTCCAGGCCTGGCTGGTGCTGAGAGCATGCTTCTCCTTCAGCCCTACCTGATGCTGGGTTTGGTTCCCAGAGCCTTGATCCCACTCAGGGATCCCACACCTCCTCATCCTGCGTGGGGTTCCTGGGGCACAGTTGGGCACTGTCTCAGATGACAGAGGTGGTCAGTGTGAGCCAGGAGCTCCAGGAGAGCCTGGGAGCAGCTGTGGGTGCAGGACTTGGTGCACGTGTGTGGGGTTTGCCTTAGTTTCTTTCCAATGACGTGATCCTCTCGGCGTGTAACTTTCTGTCAGTGTGATGCCTTAAAGCACTTTAAATGGAACTGGTTGTGTCGCTTTTCAGTTTGGTTACGTGGAGACAATCAGCTGTGTAATTGCTTTCCCCTCTGCATGCCCAGCACGGCCCGAGCTGCACAGAACAGTGTTCCCAGCACCAGCCTGCCCTTGTTCTGGGAGGGGACAAAGGGCCAAGCGTTTTATATCATTATTAGACCAAAGTGGGTGTGAATGTGACTACGGTCCCAGTGCAGGCAGGGTAAGCCCTTTCCCCATGGGAGAGCCCAGCAGTCATTTGCTCACGAAGCCCCCTGGCCTCACACCATGGCACTTAGGAGCAGGCACCAGGAGTGGAGCAGTTGGCTTCTGATGGCCCCACGCCACCACCCTCCTCCTCCTCAGTGCCATGAGCCTGAGCAGGTCTGTATGGCCTTCCAAAGGCAAGAGCATCTGTAGAGCCTGAAGTCTTTGCACCTTCCTTGCTGCATTAGGATATCACAAAACCCAGTCCTTCCCATTGCCACCGGGTCTGGAGAGGTTCATCAGGTGCCAAACACCAAGGAGGCTGTGTAGGGTGTCAGGCTTGGAGCAGGGGAGGAATGGGCAGGGGGCACAGGAGGGAGCATCTGCCTAAATCCCACAGAACATTCCTCGTTAACCAGAACTCCAGAAGTTACTCTTCCTGCTGGCCAGGTTTGGGAATTGGACATAATTTAAGGCACCCTTTTAAAGAAAAAATAACCCCCTCCCCTACTGCTCCTAACTCTTGCGTCACAAGGGGCAGCGATCAGCAATGAGTTCTTGATCTGACGATGCAGCAAAGCTTTAACGATAGACGAGCTGAACTGGAGACACCTCTGGCTCCTGGGTCACAGCAAGCACAGCACCGGCTCGCGGCCCACTCATGTTCTGGGGGCTCACTGCCTTTCCTTCCACACGCATTTCATTGAACACTGACGCTTTGCCCAAATATATTCTGCTTCCTTCGCTTGGGGGGTGGGGGGCAGGATGACGTTCACCGCTTGGCGTACAGCTCTGAGCTTTGTATGTATTTAAGCCGTCTATAGGCATCAATCGTTTCCACGCTCTCAAGTATTTTACTGTTCTCTCTATGGATATGAAACAGTGACTCCAGGAGACAAGTTACGTCCAGTTCAGCTCGCCTACGGTTAAAGCTCAGCCTGGCGTTTATTTTGTACTAATACGGAATGCACTTGAGTAATTCCCGGAGCGTCAGGAGGTGTATTACAACAACCCGATATACCTCTGCTGTTGGTTTGTTTCTTAGGGAAAAAAAGAAAAGAGAAATTATAATGCTTTGCATTTTCATGTTGAACCCGAAAAAGTTTAAAAAAAAAAAAAAGAAGAAAAAAAAGAAAAAAAAAGTTAAAAAGGATTTTTTTTTAAAAAAAAGAGGGTAAAACCTAATTGCTGTATGTTAATTTGTAATTATGTAAAAAGTTGAGCAGGTTATTGACTGTACAATTCCTCAGTTTTTCTGTAACTTGCCAGAAACCATTAGGTTTTGTAACGAGCTTTTATTTATCTTCCTTTTTAGTTATCGGCATCAACCTCTTGTAAAGTCATTTTTCCTCTAAATAAATTTGATTTTAAGTCTGAGTTTTCTGCCTGGTTTCCTCCCACCCCTCTGGTATTCCTGCTGTTGACCTCGTTGCACGAGGGGGTGAAGGAATAGGTGCGGCCCTTCCTGTACTCAAAGGTTTGCGTGGCGTTCATCACCAGGGCTCGTCCATGCACCCGTTGGACCCATTATTTTTCTCCTCTTTGAAGATTTGCCTTCTGATGAAGGGTCTGCTGAAGGTCTCTTTTTGTCCCACCCACTCTCTTTCATCCTTGTACAAGAAGAGGAAGTGTCACGGCCATTATCTCAGCCACTTCATCTCCCAGGCGGGCTGCTAGCACCGAGGCAGCCGGCAGGTGGTGGCTGCATGCTCTCTTACGCTCTGCGGCTTCTGTCACCCCCTGAATGGTAAAGGATGAGTTAGCTTTGCCATTGAAGGCACCTGGGTTTTGTTAATTAGTTAGAGGGATGTTAAACGCTGCAAGGTGTTGATTTGTTTAGGGTTGGAACGCGTTTCAGTTAAGGGGAAGATAATACTGGCTGTTAAGTGCTGATACCAAAGATGTTGCTTTGACTTCTAAGCGTGCAAAAATAAAGAGCCGTACAGATACTGAGACCAGAGATGAAGCCTTTGCTGGACATGGCTGCCAGTGCCCATCCCTGTGCCTTCCTTTCACCAAACAGCCGATTCCTACCAGCTGCATCTTCCCATCCAGGCTGGTGAGCCTAATTAGGCAGGAGTTTAATTAGAGCACTGAGTCATTAGCAGAGCCCTGTGGGAAACCCCAGTGAGCTCAGGAGGGCCCTAGCGCTGCAGGGAGCAGCGTGGGCAGAGGAGAGGGCTGGACCCACAGGCCTTGGGAAGCATCCACCTGTCTGAGTGCATGTGTCTGCTCTGCTGTTCCTCCAGAGACCCAGAAGAGGATAAGTGGAATTTACAGCTCACTGCAGGAGCAGCACCTGCCCCACACGGCCAGGAATTCATGGCACTCGCTCAGTGAGAGCAGGAGGATCCTACAGCGTTCGCTCTGGACAGGGGATGTCAGGAGGGACGGAAGGACACGCAGGAGAGCCACGATCCGTGCTCTGGAGCCCACTCCCCACCAGCATCTGGAGGCGGGTGCGGATGTGTGCAGAAGGTTCCTTGTGTGAGATGCAGACACTGGCGGTGCAGCGCACGCTGAGGAGGGGAAGTGAGATGTGCGGGCGCTGACAGCGTGAAAGCCAGGCTTTCTTCTGCTTAATTGGATTTGTTGTTCAGATGAGAAACGCTGAATGGCCTGGGTGGGCTCCAAGCTTGCGATTTCGGTTAGGATGTCAGCAAAAATAATGATAAAGTAGGTCACGCCGCTGCGAACAGCGCTGATGGTTTTGCACAGCAGACGATGACATTAAATAAGGAGGTCATGAAGTGGAAAGAAAGAGGGAAACTGTAACGGGATGAACAAATCGGGCTCTGCCTTTACTCACTGGGAGCCTCCAGCAGCCACACCTCGTTTAAAATTCCCCGTTGGTTGCAGGGAATTGATGGCAATGGTATCTGCTGCTCCTGGAAATATAACTACAACTTCTGGGAGCTTTGGCCCTGCTTCAGAGGCTGAAGTGCTTTGGGTTTATGTGAAGGGAGAAGGTGTATGGGGAATGGAGAACAGCCTGCCCTGGGAATAATGCAAGGAGGATGTGTGATGCTGGGCATTAATTAATTAACATCAAGCCAAGGACGCAGGGCTTCAGTGCTCTGTATAGACATGGGTGAAACTGAGAGCACATTGGGTGGCTGGAAAAAACATTTATCCATTCCAAGAACGTGTCTAAAAGGCCAGCAAAATGCCAGAGCCAGCCTCTGTATGGATGTGGGGCTTCCTCAGACACCGGAGGTATTAAATCACCAGCTACTCTGCTTTTAATTGACTCCAGTGAAAAAGAGCGAATGAGCTCAGATGATAATTCCCCGCAGGGATTCGTTGCACAATAGTATTATTTCAAGGGCAGCTGGGGTCTTGCTCAGAAAATGCGTATTTAAAAGCCAACAGGCACTTTGAATCTCATTTAAATAAGAGATAGGAGCCTCAGCTTGTTGTCCCAGGGGAAGGTCTGTCACTGGGGAAGGAGGTCTGGGACCTGGACTAGGGGCCTGGGAGAGGTCTGCACCCAGCTCCTGCTCCCTGCCTTTCCCTCTGCTCTTCTCCAAATGCTTTGGGAACCAAATCCCAGCTCCAGAGTGAGGCTGAAAGGCAGATGGGCAAGAGCTGGATCCCTCCATGTGGGGGTCATCTCCGTGCTGGGCTCCCAGCTGCTCTGGGACCTGAACCACCCCCAGAAAGGGCTGACCATGGCACGTGGGCACTTTTCTGCAGCAGTGGGAACACAGAGCCCCTGAAAACCACCAAACTGAGCCTTACCTACTGAGAAGACAGAAAAACAATCCTTAGAATTTGCATTTTAAAATTTCTTCTTATCCTTCTCAGTTTAAAAACCTGTCCTGAGCTGGCTGCAGCTTTGTGTTCCATCTGTGTTCATCTCCCACTCCCCTTTTACTTTGCTGCTGGTGAGAGACCTTTGTATTTTGCATTGCATGTAATTCCTTAGCAACAGGTTGCTGCTGTCACGACTGCTGGTGATTGCTTTTGAATTTTCTTTCGGGCAGGCTCCAGAATAGTACAAAAGAGCACGTCTTTGCACGGCTCGTATCAAAGCTAGCCAGTTGCAAAGCCTCCGATCGGCTATTTAAAGTCCCAGCGTCCTGTATGAAACCTTAATCAACAGAACTGAAAGGGATTTCATTCACACGCTCCCGCTATTTTTCATTCTCCTGCTCATCCAACAGTAATTTCTGGCCGTGAATTGTTTTCCCAACGAGCTCGTTAATGAGCTTTTTTCTGTGGAGCCTTGCACTCATTTCTGCAGCTCGGGGCCACTGACAGTGTTCCCACTCTGTTTTAGGAGCAGGGGGCTGTGTTCCTGGTCTCAGCTTTAAAATTCAGGTTCCAAACCCCTCTGAGTCTCTGTGCGTGCTGCCCATTGGAAGCTTTGCTTTCTGATTGTTGCATCCAGTTAGAAAAGTAGAAAATACAAATTTGCGAGGTCCTGCTGTGCCAGTAGCTGCCCTGCAGCAGTGCTGTCATGTTAACTGTCTGGAGCCTGAATCCTTTTGGAGCAGCTCCTCTGGGACAGGGAGAGCAGCACATGGAGGAGCAGCGTGAGCAGGGGACACAGCTGGAAAGTCCATTTTGTCTGTCAATGGGCCTCTTTCTTGGGAGCTGCAGCAGCCAAGTGAAGGCAAATAAGGAAAACAGAAGTATAAATGCTTCTCTTCTTCCTTATAAATTACCGTCTTGGTTTGCAGGAGCATGGCTGAGTCTGAGCTGGGCCCCCTCAGCTTATTTGGCAGGTTTTGCAAGGCCGTGGTCTGAGTTCTGCTATCGCTGCACTGCTTTGGGGTGACACGTGGGTTATCCCCAGCAGGGCGTCCTGCGCCTTTCGGTCAACACAAGAAGCCCTGGATTGTATTCCCAGCTCTGTCACTGCAGCACTTAACACTGTGCCTCAGTTTCCCAAGCTCTGAAGCAATAATAATTACAGCCAGGCTGGCTGCAAGAGTTGGTTGTTTGTGAACCGCCCCATCGAGTGCCAAGCCTGTTATTACTGCTGTTATTATACCTAAATCCAACCTGCTTAGGAATGAAGGCTCCTGTGAAAAGCACACAAATGGTTTCCCAGATCATCATTTTTATTAAAGTTCGCAGGCAGCTGAAGAGGAAAAAAAAAAAAAAACCCAGCAACAACGCAAACCCTACAAAACGTCAATAGAGAGCACCGCAGAAGGGCTGTGCACAAAGCGTTCTGCTGCCAGCAGCGAGGGGCACGTGCTGCCCCTGTGCAAAAGCCTTCGCTGTCGCAGCGGTGAGGTCTGGCAGTGCGTTGCCTCACGAGGGGAGCAAGGCAGGCCGGGGTGCCTGCAGTGGGATGAACCGGGCCAGCAGGCAGCTCTGCGTGTGGCCCTAAGTGTAGAGATCACCAGAACGTGGGGCACGGAGGCTGTGCCGCCTCTTCCCTTTGTGGGGAAGGAGGCGAGAGGCCTTGCTTGCTCCGCAGGCCCGACAAGGCCTCGCCGCGCAGCGAGGCCTGTGCTCCTGCTCGTTAGCTAATTGCACCCTCACCCACACACTGCTGGGAGAGCACACGGAGGGGAAGCTGAGGCCCTGCTCCGTGCAGGCAGCAGTTTTTTTATCTGGCGAAGCATCTCGCCGCGGCGCTGGCAGCATGCAGCCTGGCAGATGCGCGCGGTGGAGCAGCCTGGCCTCGGGCCCGGCACCGGGAAGGAGGGAAAACACCAAAAAAGATCCACAGTGCAAAACCAAAGGCACCTGCCCCGTCCCACTGCTGGGTGCTGCTGGCAGCCGTGCGTAGCTCCCACGCTTCAATATTTCGGCAGCTGCAGTCTCCGCAATGCGGCTGGAGAGCCAGGTGCTGAGTGCTGGGCTCAGCCTTTCCCTTTCCCCCATTTCCCCAGCCCCTTTTCCCTATAAAAATGCTTCCACGTCACCCAGACAGCAGGTATTGCCAATGGCAAGCTCACTGCTATAAAAAAAAATATTAAAATCTCTTAACCCCGTTCCCCCCCGCCCTCCTGTGAAGTAACTCTGGGGGACGCAGCCTGGTGTACATCCTCCATCTTCCTGCTCACATCGGGCCACCAGTATCCACCAGTATCCACCAGTATCCACCAGTATCCACCAGTATCCACCAGCCAGGTGGTCCTTTGTGCCCCCGTGGTGCTGGAAGGGATGCCAGAGGCTCCCCGGCACCCTGTGTGGGGAACGGAAGGGGACTCGGTGGCTGTGTCAGCTCCAGCAGCAAGGCAGGGGACGTGGATGTGATGCCGGCATCTGAGGAGGGAAAGAAAAAGAGTTAACTGGTGTGCTGGGAGCAGAGCTGCTGCCACGCACAGAACAGGTTTTGCGTGTTGGCAGCTACTGGGGTCCCCTGACACCCAGCCCCTTTTCCCTATAAAAAATGCTTCCACAGGCATTGCCAACAGCAATCTTATAGCTCCTCCAAAACTATCCGTATGACTGTGATCTCCAAGGAGCTGATTACCACAGTCTGAGGCCGAGCGCACACTGCACATGTTTCCATCTGCCCAGGTTTGGAAAAGCCTGATTTTCATTGACTTTCCTCCCCAGGCCAGCCACTCCCAACCCTGCCTGATAAACTGGCTCCAGAGACAAACAGCAGCAGAACTGCCCTCCCTGCTCAGCCTGCCTCGCTGTTACGTGCATGCGAATGGCATTCCCTACGAGCCACTGACAAAAACCAGCTGTGACTTTGTTTGGGCAATAACAGCAAGGTTCTAGCAGGTTTCTAGCATCCAACTCAGCAGCAAACAGGTTAGGAGCAGGGAGACTATCTTCAGGCTTTGGGGCTGTCCTGAATGCTACTGCGGGCATCCACGGCTTGTACAAGGCAAGGTGGCCAGCTACAAGCATGGCAGCAAAAACCTGCGGCTTCTTGCACGGCGTGAGCTGACCCAGCTCCACGCGGAAGGAAAGCCAAGCCCGTGTTCATAAAAGCCTTGTTATCTCCACTGTAATTAAATAATCAGGAAAAGAGTCATTGAACAGATCCGATGTTTATTGTGACCACAGCCTGGCAGCACCAGAATGTAGTGCCGGGCCTGGCAGGTTGCTGCAATCCTCACAAGCACGTTGGGACCAAAATTCAGCTTTTCGTTGCCAGAACAAAACCAGCACTCGATCAATGATGCTGCTTCAGCCAGAGCAGGCAGGAGGTGTTGAGGACTGGTGTCACTATGTCACCTATACAGGAGCACAGTGTCGGCTCCTGGTTTTAGGGTGGGACTTGGGATTTAGCACCAGGGAGCCAGTCCCCAGCCCGTCAGTGACCTCATCCCAAGGAAATGAGGCTGTCACACAGGACAGACCATTTGTAGAAGCCACATCTAATTTGGAGACACTAAGCTTGCAGAACCTGCTCCTGGTACTGCCCCAAATCACCTCTTGGGAGGTGCAGAGCTGTCCCCATCAGTTGTCACAGCTTTTCATTTAAAGCATCGCTACACCACCCAGCATCACTCCCCAAGCTCCTGGCTGGGGCTTTGCTTGTTTGTAAACACAGAGAGCCATTATTAGCGGAGTGCTCAGTATTGTATTTCCCATTTGCAATCATTTGCCTCATCGTGCCATAATTCCTGTGGGAACACTGAAGCTGGCTGGGCCAGCTCTCCCCTCAGCTCAGCCTGAATGTAACACCTTCTGCTCAAGCTTCCTGCCTCCAGAGGCCAGGAGATGTCTGCAATTAGTGGACACATCTGAGCAGGTCCCATCAGCACCAGTGCAGCTCCTCCATTTCACACCATCACCGCAGTCACCCTCACCAGCTCTGCAGCCACACGTGGGAGGAGGGCAGGCTTTCACATTTTGTGCTGCTAATCATGCTCGATCCCTGGAATTACAGCTGGCAGCAAGCACCGTGTTGATGTCATGCTGCATGCTTGGCAGGGGCACTGGGAGCTCTGCCCAAAGGTGCACCAGCACGAGGCTGCCCTTGGCTCCAGGAGGTTTGGAGGCTGAGCCTCTAGGGTCACGCTTCCAGCTGAGCTGCTTTATGCCTTCCCCAGCTGAGGCACATTCCCCTCTGGATTAGCAGTGGCTCACAAAGTGCACCAGCACCTGGAGAAACACTTGGGGAAAGTGCCCACCTGTCTTCTGGGTACCCCTTCTCAAAAAAGAATCCCATAAGGAACAAAAGCAGGTAGTGCAGCAGAGACTCTCCCATTGTGTGAGCTGCAAGCCAGCAACCCCCTTATCCAGACCTCTGTAGGATGATGGAGTAGCCACAGGACCCTACAGCCAGTTATCCCAGGTCCTGAGCCCAGTTTTGACACAGGTGCAATTACTGAACAACAGACACACACACACACACACAAAAACGCTCTAGAAAAATAAAACGAAGAGATGTTCTCTCTGGCAAAAACCCGTGTATATTTCAAATACTTCTTTTAATGGAAAACTGGAAACGAAGCCAAAAAAGCATAGAAAACCCTTACACGCTGACTTTTCACCAGCTTTTCTTGTAGGCTGGTATGTGGCAGTTCTTATTCCTCTTGTGCTTGTGCCAGGCTCCAGCAGTCAGTAAAAAATACTATCTATCCCCTGCAAAGATCTTCATAAGGCCAGAACAATCCAAACAGAGCACAGAGGAAAAATGTAGAAGAAAGTACAAGCTTTGTGTTTTGGGGAACTGTTTTTTATCCAGTGGCTGAAGAATCAACTTCTCACCCCAAGCTGTTCCCCATTCTCACTCCAAGCAGTGGGGCTGGTGTTGAGCTTTAATATTCAGACACATCTGCTACCAGAGGAAATGAATTTTCGGCTCCAAGGCAGCTCTTACGGGGGGGGGCATTGGCCCACACTGAAAATGATGGAGTCCTCACACTCTTTGCTGTGATATTTAATAGCTGAGCGGCAGTTAATTAGATTACTGAGCCACTGTGACAGATGCTAGGCAACGCCCGAGGAGGAGAATTTGGAAAGGCCATTATCTCCTAGCACTGGGAAAGCTCTTGGAAATCTCATTTTAGCCCTTTCCACTGTCGCCATGCCCTCACTGTGGCGCAGCCCACGCCGAAGCCAGGCATTCTGCAAATCAAAGCCTGTTATAAATAACACCCTGCGTGCTTTTTCCACTGGAGACAAACAGGTGGTCACGTTGGGCAAAAACCTGGTGGAGGTGCCAGGATCTCCCCATGACTCCTCAGCTGCCAGCAGAGAGATCACTGGGAAACGTCAGAGCACTTTGGGAACTTCACTTGCTGGGTGTCAGAGGTTTTGGGCAGCGTTCTTTCTCCCCTGTATCATTAAATGGAGTGGATTTTGATGAAGATATGGAAGAATTCCCCTCCCCACAGTCTCACTTTCCAAGGAAAACGTTAATTGAGGCTTTCTGATCCTGCCCCATGGGCGAGGGTTTCCCAGCTCCTGCAGCTCACTGGGAGGCAACCTCCAACACCCACAGCAGGGCTGCACGCATTGCTGGCACCCAGAAACCTGCGGACAGAACTAGCAGAGGTGTTACAGACTTCCTGAGAAGATAACTTTGCTCTCGGTTGGCATTTGTTTTTACAATGCAAAGTAAGATACTCCAACCCATTCCTGGCCATCTGTATCTTGGTATGGACTGGTGAAAATGTGCAAAGCTCAGTGGGACGAAACTGGTAACCAGAATGGCAACAAGACATCCCACGGGGGAGGAAAAAAGGAACAAGCTGCCTTCTTCCAGTAGTGCTGGAATAGTACCTTTCCTGAGCACGTGAGAACAAGAGCATCAGAATTATACAGGACACTGATCTTCTTATTCCCATGCACCCCTAAACACCAATAAACACGTTTTTCTTCTGGTTACAAAACCCCTTTCCCTCCCACTCAGGTCTCACACTGAAGTCTCAGAAGTACTGATATAACAAGCAACAGTTTGGATGTTAAATAAACAACAGAACCATCAAATGCACCATACCTTCTCAGCTTCTGCTGCCCACTGAAATGAAAATAGAGAACTTAAAAAGAGATGCAAGATTCCCCAGCATCCTAAGGGTCACTTGCCTGCATCTTCAGCAGCTCCAAAGCGACCACCCAGATAACCAGCACAAATAACAAACTACTGAGATGTTTTCCAGTTGCTGTACTATCTCCTCACTCTCAAATTTAGGTGCTTTTACTCGTGATACCGCAATCTCTTACACAAAATGAAAAGAGGGTGTATTCCATTGTCCTATCCATGAGAGCACCTGTGGGCTCTGCCCTCCCTCCCCACCCACACTCTGATGGGTGATGCTGGCACACCCAGGTAGCTCAGAACGAATGCAGAAGGGCTGCAGCCTCCTCACAATCATCAATGAGGATGCACCTCATAAAATGCAGAGGGAACCATCCTGAACACAGAGTAGCAAGACCTCCAACATCACAGAGTTGACTGTTCTCTTCTGGTGCTATGTCCCTCCGCAATTTGTTGTAATTTTAGAGGACACTCTTACCTTACTGAGCTCCTGAAAACTAGCCCTCAAGCCCCGCCTCTCATGACGGCAAGTGCTTCCAGGTGCTGACAAAAGCTGTGGGGATGAGTGAATAAGGCACCGTCGTGATACAGTTCCACGTGTCTGACATAGGGTCGTAGCAGTCCAGCGTTTTGCACCTCTGAGTCCCAAAGTAACCACCCACCACATAGAGTTTATTTCCCGAGGCCAAAGCATGGCAAGACATGCGCTTGGCTGTCATGTCCCCGATGCGCGTCCACTGGTCCGTCTCGCAGTCAAAGCGATAGGCAGATGCCGCTGTGAACTCCGTGTCTCCCCCCATGATGAAAATCTGGCTGCCCAGGACTGCGGCTGCAGTGTAGCGCCAAGGCTGCGGGCATTCCGCTTTGATCGTCCACCGATTCTCCACCGGATCGTAGCACTGCACTTTGGACACCATGTCCCGGTGGATGCTGGTTCCACCGAAGACAAAAAGTTTGAGCCTGGCGCTGACCACCGCAGCATTGCTCACTCCATCTCTCAAAGGAGCCACCATCATCCATTTGTTGGATGCAGGATCGTACTTCTCCACTTGCTTCAAGGAAACAGAAGGGGAGGCAGGAAAGACTCCAGCCACGGCAGTGTGTCCACCAACCACGTACAGGCAGTTCTCTAGCTCGGCTGAGCCATGCCCAAACCGTGCTATCAACATGGGGGCAGCTTTGGACCATTCCTCGTGAACAGTGTCATAAACCCACACATCTTTGGAGACTCCATTCTCGGAGCCCCTGCCGCCGGTGATGTACACTTTGCAGCCAATGGCGCAGGCACTGAACTCTTTCCGTGGGCTCGGCAGGTCTGCTTTGGGGATAATTTCCTTCGCTTTTTGATCCACTTGGTAGATCTTGTCACACATAAAGGTCTGTCCTCCCAGGATGAGCAAGGTGTGGCCAGCTTTGCGAGGCCTGGCACAGGGACTGGTGACAATCCCGTCATTTTGGAGGATCTTCTTCTTGCACTGAATGGCTTCGTCCAGGACAAGCTTGTTCCTTTCATCCACCATGATCAGGTCCTCACAAGCCAAGGCTTCCTTGAGGCATTCAGAAGGAAGCAAGGCCAAGCGGACATTCCTCAGAAGCTCTGGCAGATAGGCCTTCCGCTCATCCAAATCATACTTCACCCACTGAAGGACGGCCTTAAAGACCTTCTCCTCATCCTCAATCTCCAACTCGTCACTGGAGATTAGGTCCAACAGAGTGTCCTTGGAAAGGTTGTTGAAGTCTTCGCTCTTGTGAACGGTCTCAAAGTTGACCAGGCACATCCTCCAGGACAGCTCGTAGAGCCGCCGGCACTGATGGGCGTCCGAGAGCAGCATCATGCCCAGGCAGTTGGAAGGGTACAGGTTCTTCTCCAGGAACTCGGCTGCCGCGTCTCGGACATCGTGGAACTGCAGCATGTCTCCAGCCTCCAGGAGGGACTCCGCATTTTCCTCATTGATGATGATCCGAGAGGAATAAGCGAAGTCCAGCAGCAGCTCCAGCACCTCTGGATGGAGGCTGTCGTGGAAATTCACCTCGTCATCCAAGCTCTCCCGGAGGCCGTTGCTAAACATGGCTTCGAAGTACCTGCTGGAGGCAGCCAGCACTGCGCGGTGACATGGGAACGACCTGTTTCCTGCCCAAAGGGTGACGTCGGTGAACATGCAGTGCTTCCGGAGGGTGTTCAGGTGGGACAAGACGCAGTCTGGGTGGGAAGCTTTGTGGAAAAGCAGGATGTTCATGGAGCCCGTGCTCGTCCGGGATTTGCGGTTCTCGTGGACGCTGACTGACATGATGACAGATCTATCGGCTGCAGAGAAACAAGCAGAAAACCGATTACTCTCTCGTTCTTACCGACGCCAGGCACTGAGCCAGCACCAGAACGTTTGCTATCCAACCCTGACATGCTGTCAGTGGACCCCAAACCTGAAGCCCCAGCAGTGTGGGTGCTCCTGCACCCTGACTGGCAGCACCCACGTCTCCAGCGGCGTCCGCACCCACACGTCCTCCTGAAAGGTGACCCAGCAGGGCGGAAAAGAGGGGAGGAAACTCTGCCCTTTGGTTTCAGCAATGGAGCAACAGTATGAGGCAATCAAAACCCAAACTTGGTGGTGAATCGTCTCAGCGTCTCTAGAGGGTATTGGCAAACCGCAGAAGAGTTATTTTTCCTTAGAAAACAGCATTAAGAGAGCATTTCATCCTGGATAAAGGGTACTGGTCTGCTCGGGGCTCAGCAGAAATCAAGTTTCTCATGGAGATTATTGCAGGTTTACGAAATGCAATTGCTATTGGCTTTATTTATGACTGTCCCAAGGTTTGAAAAATGAGCCTTGAAGAAAAAACGACCCCGAGATACAACTGAGGAGTTAGATTTTTCACAACACCTGCCAGCCCAATGCTACCCCTTTAATTCCCTTTTGTGAGAAATGAGCCCAGGCACCCGGAGGAGGGCATCTGGCAGTGCAGGGGATAAGGGCAAAGCAGGACTGATCCCCAGCCCCATGCTGAGCTCTGGCTCACTGACCTCGCCGAGACCCGGAGCAGCACAGCCCTCCCACGCTTCGCAGCCCAGTGACCTCAAGCGGAGGCTGATGGCCAGATAAGCAGCCTGAATCACGCTCTGCTCACATGTTCCTACCCCCCCTCAGTTTTCCAGAGCCTCCAAAGAGCCCATATTGGTCAAATATTTGCAAAGATGTCTCTCCTTCCCCCCCAGCCGCCGTGAATTATTGAGGTTGGTGCTCCTGAGACATCGCTCATTCCTCAGGGCTGTGTCACAGTGCAGGGAAAAGGTCTCTCCAGGCTTCTGCACATTCCTCACCAGCAATCCTGCAGCCTGTGCTGAGGCTGCCAAGCTCGTTTCATTTGTGATGGGAGGTAGCGTGCAATCAGGGCTCCACAACGGGAGGGAAAATGCTATTGCTGATCCAAAAGCATTATGAGGAAATGGTTTCTACCATCCACAGCCAGCTCAGGGACAACACTAATTTAAGAGCATATATTTATTCCAGTATCAAAGCTCCGTAACGCTGGACTGAGGAAAACAAATGAAACATTTATGAGGCTGCTAAAAGCTATTGATTTAGATTCCTACTCCTGCAACCTCAGAAACCACCCTGCCATAGCCAGTGCTTCCTTTGCTCACAGCTCAGGTCACATACCCAGCGTTAACCTTTGGTTTGCTTATTCACAAGAAGAAATCAAGCTGTTTATATAGGGCAGCCATAGAAACAAACAAAAAGATTACAGGAGGGCAGCACCGCTTATTCTGATGCTAAGATTAGAAGAGCAGCTACTCAGAATGGAAGGAACAGGTTGTTTAGAAATAAGAAATGTCTATATAAAAGCTGTGACTACATACTAAAAACAAAAACAAAACACAGCCTTCAAGCATCTAACATTTAGCATCACGCCCAGGGGAACCCAACTATATTTCTATGCTATGGTTACTGAACAGCACTTGGGGTGCAGCTGGCGGGATGCAAGCCAGCCTGGACTGGGACTGCTCTTCATACTGCTGTGTCCCCAGTGCAGGTGTCAACTGGTTCCCAGTACAGCCGTGTCTGAAAGCTGGAGGGGCTGTGGCCTGTCCTGGCTCTGCTGTCACTGGTCACAGGTCACCTAAGCTAGACAGACCGACACACGGAAAGCTGACAGCCTCTGAACTTTGGTTTTCAGCCGTCTCAACAGCAAGGATTGCTTCTCTTTTGTTCAGCAACGTCCAAGCGGATTGCTTTGAGGGCGAACAGAGCAATTCACCTGCTTCTTGAATCCTACTGCAGCTGGGGACAGGCAGACAAGTGGCTGTCACTATTTCTTCCCTTTGCAAATACACCCCGGTGCTTCTCGCAGCCCACAGAGAACCTGGCATCATCCCACACAGATCAGATGAACTGAAACTGCAGGGAGCAGACATTTCATCTGATGGGTTTCTACCAAAACCCAGTGGCCTTGTGAACCTCGGAAGCCTGCAGCTACAAGGACTTTCTGTGTTTTTCATCTGCACAAACGTATGCTTCTGTTTCAGTAATGCCGAACTGCAGAGGAGCAGAATTCCCCCCCCCCCCCCCCCCCCCCCCACATTCCTCATATCCCCTCGCCTGGCTACAGAGCTAAAGAGAAAAACCAGAACAGCTCAGAAGGAGGAACAGTTCACACAAAGGAACCTGTCAGTGCCTCTTTCCATGCTCCCACCTGCTCTGCGAGCACTCAAGGGGTTATCAGAGCTCACAGCTGCATCCTCCATCACGCAGGATGAGAGCACTGCACCAGACATACCAACTTGAACAGCAGAAGCCATGACCTGAACAAACTGCTTCTCAGCTTTCTCCATTATTGTTATTTTTTTCTCCTTTGAAAGATGGTTATTAAAAAAAAAAACAAATATCTGCTGCAAAGTCTTTTAGAGGATCTAATTGCACGCACAGGCAGATGATAACCCTTCTCCCATATGGATGAGAGCAGAGGAGCTGCAGCTTTTTGACAGCTATCCAGGGCTGTCTGCTGGCTGTAATGTTCCCCTGGCTGTCTGCAGCTTTTGTACAGCAGATATAGGAAAGCCAGGATTTTTTTTCCAGTGGAGCAAGATAAGGGTGGTTTAGAAACTGCTCCTGTGAAGGGAAGACAGAAATCCAAAAAGAGATCAGGAGTTGGGTCGGAGAGAAAACACCCCTCTGATCCCAGCTGGTGAAGAAAATGCCTCTGGACAGAACAAAGCTGGCAGAGAACGGGGCAAGAAAACAAAACACATCTTGAAAAATCCAAGCAGCCCTTAGAAATGGAGTACTTTGAAGCTGCTTCAACCTCAGGTTTCCCATCACAAAAGACCTGCATATGAGAGGACAGCCCCGAAGCATAGTTAGATAGAAACTATATTTAGCAAGGCTTGGGGTTCCCCCGTCCATCTCAAACCAGCAGAACATCCACAAATCCTCCACTTTCATTCCCTATAGGCAGGGAATCCCCAGCTGGTTTGGGCACGCTGCCTGCACCCTGGGAGCTGACCTGGGTTTCCCCATCCGACTGTGCTGGTGTGCTGCTACCATCCCAGCTCACAGTTATGGTGCTGTCGTCTTTTAAGAGGAGAATATCTGGGGAGCAAACAAGGTATTCCCCAGTGAGACTCTGGGGGTTCAAGAATCATCTCTTCTTGGAAAACGACAGTCCCCAGACCGTAAAGGTTGGCTGCACACCGACAAAGAGCCCAAATCCCAGGAACTGAAGCCAGGGCTTTTTGTTTGCCAATCAGACTTTCAGAGAAGCGGCAAGCAGAGCGCATTTCTTTCTGCCCTGCTCAAACATGAGCTTTTAAAAGTGGTAAATAAGTAAGTAAACAAGCAGTTGGGAGCTGTGCTGGCTCTGTTCAGACCTGGAAGGAGGCTGGGGAGCTGCCTCCTCTGTCCTGGGAGCACTGTGATTTAGCACAGGCTGTGTGCTGCACACTAGGGGCCGTCAGGAGGATTTAAATGCTAACTGAGAGGGTAAGATCAAAGGCTTCAGGCCCAGAAGAGCTTTCATCATTTCCCTCCTTGATTTACTCCAGCCTGGTTTGCTTGCTTTCCTTTTTCCTGCCACACAGTTGCAGGTAGATAGCCTGAATTCCAGACGATGTGGGCAGGAGCTGTCCACCTGTGTGCGCCAAGCTGGGACACAACACAACACAACAGAGCAGGGCAGCCCTGAGCAGCCAGTAGTGTCTAATTTTGCAGGGGAGCAACTGTAAGACTCATCTTTCCCTCCCTGATTTCACAACATCCACCCTTTGAGGTGAAATGCAATCTCGAATTCAGAGAAAGTTCAGTTTCTTCCTAGAATAAATGCTCTCTCTACTTATTAGTCCTGAGTATCTGTGCCTTTCCAATGCTTTCATGAACTGCAGTGCCTGGTGCCTAGCCCAGCAACACCACCCCAGGACACAGTTACTGCTGCAGGACAGCTGATACCCTTTTCTTCTTATTTGAAGAGCAGCAATGCAGAAACATAAAGTCGCCATTTCATCTTCATGGGGAAGAGAGCTCCTTGCAGAGCTGCTCAGGACAAAGAGAAGTGTGGCAATGCACTGACACACAGCCCAGATGCAGCCCTGTTTCTGAAGCATGCAAAGCAATTGCTGAATTGCAAAGCAATTGGTAAAGGTTTGTCAAAAAGGTTTGAGAAGAAGAGGACTCCAGCACACGAAGGCTTTCATCACCTACTCATGGGCATCGCTTGAGCTTCAAAAGCATATGAAAAAACCACACAGAAAACAGGAAAAGAAGGAGGCAGACAGCAAGAAAAGGGGAAGGAACAAATCTGAAGGGGCTTTTCAGGTGTGTTTCATGTCCCTCCAGAACACAGTGGACTATCAGGTGTACAGCTCAGAGCTGCTGGAAGTGCTCGGTACTAATAACATCCTACTGCAAAGAGTGCTTGTGATGAAAGAAATAAAAATAGCAGCGGGCATCACAGCGTAACACTGCACTTGTTGGGCATAGAGCCCGGGCTGCAGCCAGGCAGGGACAGCCAGGGACCTGTGTGGCACCTCCAGGACATGTCCCCTGCCCTGTCCTCACCCAGCTCTGCTCCCTGACAGGGGAGCTTCACCTCCAGCAACGCCTCTGAGCTCAGTGTCAGTCCCATTTGTTCTTCTCTGCAGGATGACTAACTCAGCAAATATGCAACCGTGATGTTTCACCTTGGAATTTGGGCAACATAAGCGTATTGCTGGGAGAAAGCTGCATTCAGCCTTCCTGACCAGCTCCTGTCACTTCGCCATACCTGAGAAGTAAGGGAAGACGATTAACCCCAGCCCCCAAAGGCAGGATCTGGGGTCCCATCCCAGCCTGTGGGGATGGAAGGCCTCCTTATCATTTCTTCTCATTTTCTCACTTTCTCGTCTGGCTGTACATCCTGGACAGAAAACAGAGAGACCATGTGAAAAGCTCCTTCTGTTGGCTCAGACAGAAACTGGGAGGTTTTCCAAGGCCAGTTCTGTAGGCTCCAGGAGATCAGATTGTCTGGAGAAGGTCCGGGCACATATCTCAACATGCTCACATCAGGATGCAGAAACAGGCCGTCCATCACTGCTCCCTATCCCACGCTTCCCAGTATCCCCCACTTTATATCCATGCTCCACTCTGAGCCCAAAGCCACCACGTGCAGTATTTCCAAGCTGAACCAATTTGCTCTTGTTCTGTCCTGCGAAAGCACTGCTAAAAGGGGCAGCAGTGTCCCAGACCTGTGACACAAACTAACCTGAGCCGAGGGGGACCGTGTTCCAACCAACATAACAACGCCTGCAGGAAACTTGCCCTGCACGCAAGAGATGCAGTTCTGTTTGCAAGTCAGGTGTTGGATTTGCTGCTCTGCTCTGCAACTGAGTTACTCCATACAGGTTCTGGAGGTACCTGTGAGGCAATCACACCAAGTTCACACTCACCACTAAGCTCGCTGGCTTTGCAGTCCCTGGGAATACCACACCCTCCTACAACCACTAACCAAATCAGGATAAATAATGCTTTTGGCCACGGTTCAGGCTCCAGACAATGGCTTTTCATTGCTACGCCTTAACCCCAGTGGATCTTTTCAGACCCCGTGATTCATTTCAGAGGCTGCTGTGGGGTTTTGTCCTCCCCGCCTGCCCTCCAGCTCCGCTGGTGAATGAATTCCCTTCTGCTAGATCAATCACAGTCGCTTTGCAAAATGAATGCAGGGCTGCAGAAGAAGCAAGCAAGCTTTCAGCCCCGTCTCCCAAATTATACTCAAAAAGGCTCCGAAATGGAAACAATCAACTGGATCACGGTATCCACCCCAGCCCCATCCAAACGGGACAAAGTCCTTTTCAAGCAAGCCAACTTCCAAATGTGCTGCGCAGGGAGCTTCAAATAGAGACAAGTGGAACCACATGCCACTTCCCAGGGAGGGTTTATAGGACGAGATGTGGTGTGTGTCAAATTAATGCCAGAACAACCGCTGGAGCTGCTGAGTGCAGAGGGCATGCCCACATCCTCCCACCCTGCGTGCTGTGCCCCGCACCCAGCACTGCTCCCCTGGTCGGAGGGACCTCTCATCCTTCCCATCAAACAGTCCTGCCCTCCTGCTGCCAGCTCAAGGTCTGAGCTTTTGCCTCGCTGAGCAGTTTGGTCTTCTCACCTCTGGTGCGTTCGTTTCCGTGCTAACACAGCATTAAATTGCGCACTCAGCTCGCACATCCCCCTTCAGAACGCAGCACGGCAGGCTGGCCCGTGCACACAGCACGAGCAGAGGGAGCACGGCATCACCGCAGCCTGGCAGGCTCTCGGACAAAACTCTTTGCAAAGCGCGATGGTCCTCGAGCACAGAGCGCTTACGGGACACGCAGTGCCCCCAGGCACGAGTGACGGGGGCACTGATGCTCACCGCAGGGATACGGAGCCGATAAGCGGAGGCCGATGGTGGTTAAAGGTCGCCTTCCCGGACCCGTCCCGACCGCGGCGTGGGAGCGTTCACGCTCAGGACGGGGCAGGACTGCGGACAGCAGCCCCACGCATAGGGAAAACCAACGCAGGATAGAACGGGAGCTTCGCTCCCCCGGCGCCGCACCACAACAGCGCTGTCACCGCTCCGCTTAACAGCAGCGACCGTTCCACGCGGTTTCAGCCGTGGGAGCGCTGCGCGGTCCCTTCGCCGACTTCCACCCGCGCCCCTTCCGCACCCGATGGGCTCAGGGAACGCCGGGATCACTCACCGCCTCTCTCCGCAACCTGCCGGCGTCCCGAAAGCCTCCGCAGTGCCGCCACAGCCGTTCCCGGCCCACGCGCGCCGCGCTGCCCCCCCGCCCCCCCCCGCACAGCCCGGCCCGGCCCCGCGCGCGCCCTGGGCACAATGTAAGCGGCGGCTGGCCGCGGTCTCGCGTGGGGCAGGGGGCGGGGCCTCCCGCGGAGCCCGCGGCCAATCGGCGAGCGCGCTGCTCGTGACGTAAGGAGGAGGCCGCCCCTCCCCGCACACCCCCTGCGGAGAGGCGCATGTTGGGGGCGGGACGAGAGGAGCGGCGCGACCAATGGGAGAGGAGAGGGGCGGGGCTACGGGGGCCCTGTAGGTCCTAAAGCCCGACCGGGGAAGGCGGGAGGACGTTCCCCGCCCGGTGCTGGCCTTTGCCCTGTGACTCAGGCCCGCGTCCCTGAGGCGGCCTCGGTGCCGGGCACCCCGAGCTCCGGTCGCTGCGGGATGGAAGGATGCGGCTTCCCTGTGCTGCTGAGGGCCCGCCTCGAGTTGCTGGTCTTTAGCTCGTGGAGGAGAGCTCTTTCAGCCTCACTGTGCCTGCCCTGCCTTTGTAGCACCAGCTGAGCGGGCATCCTGTGGCTGCCACAGCCGGAGTGCCGATGAATGCGAAATACAGCTCTTCATCCCGTCCCTGCTACAGCTGGCAGAGGCTGTGGGTGCTAAATAGCAAAGTGTGCTGAATCGTGGGGCTGTATCACGCTCCTGGCTTTTTGGACTGCTGTGGGTCATTGCTGCTTCAATCAGCGCTGCTGCTTTCCCAGTTCCCAGCGCGGCTTCTCCTCAGGGCCTGCACGTTGCTTTGGGACTTCTTAATGGCTGTAATGAGCTGCTGAGGGAGACAGCTGGGATTGGTGTGCGAGGCCGGTGTGGTGGCATCCTGAGTGAAACTGTTACTGAGCAGCAACACAAAAGGCGAAACTGTTTCTTTTTCCCCGTTTTGCTGCTGAGTTCCACCCGGCTGCTCCAGTAAGGTCCTATCTTAATTCTGAAAGGCTTTAAGAGAGGCACTACAAGAGGACAGTCCTGTCCTAGTGAGCTGTGTGAGTGAATCCAGCCCTCTTTCTGGACCTGTCCGTCCCAGGGACCTGCGAAGCACACAGAGCTCTCTGCAAAGCTGTGTGAGGAGATGCTCCCAAGGCATAATGCCTAGCACTGATCTCCTGCCCACCAGCTATCTAGCTGTGCTAGAAATCAACATCAAGCTTTTGATCTCAGTGCAGTCGCTCCTGACTCCTGCCAATGTAATCATCAGCCCTGGAACTGTAATTCTAAATAGAGCAGCCTGGCCAAGTTCCACCCGCTCGCACATTGTGGACGAGTCATGCCCCTGCTGGGTGAGCAGAAAGGTGGTCAGCAGATCCCGCAGTTGTGGGCACATGGCAGGGCTGAGAGGGACAGGATGAGCTATCTGAGAAGGGAGCGTAATGGGAATGCTTTATAGTGAAAGAAAAAAAAAAACACACACAAAACCCTGGGCAGATAGTTTAAAACGTTTTTAAACCTCTTGTTAAAGAGGATTTAAGATCTAAGCGTGTGTAGGGAAAAGAAGCTTAATTTAGAATGAATGTTAATACCAGCTCCTTACATGCGATACTGGCCTCCAGTGTCCCTCAGGGTATTTCAGGGACTAGTGCTGTGGTTATGGTTTCAGTGTACTGAGGAAATTCTCTTGCACTGTTAAACAGATCATGCCCTACACTGGCCTTTGGCTTGATGAACATAATGCATAGGCAGTGCTGAGGGACAGTGCTCTGCAACTAGCTGGTGTTTTGAAGACGCATCGGATAACTCGTCCTATCAAAGGGAATAAGGGTTACATTTAAAATTCGGGGGAAAAAGGAACCACACACACGAAAAACCCCGAAGTTTTAAATAAATAGCATTTACCCTGTGGCTGCATTTGTTTAGTGCAACATTAATCACTGATGGAGCATTTAAACATTTGCAAAATTAAGTATTTAATCTGACCTGTTATAGAAATCAGCCCTAATTGCTCTGTTCCCATTAAATCATCACTTTCCTGAAGTAGACAGCCCAAAGGTTTACCCTACTCCACATTCCCTAGCTGCTTTTATTTATTTATATCATACAGCCAGTCTCTGAGGGAGCTGACTAAGTAGGCGATGTTCTCAAAAGAAGCAGGAAGGGTAAGATCTAGTCAGCAAATCATACTGCACCATTTTCTATTTTTCACTGAGCATTTCTATTCTAAGATATCCAACTGATCAAGAGGTTAAACAATAACTTTCATTTCTTTCCTCCCTAGGTCAGTGGTTGCAGTCTGCCACAATCCATGCCACAACCAGCTAATGGCTGCTAGATGATCTTCATGAGATCAGTTCAGTGGATTTCAAGCCAGACAGCAGTTGATAAATGCCTAACAATCACTTCTCCAATTGGCTTCCTTGTTGACAGTCACAGCAGGTCGGTCAAGGACTGAAGAGGCCATAGAAATTCAGCAATTCCTGGAGGCTAGGAGCACAAACAAGATTGCTTGTGACTGCTTTCACCCTGTTGTGAATGCCAAAGTTCTTCAGAGGAGGTCTCAGCACAGCACTACAGGTATGGAGCAGAAATGCAAAGTCAGGGCCTGAAACAGTGATGGAGCACCTGGTGGGAAGGCAGGGCCAACCCAGGGGAGCTCAGCTGCATGCAATGCAATGCACCTGAGGAGCTGGAAGGGGTGGAGCCAGGATCTACCCCTTCCCAAACCTCATTTAGGGGTTGCCAGTGGAGGCAAAGGTGTCTCATTGGTGTTCTCTGTGTGTTTGAGGTCTTCTGAAGGTAAGTAATGTTCTGTCACTGTTGTGTTTGGGCTTGTCTTCATTTGCAGGTAGCATGGGATTGTGCCACTCTGTTATTATTGCTGTACTTTCTGTCACATTACAGCGTTACAAGGTTAAGACCATGCTGTCACCTCTAATTCAGACATTTAGGGAGGGGTGGTAGGAAAACCCAACTGAAGGGACCCAGCAGAGTACCCTTCAGGTCAAGGATATGATGCAATGGAAGACTTGATGGAGGCTTTCACACCTGGTCTGATCCTGCAGGGGAGAGCAGGTTGCAGAGCTGTCATTCACACTGAACCAGCTCAGCATCCCCTGCAGTAACAATAAAAATCCAATCTTCCCTCCCTCCCCCTCGGCCTTTTCCACCCCATGGCAAATTTGAACAACCTTACTTTTTTGGCAGCAGGAATCTTCATGATTAAATATAGAAGCAGAGCAGACTTTCAGATGGAAATTGCAGCAGGAGAACAACAGATGGCATTGTTTGCTGGGCTGGAAAAGCTGCATCTGCTCCTAGAAGAAATGCTAATCAGAGCTTAATTAGGCATTCAGGGGGAACTATTCCCCAACCTCAGGACAATGGCTATGTGTACACGATCCTGAAAAATACAAGGAAGTAGATACAAAGACATCAGAAATCCTCCCTGGGCCGAGTCCAGATGAAGTGCATAATGTGATAGGGTAATCCAGAGAATTCCCTCATACTGAAATCTATCCAAGCCACTCAGAATGAAAATGTAATTGGCAAAGGCTTATTTCATTTGCAAGTGGTCAGTGATTTGGGTCTGGATTTCAAAGGATTTCAAAGCAAACAATTCTAGCGTTACATTGCAATCAGATCCTGCCCTGACTGCTCTCTGAGGTGTGGTAAGATTAAAGGGTTGCCGAAATCTTTACAGCAGCTACCACAAGTGGGAATAATAGAGTCAGGGCGATCGATAATACGTGCCTTGCCTAGGATAATTGATCCCTTCATGCACACACTAAGGAGAAAAAGAAGAGGAAGGTGAAAAGCGTGGCCTGGTTCATCTCAACTAGATGAACCTCTCAGTGTGAGGGTGGCTTAAAGCAGAGCATGGGATGCTGTTCCTCCTCTTCCCCCGAGGTCATGGAGCTCACACCAAGACCCCAGCTGCCAAATTGGCCTGCACCACAGGGATCCCCATTGTGCTGAGGTTTTGTGTTTAACCCTCCTCTTGCTTTAATATCCTATTTTTCTTGCAGCCAGGGTGGTGCCAGTGTGGTACTTGAGGATGTTCTATGCACCTCTGGGCAGTGCTAATAGGGACCCCCCCCCCCCCGCCTTTTCACGCCCTACTTCCAGTTGTCCAGTATATATCTGAGCATGGCTGGATCCATGCCTCCATCTATGCCTCTTATACCTAAAAGATGTTCAGGAACAGCAATTGTTGCTGTTTTCAAACAACGCTCTCCAGCTGCTGCCAGAAAATCACCAGAGATCAAAGGCATTTTGGAGCCAGTGATTTAGTGCTGCAGTAAGAAAAGAGTTTTCTTGGCACCAAGGCAACTTTCAGCAACTTGAAAGAGCAGTGCAGAGAAATGTTACAGGATCTTAAAACGTTTCTTCCTTCAGCACCATTCTGCTTCAAAGGGGTATTGCATCCTGGCATATCCCCGTGGTGTGTTGGGGAACAGGCACCGGGAGCAGAGTTTTTGGAGTAGGGTACCCACTGCAGGTCAGGGACAGCAGGGAAGCCATGTGCAGCTTACCCGTGGACAGGCAGCCCTACCCTCAGGGGCTGCCCAAGCAAACACAGCATTCCTTTCATGTGGTGAAGGCAGGAGCATCCAAAGTGTCAGAGCTGCCATCATCCTGCTGTTGGTTGCCCATGCATTTGCAAGACCAAAGAGAGAGATTGTGCTAAGTGAGGCCTTGGATTTAGCTGCCCTGTGAGTGTTGAATCTCAAGGGTCTGGCAAACAGTGAAGAGCGCGAGGTCTCAGCTTTCCAAGGACAGCTGGAGAGCTGGTCCCAGCGCATCCGCACGTAGCAGCACATGGGGCTCCCAGCAGGGCTGTCGCTGTGCGGTGTGAAGCTCCCAGCACTCGCAGTCTGGGAGCAGACGCAGGCCTTGGCTGCCTGCCTGAAAGCTTTCATGTCTGTGTTTTAGATCCAGACTTCCTTCTGAGTTGCTCCAGAGGGGGAAAAAGTAAACAAAAAGCATTCCCAATAACCTAATTCCTCTGTCAATGGCCAATTTTCTGCCATCTCTTGCATGTGAGAGAGGCGGAGAGGAAATGTGAATGGGGAGCACAACAGCCTTCTTGTCTGCCCTCTGTGCCTGGGGGGAGCCAGAGGGAGCTGAGGGACTCTCCATCAGCCCAGACGCTCTATTCTGTGTAGGAACAAGTGCAGGAAGCACAGAGGTGAGCCCAGGAGTTCCTCAGCGTCTTCTTTCCTTTCAGGGTAGCGTTCTAATTGTCTTGAAAACGAGGTTATTTCTTCTCCATGTTGAGCAGAGCAAGCTGTTCAACCACAATCTGGCCTTGTCTGGGAGGTTGTTACAAAAGCTGACCAGGGCTCAGTGCCTGGGGCTCCTGGAGCTGGCTTTATCTTTTTTGAGGAAGAATTAAGATGGGGTATATATTTAAAAAAAAAAAAAAAAGAGGTGGAAATTAACTATTGCCGTGGAGTCCTCTAGTGGTGAATATTTCACAAACTATCCAAGTATGCTCCCAGATGAACTCGACCTCCCATTTCTTTTCTTTTCTTTTCTTTTTTTTTTTTTTTTTTTTTTTTTTTTTTTTTTTGCTAAGTAAAACCACATTTCCATAAAAATGCAAAGAAAAACAAAACAAAACAACCGCAAAAAAAACCCATCAAATAAACATCCAAACTCAATGCAACTGTTTTAACCACGTACAAATGGCCTCAAAGGTAGGGATCCAAACTCAAACAAACCCATCTTCTTTCCCACTATCCCTCAGTCACTCCCTTCCCAGTAGCATTTTCCACCCAGGGCTAGATGATGCTCTTCCAAATGTGTGGCCTGCAGCCCTGCATGCGTTAGAAAATTCAGGTGAGTGCCCATTCCGTTTCTGTTGTTACTGCTGCTCAGAGGAAGGACTGAAGAGCCCATGGAGTTGAAACATCACCATGCCTTTGCCAAAAACATTTTCTGTTTTAAAATCCAGACGAATCTGCCTGAGTGGTTTAGCATTACAGTGTTAAGGAGCATGGGCCAGCTTGGTCTCCATCAGCTGTGGTGATGAGTTGAGGTGAGCAGCTGAGTTCAGATGAGATTTAGAACTGAACAGTTCATGGTTCACGTCACCACTCTTTTCTGTCTCCTTTCTCCTGTGTTCCTCCCAAGCTTCATTTCTGTTCTCATGTCCCCAGAGATGTGGCCTTAGTGAAATCCGTACCCATCTATGAACAAAATGATGTTTCCAGCAATTTGAATATGCAACAGATGAAAAAAACCCAAGGTTACCTGCTCTGAGCTTATTCCACTAAAGAGAAAGGCACCAATCTTAACTGGATATTTCTCTTCCTAATGAGGCAATCACGTCCATGCCCCATTCTCTTCCTTCAGGCCTGAGTTTTCTCAGCTGTCATTCAGGTTTTTCATTAGAACCATGGAAAAAATCTTACAGAGGTTTAAGGCTTCGTTACAAAATATGCTCTCAGATGTTGCAACCCAATAACTGAGCTCTGTTTCTTTCATGAGAAGCTTTTATTTTTTTTTCCTCTTTCCCTCTAGGTTATCACCCACAAAAAAATGCCCTTTTAGTTTCATCTTCTGCATTGGGATGGCTGTATTAGCACCTGCTGAAGACAACCTGTTTGTCATTGCCAGGCTACGTAATTTAAGCAGTAGTAAAATAATAATAATAGTAATAATAATAATAAAAAAGAAGCACAGAATTGCAAGCAGATGTGTGATTGCTGCCTTTTGTGCAGCACACAGAAACAACATGCAGTTGCAGAGTCACATAATAACCTAAACTGGCAGCGACCACAGGTTGTCACTGTGCCCCATATGCTGCTCAGCACAGCCCCAGCCTGAGCAGGTGCAAAGGGACAGGAGATTCCTCCACCTCTTCTGCCTTTCAGTGCAACGTGGCATTATACATTCAGATCATTAATATGATGTTTCATCTTTTCATACAGTCAGACCGCTCTCTCATTCCTGAGCTCTTCCGGCAGAAAGCTTCACCATTTGGTATGTATTTGAATTTACGAAGTCTGTTCCCACTGATTTCCTTTAATTATTTTCCTCCAGGCTCGGTATCCCACCAGTAACCACTGACACATCCTTGAGTATTTCTGCTGAGGAAAGGAGGCTTTAAGCTTATCTCTGCCAAGTGCTTCACAGGGCCCAGGTGCTCGTTGGTGTCGCTGTTAATTAGACTGATTTGGGGAGTGCTTACTGTAAACTTAAGCAGAGCTGCCAGCCACATATCAGTCCTGCCTGCCTGCATTAATTTAGACAACCCCTCGTGTCCAAATCAATAGTCGTATGTACTGGTAAATAATAATGCTTTCATAAAGCTGAAGTAATAGAGATTGAGAGTGTTGTTTCAGTTAAAGAACTGAGCCCCTGGGGTCTACTGTTTGGCTCTTGTTTTTGCTGTGTCCCATAGGAGGATTTGAAAGTGCTTTCAGAGTGGCTTTTCACTAGGGATTAACAAACAGACCAGTGCTGGGGCCCCTGGAGAGCAGATATTGTTGAGTTTGAGTGGGAAAGTTCTCTTTTTCTTCTTTCTCTGTCTTCTTCACACCAGGGAAAATTGTGGAGAAAATAAAGTACAGTATTCAGGAAACCTTTCTTCTATTTTATGCTAAATTTCAGCGACTGATTCTAAATTCTGTTATTTAAAATTTTCTGGAGTTTAAACTTCTCCTTTGCTTTTATTTTTTTCAATAGAAGTTTCCTAACAAAGAGCATTGTGTGCATTTTCATTTAATTTCACTGCAAAAATGGTTTGCTGCACATTTCTCACTAGATGTGTTGCTTCCTTTGTACAGATGCAAAGATTAAGCTTCAGGAAAGGCGACTGCTCAGATGCCAATAACTGACGTGCCAGAACAGGTAGGTTAAAAGAGAACCTCTGGGATAACACATTTTTTCAGGTGAACAAGTTCGTTTTTAAGCCCAGGATGAAACGTAGCTGCTGACACACAGAGCACGTGCCTTCCACACCGTGCGGAGAAGCAGGGTGAAACCTGGTTCTCCGAGTGCTGGGTTTGAGGTGAATTGTAGTGGGTATCTCCAGCAGCTCCTGGTGTGTCTTGTTTTTCCAAAAGGGATCAGAAAAACCTGGGACATGAATAGCACAGGAAAGCCATGCTCATACAGGGTAGAAAATGCTTTCTGTCTTTTGATGGGTTTTCAGAGGCACCAGCTGAGGCAGCATTTAGAGCAGAGTCCAACCATCACCTTCTTTTAGAAGCAACCCCTCCTTCCTTCTAGGAATGACAGTTTCCAGACTTTGTCATTTTGTATTTTGCTGTCACCTCGACCTGACTCATACTTCCTGGGTGGTGTCCCGTAATCAGAGTGGGACCTTTACTGCAGATGACTGCTTAGATACTTCCATAGTAAACAAACAGTAGGAGACAATAGTAGACAAACCAGAGACATTAGAAGAGTGGTCTGGGGGCTCAGTGGGAGGACTGTGACTTCTCTTTATCTCCATATCATCTCACCTGACTTCATGCCTTGGAAGCTGTGCTGGGATGGTGCTCTGCCATAATAAGCAAAAACGTGGAGCTTGCATTATCTTTAGAAACCACACCAGCAGATGCTTGATCTGTTTGCAGCTCTGAATTTATTATCAGAAAAGACTCCACGCATCTCCAATTCATATAAATGATAAGAACTGTTTGTTTCTAATGCCTCACTGTAACTGCAGCCTGTGTGCATCCTGAAATGGCTCCCGAAGGGGAGTGCAGCCAGGCAGGGATGGGGGAGAGGAGCTTGTGCTGCTGTGTAGAGTGCTAATCAGAAATATTTGAGGCCTGACTCCCAGGTGTTGAGGAAGGCATATGGCAAGGCTGTACCCTAATCCCCAAACACTGCATGTAGAGGGTGCTGCATCATGCATGGGGCTGCTCCATCCCACACATGTGATCCCAGGAGCCAGCACTGTGCTGATGATCAGAGGGCTGGAAGCTCAAGCTTCTCCAGACTCTGCTCTGTATTAATTACTTACTATGTATGTCTTGTGTAATTAAAAGCCAGAGCATTTCCTCCCATCCTCAGCGCAGAGGCGCCGTGCTGCTGTTGTAAACACACTTGAGATTGAAGCAAGGCATTTTGCTTCCTGAGCTCTTTTCTTTTATTTCATGTTAAATGCTGGCAGCAGGCACTACCTCCACTTGGCAGGGGCAGGGGGTTTGTATTAATTATATGTTGTTATGGAAACAGCACATCAAACTTAGATTGATGTTTCCGGGGGAGGGAGGGAAGGAGCTACTTGTAATGGAGAGGTTTGTGGATAATTTGTTGGGACAAGAGTTTGCCAGTTTGGGTTTTTGTAAAATTGCTTGAGCCCAGAAACCTCTCTTGGGTTCGTCTGTCCTTTCCCTTCCTGTGGCTGATGATTGCTGTCTGCATCAATCCATGACCCTGAGTCCTTGAAAAGCCCCAGTTTGTCAGTAGATCAAATAATAATGTTCCCCTCTAAGAGTTCTGTACATGCAACTTGAACAAGACAGAATTAACACTGAACTTACAAAATCATGGTTGAGTGACGTGTAAGGCAGAAACTGGAGCTCTATCCCTGGTGAAAAATGGGTGATTTGACCCTTTGCAAGAGGAAATATAAGAGTAATACTTACAGATATCCCTGATGCCCTCTCTTGGTTATGCAGTGGCTTAAATCTGTTATTTATCAAGCTGAAGCTATGAAACATAGTCATCCAAGAGCAGCCATTCAAAGTATGCTTGGATGAGACCTGCCTACTCTTTTCTGAGTTGTATTCCATGTATGTAAGCTGAGATGTTTCAGCATCAGCAGTTGATTAGATCATTTTTAGATCATTATTTCCATCTGCTTTGGGAATTTCATGGAGGAAGGAAAGGAACATAGAGACACTTTATCCATGTCCTCTAGAAGAGGTGTTTCCTTTCCACACATCAAGCTTTAAATCTGCCCTGAGCTTATGCTCAGGGGCACAATGGAGCTAGAGTGCATCTGGGATTGTAGCATGGCACCAAATTATCTTTCATGCAGCCCAGAGTAAATGGTGGAGTAAATATTTTCTAAATAGGCCCAAAAGACAAAAGGTAAGAAAAAAGAACATTATGGTAGTAATTTTTCCTATTTTGTGGATGAAACTGCTCAGGAAATGACTCTAGCTGAGTTCTGTAAGGTTTTGGAGGTCTGTGTTTTATGTGATGGCAGTCATCCAGCATTTCAGGACAGGAACTCATCCGCCTGGCTTTGATTTTACATATTTTGTCAGGCTGAAGTCAAAATTTGAAACCCAGTGTGCACCCAGACCTATATGAGGCTCAGATCCATCCCTCAGAAGGTCCCTAACTTGAGTAGCTGCTTCTGAGAGAGGCGGTAGCTAACTAGTGTGCATTATCAAGAGATAAACACATCTTGTAATCATATCATCCATCCATTTTTATCCCTACTTGCACAGTTTGAATGAAGATCAGCCATGCCACTTGTCAATTAAGGAAGAGCAGATTCATAGTCTAATAAATGTCGTGACTGCCATGTAAACTCTAATAGGTGGACGTGACCACTAACTTTGCATTAACAACTCCAAAAGGGTCTGGTGGTCTTATCAGATCATGCTCTTTTAATCAGCCTAACCCTCAATGCACTCAAAATTTCCACCCAGCATTACAGCCAGTACCCCTCTGCTTTTACTAACGCTGAAAACTTCTGACTTAATAGTAAAAACGGGCTGGGGGCTTTGTCTTCCAACCTTATTCAATAATGCTATAGGCATGAGTGGGTTGTAAAAGCTCTTTTTCTTCAAGATATAAGACAGTTCTCTGCCAGAAGCAGATCAAACATCTTTATGACGTCCCAGTGTAAAAAACAATTGAAAAGGATTGTCGTAAAGGGAAGCATGTCAGTTGTGAACTTTACTGAATTGAGCCTAATGTAAAATTCATGCTGAAGTGTCACAAATGAAGGGCAGTTTATTAATCCAACCTATCTGGAACTGGTAGGCACAGGTCATGGTACATTAAGATCCTATGAATGTTCTTCAGGCTCCTTTGGGGCTCCCTGTTCAGGACACCTCTGTGAGTGCAGCATGATCCATAGAGGTCTGCTGGACCAGAAGCAGCCTCTTCTTCCTCTCCCTCCCGTGTATCTTCTCTTACTTTTCACACAGTGGATGCACTGGGGCTAAGTGAAGACTGAGGACTTTGCCATCTGACTGATGGAAGTGCAACACCAAGCTAACTGTGTCACGCTACCGTATTCCACTCGTGATCAGAAAGCATTTTATTTCTTCATTACAGTTTGTATGTTCCCAGGCTAAATTTCCTGCCAGTGGAGAGGCTGCAGGGAGGATTAGGTTCTCAGGCTTCTTTTTCACATGCTTTCACAATTTTTCAATGCCTTATTTTCCCCACACAGAGCAGTAAAATGTATTTCAGCTGGTGTGCACAGAAGAACGATTCAAATGTTGAGAAAGCTTCAATGTGCCTACAGAACACAATGGGTTTTTCAGTACAGCAACCTTTCGGAAACAACAACACCCTGAAGAAGCAGTGATACGGGACCAATACCTTCTGAAGGGGTGGAGAGAAGGAGGAATTAAAATGGGTTGAATCAGAAGTGAATCCAGCTGCCTTCATCATCTTCTGGTGCTAGTGGGTAGCACTCAAGGCAGGCTGTGATCAGGCAAATAGGTCTAGCCAGGAAGTGTTAAGATTGGGAAAAGCACAGTGATATGACCTAGTACAACCCCAACCCATCCCCACTGTGCCCACTAACCATGTCCATCAGTGCCGATCTCCATGGCTCTTGAATACCTCCAGGAATGGTGACAACACTCTTTCCGAGAAGGATTTTTTCCTAATGTCCAACCTGAACCTCCCACAACTTGAGGCCATCACTTCTCATCCTATTTCTCTTACCTGGGAGCAGAGACTGAGCCCACCTCACCCCAAGCTCCTTCCAGGGAGCTGTAGAGAGAGTGATACGGTCTCCCCTGAACCTCTTCTCCAGACTGAACCATCCCACAGCACGTTGGCTGTCGACAAAGGGATGTAGGCTAATGACATCAAACCCCTTGAGACGAGGACAAATTCCTGCTCCATGAGATGAAAACCACCTTTGAGTTTTAGGCTAATATTGCAGTTTACTTCTTCAGGATTTCCCCAGAATTGTGTGGTTGTTAGGAAGGCTGTTTGCCTGCTCCAGCTCTTTGGTTTGGTCGCCCACGAGGTGGCAGTCGCCACCAGCACATCACTCATGTGCTGTCACGGGCCCGGCTCCGCCGAGGGAAGGATGGAGAGGGGGAGGATGGAAAAGACACCTGCTTTCCATAGGGTGCCTCCCTGTGCCCGATCCCAGAGCCTCTCCTCTCTCGTGATTTCAGTGTAGTTTTACCATAAACAGAGCCATTCCCCCCCCCTCAAATTGCAGCGGTGAAACAGAGGGGATACCAGAGCCCCTCCAGGTAGAATTTGTTTTTCCTCTGCGTCCACGTTTTTGCTATTGGGAAAATCCTTCCAAATCTAGCATGGCTGTTGGAAATGGAAATGGGTATCTCTGTATAAACCAGCTATCAGCTTGCTGCCTTCTGCAGGGGTGCCAGAGGAGCAGTGAGGTGCCAGGGCAGCAAGCTGAAGCTGCAGTGCCCATCGCTCCCTTGGAAGCCTCTGATTTGCTCAAAAATACACGAAAGCATCTCTGGGTTAGAGCATTTTAGACTTTGTGGTGTAGGAGTTGCAGTTTCAGGATTTCTTTGTAGACTGTGATTTGAGAAGCGTTTTCTAGTGGGCAAATTGGCCACATAAATAAGAAAAACACATGATAATTTAGGTAGCAACATTAATTAGCTGATTAGTTCCACTCAGATAAATGTGTGCAACTTAGAGTGGAACATTCAATAAAGCTGTAGCTCAGGCTCTGACGAGATTTCTGTATCACTAAAAAATGTGCTAACAGTTCTTAAGGAAAGGTCTAGTAAATTGCCTCCAAAGTACAGGAAATTGGCTTAGCTCCTTCTGTGTAATATTTGTATTAAGAAGCACATCACAGGCAATAGGGCTGAGAAGAGTCACTGAGGTCTGAAATACGTGGACTCTCATAGCAGCAATATTACCAGCACCTCTAGGAGAACCTATGGGGCTTAATTTTGCTACAGACTCTCAGGAGAACCATAAGAAATTGCTTTATGAGTTGAAATACCCAGGCTATTATACTCATAATTTGATACTGCAACCCCAGTTACTTGTGTTTCTGCAAATCAGTCTCTCTTTTCTGTCTGCAGTCTTTCTCCACTCTCTGCAATACAGTCCTTTGAAGAAGAGGCTAAGTTTTGCTAGTGGCACAGCATACCGGGATGAGGTATTTCAGGACACCCGTTTCAGAATATAGGTAGCAATAACAGAAATAAATCACGGTCTGGGTTGTCCTATAGTGCTGATTTGTGACTTTGCAGAAGTTGCTGTAGTTGAATTGTTGGGCTTCTCCCCATCTCATCCTTATTAGCATCCAGCTGTATTCAGCTTGGTCACGTGCAATGGCCAACAACATTTCTTAGTCCTCTAGCTGATGTGTCTGTGCCATGATACCTTTAATCAGGGTGGTGGGTTTAAGTGCCGCGAGGAAAACACGCACTCAGCACACAGATGTGGGATAAGCGGAATTATCCCATTGTTAGTTACCTCCAACAGCTTTCAGCATTAGCTGTACTCCCACAAAGCCTTTTTTTGTAGAAGAGCATCAGCATATGGGTTGGCACTTCCCTCCCAGTTAGTGTCTAAATATTAACTACGTTGTATTGTCTTCCTCTCTCATTTGAGCTGCAGAAGAGATGAGGTAGTGCCTGAGTGCTTCCTCCAGGGGATATTTAAATTCAGATAACTTTTCTTATTGTTCTTTTCCCCTGATTCCTTAATCTAACATCAAATTCAAGTTAATGTGCAGTTTCCAAGGCTAACTCAGTTTTGATCGAGTTGTGTTAACTTTGAAAAGCTGACTGGGTCCAGCTTAAAATGGATGCACTTAGAGGAGGATGAAAGGCCTTTTTTATCAGTGTTGAAGGAAGTAGTTCAAAAGCAGAAATGGTTTCTTTCTGAAGACAAAGAAGCTCTTTCTTAACTCTCCTCCAGCCATGAAAGAGATCTTTTGCAGCTAACTGCCCATCAGAGGAGAATTTGATGAACTAGAGATGAAGTGGTGGTATATTGGGAATTTTATTACTATCGCCGCAATAAAGGAAATTTAACGTATGTGTATGCCCCTTCACACTCTCCAAACACTCTCCTACTTTGGTCTTATTTTGAACTGTCTTTTTCTTCCCCTCTTTGGAAGCCAAACAACAGTTTTCCTGTCTAGCTGGACAGAGTGAACTACTGGCCTTCTTGTTACCGTCTCATACCGTTAATAACCTTAGAAAGCATTGTGGAGAGAGAGAGAAACTGAGAGAGATAAATTCCTCATCCCAATTCTACTAGCTGTTTAGGCCATCAGGATTACAGACTTAATTATGAGACAAAACCTTTTTGCACAAGTAAGACGATTATTGGTGGAAAGAGCTTTTTAGAAGGGCTGTATCTCCAGTGAATTGATTCCATCGCTTCCTAAATGAATATTTAATTGTCGCCTATTAAGATGCTCATTGTCTGTGAAGCAGTCCATACTGCCGTTGCTGGGTTTCCAGCCAGTGAGACTGGTGACATGTTAGATTATAGCAATAGATCATGCCTATGCTGGAGTGCCCAGCTATAAAAATGACAGAAATTCGTCAGGAAAACAGTTTGGGCTTTGCTGATATTCATAAGATAAGGATGTTTAAAACAGTGGTACTAGATAAGGCTGACTTGAATTCCTGCTTGTCCTGCTTGAGAAAAAGCTCCCTTAGAACTCCCTGGTTGTTTCAACATGAGGCCTCAGAGTTCTCTTCAGTGGTCTTACATAAGATTCCCTTATCTAAATGGATTCAAAACTGGGAAGAGACAACACACACACACACACGCACACACACACAGAGCAGCACATAAGCATATGAAGCATGTTCATATAAATTATTAAAAGCAATATTACAGCAAAGTTGGCAGAAATATAACGTACATAATTGGCACCAGCGGGCTGCATGTGTCAGAGAAAAATAACCAGAAATTAAACGGATATCAGAGCAAATCCAAAGTGGTTTCTTGGTTTGACAAGTGAATTTCAAAGCAGGAGGGTGTGAAAAACTCCTTTATTATTAACCCTTTTGAGCCACAGCCACATAGAACTACCCATACTCTGTGCCTGTAACCCTTCTTCAGTGCAGTTATCTGGTCTGCAATCAGAAATATATTGGCCTGCTAATGAGCTGCATGGTGTGATTCAGTATGATGGTTTAAGCACACGTGCATCAAGCGTATTTGTATTCTCCTAAACCTTCGGGAGTTCAGAGCAGGGTGCTGTGTTTTCATCACATTTTGCATTCTTTGTTTTGAATTTCTGCACTCAGGCTTGTCAAAGACAGCTCCTGGCCTTCCTTGAGCTGCTGATGCTCATTAGCATTGTGAGATACCTCTGAACTCCTTGAGGTGGAGCTGCTAAAGATTCTCCATGACAGTGTGTCACTGGTTTCAGCTGAACAAGGCTAATACTCAGCCACTCATTCCTAATCTGCGCAGTGACTCATCCACTCTCAGCTCTGATGTTTGTTTTTTACTATACTTCCTCCCCACCCTTTATGCTTTTCTTCCTCTTTATCATCCTCTTTCATCACAGCCATGTGGCACCTGGAAACAAGACCTGCAGCATGGGCAGCTCCTCTGGGGATGTAGGGCCGCAATGGGTTCTTCAGTGAGGGTGAACAAAATGCTGAATGTGAGCACCTGCTGTGAAGCAATGGCAAATGGGTTAGGGCAGAAAGTAATAACAAGTGAAATTCAGTTTACTGAATCTAGACCTAATTTTCCACTATGGCAACCTGATGATGAAAAATCAGGAGGAGTGCAGGCAGGACGTAGAGAAGTGGCTTGACACATTGAGAAAACACCATGTAATTGGAATTCATAGAAAGCTCTGTTTAGTTCATCAAACAGAAGAGCAAAAGGTGACTTAACTTGGGTGTATAAATACATTTATAAGCATAAGATAGTTAGTGTTAAAAGGCTCTTTAATCTAGTGCAGAAAGGCTCAGCAAGACTCAACGGCTGCAAGCTGAAGCAAGACAAATTCAAATGAGCAATTAGGCATACATTTGATAATGGGGACAATTAACCACTGTAACAAACTACCAAGGGAATCTGTACTTTCTTCATCAGAAGATCCCTTCAGTTCCCAGACCAGATGCCTGGACAGGCTAGCCAGGACAAATGCTGGTACTCAACAGAAGTACCAGAGTTGAATTCAATGGTCTGTGACCTACAGGGGCTTAGAGAGTTTGAGCTAATGGTGCTTTCTGTTTTTAGTTAAGGACCTAGGGATCTTCCTCTCTCCTAGTTTTATAGCTGATGTGTGTTAAATGGCACTGAGGAACTTGTTTAGGATGAGCACACATGACCTTGAATGACAAGACTCAGACAAAAGGGCAAATTCCCCCCCTATTTCAGCTGCCTGTCTGGGTGACAGATTTTGAGGTAACTGAGCCCAATAGCAAAGGCATGAAGGAATAGCAAAGGTTCCTTCCACTGCTGTTTTCAGTCAGACACAGTACAGGCAAAATCATCTCATCCTTCTTGATCTGAATTTGCATGATAACAGATTGTATCCATTTATCATCTCAATATACTTCACTCTTCTGATACATTTATTTAATGTATTTAATTCCTTTTGACGTGTGAACAGTGAAAAAGCATCCTGATATGGGCTCTGAGTGCTCTGTCAATTATTTAAAATTACACCCAGAGCGCAATTGTAATCTGCTTATCTCACCTTTCCAGCAACTGCTTGTTTTTAAAGATAACTATCCCTTTGCTTCTCTTCAGATCCTCTTCCTGATCCTGAAAGACCAGAGGAAGTCCAAGTGCTGGGAGAGTGCCCAAGGCATTAGTAGCCCTGGCTTCCAAAGCTGGGAGGGAGGATTTTAGGGGGTTCAGATTTTCCCTGCAGAAGGCTCTTGAATACACCATTCTCCTTTACAGGGTTATGCATCTATGTCAGAGCCAGCTCCAACTAAGACAAGTTACCACGGGAAGGTGGTTTTCCAGAGGATGTGAAAATTAGAAACCAAATCTTTGCTTCACAAGTGTTTTCCTAGACCCTAATTCTGCTCCCAAGTATAGTTGGTAAGGGACTGACCTAGAATACGGAGAGCAATCAGTGTTGTGAGGATACTTCTCCCAGCTCCTTTTCATGCACTGCAGCCTTTGGGAGCCTTCTTTCTTCTTATGTATCACCCAGCTGAAGCATCTCACTGTCCCCTTGAAATCCTGCCCGTGCCATCCCTCCTACATACACACTTTGATTTTGCATGCAGGTGGGAACTGGAGAAGAGAAAGGCAAAACTATGGGATTGAGGAGGTGGAGATCAGAGGTATGGATGAAATGCAAGGTTGAAGTGTTCCCTCTGCTCTGGAGCAGTACATCAGTTTCCAAGCTTAAAAAAGGAGAATATACTCTCCCAGCCAGGGCCAGGGAAGAACTCTTCCCATTCCCTAACCCAGTAGCATAGTTAATGGCAGCCTCTGCTACATTCATATACATGTACTTATTAATTAAAAATACATAGGCTGCAGTTTGAAGTTAAACTGACATATTTAATAACATCTTTCAGAGTTTGCTAATGCTCAACGAGAACTTGATAGTCATAATAAGTTTGCATAATAAAAAACTTCGGTCCTAATGTTAAAGTACGGCACGTTACGCAACATACATACAGATGAAGGAAAGAGGAAACCTCTGCATAATTTGTTCCTCTGCCTTTCTAGCTGCAGCAGCAGTGCCATTAGTCAGGTGCACTTCATTTCCAATCTGTGCAACTGCAGAAGCAGCATTTATTTGTGCCACTGGGTTATGTGTGCATTCAAGTATCTGCATAACTTGATGGGAGAGTGTACAAAGGAAGAAGAGTGCGTGAATCTTCACCTATGCCTTTGGATGTGTTTTCACATATGTTTCTGGCAAATCTTGTATTATATGCAAAAAGACAGAGGTAGATTATCAGAACTGGATCTTAAAATTGGGCTCCCAGGGTTTGTGTGAATATGAAAGTCAATTCTAATTTAGGCGGGTTAGGAACTGCAATGAATTTTCAGTGGGCTGAAGTTAACAGCAGTAAGGTCTCCTCTTATCCCCAAATCATAACACTTCTACACATGTACTGTTCACAGCCATTTGGAAATGAATAACTCGATGCGAAGACAGAAATATGCAGCTTAAATAAATTATATATTTTTTCATTGTTAAGGGAATCCTATTTTCACCCTATTTCAATATTTATGCATTCATCTCGGCTCAGGTACTTGAGAAACCAGCATTGGTTTCTGCTTCATCTCAGTTTTAGAGTCAGAGCCTCATTGTTTTGGGTAACTGGTTCCCCAAACCAGAGCAGAATGCTTCTCTTACATTGCTTGTATGTGATTCCTGACATTAAAGGTTGCTATGGCATTTATAAAACAAGAGGCTTTCACTAGCTATTAAACTTTCAGAAAAATCTAGGGAGTTTTCATTCTTTGATGGGTAATGATGTGTTCTAAAACACTTAGTGAAGAGTTCTCCCTTGACAGAGTAAATAATATTTTATATTAAAGGAAAATCCTCCAAAGCTTTTGTCTTTCCCATGTTTATTAAATCTTAAACAAAATATGAGCCTTATAGTATTTTTTATGGCTCGGTTTAACAAGAACTACTGTTTTCTTTTAACTAAATGCTTTTGTTGCATTGCATACTAATAAAAATAAAGACATAAAAAGCGTCAGTGCTATACAGTATTTTCTCCTTTGTTCCCATATGCTGTGAGGTCTCCTGTCTGCAGTGAAGATGAATTCACCATGCGTAGAAAAAATAAAGAAGTTCACACTTTAGAATAAGAGATATATTTTGAAAAGGCTTGTGTTGACCTCTGCTATGAGGAGCAGGGCAGCTTTCTATCTGTTCCCCAGTCTGAGGCCTTGCTTTTCCTCTCTGATTGTGCTGGTGCTGCAGATCTCAATTTCTCACTGTGGATTCCATCCCGGTGCATCTTCCTGAGGGAGTTCTGCATGACTCCCATGCAGAGTGGGCTCGTGGCAGTCTGCTGCTAGGCTCCATAAAGCAGGGCAGCTTAATCCCCCATTCAAAAAACACTCTGTGCACCTACAACGAAGACCCAACACAAAAGAATATGCTCTCAGCATACCCTTGGAGCTCCTTTGGTGTTGGAAGTTTTGATTGTCTGAGTGAATGAGTGGGGATGCCAGGATAAAATTGGGATTGGGACACCTAATGATAAAATCATAGAATCATGGAATCATTAAGGCTGGAAAAGACCTCTGAGATCATTGAGTCTGTCAACCCATCCCCACCATACCCACTAACCACATCCCTCAGTGCCATGTATTCTCTTTACTTGAAAACCTCCAGGAACAGTGACTCTACCACTTCCCTGGGCAGCCAGCTCCAGTGCCTCAATCCCAAGCAGTTAGAAGTTACAGAAAAGGAGCTGTGGGGAAGATGACAGTGTGCCTCAGCTCTCTGGGCATTGGCGTTTTGGGAATGCCATGTCCAAGAATTGAGTTTTGCATTTATTCTTAAGTGACGCAAGGCTTGGTAGCATCTTTCTGCATCTTTGTTTTTTTTACACAGGCTACATATATGAAGGAACCAGGTCTTCTCAGCACGACAACGCCACCCACCTGTAACTCACCCTATTTCACAGCCTCCAAGGGTGCTTTCTGTGAGCGACAGAAAGAAGAATGGGGTGGATGGACCTAGCGATGAGAAAGCTGTATCTCCTGAAGAGATAAGAAGTATCTTAATGGCAGAGCCGCTGAGGTGAGTGAAGAGGAAAGAAGGAAACTGGTATTTGGATTTCTTCCTTCTGGGTCAATAACCTGAGACTAAATAGCCCCTCGCACCTTTTGCGCCAGGAACTGTTCAGCGTGTCAGGATGGGAATTTAAGGATATTAAACTCAGCTCCTAGTGCAATTACTATGCAGATGGTGGAAAATAAGTGCTGGCAGATTTAGTGTGGGTGCTTGGTGAAGCTTATATCTATAGAAGAGGCAATGGGCAAACACTGAAGAGGAAATTTCAATTTCTTCACGGCTCTGGAAGACCTGAGATAATCAAAAATATTCATAGAGGGGCTGTTTAGATTCTTCTTTTAGAGAGAAACTCTGTAAGCTGCTAGTCCCTCTCTGTTTTGCTGTCATGTACAGGTTATCTGCAAAGGGCAGATAATAGTCTAGGGGTTTATTTGCTGATTCACAGAGCGTGCTGTTGGAAAAGCATTCCTCGCTGCCCTGAGCTGCCCTGGTTATTTCTCACATACCCTACTCTGAAGCCATAGTGCTGCTGCTCCAGTCCCTTGGTCTGGCAGCATCTCTTGTCATTTGGGGACAGCCCTCAGTGCCAGCCCCCTCCTGACCAGCCCCGTTTTCCCAAACGTTATTACTGGCCAGGCTGAGCTGAACCTGCTGCGGATCAGTCATCAGGCATAATAACCTTTCAGAATCCTGATTTGAATCTAGATCTAGGACATTATGCAAATTCCTATTTCTCCTACTATCATATATTCATCTCAGCTGTAGTTGTTTCTTATTTTGATTTCCCACTTCTCTGAAGAAAAGGTTGCAAACCTCCCATTTAGACAGTGTTTCACAAAGGACTGAATTTTTCTTTTCTATTTACTTCTAGACCAAAGCAGCCTTGGTAGGCAGCCTGACAGCAGGAGCTAGTCCCTGCATGAGCACTGTGACTAATGAATAAATATTCTGTTTAAGATATAACATTTTTCAGTGCTGATTAAGCTGAGCTGAAATGATGGATACTGGCTCTTGGAAACTGCTATTGGAGAAAGCAACACAAGCTGAATTTTGTGATGTGCTTTAGAACTGGGCCTTAGTAGCTGAGTGGTAACAGCACCATCTACTATTTAAGCTCTTTGTAACCCTGCATGGTGAAGTCACTGCAGAAGCACGTGGGAGTTGTTCAGTGGCCACAGTGGGCAGAAAATCCATCAAAGCCCAGTCACACTTAAGACTGAAAACCAGGCTTGGTGGCAGCATAAAATCATGAAGGGGAGAAATAAAATCTGCTTAATCTCTCAGAGAAAACAACAGTGGTGATTCAATGCAGACATGATACCATGCAGCAGTGGCTTCATCTGTTTGACAGTGTAGAGTGAGAGGAGTTTTAGAGCTCTGCAGAAATGACCCGTGTGAGTGAGAGTGCTAGAAAAGGCATGGCCAGTGACAGTTCACAGAATGGGCAGGGGTTGGATACAATTCCCCCCTCCCATCCCAAGAAGGGACAGCTTAGGAGTAGGAAACAGATCGTGGCCTCTATCTGCCACTCAGTGATGGCTCTATAGACCGATCAGTGCAAAAGAGGGATGTTCCACACACACAGAGCTGGTTCTTCTCCACTGACCTCTTTTTTGCCTTGGAGGGAATTTTCAGATTTTTATATTGCTGCACTGGAACTAATGAGAGCAGCCTGACCAAGCTGCCAGAATGAATCAGGGGTATAATGCCATGCTGATATTTTAAGTTACAGTCTATTATTTTTTTTTAAACTTTAAATTGGTTGAAATCCGATTTTGTGTCTCATTTTTGCACTCAGTGGGGGAATTTTCTGGCAGTGTTTCAGTTTGAGAATTTGCTTCCTCAATTTCATACTTCTTCCAATCTTAAATCTGGAGGGAGGTCAATCTGGGCAATATTCCATTTGTGTGTGAAGAGAGATACAAACTGCTTCTCATTAGAGAAGAGGTGGAGTTTGGAACCTTGGATCTGAACACCTTGGGTTGCTGAAAATGAGCCTTTGCCCTCGGTTCTGCTCCAAACCTAGACCGGACTGGCTCCATCTTGCTCTACTCTGTAAGCTTTTCTTTTGAATGGCTTGGTTTGTAACTTCTGCAACCTTGTAGGAAAAAAAATCCACCACCATCATCAACAACAACAACAAAAAACCCCAATAACCAAAAAAAGCAAAAGCAAAAACAAAAAGAAACCACACCAGGAAATATCTGTTTTGTCAGTGTTCATCCATATCTACCTGGAGAAAGTACCATTTCAGCAAGTGCACCAACCACTGGGCACCTTTTCAACTGATTTATCAAAACAATTAAAGCTGTGTCTTGCTTACAAACATGCAAACACTTTTCCCAAGCTATATCCACTCCCACCAGGATTGCCAATATTTCCAGTAATGAAGTAAACCAGAAGCAATAACGGTCCTCCTGGGTGGCAACTTCTGACCCAAGAAAAGAATATTCCTTAACCACTTGAAGGTATGTTTTAATTCTGTTAAGGAAAAAAAATTCTAAGCTGAGTGAAGAAATCAGAGGACAAAGTTCCCCAAGGATTAAAGATGATGGATTTCACCTCAGTCCAGAAAAACATGAAAGATTAACGTTTAGTTGGGAGTTGGATCTTAAAATAAGATCTTTTTACTTCTAACATTTGTCTTCTCTTTAAAGTTTTGATATAACCTGAAGGAATGCAAGAATGAAAGCCTAAATATACCAAACTGACATAAGAAATATTTCACTTAATAAGTAAATTTATCTTGTGTGTGGACTCCAGCTTTTTCTTTCAACAGGCAAATAGAGAAAGCACCAGGGTTAGTGTTTTTTCTCCTATATCCTATGAAGTTTGTATAAGGAGTTGCCTCTCATTTATGTGTTGTAAATCTTCTGGTTTTTGGAAGGACGTTTTCTGCTCTTATGGATCAACTCTGAGTCAAGAGATTTCTATCAAAAAGGAAGACAGAATTTGGGAGGCTTCTTGCATAGGTTTAACTACCAGAAAAAGCCTATAATATCAGCTCCATCACTGCCTGATGGAGATAGACATCTATTTGCCATCCAGAAATTGCCACTATTTACCTTTGTTATTGATCCTGGGATACCAGAAATCTCTCTCTGTGGGGTTTTTTCTCTTCTTTTGACTAGATGGGGAAAGCTGTAGGTGTAGCCCTAATCCTAACCTGTTCATTATGTCTATATCGAGCAAGAAAATCAGTCCAATAGGAGTGGAAAAGTAGGAACAGCTGATGCTGAGGCTTTTCTACTGTGCTACATAAAGCCTGGGAATTTTATTTCAGGCTAGATCAAGCTGGTCCCATGTACCCAATGTCCCCATTGTACATGTGGTTCAATGTCTGAAGGACCAGACATCAGCTTGGTCATTATGTCTTATGACTGCCTTGAGGTTTGGAGCACATTTGCTGCAGTTGTGGAGTGGAGATTCTAGTTTAATTTTCTCCATAAGGAATCTAGGTCATGAGCAGCAAAACAGCTCTGCAAATGGAGCCAATGCATGGTAAATTGATGACTGGGAGATTTACTTCAAAATCCCGCTCCTGTTCTGAAGTACAATGTAGAGGCAGCTTTAATGTGACGTGTGGAAACAGTTCCCTTTGTCCTTCCAAATATAACTTGATTATTTTGTGTGTGTATGTGAAATATTTCCCATGAATGAGATTTCTTCCTTCTGAAGAGGTTTGTCAACCCACAAGGCCAGGAGCAAGAGCTGATGGAGGGTAATTTCAGCGTCCTGATGGGGAGGGGGGGAGCAGCCACAGTGGGTGAAATTTAGTAGCACTTTTGTAGTAAATGCATCATCCTTCTCCAAGGCTGCTGCTCCTGTGCTGTTGTATTTGTGGCCATTCCTCTGACTTCTCTGCAGGCAAGACTGGCTGACAAGCTGGCTCTGAAGAAGACAGCTTGATTTTCTCCCTGCTCCTTCAGCAGGGTGTTGTGCTGCTGCCGATGGTTGTCTGTCATTGTGAGACTATCCCAGTTGGTTTAAATCCTTACAAACTCTTTGACTCGTTGACCTGCTGCAACAGCTAATTCCACAGGGTGTCTGCAGTGTGCTAAAAAATAACAGCTTTCTTCACATCACTTCTAAATTATATGCCTTTTAGCTTCATAAAAATGTCTCCCTCTGCTCTGGAATGAGGGGAAAAGAGGAGCATTAGGTCAGGATTCACCACAGAGTTCATTTTATTCTTTAACTGCAAGCCACCCTTTAAAGTTGGAGCCTGCTTTCTTTAGAATTAAAGGCAAAACACCTACCGAACTGCAATGGGAAGAGTTTCAAGCTTTTACGTTTCTCCTTTCTGTGTTAAAATCAGTCCCAGCCTTTGTGATCTCTTTGCAAATAGAAACTTCTGCTCCCAAGGGAACTGCCACAAAAATCTGGCTGCAATCTGTTCACATGCTGACGAGTCCATGTGTTTGGAGATGCACTCCCAGTGCACAGCACAGCCAGAAAAATAGACTCCACTTCTCTGGTTTTCTTCTTCCTTCTGAATGCAGACATCTTCATTTGGTTACTATCAGAGACTCCTGAGTCTGTGCTGGCAGCGAGGCTTCAGGCAGAGACAAACAAAGGAGTTTTTGTTATCTCTCAGGATACCAAGAGTATTTATAGTTAATTCTCTAGAGCCAAACAGTGGCAAAAAAGTACAAGAAAAGCAAAGAAGTCTGTTCAGTCTTGCAAAGGCCTAGGCAGTCAGCTACCTGCTGACATTACCTGCATTCCATCAGTGTGCTTTCTGCTGTCATCTCCCTGTCCACTTGGCTGCCTCTCACTGTATTTTCTCCTCTTCTCTCCTTCTCACTGAAGTCAATGCAAAGATCCCCACCTATTTATTTCACAGAATAACAGTGAGGTGTGCATGTTCCACTGGGTTTTGTCCTGCATCACTCAGCCTTAGGGAGAGAGAACCAGACACGCTTGACTGCTGGAACCAGAGGGTGAAGAGATGCTCTTAACTTCATAAGGACAGAATATGCCCTTCTGTCTCCAAAGATCACAGCCATCTGGAGAGATCCGAACAGTGGGAAAATAACCTTTGCAGAGTTTACATTTTGCAAAGAAATGATAATATTCATGGAAATCTTCATGGCTGTGCTCATAGCTGCTTTGTTAGGATCACTGACGCAGATATGCTGAACCTGTGTACAGCAGTTAAGCTCTGAGATGCAAGTCGTTGTAACAGATAGGAGCTTGGGTTTGTTGTGGCATCAGAAGTTTTCAAAAGGATTTGATGGGCTTTTTGTTTTTTCCCCCTCAGTGTGGAATACATTCAGCTTTGTCATTCTGGAAAGTTGTCTGTGGGTTTGGAAAGACTTATCCTGTGCCTGTTGTTTGCGGTCTTAAGTCTCACAGTGCAGTTGTAACATTACACTGATGCTGAGTTGCAGTCTGCTGTTTTAAGTAGCAAAATACAACAATGTCAGTGTGGCTTTGCTCCCAGCAGGCTCTGAGCCTCGAGCCCAGCTTTCAGCACTGAAGTAAGTAATGTGTGAACAGGAGGCTGATGGATCTGGGACACACAGTGTGAGAGGGACTGTGCCTACATAAGCCCTTGCTGGGAGAAGCAGTGTCTGTGGTCCAAAGCTCTTGCTGGGAGAGGTGGTGATACTTAAGATGCTTTCTGAATTTCTTGTTTCTAGAACTGGCGCATCTGAGTCTGGCCTGGGTCACAAAGCAGCTTATAATAATGACCATGGGTGTGCTTGTTGCCTGTTAGAAATACAGAATAAACACTGCTTAAAACAAAGTCCCAGTTTTATGGAAGGTGCTCACGCTTCACCTCCAGTGTGGTCATGATGAGGGCTGTATTTTGAAGAGCACAAATTGCACAGAGGAGGTGATGTATTCATGACCTGCTTCCCGTGGAAAAGAAATTCAGTGCCATTGTTTGAGGCAGTGGGGAGAACGTTCCTGCTTGGTGTTGTATGCATACTGCAGCCTACGGGATGATGCTGAGCAAGGATCTGAATTATTAGGTGGGGTCATTTGCTCTTAAGATCCGTGGAGAGGAAATGAAATGTAAAGAAGACTCCCTTGCTGTTGCATCTGTTTTTAACCAGTTTGGAGGTCAAACTTCTGGAGCCATTCTTTGTTCAACCCCCAAGCTTATGCGTTTTATAGCTAAATAAGAAACAGGTTCACCCTAAAAATGAAGGACACCATAAAACATGTACCAGGTATTTACCAAGCCTTCCTGCACGTTAAGGAAGAGGACAAAGGGTAGGACTCTATGCTGCCTTATGTGTGGAATATGGCCACACTTCATCCAATCATTTTGTGGTTTTTTTTTTGTTCTCCAAGACATTTGATATATAAATAGGCTGTCATGTTTTGAAAAGCAGAGTTTATGCTGTTGTGTGAGCTTTCAGTTTTCCTCCACTTCCATCCCTTTGTGGAGCCAACTGGGTGTTATTCCACTTGTGACATAACTTACCAGATGCGTCTGTGCCTCGAGCTGCCTCTAAAATTTGTCTGAGGTCTGTACACCAATGTCTTGACAATGCACTGCACCAGGATGATAGTCTATGTCACGGTATTACAAGCTGATAAGCTGAAATATATTGGCTGCTTTTATTTAGTAGAGGGATGATGTAATTGTCCTGTCTGCCCTAAACATTGATCAGTCAGTGAAAGGCACATTTTGACCTGCAGACTGCTTCTAAATGATTGGCCATGAGCAGCGTTTGGGTGCTTGGTATTCATAATTCATTACTTTGGTTGTTTGGAGTAGATGTTGAGGTCACATGTGCATATCAGTTCCTCCATTGGTTGGATGCAGCTCCTTAAGACAAACCTCTGGACTGAATAATGGCAAACAATGACATGATGACTAGTTTAATAGCCTCCTTGAGGGGAGAATTCAATATTTGTCTCTGTAACATTCCTGTTATAATTGCGTGCTGGAATATTCATGTAAAAATGGCACCGCTGCAGTCGAAACAAATCCCTTTCAGGCTCTGACCTGATACTTATAGATTTTTATTTTTTTTTCAGTTTATATCTTGACGAGCACAAGGTGACACAGTAATTCTGATGCATATAAGCTACAGTACATCATCCAGTAATCAACAGGTCTCATATGGCACAATATAGACAAGAACTCAATTTAGCTTGATGAATGGATAGCCCAGAATCTGTGGAATTTTTGGAGGACCATCCTAGGCTGGAGAGATATTTTATACAACATTTGGAAACATTTGACCCTCCAAGTGTTTTGGGTTTCTACATGCCACGTTCATGCAGGGAGGAATCTTTGGAATGAAGAAGGTAATGGAGAGATGGTAATCGCATCACTTGGAGGTTATACCTCTGGGCTCAGGCCAGCTGGACCAGGCTTTCTCTATATTTGAAACATGCACTGGTTTTAAATGTCCTCCAGTTAGCTTTAACCCCTTGACTTGGCATGCAGCAAACCAATGAGGGCTGATAGACTGTGTAAGCTGCTGGTGGCAAATATTTACATCTGTGGCTCCTTCACTGGCTTGAAAGCTATAAAGTAGCAATGCGTATTTTCAGAGAGGAAATGTTATCTTTCCGTTTTTCTGCCCTGACTCAAGCAGCATGAGCATAAAGAGGCACTCACTTATGTGTGAGACAATAGTGTTCATCCCTTAGGATGGTGATTCTCTCAGTGTCATGGACAACGGAGCGATCTCATCTGTGGCTCCGTAACTGTTGTGCTGCAGCTGATTTTAAGAAGCTGTCAAGATCTCTCAATCCTGCAGAGCTGAGAGGGTATGAGCAGTGTAGGATGAGGAAGCTTAAATGAAATATATGTATATTATAAGCAGATGTGTATACATAACAGAACGGGGGATGGGAAAGGAATGAACAAAGGAACAAGTGAATATCAAAAGCACTTAGGATTCCTCAGAATGACTGGTGCTACAGAAATATAAGATATTATCACAATTACTTTTATCAATAGGCCAATATTCTCAGCTTGCGTACTTCACTATAGTCCCATTGCAGCACTGATGTTGTCACCCGGCCTATTTTAAAATGGATTGGAGTTTAGTTTTATCTTTTGCTAGGCTAGAAACCACTCTGAGAACTCCAGCTAATGTGCTTGGGAGTGACAAAACAAGTATGTTTTATGAAGCCGAATAAAAGTTTGCTTCATCAACAACTTCAGAGTATAAACAACTGCCAGCCATCTAAGGGAGTAGACATCCTTTTATTTAATCGCAAATTAAAAAACATAAACCACCTTAAACACAGAGCTACTGTCGCATCAAATCAATACAATAACTGTGCTCCAGCAGTTGTAAGGCACATGATGCTCGGCATCTTGCATACTAAAAATGAATCAATCACCAGAGCAATAAGCAAGTTTTATAATATATGAGCAGATTATGGTGTATTAGCACATTTTGTATTGTATGACTGCTTTTCCCCATTTGCTGAATGTGTTTAATACAAAGGGGGAATTTTGTCATCAGGAAGTCGTTAGCAATTCTTTTCATTCTGGTGAATTCCTGTTAATGAGAAAATCACTGGAATAAGGTGAGAGATGCTCGGGTCACACTCACACCCCACAGCCAGGTTTTCCTGCACAGTCTGAGCTGTTCTTCATAGTTTGTCAGGCTGCTGGATGGGAGGATTTAAAATATTTTTATTAAACATGATAATGGAGAAATGTCCTGGAGACTGAAATCCTGGATCTTTCTGGATGGCTATCTGCTGGCTTAGAGAAAAAAAAAAAGATCTTAAAACAAAAAAAAGATCTTAAAACAAATGTATTGAGTTTGGTACTGCCTTCATCAACAGCCCAGGATTTGGACTTGTTTTTGCTTAGCTGCTACATGGGGAGTGATGCTCTCCTGGTGAGGAATAGTAACTCCATGGATCACTTTGGATAAGAACACTGATGTCTCAAACAAAATTCCAGATCTAGTTGGAAGCCTGAAATCATACTAGAGTGCTTGAAACACCCTTCCAGACCTTCTTTACCCTGCCCACCACTTTTCATTTGTGCCACTACCCGAAGGTAAGTCACAGAATTGCCTCCGTGAAGTAAGACAAATGGAAGAACAAATTGCTTTCTCACTAGTGCACAGATGAGAGGACTCTTTTGGGGCAAAGATCGTGCTGGTTGATTCTTCAGATGCCTGAGAGGAGTCTTTGCTGTCCCCCAATGTACAGCTCAATTAACGTTGCAGTCTGACTTCTCTTTGGACCTAACCTCTCTTGAAGTACCAACCAAATTGTCTTGCATAACTCTTCTAAAAGCTTTTGGTACCTGCTATGTTAGGAACAAGGGTGCAGAGAGGGCCCTGTCTAATACAGAATGACCAGGGAAGCAAAGATGCCAGAAGCTCCAGGGCTCACCGCTCACCTTTACTTCAAAAAGAAGACAATTTCTGCTTTCCCTCACAACTGCTCCTTCTCCATCCAGGCACCTCTTAGATCTGCTCTCTTACACAGCTGTCAGTAAGCACCTTGTCAGCAAGAGCAGTAAAAGGCTGAAAGCCTTTCCTTGATGCTGGAAGCCACAGGCTTTCACAGCAATGCTGTTCTCATAGTTTCTGCAAATGCTGATTTTAATCCACAGCTTTTCTGATGCTTCTTGTAAACAAAGCTTTAGAAGTGCCTGGCATTTGCAGGATTTAGCTGCAGGTAGCTTCTGCCTTTCTCCTTCCCTCTGTTCTTGCTGTTCCTGGTAGTACAGTCCTTCTTCAACCCCTGGGTAGCCCCAGCAGGTGCATTTTGTTAACTTTGGATGTATTGGTGCACATTGCTGCTACAAGAAGGGATGCAGAGGTTGGAACAGGCTTGCTGCTTGCTTACAGTTCTCATTGCCACTTTTTCTTTGAGATCCAGCTTACAGTGGCCAGATTGGCAAAAGCAAATGAGCTGTCTCAGAAGAGCAGCTTCACCTTGCTCTCTGCCAATCTCTGCAACCAGGGAATTTGAAACTCATATAAAGCGTAATTAAAGGGAGGTTATAGAGTTAGAGCTGGAGAAAAGCCTAAAGGAAGCTGCTGTACAATATGGAAGTTAGTTTTTTCCTAGTGTTAACTGAGGCTGTACCTTTCTCTTTGCATCAGTATTTTAGTGCCCTGATCTGAGAAAGAAGGTTTTGCACCCAGACTCTAGGACACCATTGCTGCTAGATGTTTCCCATCCACAGAGTTACCAAGCAATTTACAAAGATGGTTGCAAGCTGCTCATGGGAAACTGAAGCATAAAAATCAGAAATGTGTTCCCCTGTGTAGCTGAAATGCTGAGTCACAGCTTGCACCACTGATTGAGCACCTGATGGGAAGGCAGGGCCAACCCAGGGGAGCTCAGCTGCATGCAATAAATGAAGTGCACCTGAGGGACTGGAAGATGTGGAGCCAGGATCCACCCCTTCCCAGACCTCATTTAAGGTTTGTCAGTGAGATGGTGGTATCCTGCTGGAGGTCCCTGTGTATCTGTGGTCTTTTGAAGGTAAGCATTGTCTTGCCTTTATTTGTGTGCTTAGAGTTGTTGCATTTGAGTAAATCCCAAATCTAAGCCTAGGGCTTTGCTGCTCTGCTGTCGTTGCTGTGCTTTCCATTGTGTTGCACCCTGAAAGCCAAAGGCAAAACCGGGTGAAGAACTCAGGTGTCCCGTGTTGCTGCCTCTGCCATGTGTTTTTGCTGATCCTGAGAGCCTTTCACTTTCTGTTTGAAGGTTGTGCCAGGGGTGGCAGCTTGGGGAGCTGCCATGGTGCTGCTCCAAAAAAAGCAAGAACCACCAACCTGATGCAAATGGAGATTTATGGGGGGGGATAAAAGTATTAGTGAGGAACTGTGGTGCCCGTAGAACAAGCCCCACAAGCATTTGGCTACCAGCCTTGGGTTCTCATCTTTAGCCTGTTACCTTACTTGCTTTTTGGAGACTGTAGAGTGATAGAGTCAGTTTATCCAGATGATACCAGGGGGTGATAAAAAGGAGTCATCAATTAACTCGAGTTACAAGCAATATGTAATTGGAAGCATATGGCCCTACGAGGTGCTGGTTCCTTGGGGAAATATTGCATGAGACATCTCTGCAGTCCCAAGCAATGGTTATGTCAGCATCTCTTTCGGGGTTTTAAGCCTCTCCCTGCAGTATCACCTATGCTGTCAGATCCTGAAGGCAGGCTGAGAGAAGGTGTCCTCACAGTGGTGGTCAGTGTCCCATGTGGCCAACGTTCTCTTTCCTATGGGATTGGGTTGCAGGTAGCAGTGGCTGAGCTGGAACCTGAGCTGGGTTTGCCCTGCCTGCTTCATACAATCAGTCATTGCTCTGGGCTGGAAGGGTGCCTGGGGAGGGTGAGAAGGACACACTTTGATCTGGGAGGGCTGGTCAGAACCTAGATATGGATGCTGGGTGACTGAAGTTGCTTTCAGGTCAGCATCTTAATCTCCGCTGAGCCAAAGAAAATGGGAAACAGCAAGAGGGGCAATTTTCAGCTGGGTTGGTTTCAGTTGACATCTTTTTTATGAGTTGTGCTTCGATGGCAGATACCATGCGTTAGTGTTATTTATGCATTAAGAGACCTATAATTGGAGACCAGCAAGTGTCCTCATCAGAATTGACCTTATTTATTGAGGAGCTGACATGTGAATGTCAGATTTGCATCTGTGGCTTTTTTCCCCTTAATAGCCACTCCAATATGCAAATAGCGAGTGGCAAAATAATGAAAAGATATAAAGCAGCTTTTCTGGTTATCTCTGGAAAGATTTGTTTCCTGCAACTTCAGAGGCTGTACTGAGATTAGACTGTCACTTAATCAAGAAGTAAGTGAGAAAGAAAGACATTTCAGATGCAGGGATATGTGAATTGTAAATAGCCTGCAGTGCAATCTAAAGGAAGAAGAAAGTATAAAGCATATTACAGAGCCATTTGCAGTTCTTTGTTCAGGTATAACTGACACTTACAGTTATTTCGTTAAATATTCTGTTTATGTGCTTTTCCATCCTGAATAAGGAGTTATCCTGGTCCCTGGAGCGAAGGAGATTCACAAAATACCTGCATTCATGTGCTGAAAGCAAGGCATTAATGGAGCCATGTAACTGCGGGATATGAGGCATCAGCAGGAAGAAGATCAAGGGAACAAACTGTTCCCTATTGCAGTGATAATTCTGCCAGTAGATGATACCAAGCGAGGAGACAAAAAAGAGCCTCTGGCGCTAGGTGTGATCTGAGGAAAAGAGTTGAAATTTCACGATGGTAAAGGTTGTGATCAGTCAGACCTTGGATTTGTGCTGTCTTGGAGAGCTTTGGGAAGGTCTGTGCTGTGAGCAGCTCTTTCCCCATCACAGGAATGGGGCCTATCATCCAGCTGCTCTCCCATGGCTCTTTCCACTGCTCTGCTATGTGGTCCCAGGGATCAGGGGGATTCATTCCACGTAGCTGTGACCTCCCCAGGCTCCCTGTAAAACTAATGGTGACAGATAAACGCTTCTGGATGGTAATTTGTATCCTCAGCAAGCTGAATTGCCCTTTCTCTTTTCCATGATTATCTGGACAGGTGATAAGACTCCTAATTTGGTGCCTGAGGTAGCTGCCTAACTTTGGTGGTATGAATCGCTCCCCTGGGGTTTGCAGTTACATCTCCAGGGACACACAATAATAAAACAAAACAAACAGCCCAGGGTTTTCCAGGCACTCTCAGCACAGTCCACTCATAATGAGGAGATCACAGAATACAAATCAACTTGTCTCAGACTAACTCCATCTGTGTTTGCCTGCTCTGTTTTCTTTGCTCTTGGTCAGAGCCCTGCTGAGCCCTGACGGTCTGCTTTCTAAGTGGAGGTACTCCTCTAAGTGTCCGCTCTCCAGGGAGGATGGAGAAGAGGGCTACCTCTGATGCTTTGAGGGCTAAATATGCTCACTCCTTGCTTCATCTTAACAGCTGTCCTTTTGGTGATGGACTGTCAGACACCACTTTCCTTTGCTGGGCACTATGTATGTTCTCCAGGCAATGGGGTATATCTGTGCCCAACAGTGGGATTTTCATGCAACCAATTCACATTCAAAATTTGTGCAAAAGGAGATGACATGAATTGTCACAAATCTCCCTATTAACATTTTGAGGATTAACACTGATACTGTTGGAACTTTTTTTTTCCCCAGAACTTCCTTAGATCTTTTTTTAGTTCAAAACAAAGTGTTTTTTTTTTTTTTCAAAGCTATAATAAATTTGCATTAAGAAGGTTAATAATATGAAACAGAAGACTGACAAACATCTCAACACTTACACTTCAGAACTTGATGATCTGATGCTAACTGTCTCCTTCCACAATACTGTTTTTGGAAAACTGTCAGAAGTGTGACTTCAGAAAATACTCCTCTTTAAGGTGCCTCTTTTGACACCTTCAATTGCGTGCGAAGTAGGAAAGCACACTGGCTAGTGGTTGGTAGGCCTAGAGTTGTGTTCATGATGGAGTGCCAGGCACAGATTCATCAATGCCACTATAAGAGAAAAATCAGGTCCTGTCTAACACTGAGGTTTTATTCTCTATCGCGTTTTGTCAGTGAGAGAAACATCTATCTTTCTGGATCAAAGAGCAGGGTGCTTGTATGAACTAAGTTTATCCCGAGAGGGACAAGCAGTGAGCGGGGTGAGCTGGCTGATACAATGAAGAAAACTACAGGTTTCACTGTTATTTGCAGAGACCTTATCTGCTCAGTTTGCAGATGGCTGAGGGGGGATGCTTTCAAGGCCTTGCTGGCAAATTCATCCATGGAACTGAAACCTGTCAGCATGTGATAATTTGTGTTATTCTATATTTAGAGCAGCAAGTCACAGTAGCAGTTGTTCGTGTCTGGTCTTTAAAGTGTCAAGGAGAAAGCAAGGCTTCCTTAGACAGGTCTGAATGTCCCTGAACAATCTCTGCAGAATAGATTTTGCTGCTTCGTTTCACCTCAGTCGATACCACTGTTTATTGTGATGATCAAACACAATGTTAAATAAGGGTTGGTTGTAATTAACATCTGCGACACGCATGTCCAGACCTATTTGTGAAATGTCTTACTCTCATCAGGATTGTGATTCCTTGATCCTAATGGATGATCTTGGCCAAACAAAGGCTGTTTTACGCTACCCGTGGATCTGAACATTGCCCAGGTTCTCAGCACCGTGGCCGGCTCCTTCCTGGACAGCCAAAACCAAATTGCAGAGGAGATCTGCCTTGTTTCTTCTTGGACTTCTATTTCGTCTACATCTCTTTCATGACAAAATATGGTTGGGATCTTGGTGTTCTGCTTGAAAATAATTTTTATGTCTAATTTTGCCATCTGTTTAAGATAGTGCTGAAAATACTGTACATATTTGAACACTCTCCACATCCCACACCTCCATTAATCTTGGGTCAAAGTGTAGCGTTTCAACACAACTGAAGCATTTAGTTCTGATGTCAGCCCTTTAAAATATATGTATTTTTTTAACAAAAGCAACCTTTTTTTTTTTTTTTTCTTTTTTTCAGAAGTATGTTTTGAGTAACAGCATGACAGCTTTCAATTCAGTGACTGTTGCAAGTGGGACGTGCTGACATTATCTGTTTCATTTTCTGTGGAATTAAATCTCATGACAATCAGGAAACTGTTGTGATGAAAACAACTTTCTGAAAATCTCTCCCTGTCCCCCAGCAATCTGACAAAAATATTCTCCCTGTTACACCCCTCCCGACTATGCTCTTTGCTTTTTTTTGTCCTGTCAGTCAATGTGAGTTTATACTTGATGGCCTGGCTAATCCTTGGCTTCTTTGCTGGGATCAGCTGTGTTGCAAACCTCTGTGCTATGTATACCTGTCCTCCAAATAGGGGCCTGAGGCAACCAAAGCATTTTCCATGAGTCATGGAATAGCCACCAGATAGCAGTACTATTCCATTTGGGACTGAAGCTGTACAGAGATCCAGCCTTATCTGGCCCCTCTGCCCCAATTCTCACCGCTAATCCATCCATTTCTTCAGTTTCTCAAATCTTTTCAAACAGAACGAGCACATGAAAGTGGAGAAATAAATGGAAATGCTACCTCTATTACTTCTGCCATAACAAGTGAATATAAAACTTTTCTCAAAAGAGAGAGAAATAATCATGGCAGGATTCAGTAAATGCTGAAAAATATTGAGTCACAACAAAGGGCCCTAATTTGTCTGTTTTCTGTTTGTTTCAGTGACAGGTGAAGGAGCCTTGATTTAATTATTTTTTTTAAAGAGAGTGAGACAAGTGTTGATTTAGCAGTTTAGTCATCAAAGTAATTCCACTTACAGAGCTGCAGGACTCCAAAGAAATGTATTCACGAGCTAGGATTAACATCCTGCATGTGGCAATGTAAGAGCTATGCCAACTTTCTCTGTAGTGTACAATAAAAGGCTTTTTTTTTTTTTTTTTTTTTTTTGTAAGAAGGCTTCTATAGAAACTAGATTACAAAATATTTCGTAGAATGGAATGAGGCCAGCCAGTGAACAGAAAAAAATTACAGAGAATAGTACTCATAATGACATTGCCTGGTGAATAAATTTCAGCATTCACGAGATCAATAGTAAAGTGTGAGTCAAATTTAGAGGCAGATGCCAGGAGAACAGGAGAAATTAATTTATAAATGAGTTTTGAAGAGAAATGGAGACCTTGTGTGGAAGGAAAAGATGAGCCTGATCCTTCCAGGTGGCAGGAATTTTGGTAGGAACATAGCAACTCTTGCCCTGGAAGCAGGAAGGAGCCTAGCAGGGTGTAAGGGGATGAAAACAGCTCTTACTAAGCTGGTGTAACAAATTCCTCTTCACTAAAATATCCTATTTTTATGAGGTACAGTGAAGCGTATTTTGTACTGCCTCACAGAGCCCCAAGAAATGCATCCTGCCCTGGTGACTCTCATGGCAGCTTATGCTTTGCAGCAGTGGAGTGGAAGGGAACGTGCAGTCAGATGCCAAGGGCGTTTTTCCAAAGTTGCTGGTGCCTAATTTACAAATATGGAGTATGTGCACCCAAGATCTCACTGATCCTTTGGCTGTCTGGACTAACTGGCCCCATGGGCATGAAAGGCATGATTTTTATAGGTGCAACAGGCATCATAAGGTAGAAGTATGCGTGTACGACCATGCCTGTCTGTATCCCACTTAAAGATGATAAACAGCGTAAAACATACATCCAAGAGAGCAGGTGTTGGGGCGGGCAGCAAGCCGGGCAGTATTTCTGCTCTTCGTTATGCAGTGTCTCATTCCTTTGCTCTGCTCTTCGCCCTTGTCCGGTGAGCTGAGAGAGCCTTGCAGTCAGAAAGGATGAAATTATGTTGGCTGGAGATCAGGTTGGAGGTCCATTTGATAGCGGCTTAGTCCAAATCTTTGCAGAGAAGCTGTTGGGAAGGGTGTGGTGACAGTCTTGCATCCTGACTGGTTGATGAACCCAAAAGAAGTTCTGAAGAAAATAAACATATTTTGTCTTGCCTCCTGCTTAATAAAACAACATCAAGGTATCTTTGATTTTTCATTTTTCTGTTTTTCTACTGTCTGTTGTTTAGCATCACATGAACAGAAAGAAAAAGAGCCTGGCAAAAGAATTCAGAAAGGTGATCGCTAATCACAGTGCTTCATTTCTTTTCTTACACCTTTTGCTCTTACCAAGTGATAAACTGGAGATTGGTTATTAAGATGCAATTGAAGGAGCAGTTGGAGTTATATTCAAGAGGGAAGTAGCTGCTACTGCATTGGTTTTCACCCTTTGAATTTCTTTGTAAAATTTGAGAACAAAATTCACTCTTCTTTTTTGCTCCTTAAAACTTGAAGAATAACATCCCATCCTAGATATGACAACCACTATTCTTACTATCCCTCATTTCAGTTGTGGCCTTTTACAGTTTAAAGCTAATCCTTGCTCAGAAGCTGTAAAACTTAAGATTAGGCTCATTTTCTTCTGAAAGTGGAATACTTATGGCTCTTAAATAAACAAGAGAAAAGCTCTTTTGCTAATTTCTGGCTTCAGTGGGGAAACAAGCTCCTAGCATTTAATATTTTTTTTGGTCCATTAAAATAATTGCAATAATTACATAGTAAAAAACTGCTCAGAAATAAGTTGGCTCAACGGTTGCTGTACTGCTTTTGTAGTTGCTGAGACTTATGGTGTTAATCCATTGCCTCAAACTCAGAAAGCTGCCAGAAGTGGAATGGGGTGTGAATGTATTTAACTCACAGCATTTGAAGGAATCTGGGTGAATGTGTATCACTGCTGCAGCCAGTCTAGGGGGTAGGAAATAGGGCAAAGTACGAGCTATCATTTATGCTATAAAAAGTAGAAAGAGATAAAACTTGCTGTACAGCCCAATTCCAGGAGCTCATGAAATGTCAAAGAGCAGGTGCGCATAAATAAGTGGAATATTTCTTTTTAGTTCCTTCATGCAATTTTAAACATCTGCTGAAGAAAATGAAAGGTCTGCAAGCTGGAGACCTGTACATCCACTGGAAGCAGTGCACTCTATTGTAAAATTCACCCTGAAAACTTGCTCTGATCCAGTCAGTCTTTTCAGTAGCAATGGAATTTGTTGGCCATTTTTCCTGTAGAAATCCATCCACAATTTTTCTGGATGCTGTGATGTATTCAGGGAAGTACAGCTCGCTTTCAGGATCAGAACGGTACTCACAGATGGTGAGATGCCATCATAATTTACTCTTGCCTCATTTTTAACACATATTTGAACGTGTAGCATGAGTCTCACTAGAACGTCTGCTTTCAGTTCATAAAAAATGAAAATAGGAATTTTATTAGTAGCCATCGTGGTCTAAATTGTTGCTTTTTATTTAAAAACAATCTTGAAATGAAGCCTTCTCTTTTATCTGCAGGGGACCCATAGTTTAATTTGTGCTCTGGGATAGGAATAGGTCAGAAGCTGTTCAGAGAGTCCAGTGAAACAGTATCTACGTATATCTCTCGTTGGCATGAGCAGCCACAGTTTTAAGGTGCAATAAAGAATGTTATTCGGATTGCTTAGATACTGATGTCCTGTTGTCTTGACTCATTGCCTTGTTTTCTCTTGGAGTGTATTCATCAGAATATTGATGGTGTTAATCACCTGCTTCCCCCCTTCCCCTCTGAGTTAAATTCCAACAAACCCTCATTAAACATAGGACTGTAACCGTGCCGTTTTTGGACAGTCTTTGTAGTAGTCCTTTAGTGGGAGAATTGCATATGTCCACAGTGGTCTGACTGTGGATACTCCCAAGTGGGGATAAATGGCTATTGAATTTAGTGGGATTCTTGGTGCCTGTCAGAGTTAAACACTGTGCTTATTTGATGGGACAAGGATTTTAAGCTTCTTATGTTTGTGGAACACTGGAGACATCTGTCGGTATTTGATCAATAATAAATGATGTTGATAATAAGGGCCAGGATGCAATGAAACCTATCTTGCATTTTCAGTGCCAGTTAGGAAGACAGAAGTATCCCTTTTATGCATGTGTGGTGGGCTGGGACGGTAAATCATCCGTTGCTAAATCCATACTATATATATATATCTTAAGGAATTATGTGCATCTACTATTTTTGACTCTTACTGTGGGTCAACATTAACCTCCTGTTAAATGAGTTATGATTTTTAATATTTCATGACATTTTTATGGCATTCAGTGCTCACATGGAATGTGCTGTTAAACCTCAGTAGTTAACTCCTCGGAAAGGAATCTATACCCCATCGATGCAGAACTGACTGCTCCTGTCTGAACTTTTTCACGGGCAGAAGCTCTGCTTCAGCTAAGCAAGTCCTCAGTGCTGAACTAGCGAGCATGTGAGTTTCATTATCTGCAATAAAGTGCATGAAATGAAATCAGGAAGCGCCTATTTGTCATAAACACCAAGAGCCATTAAATCACTGAACGATGAGATGACACATTTGTTCCTGTTAGGTCTTGAAATGAAAGACCTGTGCACTTTGCATCCTGCCTTTCTGGTCTTGGAGGCTCAGTCCCAGCATGGCAGACATCAGGCACTGTCATACCAAACCTAGGAGATGCCTTGGGTGGCTCAAGGAGGGAAAAGAGTGGTATAGAAGAAGCGCTGCTCTTAATCAATATCAGTACGTTTCTGCTTTTAAAGGTGCAAATCACATGCTTACAGGCAGAGGTGGGAAACTGCAGGAGAATCAGGACTGGGAGTTGTAAGATCAGAGCAGTCAAAAACAGAAAAAAGCTGATCCTGGAACAATTAAATGGCCACAAGATGAGGTGAATTCAGCCTCCAGCCTAACTGTTGTGTATAGTTCAGTATAGACCCCTTTAGTATCTTTCTCCAAAGTCTGTATCTGTAGCCCAGCTTTCGCAGACGTCAGCAGGATTGCTGAGGCACTGAATGTCAGAGGTAGAGGGGCTGGCAGCACTGGGATCACTGCCAAACCAGCTGAGATGCGCTCAGCAATGAATGCCGATTCCATCTGTCCCAAGGTAATAATCCCAACGAGCTGGTGTGGAAATCTAGCTGGTCTGACCAGTGTTTGCTGGGGAAGCAGTACTGCAGGGATGCAAAACAGCCTCCTGGCCTCAGTAGCTGGGGGAGAATTCAGAACTGGGTATCCTCATAGCTTTTTGTGTCTTCGCATGCTCAGCTGCTTCTGGTATGCAGAAATGCTGCGAGTGAATTATTTCCAGTAGCATCCTTTGAATGACGAGATAAACCAAATGAGAAAAAGAGGAGAGTTTAGGCACTGTTATGGGCTTGAGAAGCTCTCCTTGGTGGCAGCAAGTATTGTATCTCCACCTAACAGGTTCTTGATGCTGCCCTGTCCTGGCAGAGGGTCAGAAGTTCAGAAAGCAAAAAGGGCTTCTGGAGCATATATTCTGCTGTCCACTCAGCGTTCTTATGATTTTATTTTACTACTCAGTGGCTGCCATACAGCTGAGGAAGGCATGCACAGACCAAGTCTCTGCCCTAGTTGGATCACATTTTTACTTTACAATGCCACTGCTTCAAGCCTCTGTCATGGATGATGATGTAGGCCAGTCTGCAGACAGACAGATGGAGTTTCTTCTTCCAGCCTCTGCTAAAGTCTTTTTTTTACTTTTGAAAAATTGTTTATCTTCTTTTGAGTTATTATTTTTTTTATTTTTTAATTGATCAGATGTCTTTCAGAGCTTTGGGTCTTTTTTTCCTGCTTTGTCGTGGAAACAAAAGACAGATTTATGGCTCCCTGTTTTTACAGCCTTGTTTATAAATTGCTTTTGATTGATTAAGCAATAAAAATGCTTTTAAGACAGGGAGGTAAATCTACTGGCTAATTGCTCAGTGCTTTGCATTATAACCTTGTTATAGCAACTGGGCTGGACAGGTCTGTTACTCCTATCCCTGCTCCCAGTGGAACCATCACCTCCAGCACCCTGCTGTGCCCTGACTGTCTTAGAAGACACAGACCGATAATTAATGGGGTCAGTAGGCAAAGCAAGTGATTGCAGCTGAAACACAAGAACAAATCTTCCCTTTTCAAAGGTGATTTCCTAGGTGGGGGTGATTTCAGAGGCAGGAATGCTGCCAGTTCCCAGCCATGGCTTAGAAAACTTGCTCTAAGTGCAGACCCTCTGCTAGACAGGGAGACCTGGGTGAAGGAATTGCCAGCAGTGAGGAGGGTGTGATAAAAGCAGGTACAGTCCTGGAGTATCTTGGAGACACTGGTGTGATTCACATGGAAAATGCTTTCATAGCTCGACTGTGGGTTTTTCTTTTTGATGCAAAGCGGGGACTCAGGTCACATCAGACTTCAGCAATCCTGGATTTATGTTTGCCCTGCCAAACTTGAAATGGAGGGCTTTGCCTTGATTTAATTCCTTGGCCAGCCTGGGATAGGCCCCATTGCAAATGCTGGACAGAGAGATTATTCCAGCAGTGGTTTTGATGCTGTTCATGAGCTCATATCCCAGGCAGGTCCCTCAAAGCAGTCCCTCTGCTGACAGGAGCCAACACACCTCTAGATGATCCTCAAGAGTCCTTTCCAACTGGAGCTATTGTACAATTCTGTGATTGGACAGCCCTCGTTGCAAATACACACCACTTTGCAAATTGTGACTCGCTTCGAAGGCCTCAGCAAGGTACCAGCTTCCTTCTCAGGGCCCCAAACCCAGCGGTGTAAGTGCACTTCCACTCTCTTTTATTTTTTTATTTTTATTTTTTATTTTTAAAGAAAGTCTCTTGACTTCGTTGTTCATCAGTGTTGGAGGCAGGAGGCTGATTGCTGGGACTGATTGCGGCGTCGATGCCGCTGATTACAGGGCCTTAATTACAATGATGAGAAAAAGACTAAAAAGTCACCGAACCTTCCAACCCTTTGGGCATTGCTTTTGTGCTCGGACCAGCACTTCTCCCTCCTTCATGGATGTTCCTTAAGATGTGTGGTGGTGAAGGTTAGCTCAGAAAGAGCCTCTGTACCGAGGACTGTTTCTGTAAGGGAAATGGAGGTGGCTTTCTCACAGACCATCTAAGCCCAACACCTGCAGACCTGTTCTGGGACTGCCACACCTTCAGCAGACACCATCTCCTGCTCACCTGCCTGAACAGGTAGATGAAATTATCACTTGTGTGTTGTTTTTGTTTTGTTTTTTTTGCACACCTGCATGGTAAAAGATAAAGTAAAGGCAGATGAATCCTCTTTATCACTGAAATCAAAGTAATGCTCCGACATGCAGGGTCTGCCAGCAGGCAGATCTGCCTTTCATGTGCTCGCACACTGGTGCAGCATGGCAAGATGATCCCCAGTGTGGAAACTGGTGTCTTGGGGAAAAGAGCACTGCAAGCTCTGGTCTTAAATATGCTCTTTTATACTCCGTGTATCTACTTTACATACTAATTTTCTTAATTATATATGTTATCATACCCCATATTCAGTTGTATTAGCATTTACTCATTTATATTTGCACAGAATTTGCATTAATGTCCCTGTCATGGCTTCATTATTATTATAGCCAGTGCTTGCAGGTGTCTTATCAAAATGCCCAGAACCAAAGCCACCTGGGATCTAGTTTACCTGCATTCCAGTCTAATGAGCAGTCATATCCTTATTGTCTGTTCCCCAGTTAATGCAGGGTCACACTGCAGATTTCAATTAACACAGAGCTGCGTTACCCAATCTGGCTGAAAATCAAACAAAAGTCATTGCACCCTTTACTCATTTACTCATGCTCGGTAACAAATCTTGTAATGAATGGGGCTTCTCTGGGGTCTAGGATCTCCTCAGACTACCCTGCTTCAAAACCTACATCTTACTAGTAAGGCCCAGTGCTGTTTGACTTAAAAAAATCCACCAGGACACTGATTGCAAAATGCACTCTTATCTTCTTCCTGCTCCTGGCCTTACTTGTCCCTTAGCTGCTTGCACATAACTCAGAAAGCTTTCATTGTCTTTGTAGGACATTTTACACCTCTCTTTTGAAATTTAATTACATAATAGCTGAACTAATCATTCCCAGATGTAATAAGTCACAGGGGACTGTTTTGTTTCCTCAGTCCCCTCCTAACACACGCTGGTTTATGCAATTAAGCAGCTCTTCTGCATCCCAGTGGAGTGAATGAAGATACCTTGTCCAGAAAGCCCAGGCACTGATGCTGCCTCAGACTGAGAGCTGGCTTCTCACTTTCTCAGGCACTCAGAGAAGATTAATGAGAATTCATACTGAGGGGAAAAAAGCACAATATTTTATTTTGCTGGCAGCATGCACGTACAATAAAAAGTATCTTTTTTAATAAAAATCAATGATGACTTAAAACGCACAATAAATGTTGCAACATTAATAAAAGATGCTGCACGTAAAATTAGACTTAAATGTACAGTTTTCCCAGCTATTTACAACCCACGTTTTGGGTCTTATCACGCTTCCAGCAGAGAGCGAAACGGTCTAAAAACAGCTGTCAGATGGAATAAAATAAATATGGTCTCGCTGCAAATAAAACAAAGCAGCATACCAAAAATTCCTGACTGATCACCAGCGTCACCCCCTCTCAAACTGAGGAGAAGAAGTCAGCAGGTAGCTCTGGAGCACGCGTGAATGTTGCTACCAGGTGGTTATGTAGGGTGCAAAAGCTGAAATGCTGAGAAGCAGCAGCAGGTTAAACAACATGGCAAGGGACTGCTGTCTGAGTGTGGGGCTGGAGGAGCAGCACAGCTTATCTGCCTACCTCGAGAAAGGGTTGATTGTGTTATATAGTGCTTGACAGATGTCTGTGTAGCTCGTTCTTAAACACTTGTCGTGTTGGATGCTGCAGTCTTCTCACACAGTTTATTCCAGTGCCTCAATAGCCTTCCCATCACTTGGTTTACCCTGCTATCTGATCCTGGTGCAATTCAATTTGTTCTGTTTTGTACTGTCTGCTCTGAACTCAGAGAGTGTTCACTTCTCTTCTGCAGCCTGTATGCATGACAAGCATAGGTTTGTGCTCCTCTAAGTCAGGCAGGCCTACTTCCCTCACTGGTTCCCTGTAGGACATGTTCTACAAACCATTTGTTGCCATTCTGTATTTATTTTGCGGATAGTTCTTACTCATCACTTTTATGTTGATTTTTAAGCTCGCCTTCCAGTGTAATTTCAGCTTCTCTGAGAAGAATGTTGTGTGCAAATTTAAAACATTTATTTTCTATTTTTTCATTAAATAAAATAGGTTATTAATAAAAATATTGAGCAGCACCAGAACTAAGATGCACCATGTAAATTCTCCATGTGTAAACTCTCTGTGAGGCGTACCCTCCTCATCTGACAACAAACCATACACTACTCTGGGTATGGCTTTTCAAACATCTCTTTGCAGAAAATATGGGTATGTTTCCTCAGTTTATCATGTGAAACTATAGTTAAAATCTTAGAACGTCAAAATGTGGAAGAGCTACTGTGTCATCTTCAGGCATGTGGTCTAGAAAGACAGCAGAAGAGTTTATTCTGATTTCCTTAATGTAGACACATAATCCTCATCTGGTAATACCCCAACACTGGAAAGAAACTGAAGGATGAGTCTTGATGCAAGAGGGAAAGTTTTGCCACACAGAAATTAATTCCAGAAGGAGGGACTGGCAAGGGGATGGGGAGAAATAAAAGAGGGGACAAGCACATCTCTCCCTGTGAGTCAAATGTAGTGCTCGTAGAAGTAATTTTTGTTCTGATGCCATGGTAACTCATAGGATGCATGTGAAAGGGTAGCAACAAATGTAGTGTTTATTCTGTTCAGTGATATGTACCTGTCTTACCCAGTGAAACAAGCACAGCATGAAAAGACCATGTGCCACACCCTGGGTCAGCTTACACAATCCCAACAATCTCTTTGGGCTATAAAGCGAACCAGATGCAGTGAGCTTTTCTTCTGAGAAAGAGGCCAAGATCTGGCTCCTTCCAGACACTGCTGGTTTAGTGGGGCAGGAAGGTGACAGAGGGGAGAAGAACCCCCAGTCTGGTGCCCTGCATTACACATGCTTCCGAAGTCGCTGTGCTGTCTCTAACAATAATTCTGAAGAAGCAGTTGTGTATTAGAGTTGCCACCTTTTTGCAGTGGAGGGGAGTTTCCAGTGACTGCAGATGGTTTTTTTCAAGTCCTAGTTAAACAGTTTGGTCACAGGGACAGAAGAGGTGATGCCCCCTTTCTGCATCCCTTATTTTCCACGTTTATTTAATGTAGCTCCTTTGTGCACTCTAAATAATTCAATTCCATTCTTGATTATTCATACTGTTAAATGCAGAGCGACTTTTATCACATACCCTGCTAGTCATTAGTTACCCAAGAGGGTTATTTTTAGCAGTGTTAATCTTTCCTCAGAAGTCACTGCCTTGAGTTCCTTGTTCATCCTAGTTGCTCTTCACTGAGCTCCCTCCAAGTTGTTGGCAGTGTACCATGCAATCTTTTATTTGTTTATTTTTGAAGATCCCCTTTGTGTTTTAATTCCAACATGCCCAAGATAGCATGGTGATAAAGGGTGGTGTGAGTCACTGAAAATGCAGGAAGAGGTCTATGGGATGTGTTCTAGCCCTGACAAGCTTGGAGAGATGCAAGGTGTGGAGGGACTGGAGATGCTGAGAAGGCAGAGAGTTGTGCTACTTCAAGTGTTTGCTACAAAACCTGACATTACAATGGTTCAGCTATTTTGAGGCATTGTTAACAACTGAAAACCAAGAGCTGTGGCTCATTTTGATCAAATGGAGTTGCTGACTTCTTGAGACTTTACCATTACTTTTTGTCTGCTGGATGCAGTGTGCAGTTCCCAGCTGCATGCAGCTGGGTGAGGTCTGAACAAGGACTGCCAAGTCCATCTGCAAGCAGATGCAGATTCACACTTGAACTTCAGAGCGTACTGGCCCGTGCTTTAGATTCAAATAGCAGATTAGACCTCAGAGGAACTGAGTGAGTTTTACCACAAGATTTTTCAGACTGATACTCAAATTGAGAACGCCTTTCCCATCTTCCATAAAGTACCCACGCCTTTATTTCATTATATCAAGATTCATTTAACAAAGAAAATCTGTCACGTGCTTTCATGCTCCTTCTTTTTCCATAAACAGGCAGAGGGTGGAAAAGTGTCCCTCTTGTATTGTTAGCATGGGGAGTATAAAGCCCGTGAACATTGTTATTTAGGCTTTTCCAGTTATCCATCAGTCAGAAGGATGGAACAAGCTATATGAACTTCCCTGACCTGAAGCACAGAGCACATGCAGTACAGCAAAGCCAGGATATCCATCACTCTGTGCTGGTGCTCAGGGTCAGTGCTCTCACTAAAGAATAACACCATCTGCAAGATTTAAATGCTCCTGCTTAGACCTCAGATGGAGTTGGAAGGCAGAATCCAAATCTAAGTGCTGAATAATTTTGGGAGGAGCTACATCAGGCTCAGAAATGGGTCAAAAAGTTGCAATTTGCACCACTTCTCAGAAGCGTGCAGGTAGAAGGTCAGTGCTCTCTTCTCCCTTGTTTGACTTCTTACATTCCCATTGCTGTGTGGTTCCAACTCAGATTAGTAACTGATGACATTGGTACCCAGTATCTCAGAAATTGACAAAGCCAGGAGTTGATCTCCACTTGCATAATTTCACTGATTCCAGTAGGATTTACAGCCCCCAGTCCCTAGGCTGAGAATAATAAAGCCAGTGCAGTCTGGCTCTTCTTTATTATCCCTCTTAAAGTTTATGTCTTCAAATATGGTCTGGTTATGAGTTAACAATACTGAAAAGATCAATACCAGAGTCTGACTAGGGGAGCACAAAACATGTTCATAAAAGTTAAATTAGAATCATAAAATGATTATAGGCTCCGAGTTTTCTTTTCTTTTTTTTCCCCTTTGACTCTGCTGCCTGCTTTGGGTGGCTGTTTGCTGTCGGTGGGGATGCAGTTCACATCTGTGCTCCCCTTCTCTGCCCCCATTATATCTTCACTCAAGGCACAAAGGGTTGGAGAGGGATTGTATGGAGATCCTTTTGGGGTCCATCTTCTCTACAAGAACATTGTGAGTGGTGCCTGTAAGGTTCTCAATCCTTGCCCCCCCCCAAGAAACAATTGCACTGTATCCTTTTATTGATTTGTTCCCTTTGCTTCTTCCCATGAGCCATCTCAGCTTCGTTAGGGGCAGAATATATAAATAAGTTGAAACACATTGGGCGCTTTTCTTGTAAATCTTGGAATCTAAATCTTGTGCTTTTCTTGTAAATAGTGATGACCATGCAGAAAACGCCGATCCCAGCTTACCGTTAGTAACCCTATGGCCCTGCATCCGTTCTGTATCTGCCTTTGCAGCTCCTTCCCAGCTGGAAGCTATGGGGTGCAGTACAGGATTGACAAGCTTCTTAACACTGCAGCACCTTCCCCAGCTTCTCCTTGCCCAGCATGTGCATGAACGCATGCTCCTGCACGTGGGTGTATCTCGTGAAATATCAAACTGCTCGAGAAATACCTGAAGTAACCTTGCTCTCCTTCTAACAAAAAAAAACCAAAACACTGTTCAGTGATTTACATTCCTTTGTAATCCGATGCGGTGATTAGAAAATCTCTTCATTGTATTTTTTCCCTTTAATTCTGCAACCAACGACCCCTGCGCTGGATGTGAGAGAGAAATGTCAGCTCTTCATGTGGAAATGAGTCAGCCAGCCATATGTAAACATCAGGGGGAGCAGCGAGCATGACAGAGACCTGAGTGAGGAGAACATGAAATGGGCTTTAATCTGATCACAAATCTTGCTTCCAGGGAGGAGAGCTGCGTGCTGCCAAGTGCCCTAGACAGCAGAGACAAGTCCCCAATTATGGATGTGCAGGCTCAGAAGGATTAAAAGAAAGAGCTGGCAGGTTATGATATTGTGCTACTTTGCTGTTGCTTTTTTTCTGATGCAAGCCCTGGCACCCTATATTAGCCCTGTTTCTCATCACTGTCAGCCCTCTGCTTTTGCATCACCCCTTCCTCTCCCAGCCACTGGAGAGGGACACAGTCAGACTGCCCTCTTGGTTTAGCTGCAGTGCCCTTGTAATTTGATGGAGATAAACTTTGGTTAGCACATCTCATACTGCCTACCATTGGGCACCGAGAAAGGACTGGCTGGTTCTCCACCTGAGGGCAGATTTCCACACCCTTGAGCAATGCAAGACTGCAGGGGCAGTTGCATGGCTGCTGCTCTTGTCTGAACCCTGCACATGATGGAGGTGCCAGGGCACATACTGGGGAGATCAGGTATCAAGAACAAGCTGTACTCCAGAAGCTCCATTTCCAAAAGGCCCAGCTACTGGGGAGATGGTATCCCTTCTAGATAGCTGTAATGCCTTCAAGACCAAGGTAAAGGAGGATGAGATATGACATAACAGGAAGGCAGGGAATAACATGGGTTACTTCCAGCTGGTCAATTTTCAGACAGGAGGACAAAGTTTCCAGGTGAGCAGTTGGGGATGCATGGTGGTGATTGATCAGGGAACCAAATTCCAGGGTTGCTAACTGGAGGAAGGGCAGTGACGTAGTCAAATTGCTTTAGATCACCTATAAGAGGGGTGAAGGGAGAACCCTGGAGGGGCAGGATGGGCATCACTGCTCACAGAGAGGGAAATAACCAGGAGCTGCCTGAGGAGAGATTTTCCAATTTCTCTTAAAAGAAAATAATGGGTCTGCCTTCGAGGAGGTAAGTATAACTCAGGGGACAAAACGTGCAACACAGTGCACTCAGGTACTGAGGACCAGAGCTTTGCACTTCTGCACTTCCAGTAGTGTGTCCCCTGGGCAGACTCCATCTCTGTTATTGCTCTCCATCATACCTATTGTTCCACCACTCTGCTGTTCCCAGATAAAATGAAATGAGGCAGGTTCAAGTTCAAAGGCAAAACCTGTTAGGAGACAAGCCAAGCTCGCTGCTGCTGCCACACACAGGGTATGGGAATGCTCTCTCACTTTGAAAAGTGCCTGGGCTGTGCTGGCACAGCAGCACACCACAGTTTGTAGTTACCTGCGATCTGGCAGCAGGAGGAGACTAATGATGATTAGTCTTGCAACCACACTGCTGCTGCAGGCATCTTTGGTCTTGGGTCATCTATCTGAGTGCTGTTCTAGCAGTCCTGAAGGGATCAGCAGCAAAGCTTTATGCAACCACAGTTTCCCTGTCCAGAAATCTGTGCAGTAGCTCTCTGGCTCTTCTTTCCTGGGCACTAATGGTGAAAACTGCATTTCTCTGCTCTGACCTTTGGTCATATTCTTTTCCCCATGCTGAGATTATTGCAGATCAATGACTTTTAAGTGCTGACATATACACAAATTTTACAGCTAGTTGGTAATAGATACTGCTTATTTCAGCAGCATTCCTCCGGAATATAAAATTATGTTTACACTTACATGGAACCTTTCAGCTGAAGAGCTCAAAGTTGCAAAGCCTCAAAAATTCCTTGTGATGTGAATCTAATGTTATTGATGAAGACAAGAGAGCACAAAGAGATTGAATATAACAGCATATAACAGCTCTTATGGCTCTACCAGCTCAAACTTAAAGTCTGTCTAGTGCTGTTTCTATGTATGCATGCCAGCTTGAATGCCTACATGATACTCCAAGAACTCTTTGCTTCCAAACGTCTATGGCTCTGTGTCTGTTTTTTATGTTGTTAATAATTCTGAATAGAAACTATGGAACTATTCACAAATCCATCAAGATCCAGTAGAATTTAAGGAGCCAGGAGATACCTTATCATCGAGTTAATGACACAAGCAAAGTGAAGAAGACAAAAAATGCCAAAGTCCATCCATTTAACCACCACACTAATACAGAGGTACTAGCATTGCTACCCGATTTTCTCAAATGCTGCCCGACTCACCAGGAACTCAGTGGTAATGCTGAAAATTAGACCTCCACCTGCAGATTGATCTATACTTTTTCTTATGAAAAGAGATCCATACTGCTACCTCCAGGCATATATAGGAAGATATTTTAAATGAGAAATGATGAGAGAGTAGATTTCCAGCAAGTACAGAAGAAACGAAAAAACCTTTTGAAAAAGCACGCTCTGTTCCCAGCCTTGCACTTCACTTGCATTCTCAGTGTTGCTGGGTAAATGAAGGTCACTGCAGTTACTTGCAGAAGTGTCTGGAGGGTTTCTTCTAAATGAAAGGCTACTTCTTTCTTTTCTTTCTGGATTATGGCTGAAGAGATCTGAATACTGCAAAACCCTGGGCAGGTAGCCCAGCACTGAGTAGAACCATGGGCTGAAAATATTTGAAACTTTGTATATTCCTCTTTTTTCTGGTGATTATTTTGTAAACAACACTTACAAAAAGCTACACAGCTCTTTTGAAGCTCAATTCACTGGTGGAAAGAGAAGAGTCATTAAAAAAAGTCGAAGACCTGATTGTTTGGGAATTTAAGGGAGTGTAAAGATTCCCATCCTTGTTGAGAGGTCAAAATCATTCTAACTGCTTGAAAATCATTAGGAACTAACGGACTTGGTTCTGAAGGAAAGCATGACTGCATGAGGAGGTCCCATGCTAGTCCTTCTGCAGCATTATCTCTACCACTGGAAGTACCCCCACCCCCTGCACAGTGTTACTGTCTCTTCCCCACCATTTATCCCTGGAACAGCTGGAGATTTCCTCAAAAGGCAGCCCAAGGCAATTTGTGTGTGTGTGTGTGATCTGCTTTATGTTGATTTCCCACTATGTTTCTGGGAGTCTGGCTTAGGGATGCCATTGTGAGAAGATATGAGAACCTCTCTCTTTTTGTCTTTTTTAAAGAATAACTGGGTGTCTTGCCTCTAAGTCTTGGTGGGGCTCCAGGTTGCCTGAAACAGGGCTACCCCTCAAGGTGGCAGCCTTAATGGAAAAACTAGAGGCTGAGTATGCTTTGAGGCTGGACTGTTGTCTCCTGGGTCACAGTGTAGGCTTCATCGGAATAACACTATAGATGTTTTTGTGGGAATAACAGAGCAATTGTTAGTCACCCAAGGCTTGTCAATCTGGTCCATTTCACCAAGACTAAATTTGTTTTGCAATGTGAATAAATTAAGACAGAATTGAAAAATGCCTGGATGAAGATTAATTAATCATTTAGAGAGTCCCATCAGTTCTCAGGGCTCTACCATGGAGCTCCCACGGCATCGTTAGTATGTTCTGAAAGGCAGCCAATGAGCAGGATCTGATTCACTGCCCGAATTAATCTATATGAATGGCTGTGGGATCCATTTGAAAGCAGCACTGAGAATTGGCCTATAAAAAGACAGCCTGATTTTTTTGCGGAAGCTACTTTGGGAAATGAATGAGGACTTTACAATCTCCTTCAGCCATAAAAAAAACATACACGTCTCATACTTCTGCTTGCCTATTTTAATTAAACCAATAATTAAATTTTAATGAAACGAAGGTTTTCCTGAAAAAGAGGCAGCAGTGATTGAGTAGTTTTCAGCCGAAGGAGAGAGCTGAAGTGGATGTATCAGGCTACTGGGCTTCCCTCCCCTAACAAGTGTTGGAGAAAATGCATGGCAAAACGGCTTCATGTAATGAACTGCACAAGAAACACTTATGATAATGAAGTCAAGAGGCAGATCTCCTTGGCTCTGTATTTTTTTTCCAGTTTCTCCCAGAACACTGCTGTACTCTCAAGGTCTTGAGTTATATCTTGGAGGCTACTGCTGCACCAAGTCCTCAGAGATGCCAAGACTGTCACACCATCTGCCCAAGGCACGGTTTCAGGAATAACTAGGGTTTGGCTCCATGTTGCAGTAAGGAAGCTGTAGATACAAACCTCTGTGGCCACTTTTAATTGAAAATGTCCTTTGAGATAACTTTTACTTAGAAATGAGCAAAAAAACCTCACAGTTTCACTGAGCCCATCTCCAGAGTAAGGTTCACAAACAAGCTCAGAAAATGCTACCCAAATGCCAAAAGCACACAGATATTCAGATGAACACTCAGCATCAGTGATAAAGTGCTTGAAATGCACACAGATGTGCATTCAGCCTCCAACATTTTGACTTTAGATAGAAAAATGCAACTGAGCAGCTGATTCCTCTTTCCTCCCCAGATATGACCGCCTTGAGCTTTCCTATGGTGACACTGTTACCTTTATTCTCTTTCTGCCTCTGCCACTGATGCTCTGTGTGTCCTTGAGAGACTCCTCTTTGACTTAACAAAGTGTAAGCTGGAACAAAAATGATTGCCTAGTTCCCAGAGAGGGAGTTGTGAGAGCTGATGGATTAATATTTACTGCGTTTCATACATGTCAAGAGCTATTGATAGGCACACCAGGGAATGCAGCAGGCACATCCAGTGCTAAAAGGAAGAGCCGCCACAGCTTGAATGGAAGGACTCACTTGGGTATTGTTAGCAATTATGCCATGTTTGTAGCAACCAGAAACTATCTATGCAGAAGGGCCTGCGTTGCTAGCACCTCTGCACTGGGGCACATCATTGACATACTCTGAGATTATGCAGAAATAGTGTTAGACCATTATTCTTCAAACAGTTAAATTTACTTTAGAAGAATATTGGGCACAATCCTGCCCTGTGTGAGTTTGTGCATTCACCCTAAAAACTTAAAAACTCACTGGTCAGTTTCAAAATGTGTTTTACAGAGAAGCAGAAATTCCAAAGATAGAGTAGTTCCTAAAATTTTATTAAAAATCCATGGCTGAGTAGAAGTGAGACATCCACTATGTTCCTCTGATGAGAAGAGGCTTTTCCATTCAATTCAGCAGGCTTCTTGGGTCAGGGAAGTGTGAGAAAAAGGGGGAGTCCATAAGACTGCACAAGTCATTTCAGTTAGAAAGTTTGTGGAACTCCACTCAGCAGGAAGCAGGTTCACACAGGAACAGGCAGGGAGGAGGCAGAGACCATGGTTAGGAAAAATTAAATGTGTGATGAGAAAAGAGCCAGAGCCTGGAATCATGGGGAGGGACTGTGGGCATAACATGGTGAAGCTTCAGCCAGTGTTTGCATTGCCTTCATGGACATGGGAAACCGTTTCTTTCCAGGAGTGTTTGCAAGAAGGCTGAGAGGTGGAATGTATTTCTGAGTACTGCAGAGCAGATGAAAATCAGAAGGACCTGTCCTTCTAAGCAACTGTTTTGCAATGCTTCCAGAGCCAAGTCTCCCAGGAACCCTCTGTGCTTTCCATCAGTCAAAGCAAAATGTAGACAAATGCTGTCCCTCACTCTTACAGCTTCTCTCCGTCTCTGAGATGATTTCCCTCCCTGCAGTGCAAATTTCCCTGCATTTCAAATTTCGTTGTGTTCCTATTCACAGGAGAACTATTCATCATTCAGGATGGAGAGAATTTTAATGATGCAGGGTTGTAAATAACTGTCCATTCTCAGTTCCATCTGTGCTTCTCATGCAGCCCTCAGCAATGACAGTCTGCTTCCAAGGCCGCTGTAGCACTGACACATTTATTATGTCACAAACCAGCACTCAGGGTCAGTCTTAGTAAAAAGTTTGTATATACACAGAGGCTCCAGCCTTGCAAAACTCAGCTGCAGACCTAAAGAAAGCCAAAGACAACAGGATAGGAGTTCTTTTGCTTGTTGTTGGAAGAACAAGACACAAGTGCAAATGCCAAAATAGACCAAACCCACAAAACAACACGCCCTCAATAAATAAGTAAATAAATAAAAGAATCCAAAAGAAACCAACCGACCAAGCAAACAAAAAACACCTTCATTTTCTTAAACATTTCTGCCTCATCAGAGATAATGGAGGATTTTCCCTGGGAGTTTTTCTGTTCACACCCGATTACATTAAATTTAGAGATCAGTCACTCCAATGGCTTCTGATGCAGCTGGATGTTTGGTAAAGTCATTCAATATTGATCATTAAATACAATTAACAAAGTTCAGTAGCCCGCTGTTGCTGGAATCATTGATTACATGGGATGAAGTGCTTGCAGACTTACAGGGGGTCACTGTGCTTAGCACTATGGTGAAGGTCAAGTTTAGACATCTAGTGATCAAAAACAGACTCTCATTTTGTTAGATGCTTCATCCTTCTCTGACCCTCTCAAACGTGTCCTTCAGCTGTTGCCTCTGACAAGCTGCTTTGTGTAGCACTAAATATGAGCTAACAGCATATCATTACCAGTCATCTGTGATCTATGCTATCTTGTATTCCTGCATTTTGCAATTTCTTTGCTTTTGGTCTTTGTGGGCATTTTTCACCCAGTCCCAGCACTGGAACAAACTGGAAGTTGACTGTGATATTCATTCATTTTTGAAGCCTCACTGATCAGAGCAAAACAAGAGGAAGCAGGTTGGGCTGAAAAGCTGAACAAGTGTCTACAAAAAATCAGATGGAGAATACATTTTTAAGTTAATTCTCCATGCCCTGGTAGGGTAACACCCATAACAGCCCAATTTCCATGTTTTCCTCCACTTGTTGGTCTTGTTAACACATAACCCAACAGATTGCTCATTTGGTTTGAGTTCTCTCCTTCTTCTTTGGTTCTTTTTCTTTTTTTTTTTTTTTTTTTTTGCTGCATTTTTTTTTTCTGGTGTCTTTGAGTACTGAATATTGCTATGTGTGTCAGAGACACAAAATGTGAGACAAACAGAAGAGACAGATATACCACAGTTTGTTCTGCTAATGAGAACACTTTGTGTACTGCTGTGTCTGGCTGCCATGAAGTCCGTTTTCTTAAACATTCAACAAAACAGATTCTTCCCAGTCTTACACTTATGTCTGTACTCACACTTTTGCAATGTGGGTGCCACATAAAACTAAATTAGCATCGAGACATTTTAAGCAGGCAAAACTGATGACACAAGTGACAAAGTAAAGGAGAACTAGGTTGTAGGGGTTGGAAAAATAATTGTTTCCTTTTATAAGCTTGACACAGGTACGTCTGCAGGAAAATAGAGAGAGCATTTTGTCCAGTAGAAACATTCACTGAGCTGTAAGTGGCAGAACAGAGGACCTTTGCCTTGTACTGTTGCCTGGAGACTTAAAAAATGCAATTCAGGCATCAGTGCTGTTAATTAAACTGTTGCATTATTATTTCATCTTCCTCCCTTGCTTCTTCAGCGCATCCCTGCTGTTGTCCTTCAAGATGATACTGGCATGATAGGCTACTTGGTGGGAGGTAGGATAGTCAGCCCCCAGCGTGTGTGTTTTGTCAGTGGCCAGAAAACTTAGCAACCCAGCAAGGGACTCCACCTGCCTGTATCTCAAAGCTTCCCCAACATAGCAGGCGTGTCCTCTCGCAGTGGGCTGAGAACTATCAGCAGCACAGCAGTAGACTTGGATACAGTTGGAGCAGTCAATAGCAGAGCAAGTATTGTCTGCCTTCTCTATCTGAGGCACTGACGTACACAGCAAAGGTGGATGTAGGGACAAAGTGGGAACATCTGACAACAGTGAAATGGTTAAATGCATCTTTCTCAGGATAAGCTGTGCGTGCGTCTTTAATATATGGCTGACTTTTCATAAACTAGATTTAAATAAGAGCCCAACAAAGTATATTTCTGAATATTTGACAATCTGTCAGGCTATAAGAAACATACATTCTACCTGACAAACAAAAGCTTTTATTCCTAGATGAAGGAAAGGACAGCGTGGCTCTATGCTGGCATGTTTCCGCTCCTGGTTTACGAAACAATTCAAGATGAAATTGTTCAACTGCTCAGAGTTTGATTTGACAAAACATTGTCCATTGTTATTCTGAAAGAGATCCAAGGCATGCAGAGGTCACGTGAAATCTGTTTGAGCCTAGCCTGCAAATGCAGTGTGTTTTCAAGCCTGGGTTGACATATTATTATGGCAGAACTCTTTATTTGAATCTGTTAATGCCTTTACAAACAGTCTAGACTTTAGTGACCCAGAAACAAAGAAAGAGGGAGCATGCCACTCTCTCTGTGGGACCATGCCTCTGAGCACCTGTCAGAAAGGACAGTGACACCAAAAAATATCCTGTATCACATACTGACATAGAAGATAATGTAGCCACTGTAGCCTCTGTTACACCATCCCTATTTCTTATACTTCCTATATCCTTGGTCATCATGCTGCTGCAGAAATGAACTGCTGCATGCTCCCCAGATGATGCTCCCAGCCCCTGCCACTGTGTAACGAAAAAATGGAAGGTGGGATGGCAGGGATGTCTCCAGAGGAGCAAAACTCTGATTAAGCCTGCTATCCTCCTCTCTGCTGCAGGCACTGTGTACAGTACCACCCTCATATTAAACCAATGTAAGACTGGCAATTTCCAGTGGTCAGTTTCTGACCCAGAAGATATTAACTTCCCATCCAGTGGCTGCAGAAGGTTTGGGTCACTTCTAGAAGCATCTGAAAATCAATTTCTACATCACAACTTGTGTTTTCATTCCCATTTTAACCATTTCACTGCTGTAGAAGAGTAATTGTGCCTTGTGAAGGGGGGCTGTTATTCAGAAAGGTAAACCTCTGCATAGGCATTTATAAACAGAATATCATCTCCACAGGCATATTGCTCTGGTGATCACTTAGGATGAGCATTGTGCTTGAACAAAAGGCAGTGAAAATGAAGGGTTTGTTAGAGAAAAGAACATCCAAATAATACTACTACTGAGAAAACCTCAACAATATCCCCTTATTAAGATATATATACATTTTCTAGCTATGTAATTTTGACAGGAGTGATCATTTCTGTATTTAATATAAATGAAGCAAGGACAGTTAACTGGATATTTTATGCTGTGATGTTTCAATTGTGTTTCATAAAACTCAGGCTGGCCTTGGTATGAATAATTTATCCAATTAGGGTTGTTTTTTTTTTCATTTTTAATGGAATCTGGCTACTCCCTTATCTCTCTCACTAGTTTAAAAATTGAAATAATCCTATTAGAAACCAGGTGTGCAATGTGAGTGCAAAATTGGCATCATTTTTATAAGAATTGGGGAAAAAAATATCCTCAGGTTATTCACAGGTTTCCATGCTGATTTTTGTTACTTGGACTTTACTTAACGCTCTAATATCACAGAATCACAGAATTGTAGGGGTTGGAAGGGACCTCCAGAGATCATCGAGTCCAACCCATTGCCAAAGCAGCTCCCTAGCCCAGGTTGCACAGGTAGGCATCCAGGTGGGTCTTGAATGTCTCCAGAGAAGGAGACTCCACCACCTCTCTGTGCAGCCTGTGCCAGTGCTCTGTCACTCCACTGTGAAGAAGTTCCCATGCACATTTGCGAGGAACTTCCTATGCTTCAGAGTGTGGCCATTTCCCATCATCCTATCACCACACACTGCTGTGAAGAGTCCGGCCTCATTCCTTTCCCTCCTGCTTCTTAGAAATTTATAGATGTGGATCAGATCCCGTCTGAGTCTTCTTTTTTCAAGGCTGAAGAGATCCAGGTCTCTCAGAATTTCCTCCTAAGGGAAGTGTTCCATGCCCTTTATCATCTTTAATATCTAAAAACTGAACGTCTTCTGCATTTCTTTAGAATAGCCTGCGGATCAGAAACATGAAGTTTGGCAGTGGCTGCTCACCTTTTTCTGGTGATGCTGACTGGTCCTACAACTGCTGCATTTAAGTCTTCTCTGGGCTAATTTTTCTTTAGTCTGTGAATTACTTTGAAATGCAATCCGGTGTTACATGAATAGCAATAGGCTGGATTCTGGTTTGGGATAAAAACAAATGTGAAAAAATGCTGGAAATTTTTATTTTAAGATGTAATGTGGGATTGGTGCTTTTAATTTAGAAATCAATGATATTACAGTTGCTAAGTATCTGATAGAGGTCTTCTGTCTTCCTCTCACCACTTTCTTCACAAGGAAAATGTCCAAATTCTCTCATTCAGGGAGATTTTTAACCTTGTATCGTTCTAATGCGATGCTATAGTTTAAAACATTTTTAAATTTTGTGTGATGCTTCTGAATCAGGGTTTGCACATTTTAGATCTTTACAATGTGTCAATAAGGAAAACTTTAAAATTGCCTTTTGCAGTTATTGGATATGTAGGGTTAGGCACAGGAACAAGTTTCTGCAGTTAGAATACTACATAGTGTCAGCTGATCCATGTTAATGATTTTTGCATACGCTCATAAAATGGAATGACTGGACTGAGTGCTCTTTGAATGCAGGTAAAATCATCCTGAATTATCTCACCTTTGCTATGGGCTAAAAAAGAGTGTGTGTATTTGCTGGAGATCAGATGACATCTTTAACTTGTTTGTGTGTCTTCACCCTGGGGCACAAGAAAAGAAAATTACTGGTTGGAGCTTGTTCAGCAACTGCAGAGAGCCCAGGGGTCCTGCCTTTGTGCTTATAATGCCCTCTGTCCTGCCCATAAGAGCATTAACTCTGGCACTGGTAGGATGCTGCAGTCATGAGTTTAATTTCTGTTTTGTTTAAGGATCACATAAACCTAAGGGCACAGGGGAAACAACAGTGGCATCTATATAAGCTTTAACAATCTAATCTTCAAGTTGGATTGACAGTGTAATGTGAATAGATGGGAGAATGTTTATGCTTTACCTCTGGCATTTATCTCTGTGTATGCTTCCTAACTTGTTCAGTTAGGGGACCTCCTATTCTTAAAAACTAACAACAAATTTGGAAATTCAACAGAAATCCAGGAGAAATGACTATGAATGATGGTGAATAATTAGAGACCTCTGAGCTTTTTCTTTTCTTTGAATTTTATTTCAAAGGGTTTTTCAAGTACAACTTATGTTGCTGTAAACATCACTGTCACTTTTGGGGTCTTTCATTAGCACTTCTATTTGTTAATCTCCATGCAAATTCAAGCACAAGTTCTCAAGCTTTGTGTTGTATAGTGCTTTCTTGTAATCTCTGGGCACAACCAAGTTAACTATCCCCAAATTCTAAAGAACAGAAGACGTGTTTTTTTTCCCCAAGCTTTGCTGTTGGTATTTTTTTTCTCTTGTATTGACATATATGCAGTGACATGTTTGCAATTGTTTTTAGAGCTTCTTAACATAGCAGAAAACAGCCAAATCATTGAGCTGTGGTAAGGGCTTATGGAAAATGTGATCTGATAACAGGGGACAGCGTTGTGTTCAAGGTAGGGCAGAAATCTAACTATTCATCTAGCATCTTATGATGCAGCAGGGAGAGGTGAACACCGTGTGTTAATTACTAATCCCCGCAAGAGGACGGGGGATCTGGTGGTGTGATATGGTATGAAAGGGGATCCAAGACATCCAGGCTGCTGTGACTGTGGCTTGCTTACATCCATCAGCTTTCACTGCCTTCTGAACATTCACACTGTGGGAATTCATTTTTTCACACTGCTCTAGCAACAGATACAATTGTCACAAGAAAGAGAACGAAGCAACAATGTGGAAGAGCTCCTTTAAACATCTTCTAATTGTCTCTGATATAATTTTCTGTCAGCGCATTAATTTGTGTAAGACATAGTGTGCTGGCTCTGCTCATAAAACCCATTACCTGCTGTTCTCCTTCCCAGACCATTCGAGGACACTGTTCCTGTACTCCCTTGGTTCTCTATCCTCTTTACATAATGGTCTGTTATTAGATTTTATTGAGTCCTGCTGATGTGAAAGAAACCCTAAAGCCTTGCTTCAATGTCACTCGTCAAGTCTGTTAACTCTTACAAAGACTTCTAAGATTGGCATCAGATATTTCTCTTGCCTTTTTTTGCACGGATAGATCTGTGGAGTATGGTGCATGGCATGCTCTTACTCCAAGCATCTTTTTCTACCAAACTTAACACCCTACTAGTACTACAGCTTTTTCTCCATTAATGCCATCTCCATTTCAGAGTCGCTACACTGAACTGTACTATTTCGTTGCTCTGTGTACTACCTAAGCTCTCAACTTTTAGGACTCGTAGAGCGCAGCCTAACTCCTTCAGTTTAACTTAAGGTAGGTTTTCAATGTGTTTCCAGAGACGGTGCCAGTGAGATAAGATGGCTGCAAGAAAAAGTACACAAAAGACACAAGAAACATTTAACAATTTGTTGAAAGCAATAGACTGCAAAAACTGGTTGAATTTCAGTGTTCTTTGAGTAGAATGCCATCTCTCTATCTAAAATAGGGTATTTCATGGAGTGAAATTGCTGTTGTTCTAGTCAAAATCAGTCTTTTCTTTTAGAAAACTGAAATCTCTGAACCAGAATTTCCATAGGAATTGAGCCTATCTTCGTACTTAGCCTGGTTGCCTGTATAGCATCCTGTCCATCAGTCAGTAGTCTTCATAGCATTCTCCATGAAAGGACTGCTGTGTCTCCTTAATTATGCACGGGTATTTTAATCTGGTTTATTTTATAACTTGGTAGTGATGCCCTGGGACCCTGCTGGCAGGCACAGAAACCAAGGAATGTCATGCTTGTGTCACTTGTTCACACATTGCTGGGCTGAGCTTGAGAAGATTTATCTTAGCATCTGCCTAGAACACTTGGTCAATGAAGGTTCTGCAGGGTGTAAGGATAGTCACATGAAAATAGTCCCTGGCCAAAAGTAGAGTGGTTTATTCCTCACTTTACTCCTCCTTAGAAGATTAGGGCTTTAGCTCCGATCTGTGATCGCTTCATTAACATCAGTGAAGAGCTGTGTGCACATTGACCGTCTACCATGTTGCTTTGCAGTACTGAGTTCTGTAAGCATTTGTCTTGTGCCTGGAGACCAAAGCTGATGTTACATCTTCAGCAATCTTTAATTATTCATTTAAAAAGGAAAAGCTCTTACTGGAAGGACTAAAGAGACCCATGCCAGAAGAAAGTTCTTATTTGAGATGTGAAAGACTGAAAATAATGTCCCCACACTGGAAAGACAAGACTCCACTTCGTATCCTGCATATCAAATAATTATCTCCACTGTCAGTCTACCAATCTCCCTCAAGTGATATCATCCTGGCAGTAAGAAAGCTGAGGTGAAATTTCTCCATCCCTGAAACAAAAATAGGTTTTGTTTGTGTTGTGATGTTTTCACATTGAAAAAATGTCCCTGGAAAAACTTTACCTAGCCCTCCACTTGTCTTTCTTACCTGCTCCTCCTTGTTTACCAAGCCCTTTGATATCATCCAGCTGGAGCTAAAAGTGGACACTGTGCCCTCCTAGGAATCCAAGCTTCAACTACAACTGTACGCCAGCGTGGTTCATGCACCAGGGAGCAAACTCTGCTCTCAGCTACAACCCTTGCATACGTGAAAGGGTACATGTGAATCACTGTAGTGGCCCTTGGAGCTCACCTTCTCCCAAAACTGCACTTTGCAGTGGAAGAGAGGTCACACAGGATGGAAGTGCTCTCCTTCCCTCAGCTTTGCCATGCATCCACGCAACGCCCTCTTCATTCATTCCCTACCCCATGACTGCTTTGGGCCACTGTCCACGGCCTTCATGGTTGCAAGTGGGGAGAAGCGTTGCAGCTGGAAGCCCAAAACCCTCCGTGAGCCTCAGTGATACCACTCCACCTGTCCCTCATGCTGGGTGTATCTTCCGTTCGTTGTCAGCGCTCGTTAAGACTGAGGGCATCTCTCCTGCTCGCTCTGCCTTCTCCGTCTCCGGTTTCACTGGAGCAGAGTCAAACAGAGCTGAATCCACGCAGGGTCTGGAACGGATCAGCAGGTCAGCTGGGAATGCCTGTCAGGCAGCCAGTGCTCTCCCTCCCTTCTCGTTGGCTTTCTTTGAGGTTTGTAGCTCTTCTGCTTTCTTGTCGCTATTGCCACCCTCCCCACACTCCCCCTGCCACACTCCAAGCACCCAGACCTTTCCTGAGCACTTTACTTAATCCCCGGGATTCTTTATATAGGAATTAATCTTCTCGTCTCAGTGGGAGAGCTCGGAGGGAGGGGGTACATTTATCTCTCCTGCTGAGGTCTAGAGTTGCATTGCTGTGATTATTGGTGGTAGCAGTGTGCATGTGTCTGGGGATCTGTGTTTAGCTTCTTCATTTCTTAAACGGCACAGGGGCAGCAGCCAGGCAAGTTGGCAGCTTTGCTTTCTGGCTGCATTGTCTGCTGCTAGAGAGAGAGATTGTGAGTGGGGAGCAGCATGGCAGAACAAGAAGCCAGTGGCTTGCAAGTCCTTCTCTCCACCCTCCAGGTAAGAACAGCTTGAACTAATGAGAGAGGTGCTTGGGCTTCTTTTCCTCTGTAGTTCACCAGCAGCGACTTGTTGGACTGAGTTTGTTCTTAGGAGCTCCCTGCTGGCTTGTCCCTGCTGGCACCAGCACGCAGGAGTCCTGACCTGCACCTCCCACCCTAAAACGCCTTTATGAAACGAAGTTTCACTATCCGAAGATGAACGCTGGCAATTACTGCTATGCATCAATCACCGAGCCCTGTCTGCAGGCAGAGCCTCGGCTCCTGCGATTTCGCTGTGTGCAGCAGGGGAGCGAGGGAGGTGTGAGGAATCGGCTGCTTTGCGATGAATGGGACCTGACAGCACTGTCAGTCTGCGAGTGAGGCGAGCTGCAGCAGCATGCAGCACTGCTCCGAGCGCTATGGAGAATGAGTAAACAGATCTGCCCGGAGGCTGCAAGTTCCTCCCCATCAAACTCTCTTCACCGCTCTCAGGAAGGTGGCAAAACCTCCTGAGGTTGGGCTTGGTGAGATGCTGGGAGTGCTCAGCAAGTGTTTGGAGCAAAGGGGAGGGAAATGTTCCGCTCCTGGATCACACTTGTTGGATAGGAGAAGCATTTCTTCCTTTGGGTCTCTTTTCCCCCAGCATGGATTTGCTCCGTGTGGTCACAGAGGAGGTGATGCGTGAACCACCCTAGGAAAAAAGATGTGTGTTTTGGAAGGGAACCTGTGTGTTCATGAGATACTGTTACGTCATGAGTGGTGGGCAGGAATTGCTTTGCCAGGACAAGCTGCTTGTACAAAAAAAAAAAAAAATGGCTTTTAGGTGTTTATGGTGAAATTCTAGTTGTCTGCATTTGTAAGGTGCCCTGATCTGGGTCAGAGCCTCAGGGACAGGAGTTTGGGGCAGTGTGTGCTACAGGGTCTTTACATCTGGGACAGCAGCATCCTCTGATGGCTTTTTTTTTCCTTGGAAAAGGAAGAAGAATATCTAGAACCACTGCAAGTGAAAGAATTGGCAAAACTGCAAGGGTATTGGCAAAAGTGCAACGTTGCCAAGCGTTACAAAATCTAACCTTAGTATGACAATGCTTTTTTTTCCCAAAAAGTTCATATTCATTTAAAGAGCAAAGGGCATTACACTGATTTATTCTGATTCCTCTCCTTCTCTCTCATCTTCTGTCAAAACTTTACCAGTGTATCTCTGCAATGCCATCATCTGTCCCAGGTACACAAACTCAGAGATAAGAAGGACCTCTGCTAGGCACAGTCTGAAAGCACTGGCCTGGGAAACAGTGACTTTTGTTAACGTTTGCATTTGCTGATATGATCTCTTCACACTTTGTTATTTTCTCCAACAGCTGTTCAAAACACAGTCGCTTTGTTTTTGTGCCCTGCCAAATTTCCAGTGCTAGTTCATATTATTTTATTGGGCATGAAGAACATATCTGCTGAGTACAGCAAGCTATTCTGCAGGACTGTATTATTGTGTATTTTCCATTTGTCTCATCACATAAGTCTCCTTTATATACAGAAAGCTTTCAGCTGAAGCATGAGGGAACATTCACCCACCAACTTGGTCTTTACATACCTCAGAACAAAACCAGTCTTTTTTTCCTTCAGTCACCCACTCAGAACTACTTTTCTACCTTACCTCCAAGCACTGGCGTGGAAAGAATGTACCCACCTGAGAAATGCTCTATCACCTTCAGCTGAGAGAGCAGTCCAGCTCGTCTCCTCGAGGCTTGGACTCGTACAACCTGGCTTTGGTAAGGGCAGTCTCATGCAGACCTGAACTCAAAACACCGTGCACTTTGTCACAGAGTTCCTGCTCCAGCCAAAGAAAGAAACACATTTGTTTTTTGAGTTCTTCAGAACTGTTAACAGAAAAAAGGGAGCATGATCCTCCAATGACAGCAGAAACCCAAGGAAGCATGACTCGTTACAGATGTTCTGAGAAGTGACAAGGTGAAAAGCAAAAGCTGCTTTTAAAGCGCAGCTGCGTTTTGTCACCAAAATGTCACTGCAGGGAAGACATGACATTTCAGATCCCTAGGTAAGAAGTGCTTCATTGCTTACAAGGTACAGCCTTCAAATGTGAGTTTCAGATTTAAGAAAATCATATCTCACAGGTTTTGTATCAGTATTGCAGTGCCAAACTATTAGGAATTTTCTGTTATTTCTTATTTTGCTTTTAACCCTGGTGCTTTCTTCTTTGCTCCCTCTTCTTGACTCTCCCTATCCCATGTACTTCTACAATTATCACCCCCCATTTGTCTCCCATCTAGTTCTGTTCCCATCTCTGCATTACAGTAATGTATTTGCACCCAGCTTTGAGCTGCCTTTCTTAGCCAGGACAGTACCTGTACCAAAACTGGGCTGCTTACTGCTCTCCACTGTACTTCCCAGTCAAACCATGGCAGAAATCAGCATCATCTTCATATACAGCTTATCTTCAGGGGAGAAACTCTGATATTTCGCAGGGAGCCTCCTTAAAACCAATTTTCAGACAGATTTGGGTTTAGATCCATCTCACTCCCGTCCTCCAAGTGGCTACCTAAATAAGCAACGTTTTGATTCTTTCTCTGTTTTCTCCCTGCTCTCTTCTTTGCTTGCCAGGCCCAGACACAGGCCTGCCTTGGTTACCCCTGAGAACATTTCCTTATTCCACGGCAGTGTGCACTGTGTTGCCTGAGGAGTCCCAGATTTCCTGTTGGCTCTCAACGTGGTGTTCACATGCTTCCCGAAGCCACACTGTCTGCGTGCATATTCCACTGAGCTGGCAACCTGTGGGGCTGTTGGCAGATCTTTGGCTCATACTAGACCCTACTGTGCTGGACTGCAAAGGTTTCCAAATGTTATGGTTCAAAAGGAAAGAGGTGAAAATCTTACATATCCGTGAGGATGTGATTTGTGTAAAGGGATTCCTGTCTGAATGACTGTGGTGCCCAGCAGTGAAGAGATGCGGGATTCACTGTTTGCTAACTTGAACCTCTCTGTTCCATTGCGCTGCTTCTCCCAAGCCGTTTTGCTGGCTGCCTGACAAGGCAGTTCTATTGTTATCCTAAAGTCAAGTGGGAAGATATCTGTGCAGCTCCAGTGACAATGAATATAAATTCATTTTGCAAAATGCTTTTGTCTCCTCTGCATCCTTGTGCTTTTACTGTCAGCAGAGCAGCTGAGATTCCTGGGATTAACCAAATGGATGTGAAATACCAAGAACATTTCAGCAAGCAGAATGCCCACTGGTTTGCACAGGAGGTGGGAGAGCCTGGAGTTTGGTTCTGTATTTTTGAGAGGCAGCTTGGCATGCAGGGGTTAGTGGAATACCCTTACAGGGAAGAAAAATCAGCTCAAAACCAGATGGTCATTTTCATGTGGCTCATTAACTGTGTTTTATTGAGATTGTTATACCTACAGTAAACAGCAGTGGATTTAGTGTTCTCCTATTCCTTACAAAAAATATTCTAGCTTTGGAGCAGCAAAAGCAGTGCAGCTAGGTCAGTGAGACACTAGGTTATGACATTCTGGGGAAAATCCATCATGGAGGAACACTGGATGCTCCATCAGTGTTCTCTTGTCTCTAATGCCGATGCAATGCTATGTAGGAATTGCTAAGTCAAGGCCTGAGCCAATGATTGAGCACCTGGTGAAGGTACACAGCCAGTCCTGGGAGCACAGGTGAAAGCAATTCCTGGTTCCAACCCTCCCAAAGCTACATTTAAGGGCTGGCTGCCACAAGGAAAGGCTTTCTACCTGGAGGCCCCTTCTTTTGAAACGTTTAGTGAGCCCTGATCCTTGGGATAGGTAAGTAAATCTTTCTATTGTTGTGATGATCTCCCTTTTTTGGTGTAATTGGGAACTGGTTATATGCTATTGCCCCCTCCTAAGGACATAGATTGCATATGCTCATTTCCTGTTTTAAGGAAGGAGTACTTCTCTGCACACAATTCTATAGAGATAGTCCAGGCAAGCACATCAGCTTACAGGGTTAACCACTTGTTCTTTATGCCCCAACTACTGACTTCTACTTGTCCAAGGAGAACCTAAAGGTAGTTCAGAGCTCTTCCTTGCTTGCCCCATGGGGGACTGTGAAGTAGGAGGACCCTTTGCATCAACAAAAGAGAAAGGAGGTTAACATCTGGGTAATAAGCCCAAATTCCTGCCAGGCCACAGAAAGGATATCAATATTTGATATTCTTGTGAATCAGTGCAGAACACTGAAAGCCCTCAGGGGCAGCTGGGGCATGTTTTAGGCTCTGTTGAAACCCTTTCACCAGCTGAGCTCAGGCCAGGCTTTCACGCTGTCCTCAGGCTGGCTGCAGCTGTTTCTCTGAGCATGCTGCCAGCTCCACTGACAATGCCTCCAGTCGGGCTCTTTGGAGTTCCCTGTGAATGCATTAATGAGAATGTAGGACCTGAAGGTGCAAAATCTGCCCAGAGGCAGATCAGAGCAGTGATAGCTACAGCTGGGACGAGCAGAAGGATGTGTTGTATTCTGGCCCCAGAAATCTGACCAGAAATTTCTATGTGCAAGAAGGAAAGTGGATTTCAGTCTGTCCTTTCCTGGAGGGCCTCTGGCTCTCTTGCTGCAGACATGCAGATGTGGAGGGATAGTTTTGTCACTAAATCACTTGAATGCAGGATTAGAGAAATGGGTTACATCCCCAATGCATCTGGCTTAATCATGTGTAAAATTGCTAATATCCCACTGTGCTTTCCACTGGTGTTAGAGAGGATTGGGCAATTAATATCTGGAGAAAATAAGTGAAATTTTGCCAAAAGCACAATTTAAAAAAAAAAAGTAAAGAAGAATCAATAGTTCTGTTCCAGTGCAGGGCTTGGGTTGACCATGATGAATAATGTGCAGAAGTACATGTGAAGTGTTTAAGACGAGAAGCTATATAGGGTGATTGTCAGGGAAGCATGCTCTGCTCATCTTTGGTTTTGTGAAAAGGAACAAGTTACTGTATAATAAAAACTTCCAGGGGTCCAAATGAGATGACATGAGCAGTTTAAAAGCAGTGCTTCTCAGCCTGACTCTGCACCCTGGTCAGGCTGTTTGACTTTGACTGTTCGTAGGTCATGTAATGGTATGCTATGCCACAGAGAGTGGCTTTATATTGTATGGGTTCAGACAACTGCAGCATTACAGTCACATTTTAAACTACATCATGTGAGAAAGTAAATGCATTTGTTTGAAGCACATTTAGCTTTCACATACAGTTTAAAATATTCAAATGCATTTGATTTTCTATTTGTAAGTCACGAATATTGTTGATGGTTATTGTGCTTCCATGGCTGTTTTTTATGCTTAATATTAATATACTATGTCAATATTTTTGTGTCAGTGGAAAATTTCCACCTTCTCCTTCTCTTGGGCTTCAATAGCTTCCCTCTGTGAAATACATGAAAGGAGTTGTTTTCATACAGAGAGATGTTTGTTTGAATAGATCTTGCTTATGTTTCTTTATATAGCGTAATCTTATTTCCAGTGTATTATGCTACGTTTTGCTGTAATGATTTAGCAATCCTTTTCACACACTTTTTCTATCCAATGCATTGGAGCAGTCCTCTTGGCTTTATCTGTAATGGGAAAATATGTCTGTGGTAGAAAACGCGTTCATGGGCATCTCTGAATGACAGTTTATTACATTACACTTAGCGGAGAGTGCAAGAAGGTTGTACTGAAAAATGGAAGGGCTGATATTAGTTAGCTTCAGCAGCATCTTGAGACACCAGCAGTTTCATGGCTGTGTGTTAACAGGGAGAGCTACGCTTCTGAAATGTACCAGGAACTTAAGAGGTGGGGGTGGATTTTGTGCTGTTTGTTCTAGGATAGCAGGGATGAAAGTTGCCCCTGGAGATGTCCCTGTTGAAGGGACGCTGCTGCTGTGTGATCACTCCTGTTTGTGTTGGGGTAGGTAGCACAGTGTGCATCTTTGCTGTACGTGTGAGAAAACTTGAGAGGGAATTTGTGCTTCTGGGCGAGGAGAAGATAAAAGCCTCTATTTCTGAAGAGCCCAAGGAAAATACAGAACTGAGGTGATGCTTACCACTAGCTCCTTATGAAGTTAGCCATGCTCCCAAGGGGAGGTGACCCTTTGCTGTATGTGTTAGGGTTGATGTATGGAGACCTGAGAGCCTCAGGCTTTCCTGTCTTTGCAAATCTGTGTCACCCATGCTTGCTGTTGTGCTATGCCAGACTTTATCCCCATCACTGCATTCTTCTCACCGGACCTGGATGTAAAATAATTCCTTGCTGCTTTTCTCTGTTCTGTTAATAAGCACTTGCCTCGTGGGTAGTCTATTTGCACCTGTTTTGCCTACAGGGCCTGATGTGCTATGGGATGGAGGCACTGTTGCATAAGCTGAGGCTGTTCTGTGTGCTGAGCTCATTCTCCACAGGAAAGAACTGTGATTCTTGATCAGAACAGGCAGCTTTGGTTGCTGAGGGGAACTACGGCCAGAGTGATCCTGGAAAGTGGAGGGACACCCTCCTTGAGAAGAATCTGCAGCCTTCTCTGAGGATGCCCAGTCAGCCCAAGCTGATCTCACTGGTCTGCCCTTCTATTCCCCACTGAGAAAACCAAGTTTGATGCAGAAGCTGGAGAATGAGCGTTATAAGGAAGTCATACAGTTTGTTCTTGTGCAGCTTTGGTTATGACTGTCCAGCACAGTTGACGTGTGTCCTCAGTGCTCACAGTCCAGGAAGCTGCATCAGAAAGAACGTGTGCTGTTTTGTTTTTTTTTATGGAAGATAGTTTAATTCCAGAAAAGACAGTTAAATTAAAGCTCATTTTGAAGCAAGAATATGACTCAATGAAGACAGAACTAATTCATGACTCAGTATTTCCTGCTGATCTGTTGCACTGTTATGCCCTTTGTTTTACTCAGTGGAGACCTGCCATATTGTAAAGAAATCAAGGTTTTAGAAGTCAAAATCTGTCATTTGCTTTGTGTCTCCTAGAGAGGACAAAGATAATATAATAAAGACCCTTTTGCCCACAGGCAGTACTAAGCTACACAAGAGAGAATGAATGTTTTACGTTCGGTATTGATTGACAGAATAACATCTGCTTGACAAGAAATTCCCTGGGCAAAGTGAAACCTCCTTCCCTTAAGGGATTTGGAGAGCAAGGCTGTCATTTTTTTTCCTCATGATCTGTTCTCCAGGAAGAACACAGCTTTTTCTTTAAAGGTGTTGTAGGTTGAGTAGGAATTAATGAGAACAAAACTTTCATGGTGAGTTTTTCTTGAAAACTGAGCAATTCTGACACAGAAGAGTCCTGTAGGAGAAATAACTAATCTACCAAAGAATTCTTGCCTTTTTTTTCACCTTTCAACAAGGATTGGTTTAAGGTTAAATGTGTTTTGTTTTTTTTCCTGACTCACTAGAGACATGGAAGCACCACAGCATTGCATTTTACTGCAATCCACTACTGGGAAGTCTTTTATGTGCATTAGTTTTTGGTCTAATTTACAAGCAGAGGTTTCCCAGTGGACCCAATGGGTATTTGATCCCTACAGCAAATAGAGATGATTTCTTTTCTGCTAGACCCATCTGTTCCTCCACACTAGTCTACCTATTTCCTCCCATTCAACAGACAGAATGGTGGGCATTGGTGGCCAAAACAATTCTCAGGACTGCTAAAAATTATCAAATTTATTTAATGACTGTGCCTCTAGATTTCTCTGTTTGATTGCAAAATAGACACAAACTTAATCTGTCAAATCAAAGTGCTGGGAGTGTTAGTTCACACTGTTTCCCAAGTTAAAGGGTAGAACAATTTACTCCATGAGACACTCGTGCAGTGGGTAAAATCAGCTCAGTGCTCATGGTCCTCTACCATCCTCTTGTTTTTGTGAGATTCCTTCTGGAAGGTCAGGGTGGAAGATTACAGTGAAAATGAAGTTGACTCTATTTCATTTGGGATTAACCTGACAAGGCAGGAGGGTAGCAGGGAGGGGAAGCATAATCCATTCACTTGGCATAGGGAATGCCCACCTGTCTGTGCTGTGAAGGCGGGGAGGAGGGAGAATGGTCCACCTGACCTTTCCCTACGATTAAAATACAGATCTGATGAAGTCAGAGGAACAAACTGAACTGCCTCTTTTGACCTGCAATTTTTCCAGGAATAAACTAGCACCATCCTCATGGAAACAGTTTCTGGAGAGGGTAGAGTACAGTGGAGGTACTTCCCTGATGTTATTTTTTTTTTTCCTGTCTTTCTCTTTGGGAGGGTCTCCTGCATTTGAATTGACCCCTTGCCCCATGTTAGTGTCCCATAACAAGTGGAGAGAGCTTTAGATGCCAAACGAAAAAGAGATTGTGTGCCTGGCCATGGTTTTCTTACAGTCTCTCTTCCAATAGGACTTAGGTCACTCCATCTCCCCATAATGCACAAGGATTTCAAGGGACAGCTGGAAGTAAAGATGCACTGAAATTATTTGCATCTGAGATGAAAACCAAGCTTTAGTTGTTTGTTTCAGAAGCTCCCATAGCTAAAGTTGTATCTCACTGAAAATTTTGGAGGGCTTTACCTAAAAGATGGTCATCTAAGTGTCTGGAGATCTTCCTAGTTGAGTTCTCCTTTTTTGTACTAACAAAGCTTACAGTGCTGTTTTACCAATGGTCTTGAAATCCTGCTCAAACAGAAGAGGCCACAGCTACTTTGTGATGATCTCTCCATGCTGGCAGTGGATAAAGGTATTGAGGGTTAGACTCTGGCAAGCACCGGCTCTCCTAGTGAATATTCCTGACATAATTCACCTTGCTCTTGGAGAGCGGATGCTGCCTCACACAGGACACTGAGCTTGTATTTTTAAATCTAACTCCCGTCACTTTTTCCTAGAGTACAAACACTATAGTGAGCTCATTCACTGAGCTAATAAAATGGCTCTTAGCTTGACTGGCCAATACTTCAGTTCAAGAGCAGAGAATCGCTTGCAAATTAAGTAACAAGAGCTGAAGGAAGTCCCAAATGTGCCTGCGTTTAATATGGTGGTGTTGGCTTGTCCTTGCTGGATGTCTTACAGGGGCTATAGGCAAAAGAGAAGTCTCTTTTTTTTTTTTTTTTTTTTTTTTTTAAGTTTCTGGGTGGAGAATGGCATACCCTGTCATATCTTTTAAAGAGCTGGTAGAGAGCTGAGGGCTTTGCTTTTTTAGAGTTGCTCTTAATCTAGACAGATGGGTCTCAGTGATGGAGTTAGACATGTTCTGCTTTACATTCTTTGTAATAATACTTTGAGTCATTAAGAATATGGTAGCAGAGTTTGCTGTTCATTATGGATGCCGAATTTCATTTGCTGTTTGATTTTTCACTTAGACTGGATAGGAAAAAGAGGTTCCTCATTTTCACTTTCAGTTCTGTCCCCTATGAAAATAAGCTGTGACTAACAGTAGTTATTAATGGTATGCCTCCACTACTCATACCTCAATCACCATTATTAGGTGTTGATTGATTGAAGGCATATTCGTTGCTGTTCCAGGAAGCACTTTTGAAAGTGGAGTAGATTGACACGTAGGGACACTTATCTCAGCAAGAGTAAGGACTACTTTGAGTCTAGACCAGAATATACCTCACAGTGCTCCCTTTCTTCACCCTGTACAGGTCGATGTCAGACTAATGTGTATCAAATGGGAATGTTAGCACTGGAACAGAGAGAGAAGCCCAAAGTGAGCACAGTATTATGGAAGGAAGTGACAGGGCAGGCTGAGAGTAGGCAGAGGGACCTCTGTGGCTTTACTGTGCTCTGCCTAAACAGGAACATCAGAGAAAGCAAGGACAGCAGTGTCCTCGTTATAGTTATTTCCACCTGCACATGTTTATATTTTCTGTGGTTTTATTAAAAAGCAAGTACATCTGGAACTTTTCCAAAGGTCTTCTACTTGCTTGTACTTTAAGAAAGGCTTTGTTTTGGGGGAAAAAAAAGTCTTTGTTAATTCATAAATCCACTTCTTTGAAAGGCAGAGTATCCTCTAGAGTGACAGATACAAAACCTCACCAAAAAAAAAAAAAAAAGTAGCATGTTTCTTGATTCTCTTTCATCACTTGCAGAGGAAAAGAAAACTGCAGCTGAATGGGAAAACAGATCCCTACCTGTTAAGTTTGGGATGCAGTTTGTGTTAAGTAGCTGTAACAGAGCAGTGTTTGAATGGGACATTAATATTTTACTTCACTTGTTACTGAAATACTTTAATATAACAGGCATAAACCTAGCTATAAATGCAAGCAACGCCAAGAAGCTGTAGGTGCTAGCATGTGTATAGATATTGTGCAAGGATGGCTAATGCCACATAAAGTCTTAAGAGAATATGAAAGACGTGCTAGGCTGATTTAAGACTTAGAATAAAAATAGATGTTAAAGTAAGGAAAAATGTGGACAATCTGACATTGAATCTAGTCAAAGCTTTTAGGCGTCATAGGCAACTTATGGGAATGACCTCTGGGACTTTTTCTGCAGTAAAAAGTTTTCAGAATATCCTGGGATTTGATTTACCTCAGTTTCCTCATTCTTTTAATGCTTCCAACTTGACAGAAGAATTGTAAGGTTACAGAATAATGTGTTTTACCATCTTTTCTGCATGATAAAGAAATTGCTCTATTAGAAATGCATAAGTGAGAGGAGGAAGTAACAAAAACTATGTATGAGGAGGAACTTCTGTAGAAGGATTTTTATTTATTTTTTTTTAACTTATAGAGAGCTTAGGCATGAAAAAAAGCAAGCAAGAAAACACAGTGTACTTTGTTAAAGGCATCCAAGAAATTGTAGCCTAACAGGGTGTAGTTCCTGCAAGAGTCTGGGTGTAAAACCTTGCTCTGAAGTTGGGTGAAACAAATCTGGAGACTCTTTGACACAGCAGGCAAAACTGAGGGCTCAGGTCATGATCTGTGTGCCTCTTAACTTCTGATTGGATGAATAAAGTGTAGCATCTCCACTATCCTTGGGTACAAGGATGAATATAACTTCAAAAGTAGGGCTAGGACTCACTGGTGTTATTTCTCAGTTCGGTGTTCAGATTCCCTCCAAGGGATAGGTCTTTTCTTCATCTTACTGCAATGGACGTTTTAACTCTGCATTTGATTCTGCCACTGACTCGTGTTTATGAAGCCTAAGTGAATTTCCCACCACCCTGCAGCAAAATGAGGGACAATGAATCTGATACTCATGAGGAAGGATGTGGTGGGGCAGGTGTTAATTAATATTTGTGAAGAAATCTATGATCCTGTGATGAAAGGTGTTATGTTAATGCAATTTATTGCGTTAAATATAGTAAGATTCCTTGGCATGGATGATTTCCACAGTATTATTCACAAAGTTATTTTGGCTAGAGATCAGTGCAGTGGAAGCTGCTACATCTCAACACCTTTAGTGTTCTGAAGACATTCAGATGGAAGTTTGGACTTTGCCTGTGTCTGCTTTGCAGCATTTCAGTCCCTGGTACGTATCCTTTGAGAACAAGACCTAAATCTCAGTGAACAGGAGCAAAGTCCTGTATAATAACGTGGAAGAAGTTGGCTTTCAGGTGCTGTTTCTGCTCAGTCACCTGGTTGACTGTTGTTGATGTGAGCAGTGCCTCATTACTGAACCCAGCAGTGAACTGGTTTGTTATAGGAAGAATGTTGCAAACTATCACACCTAAGAACAAGCAGGGATGACCATAACCTAATGCTGGGTCAGTGGAGATCGCAGAGAAAAGCCTCACATCTGATTGCATCAGGTGAGAGAGGGAAGTTGAGTGTTTACTGTATCCCATGGTATAAAATCCTGTGATGCACAGAGCCTGGCTCGGTACTGAGCATTAGTAGGAAGGAAAATGGCTGGTGCTTGGGTAAACAGGGTGTCAGCAATGCTGGACACAGGTGTGAAGGAGCAAGCGCAGCTCACAAACAGGAGCAAGGACTTGTTGGATGATGTGTTGTGTTCTCGGTGGCCCCTTGGCTGCCCTGCATACAGTTTGAGGGCTATGTGATCCCACACAGCTGTGAATGCCTCTCTTGTAGGATTAAAGAGGTCACTTAGGACACTATCCTAGCAGCAAGGTCCTGCTCTTAGAGTCTATAAATAGAGACTTTCCCTTCCCCTCCTCCTTGGTGTTTCCTGACCTATCTGACTCCTGAGCAGAGGAAATCCAGGTTAGGTGAGACAAATGCTGTTTACCACAGAGGATGGTGGCAATGCTGAGGATATTAGGATGTTTTAGGAGCAAAAAGGCTATAACTTCTCAGGATTCCTCTAAGGCTTGATGATGACAGTAATGATGTAATGAAGTGCTTTAGTAATAATATTTTAGCTGTAATTATTTGTAATACTTCCTTATTCTGAGGTTCCCCAGTGAAGTTTTGGTGATCTTTTAACCCTTTTTTCCTTTCTGTGTATCCAACACTGTCAGACTCCCCAGTAATGAGAAAACATAGCTGGCTGAATAGTGAGGTTCAGGATGGGGGCACACAGAGTATAGTGCTCTTATTTCCGTGTGAATTTTTAGCTCTGCTTAAATTGGGGGGAAAAAAGCAATCTGCTCTGGTAAGATGCAGAAAGTAAGGCAGAGAGCCTGATTTTACACAGCTATTGCAAGACCAGAGAGTCAGGTGTGGGAAGATGTCCAGATGGTGAATCCATACCACCAGTGGTGCAGAGAAGCTTCTTGCTGGTGGCAGAGCATGAGGAGCAGAGCTAATTTAAGTATTAATGGAGTTATTAGCAGCCCAGTAGTTTCTGGAGGTCTCAGGAGTGAGTGAGGAGAGATTCTACTTGTCCCCTAAGCTTGTATTGGTTTCAGCAGGTGTAACTGTGCACAGGAATTTCTCTTTTGTGGACTTGGAGTGCAGGGAATGAGAAATCTTCTTGTGAATGCAAGCATCATTACACGGACTGTTAGGCTTCCGACTGCTATTTGTGTGAGCAAATTTATTAAGGGTAAGAGAAGAAAGAAGGGCATATTTTGAACATGTCAGATCCTGCTTCCCTGTTTAGAAACAGGCTATTTTAAAACAAGCAAACAAATAAAACCTGGAACTGGATGTTCTATTCCTCAGCCTCTCTAAAAAAAAAAAAAAAGCTCTGGAAGTTGGTTAGCACAGACTTGCCCCAACCCCCCCCAAGCAGTTATGTACTATATCCAAGAACTAATTTAATAGGAGTACTGTCAGGGAACACGCTACCCGTTGCCCTGCAGGAGTGACTTCTCTAATTCTGCATTTATAATTTTTTGTGGGTGGAATAACAGCCCTGTATTTCTTCCCCCAAATAAAATATTTATGAGTAAACATCAGGCTGCACAAATTAATGCTGTATGATTTCTTTCCGGGCATTTTTTTTCTTTGTAACAATAATGATTACGCTTATATTTGCATGTTTTATTTGGAGGAACGCTTGCCTGTGAACAAAAGCTGTGAAAGCCCAAGGGATAAAACCAATGCCTGAGTTTAAGGGAAAGTTTCATTTTAGGCCATTGCTAAGGTGGGTTCTGAGCTGGTAGCAGCTGTCCTTCAGGTGGGACAGGAAAAATAGTCTCTGGAGGCTCTTCAAAGCCTGTGGAAAAAAACTCCCTGGTGTCTTCCCTGCTGAAATGGGATTACTCATTTCTGCGGCTTAGTTGTGATTTTATATCTTGTCTTGAGTAAGATACATCTTGTCTTGGCTCACTCCCAGCAGCAGGACAAGCGGACAGGAGCTCCTTCCTTGGGTTTTCTCGGGTAGGCAAACTAACCTGATCTGTCAGAAGGACCTTGGGATCAAGCTGCTCTCCAAACCCATTGTCACTAACTACCCCTTACTGCCTGTATGTATTGATGACCACATTGCTGTTGTGTTTCTTATTCCTAGCTTTCTCCATCCTTCTGCTGTTTACGTATGAAGAGCTTTAGCCAAGCTAATCACGGCCCTGGTGTTTCTGGGATTAATTTCCAGAAAAAGCTCAGAGGAAAACTATCATCTGGGAGCTGATTAAATGCCTATGAAGCCATCTCCGTGATACTCCCAGTTGGGTCAGAAAGACAGCAGGCTTCACTGAAGTACTGCTAAGATGAGGGGCTCTGGCCAAAAAGTACAGCCATGCTTGGTTTTCTTTAAGTGATGCTTTTTGTTACTTTAGCCCTTGTCCAGCTGCAAGCTGTGGAGGCAGCTACAGCCTGTTGTTAATAGGTAACAGTTTGGCTCTAATTCCAAATCCTTTTAGTGAAATCCTGCAGGAGCTTGGTGATTTTCGTAATCGAACTTGAGCCTCTGGGAATTTCTCTCTGTTCAAATTCCACCCATACACCACGAATGCATCTTCATTAGTCTGTGCACATACAGATATTGTAGGCAACATCCACAAGTGCTGGCAGGAATGGGAAATATTTAGCAGGAGGAATTTTACTTCTTTCTTTGCTTAACATTTTTTTTTGAAACATCAGGCGTATCTTTCAATGAAAATAACTAATGTGTTTATTTTAACCAGAGCTGGGTAAGTAATTTGCATTAAAGAAATTACCCTATTCATCTTTTTTAGATCAGGCACAAGTTGTGACTTTCTCAATGTACTTACTGTTCAAACAGATTTCCTGAAACCTTTTTATGAATGAATTTCTTGGCAATCCTTCCACAAACAGTTTGGTGTAAGCATTAATTTCAGCAATTAATTCTAGTAGAACTCACTGTCCAAGTATCTTTATTTTGAACACTGCGAGGTAATTAGACAAAATCTGAGCTATCTCTATTCAACAGGCAAGTTGTCATCTTGTAAGGCAGCAACAACTTTAGAGGCTTTTTAAATTATTTTTGTCTTGCCATTATTAATTGGAGCTGTGCTCCTCTGTGGTATTCTGTATTATTCAGTGGTTGAAATCTTGGTGCCACCACAGTTAGCAGGAGATACGTTGTTTTTTTTTAACAGACCCAGGGTTTTGTCCACTGTTTTAGCAGACACAAACCATTTAATTCCCTCACTAGTGCACCAGAGGAAGGGGAATGTGGAGGCACCAACCCAATCAGAGTTTTAATATTAAAATACTGAGAGTAAATACTCATAAAATATTTGGCAATATCACCCAGCTCTAATTTGCACATTTTAAAGGCTGATCTTTCATGTCCCCTCAAGTTCTTTGTTCATCTGAGCCCCTGGATAAAGTGCATGGAAATTCAGAGGATATCTTATGTCATCACTATTTGTGTTAATGGCTTAGGAAACCCACAATCCAATCAGTTAAAATAAACAGCCCAGTGTAATAGGAGCATAAATCAATGAAGACTTCATTACTGAAACCTTAATGTGTAATCCATCCACCTACAGAGGAAAGGGATACTGAGAGGCAGCAAGACAAAACTAGAGGGCTGATATTTAAAAAAGGTGCTGAGAACTGTAACTCTTCCTGGAGTCAGTAAATTTGGTGGGTACTCATCACCCCTGACAGCTTGCTCCTGATTACTAAGTCCCTATGCTTCAAAAATGCCAAGAAATTCAGGAAGACAGCTCTCATTGCTATTTATTTCCTCTGAACGTATTGGGAGACTTGAGACAGCTCAGGACTGTGGATTAATGAATGAAGACATCAACTAGCAAAGTTAACCTGTCACTGAAACTATCTGTTACCAAGAAGTAGCAGTATTCGGAGCTGCAGTAACCCTGCTGCAGCCTTTCCTCTCTGTGCACTCCCTTGAGCCAGTACCATTAATTTGGACACCCTTTCAAATGTGAGAGCTGTAATGCTGGGCCACAAGTTACTGGATTTAGTTGAAGTTATATTATATTCTATTTGCCTTGGCTGGGAAAGAAACCAGCAGTACTGTTATAGTGACACTTTTTGCTTTGACGCTGTTCACGGAAGGACTGAGATCTCCAAGTTAATGGAGTATCAAATAGAAGCAGTGGGCATGGGCCATCTCTGAGATGGGGATGAGATGTGTACTGTGGAATTTATCTAACAACAGAGGAAACTTGGTTGGAGGGGGCTGCTGACCATCCCATAGGAGTTTTGTGACATAAGTGGGAGCCCTGGTTCGCAGCCTTAACTGTGAAGGCTGACCTGTTTCCTTGCCTCATTCCCACATCTCACTCAGGGCACACCTTCCCACGCTACAACAGCAAAGGGATACGATATGAAGTTGCCTAATTAGCTAATTGGCTAATTGGAGTGCTAATTGGCATTCTCAGTGCCATTTCAGTTTGAGCAGTCACTTTAGCTGAGAGCTGCTGGAAAGAAATTGTCCATCTGCATTAATAGTATTTGTTGTTACAGATTTTCCTTACATTCTTTCTATAATTTCTTTTTGCTAGGTGTTACTTCTTGATTTCTTGCCTTATATATTCAGTTATGGAATGTTAAGTATGTCAGAAGGGTGTGGTATTTTGGCTGGTAAAATGATCACATATATCCACAGTAAGTAGGTACTAGTAGGTTTGATTTCTGAAGTACTTCAACACTCAAGAGCTTTAGAAGTATAAAATATTCTATTTGAATAACTTAATGGCTGATAAAATGATTCTTTATAGTTCATGTAGTACAACTAAGGTTATCTGGGGCCAAGGCTATGAAAATGAAAGTTTGGTGTTATGCTGGAAATTTCTATTGTGTTGTATTTGTACGGATATTAAGAGATCTAGAACTTAACCCAGATCTCTCATACAACAATACAGACTGATGAATAATTCTTCACTCTCAGCAAAGAAATCTGGCTGGAGCAGGATTCAAGTAGGGCTGTAGTGTATCACGCAGATGGATGGTAGATAGCATGTGTTCCTTCTGCACAAGCATGCTGTCTCATTTCCTCTAGAGAAAAATGTAAGGTGAATCTAAAGCAGCAAGTGCGATGCTGGGGTGTGGTACTTGCTTGATTAAAAATAAGTTTAGGGTATGTTTCTGCTTACCAGCCTCCAGATTTCCATGCAGTTGTAACTGTAAAACTGCGAAGATGGTGATTTTCTTGTGAAGGAAATTGATATAGCTTATAGATAGTCTTTGTCCATCTGCTGTAATAACGGATGTTCTTATTGAAAATGACAACACATTGCTGGGTTAATTTCCTCAGCTTTGAGGTAAGCAGACTGATCCAAAGAAAGAGATGTAATTTAGAATTAAGATGTAAATACTGCAGAAGTGCTATTGTGTATTAAATATTGTGTGGTAGGATCACTGTGTCTGTCAGAGGCTTTTAAAAGGTGTTATCAAGATGGCTGCATGAATTACTGGCTAGATGGCATAGAAAGTACTCAGTATCCAAAGGTATTGCAGCCTGGTGCAGTATGAGGTTCACTGTTCTGAATTTAACCCTGAAGTTGTTGTGTTCCTATTTCAGAGCTCTCGTGACAAGGATGTCATCCTGAATATCCTCGGTGTCCTTGCTGACCTGCTCTCTCTGGGTAAGGAAGCATAGCTGGGGTGATGTCTGCAGGTGAAGGACAGAATTTTCTAATCCCTAGTAGTAGACTGCCAGAGGTGCCTGTGGGTTTCTGTTGATGCAGTAGGGTTTGTAGGATTATTTTGTGGTTTCTTTGGAGACCGAGATTTGTCTGAAAACTGTCTCTGAAGCTTCCCCAGGATTCTTCTTCATTTGGAAGATGCCTGTTGGAGCTTCATTCTTTTGCTGGTCTAATTTCCAGTATCTAAGGAAAGATCACTGGGCCTTCCGCCCCTTTGAAATCTGTTGGTGCCTCTGTTTATTCCTCTCTGCTGCATTTCAATGCACAATGAAAAACCTCTGCAGTGGTTTTGTAAAGATAATGACTGCTGAAGCGAGATAAGAAGAGAGCATCATTTCCTCACATCACCATTAGCCATGTCTCCAGTCTCGGGGCAACCAAGAGGTCAAATCTGTGCATGCTGTAGGGTTTATGGCAATAAAACAACTTGAGAAGGCTGTGGGAGCTCTGTGTGCACTGTGCAGCTTGAGGGCTAGCAATAACTGCATCTCTGGCAAGGATGGTCTGAGCAAAGCATTTCTTGTCTCTTTTTTCCCCAGGGACAGGACGGAGAATTCACTATGTGATCAGCAAAGGGGGTAGTGAGGCACTGCTGCAGGCCCTCATCTCTGCTGGCCGGACCGAGCTGCCTGACTACAGCATCCTCCTGCCCCTGCTTCGCCTCCTGGCCAGGATTGGCCAACAAGGTACTGCTGTGCAGTGGGATGCTCAGGGTTGGGAAAGTGGGCTTAGAACCATTGGATGGTTTCAGCAATAATCAGTGCTGAGATGTGCATGATTGAGCGATGTGAGTTTACTCGTGGGTTGTGCTACTCTGGGAATCCTGGTTGTTAACAGTTTGGCTAATTGAAGGTCTTGTGGAAAGATGAGGAGGGTGTACATACACCTATTCTCCCTTGGGTCGAACTGGTAGCTAAAAAGTTTTCCCCCAGCAGAAATTTACTTTTGATTCTCTTTACCTAAGTGAAATCTTAAAATGGTTTCTCTTTGGATATGGTGACTGTAAGAAAACATCGGATTTACCTGTTTTCAGTGTAACTTACAAGTAGTTGATTTAACTCACTGGTACATTTAAATGAGTTTTTAATGAAAACCCTACTTACAAGATTTGGTTGAAGTTTATCAGCTCTCCTGCAGATACTTGGTTTTAATGTTTGATTCTGCTTTGCATTTCACAGATCGGAAGTTTGGGATGAAGGTGCAGAAAGCAGAAGTTACTGATGTGATCCTGAGCTTGACGAGACAAAACCTGGGCCACCACCTGAACCTCATCCACTGCCTCTGGGTCCTGCGGGTTTGTGCTTCTAATGGTGAGTACCTAGGTTTTCCTCCTTTATTCAGCATGGCAATTAACAGAGTTCTTTTTAGTAATTTCAGTGCAAGTAAACATAATTCCTGTTTAGAACAAGTGCCTGCATGTACTGTTTATATACAGAATTGGACAGAAAAATCCAGAACAGCCTTAGAAAGAAGACTCTTGGAAATACTATAGCCTTCACAGAGTATTTCATATGTGGACTGTGAAAATATAAATGGATAATATTAATGAACACAAAAGCATTTATGGTGATGGTCTCCCATTCCATAATACGTGCAGCCAACTCCTTTGCTGAGGCTTAGGTACCTTAAGTTGCATGTGGTTCCTGTCATCATAATAGCCAGGTGTCTTAGTGTTGTTGTTCAGAGCAGATGTAGAGGGTAGGGGAATGAATTTGGAACAAGAGAGGCAAGAGGCAGATGGATCTCTTACTTATTCAACGTCCTTCTGGAAGTACATGTTAGAGCTGGGAACTTAAGGCCTGGTCTCCTCTCCTGTCTTAGTGTTCCTTTCCTGTTCTCTCTTCCTGCCTTTTTTTTTTTTTTTTTGTCTATTCCCTTATCTTAACTCAAGCAATGGGATTTCCAGCATTACCCCCACGAATTGTCACCGCTTCATACGTGTTTTCCTTGCTATGGAGCACTGAGTTTGTCAGCACAAGTTTCCCTTTGCTCACGCCAACCGTTTCCACTCCCTCCCTCCTTTCCTCGCTCAGCAGATAATTCTCGACAGCCATCCTGCCTGCAGTCTGCTACACGCATCCTAAGATTTAGCATTCCTGGCTCCCAGCCCTGCAGGTCCCTTCTAGCTGTACAGGAGCTAGTTTCATGCAATGGGCTTTCTCAGGCATGCAGCCAAGCCTCAACATTCAACCCTTCTCCCAGAAATAAGCAGTGTTTGAAAGACCAAGACTGACTGAAAATGCAGCCAAGGCCAGAAGCTGAAACGTGCCTTTATTTGAGTTTCACAGCTGTGTAATGACCCTGTGCTGCCTCCCACCCAAAATGATGATCTACACCAATTGCTGCTCCTGCTTCAGTGCACCTGCATCCCGTTTCAGCTGCAGATGTTAGAGGTTGCAGGATGTGCACTGCAGCCTGGCCTCCTTTCTGTTCGTGGCAAGCCCCTCACCCTATCTCAGAATCCATCCTATACTCTTTCTGGGACGGCTATGTTGCTCTTCATATACCTCCAACTCAGCATACTTCCATCTTCTTTGAGTACTTTTGACTGTGGTCTTCGGGCCATTAAGCAATTAGTGTCTTCATTAGACATTTTTAGAACTGGATTACCAAAACTGTCTATAAATGCTCCCAATGTGTGCTAGCAAGTGAAGGATTAAAGGCAGATGAAATTAAGATTTACTCAGAAGCTTCCCTCCCAGAAATACACTTCCAAACTGCTGAGTAAAAGCACAGAAAGTAAACTTGACTCTCCATTGTGCTTCTATGAGATAAGCCATCCTCACGCAGCTGCCTCTGGCAAGTGTAGGAAGAATCTGAGCCCTGTCATTTTCCTGACTCTATTTGATTATGATTTGCTCTCCAGAGAGTACAATGTTCGCAGGGAGAGGAGCTTTGGAAACACAGGGAAGAAGTGTAGGATTTGAGAACTGTTTTTGGTATGACTTTGTGTAAAGGTGTGTCTGCTGCCAGCTCTGTGCTGCAGGTCTTGTGTTTGTAAAATGGCCTGTCTAGGGCAATTGGGAGCCCATAGAAATCTGCTCATAGCCCCAGGGACAGCTACTCTCTTCCCTGCACCAGCACTAAACACATCATCGCAGACTGCCTGCTTCAGACCTGACTGCTTTTTCTCTTTTATTGGTTTAGTTGCTGCAGGAACCACGCTTGGCATCAATGGAGCCATGGAGCTGCTTTTCAAAGTCATCACCCCCTACAGCAAGCGGCACGTCAGGACTGTCAGGTAGGCACTAGCCCAAGGGGAACTCATCTTTCCAGGCCAGCAAGAAATAAAATTTTGGTTCCACTTGAAAAGGCAAAGAAATCAGAAATCGATGCACAATTTCCATTCACTTTAAACCTGCAGATTTTTTTTTTAAGAGGCAGAAATAGTTCCCCCAGAGGACACGCTTATGCTGTGATTCATCATATGATTCATGCTGGTGGCCGTTTACTTGTAGCCATGGCAGTTTGATTGCAAGGTGTCATCCTTCAGCTTCCAGTCAGGGCTGGATTTTTGAGAAGCGTGTTCAGGCAGCAGACAGACAGCTCCTGCCTGTCCCTTAGCAAGAACCTCCTGTTCCCACTGACATGGTGCAGGTTCAGTGGAGCTGTGGTGGTTCTGTCTCTTCTATCAGCAAGGAGTTGTGACCAAATCATTTCAGTGTTTTTGAAGTGTAACAGTTCTGGTAGTATTAACCTAGGTCAGTTTTTAAGCCCATTCTGCATATTTCAAATAGTATATTTGCTGAAGAGAAATCAATTTTGTACCTCTGTTTTAATGTAGAATATTATTCCTCAAGTTCTCAGTGACTCTAGATGCATTTCAAGGAAGATCTTTTAGTACAGCAAGATGAGCCTTCACTGAAGGACATAACATGTGGTTTGTTTATCAAAACAGAAGGCAGAACTTACTGCTGTGATCTCTGTCCACACATTTGCTTAAGCAACACTGAACCTGTTGGTTCTCTCCCCGAGACGTTTTCTGCTTTGTGGAACACGTCCATACTTGTTGGTGTGTGTCTTAACAACATTCAATCAAGTCTAGCTTTGGTACAGACTCAACATGGGTGCAGTTCATAGATGGTAGTTACTGAAGGAGCTTTAGGTTGGGTGTGATGTGTAGGTGAGATGAGGAAGGACAGATGTGGCACAGTAATATGGCCATGTCACGCACAGCTGAAACTGCAGTATGGGCCAGTTGCCCTGGATGGGGACACCAATAAATCATGCCCTTCCTGATGTCACTTTGGAAGATTAATACCAGTTCCTTCAGTGTGGCCAGTTATACCATACACCTCGAAGGAAGGAATTTGAATTATTTTCCACTGGCTCCAATTAATTAACTTCCAGTCAACACACAATACTTTTGTTTTCTAATGCAGACTTTTTCCAGTTCTTCTGCCTACGTATCTGGAGCTACAAAAATTCAAGCACTCTGTCTTATACATAAGATGCCAAATAGGCCCAGCACATGCACAGCTCCCCGCATCTGCCTTGTTATTGGAAGCCAACTCGCTTCTGTCTGCGTTTTTGGCTTTCAGGTATAGTGTTGAAACTGCTTCGTAGTGTTAGTTCTTTCTTAACCAGTGTACCTGTGATTCTTCTGCACCATTGCTCCAAAAGGATGATACCGGGTTGTTTTCTGCATGGGGATTTGGATGCCATGCAACTCCAAGAATGTTATTGCTATGGTATTATCCTAGGATATCTTGGAACCCTCCAGGATTCCTCTCAGGCTTCCTGGTTTAACTTTAAGACTCAAGTTGGAACTTAATGATTTTTGAGGTCTTGTCCAACCCTAGCCATTTTTCCATTCTGTGATTCAGGCACACCTAGAGCTCTAATTCCTTCTGTTTAATAAAAAGGAGCAGCTGAGAAGGTCAATGACTCTGTGAAGGTGGGCTGTTTCACATCAGAAGCAGCGTGGAAACTTGCTTTTAAAAAGCAATTGTAACCTATTTAAAGGCACTAGTTTGATTCATTAGTAGGGATTGCTTGCAGTCTGTTTGGATATAGTGTGCTTGTTGGGGGAAAATAGTCTCAAGTCCTATTGCTGGCAAGAGTGTAGGTCCTGAGACTGAAAGTCTAGACATGAATGGATTGCAGATCTTTCCCAGCATTAACAAATACCTGGGACAACTATGGTTTGAAAACCTAAGGCAGCTTAAAGTTCATTTGGAAATGGAGGCATGCTTAAAATGCTCTTATATTTCAAGTAGTTATAATTAAAAAAAAAAAAAAAAAAAGAAAAAAGCAGGGTTACTGAAGAAGGGATTTTGAGAATGGATTTTTTGAGATGGTGAGGAAAAGGGAGTCACGTGCTTGTCTACTTCTCCATGTGTTGCTGATCATCTGACTCAGACTGCATAGCTCCTCCCAGAGTCCCTGTGTTGAAGGCTAGAGGATGTTATTTTGGTGTAGTGAGTTGGTCACAGAACCATATGCTTTTTGGCTGCTGGCGTGGAACTTGAAGAGAATTCCAGCCTGTAACCTGCCTACAGAGGAAATCTTGCAATGTCCTCCTTGCAAGCCTCTGATCCTCCCTTTGTATTTGCCCTTGATACCTTCTCTTCATATCTCTGTACCCCCATGATTTGCCTTGCTGCTGGGAAGGAACAGCTGGCAACTGTGGGGGCAGAGATAATCCATGTTCTTTGTTCAGCTGCCAGGAATGCCGCATCGAAAATGCTCTACTTCTCTTGTGGCTGCACCAGCATTGTCCTGTCCTGGGCAGCAGTAAGACCAATGTCACTTTAAGAATCTGCCCTGGAGAGTGCGCTATCAGAGCTATTTATTTAGCCAGCTAAGATGTGGAAACAAGATACATAGTTCTATTTATTTTTTTTCAGTGGCAAAGCTCTGGGGTATTTAGAAATAGTCTCCAATGCTCCAATTGACCTTTTCTGGGTGAATGCCAAGTAGCTCTGATTCCCCTGAGACTGTGACTCATGGACTTTATTGGACTTCGTTAGGCATCTGAGGTCTTCAGGTTGCTGGTGCCATAACTGTGGTTCTCTCTAAGACTGCTCATATCTGAAGCAAAAGCCACAGAGTGAAATGTGAAACTTACTGGGATTTAGAGAACTCCTAACTTAAGTACTGTCAAATTCAAGTGAGATGGAGACTCCAGACTGTCTTGTCTGTCTTGTGTGGTGTTGTGTTGCAGTGAAAGCTTTCTAGTTCATTTCTTTAAGGATAGTTTTAAATAAAGCCAGATGTTCTGTTGATGTCAATAGCAAAGTGTGTGAGTGGGATGCTCAGATCTTTGCTGTCAGCACCTTCTCTAATGTAACGCCACTGGTGCCCCACACAGTGTGATGACTCTAGCTCCTTCCACCTTCAGTAATTCCCTGTGTGTTCTGTATCTTTTACTAGTTTCCCACTTTTCTCATGTCTCTGTCACCAGTCACCTTCCCAGTTCACTTGTTCTAGGAGGCATCTAGATGTGGCTTTGGTAGATGCTCTCTGAATCTTCCATATAGGGAAGGTTCAGGCTTTAGAAAATGGCAAGTGAGCGTGAAGTTGTCTGAGTGGTTCCCTTCTTACATTATCATTTTCTGTTGCTCTTGAAAGGTTGGTGGGTGCTTTGTTCCTAGTGTTTCAATAAAAGCAATTTAGAGAATATCTTTGTTCCTCAAAGCTCTTTGCAAGTACATCTATTTACCACACTGAACAATGAGTACATCTATATAACACAGATTGTAAGAAGAATGAGTACTCACCGAAATTAAAAAAAACTTTGTGAATGTTCATGAAACTCGGCTTTCTTCAGTGGGTTGTTCTTAGTGAAGTTTGACTACTTAATTAAAAGCAAAAAGTGAATTAACAAGTCTGGGAAAGGTGCCAGATTAATTGAGTAGGAGATGTAACATGAAGGAATTCTGTCTTTGCTCATGTCTGGGGTTGGCTGTTTCTGACACTAAATCTCAGATCGGATGTTTAGTGTTTTATTGGGTGGTTCCAGCTCCTCAAATGCTTGCAGTGGATCTTAGTTTCCATGAAATTGAATAATTCCCTTCACATAACCACCTTTAGGTGAAATAGTTGCATTGACTCCTTGTATATTTAAGGAAAAAAAGTGGGATTGTTTTTACCTGTAACAGAAGTTCCCCTTTGGAGATTTGAGGGGACTGCTTATTTCTCTGGTGACTGGAGGATATTGTGGAAACAGTATGATGGGAGTTTAGAGTTAAGTCAGGTGAGTAGGTGCTGACTTAAAAAATGCAGTCCTCTCCAGCTCCTGGATGGACTCAAAACCCCGGAGGAGATGAGGACACCTCCTGTGTATTTTCTTTGGTGATGCTTGTTCAGGGATGTCTTGAGCTGAGGAGTGACTCATGAATCTGAAAAGCTCAGGAGCCAGGAAGCGGTTCCTATTGTCATCATATTGTCATCACATACTTCTGTCAGCATGGGACCTGGGAGGTTTTTTTTCATAGGAGTCTTGAAAGTGGAATTCATTCAAGAAAAGAGGAATGTTAAGGTTATCTTAAGAGTACATCTAAACCCGAAAGCCTATATTTAATCACATGCTATCAGAATGACCAAGGAGAATAAAAAGACCCTGAAAATTTTGCATTTGTACACTGCTTTAAGTGTGCTTTGAGTTTATGTAATATCTTTTCTATACAAAATGGATTGCATGCAACTGAAGTTGTTTTCTGCCCTTAGAACTGGTGCTTTTGAAGCAAGATAAAATGCAAGTGTTGAGCCCGTGGTGATGAAAAGTGACTGAGTTGCCACATCAACAGATGATTGTTAAGAGGATCTCCTGTGACCTCAGCAAGAGGAGAAGGGATCGGAATGGCAGTTGGCTGTCTCCCTTAGAGGAGACATAGCAGAAATGACCTGAATACTAGAATTATCTCTTCCGTTAAGAAGAAGAGATAACGGAGAGACACATGAAAGAGATGCAATTGTGAATGCACCCCAGACTCCATGCAGGGCAGCTAGTTTCCTCAGCTTTAATCCTGGATAATCCCTTTCTGGTTGACCACCACATACATTTGCTGCAACTGCATCTCCTGATTTGTCCTAAGGTTTCAGCTGCCCTATCCTTGAACAGAAGAACATGTTTCATGGCTGTTGCCAGACAGTATTTTGAGGATGAGTGAGGAAATTCAACACACCAGTGTGTTGATTAGTTCCTTGGTGACCTGATACAGTAGCCGCTGTGGTTGGCTCTTTATGAAGAGCAGTCCACAGAAAGCTTTATGCCTTTGTTTATTTGGCAACAGTTCCTGATAGGAGATCAAAAGCAAATCGTCCTTAATTCCTCGTTTGTCTCTGTTTTGCCATTAATCATGTTGAGCAGTTTGGTTATTTAGTTGGAAAGTAACACAATTCTATTGGAATGTGGTCAGAATTAATCAATGCTTAGTGCCTGCTTATTCTCAAATTGCTATTTGGTTCACTTGATCCCTGTAGAAAACTCACAGGAGGGAATGAGATTTCTTTTGAGCTGTGTCACGGCCAAATGACATGTTTCCCATCTGGGCTTGATCTACATGTGATTTAGCTAGAAATTCTTGCTAAATAGAACTAGTAAATATTATTCGGAACGGGATGATGCCAGCAAGAAGGGGAAAAAGAGATTGCCTTTAAAACTTCTGTTTATGTCAAGTGTCTATTCAGCCTGACTAATATTTCAGATAGCATGGAGTGGAGTTATGCACATCACTGAGATAATTCAAACATTAGGGTTTATTTACTTTAATATGATGAGCCATTGTAATAGAAGAAATGAGCTCTGAGCCAAAGGTGTCCTAGTTTTATGCAGTTCCCTCTGTTCTTTTTATGGTCTGTATGGTTTCTCTCCAAGAATGACCTGTTCTAATATTAATAATAAGCTATAAAATCTCATTTTAGACTGATGGTATCTCACTGCTGCTGCTGAGTAAATAGAGTTGTGCTGCAGAATTATACTTGACTGGTGTTGTACTGTTAATAGCTGCAGAAGAGAGAAATTGGAAAAATAAAGAGAGAGAGGTGAGGGGAAAAAAGAGGTGCTTTCAGATGAGACTTGAAAATCGATGAAGGCTTGAGGAAGTGGAAAGAAATACCATGGTTGTTGCACAGGGGCAAAGATCTTACACGTAGAAACCCTGATGCCACCTCTTGGTAGCCTCGGGTATGGCAAGATTAAGCATGGATAACCTATTTTTGAATCATTTTGGATGGTGAATGAGCACAATACAAAGAGAATTCTACTAGGTTTGATGTGATGCCTTGCTGACAGGGAGGAACTGGATTCTAAATGGACCTACAGTGAGACTGCTGCTTTAAAACAAAAAAAGACTCATTTGTTTCACTTGAATTCAGTTACTTCTAACTGATATGTAAGAAGCAGCAATGCATTCAACTGAAGACTTTGGTTTGCCATCATTTCTTCATCTTTGGTGAGCTTGTTGATCATATTTGAAAAGATGGTACAAGGGGAGGTTCCTGCTGTTCTTAATTTCTTGACTTTCCACTCAGTGGTTCTTGGCTGACCATGCCTGATGGCTTTGGGGGTGTGTCTATCCCGCAGGCAATTCTGTGCTTGTTTTGGTGGGAAGGTCTCTCCACCCTAGCTTTAATGTACCTCATTCTGATAACAACTGTTAAGGCTTGCAGCAAGGCCTCCAGCGTGGGCTATGCAAACTTCTTAGGACACAATATCCAGTCAGGGGTCATATATTCCATGTTGCCATATCTGTCTCACTATTGGTCTTTGTAGTATCTGGATTAAAACAGACAAGTGCAGTCTCACTGTCTCTTAGATATGCCTCAGATATTGCTGCTTTCACCTAACTGGGGGGCCACTGTCGGTCCCATCCAAATGACAGGTAACACTTGATTTCACAGTTGCATCTCAGAGTGCTGTCCAGAGTTAAATGAATTGTCATTCTCAATGAGAACACCTTGTGGGTGAATATGATCCTTTTGTAAATAGCACAAATGGAATCATGGAATAAACTGAAATAAATGATAACAGAGGCAGAAAGATTATAAAGATTTTGTAATATAGGCAGAAATTATAGAATGGTTTTGGGTGGAAGGGACTTCAAAGCTGTGTCAGTGCCTCATCACTTTCTCAATAAAAATTCCAGCCTAACACCATACCTAAATCTCCCCTTTTTTATTTTAAAGCAATCCCCTTGGTTTGTCATTATTGGATCATGTAAAAAGTCAGTTTATGAGCTTCCCTCAATTACTGGAAAACTACAAATTTCTTTTTCTTCTCCAAGCTAAACAAGCCCAATTTCTTCAACATTTCTTCGTTAGAGAAGTTTAGCATCCCTCTGAATGAAGGGTTTTGGATGGCTTCTGGAAACTTTTAGGTTATCTGTGTGATGAGACAATTTGGGTGAGCTGTGCCAAGTCTGAAATTGTGGACCAAAGGCTCTGTTACAGGCGTTGGTAAGACTGCATGAGTAAAGAAGGCAAGAAGTCAAATGGTAGAAAACAAAGGGTATCTCAGGTCTGAAGGGTTTGCAGAGGCATGGTGTGTTACTGTGGGCAAGTCCCCTGAAATCCTACTTTAATATGTTCGATGTCTGTGCACCAGCTTGCACGTTTTTAATGTTTTCCTAAGGGTAATGAGGGTAAGATGAGTTGTCTGAGATATTTGATGAGAATAGAGAAGTGGAAAAATGAGGAAGTGTCCTGCTTGAGCAGGATAGGTCTGAAGTGGATTGCAGAGTGAATGAGGAGCTGGCAGAGCAAGGAGAAGGCTGAGCAATGCGACCTTGTAAACATGTTTGAGATAGATGTGAAATGCCAAAGCTTTCAGAAGGCATTGGTCAGGCAGATATGGGGTGCTGGAACCGAAGGGTGGGATATTTCCAAGTAAAGAGTGTCTGACTGACCTCAGTAAGGTGACGAGCTGGTGCCCACCCTGCCTGTTTTTTAGTTAAGGAGACAACCCACCCTTTCAAAGCACTGAATTGGATAATGACACAAATCTCTGATAAGAGCCAGAAATTGACTAGATAAAGCTAAAGACACTTGTGTGTCAGCACATCTGAGACCCCAGATATCCCCTTTCACCCGAGTCATTGTCCTTTTGGACTCAGAAGCTTATTGCCCTTATAATGGGGTAGATGACAGCTGTGGAAGACCCTCCCAGCAAATACTTCCAGCCTGAAGGTAGGCATGGGAAATATGAAAACAATGAAAGAAAGCATCGGTGCAGACTTTCAGTGACAAGAATCGAGCACAGTGTTGTCTCTGAGCAGGTGCTGTCTGCACAGGAAAAGCAGCTGTAAGAATTTCCTAGCTCTGCTATGGCTTTGTTTTTTTCAGCTTCACCAGTGCTGGCAGGTGAGGTGTGAACCAGACTCTAGAACTATCAGTGTCATTAAAAACACTGCAGCGATTAGACCTGCCCTCATCAGAGTTAAATGACACCGTGTCAAAGCCCTTAGCAACAGCCTTTCTACACTAGGATTCCCTCTCCTGATAGCACAATTGGAGCTGCTCCAGCGTTAGCAGCAGCAGGGCAGCTGGTTTTAGCAATACAGAGAACAGGCAGTATGACTGACTGCCTTCCAGTGAGCAGGAGGGAGAGAAGACCAATGCTTTTCAGGCACTTTGGGTAGTTAGATAATGGCAATTGTAGAAAACAAAACAGCAATTAGCTGTTTTGTATTTACTGTATTTGCCAAGTGCAGGTGGAATAGATTTAATCAGGGAAGGTTTTTAATAGCAGTCCTATTAAAGCACAGGTCTGTCTGGGTTACGCTGGCAGGGCTCTTCTTGGTCTCTTTATCTGCAGGGCAACACTTGGAATGGCAGCAATGCCAGCAAAACCTGTAAATAAACCCAGAGCTGAGCAGCTCTGGGATGTGTTCAGAGACAAGGCTTGGAACATGGAGGGGAGAACCTGGAAACCTGACGTGGCTGGTGAGGAAGAACAGGGCTACTGACTCCAAATAGAGCTGCAGTGCTGGGGCTGGGAATGGAAACTGCCCCCAAAGTGTGAATCTTTGAAAGGTCATGGCTCTGAGACCGAGCTTTTACTGTCTGCCTGCAGCAACAGCAAGGCTATTACAGGAGATAAAGAGAATTGTCCCATGGCTTTGGCTCATTTCCTTTCTTCTCTGTGTTAAATGGATATAGCTTGATCTTCAGATGTACTGTAGGACATATGTTGCAGTGGCACAACAGTGCTCACTATTTACTCCAAAAGCTTAATTTTTTATTTCTTTTTTTTTTGTTTTAAATTCTGCTTACATATGTGTGGCAATTCCAGTTTTCACTGCCTTCCAGATTCTTCTGTGCAGGAAAATCAATGGCACATGGAAGAACCATCCCAATAGTGCTGGTATTTTTTTATTTTTATTTTTTACTGTGCTTTTTATTTATCTCTGATGGTTCATTCCTTTATTTACGGAGCTTTACCAGCCTTGGCTTTGATATGGTCTGTTTTCAAATCCTAAACAGAGCCTGCCTTGATTATATCAGATGAAAGTTTTCCAATGAAAAGAGGAGGAAAAAAAAAAGTACCAACAGTTAGGTTTCTGCAAATTACTGCTTCAAAAGGCCCCTGCAGTTATGCTGCTATGACATTGCTAATTTCCTATGGCCAGTGTCATGACCTAGTCTTTGCTATATCTTGGCTTGTTAGCGATTCCTGCCTGCAGCCCCCCACCCCTAAGTGCTGCGGAGAACAAGCACCAGCACGAAGATGTGACTAGTTTGTTTAATAAGGAGCTGCATGCATGAAATGGGGGGAAAAAAAAATCACTGTGCTTGGCTGCCTCTGCCACCTCAGTCAGATGCTTGCTGCTTGCAAGTTGTGTGATGATTTAGTGGCCAGCGCTGCACCTGGGGCAGTGTGTGCTGTCTGCTGACAAGTCTTCTTGGTCATAGATGTGGGGATGAAATCTGAGGCTGTGCCCTGGCTGCCCCTGGGTGTATGGTCCTCCTACCCATCATCTCAGTATCTTGATGTGCCCCCTGCATGTTGGATCTGACTCAGAGCAGGTAGCTGGGCTATGTGCCATGTGGAAGGCAGCATGGTGAGCTGTCAGAATGCTATTTCTCTGAATCTCCATGAAGCCTCTAAATGATATGTACTACTCTTTTTCAGGACCCTCACCAAAGCTGTTTTCATTGCATCCTTCCATCTCCTGTAACAGATCTTTGAAATGCATGCATCTTCAGAGGTGCTGCAGAGAGCCTCATCTCTGACCTGCAGTCTGTAGGGTGCCTACGCTGGGGCAAGATGCCTTGCTTCTGTCCTGCCTGAGCTGCAGAGTTGAGGTGAGGACAAGGACAGATCAGCAGCAGTGCAGGAGTAGCTGTGACCACTGTTGAGAGTGTTTGTGGCAGTGGCTCAGCCTGCTTGTGCAGACAGATTCTGCAGAGGATGCATCCTCGTTAGCAACAGTTACCCTCCTTAATTTGATCACATGTCCTCAGTTGACTCTTCTGATGATATCTTGGAGTTCTTATGTCCAGAAAGCTGATGCAGTGCAGTGAAGGGTTACAGCTGTATGTATGACAGAGTACAGCAGCATCCCCGTTCTCCTTCCTGCATTTTGAGTGAGGCAACCCACAGAATGGCAGAGGGAGGCAAATAGCAGGGTTTAGCTGAAAAAAAAGCCATCCTCATTAAAGCTCCTGGACAGGTTCATAAGCTTTCCTCCCTGCTCTGCAGTTACAACATCTATTTTTCCTGAAGACTTTGTTACTTTCCTGTGGCAGATATTCTCAGTGCTGTATGGTTCTAGCAGTGTTCTACCTGTGTTTTGCAGTCCAGTGTTCCAACAACGCATGGTGGTCAAAATCAACATTTCTTTTGCATGTTAGACAGACTTGAAACGTTTCTTATTGACTGGCTGTTGGTATTGAATGAAGAGGCTTAGGTTGGTTAAGACTGAGTTTTCTGGAGAAGAGTCCAGGTCTCTAGAGATTTGGATGTTCAGAGGTAAAACTGGAGATCCAGTGTTCTTATTGAAAGCTTTTTGGAAGGGTAAAGGTTCAACTCCATTCAGTTAAAAGGTAGTTCTGATCTCAACGTACAAAAGGGGCTTTGAAGAGTCCTCAGTGCTAGCTGCATGCTTAGACATAGAAGTGCCTTTTAAACTTAGGTCAAGATGTCTAATGTCAATCTATAGGACAACATTACTTTGTTCCTCGAACATGTTTGTGCATTGATCTCAATTTGAGACTGGTTTAGGAGTACTGATTGAGCTCAGCATTGCACGTGTGCACATGAGGGGTTTATGAACAGCCATAACTCGGTGTTTCTGAGTATGTTCACGTTCAGTAGCATCACTTAAAACCATGGAACTGTACAAGTGCCCAATCCATAGTAAATTCTGTGCTGAAAGGGTAAGTGGGAATAACCTGCATATGTATGGCTAGAGAATCTCACTGGAGGAGATGAAAAGTGAGGTAGCTGGAAAATGGGAGGAAATTGGTGACTGCTCCTGCATATCTTCCCTATATTTGTTTGAAATTCCACTTGCATGTGAGCTTTTTCAGAGAGATTTCTGGTCACTATCCGTTGGGATTTAGGTATGATAAATGTATTTAAAAAAACTGCTTACTTGTGTATGTTCCTGATTTGGGGAACATGTGGACCTTGGTAACTGGGAAGGGTTGCATTCAGGAGGGTTAATTAGCTGCAGTGTTTTCCCATTGCTCCCTGTTGTAAATGTGGGTGTAATGCTATGTGCTGTCAGTGCAGCAGTGAGCAGTTACATTCAAACTGTGGTCTTGTATTGTAGGTAGGTTGTGCAACTGGACCCTCATAAACAGGCAGATCTGGTTAAGGCTATAGGGTCAGTTTGGCATCATTGCTAGTTCACAGCTATCCCATTTGTACCTGGTCATGCAGCACAGGGAGAAATGATTCCTGTAGCCGTGCTTGCAGGAAACTGTTTCCTGTGGTATATTAGAAATGGCTCTACCAGGCAGCTCTTTTTCTCAAGAATGTTAAGCTTTCCTCTGACTGATCTTTATGGATGTTTTTCATCTGAACAGAACCAGAGGGGGAGCTTGAAATGCCATATAAACTGATGGATCCATTTCTAGATCTTTGTAATAGGGAAACAGTATCGTTAGATTAAAAAGAACAAACACTTTTTTTTTTTTTTTAATCTTGAGTACAATATCAAACATTCTTTTATTCAGAGGAATCTGACTTAATGGTTAAAGAAAGGACTGCCACTAAAGTCACTCTTGTTTCTTAGTGATGTTCAGGGAGGGTTGAGCTTCCTCAGTACTTCAGCTTTGTATTTTGTTATTTTCAGGTCTGTTGAATTGTACAGACGTTTAGCATTAGTTTGACTGACTCTGGGCACAAGCATTAGCATGTCAGATATCTCCCTGCCTGAACTCCTGACACCATAAGCTGCTCTTGGGAATCCCACTGCCAGCAGTTGACATAAAGCTCTTCCAGTTGTTTGCAGGCAATGCTCTGTGAATGCAGGCTTATTATACAGCATCATAAGGCCCTGGGTACCCCCAGGCCTCACCTTCTCTTTCATAATTCACCATTGGAGACTTCCTGATGGCAAACCACCTGCAATTCAACTTACTTTCATGGTGACAGAATTCCAAGTTGTCCTATTGAGATTTGACCCTGGGACTTCTGGGTAGGTAACCCTTGAATTTGTCAAGATTTCTCTGTGAGATCTCTTTACCCTCAAGAGGGCCAACAGTGGCTCCTAATTTACTGTTGTATATGAACTTTATTGGTATACCTTTGAGTCTTCTCTCCAGATCATTTATGAAAACACTAAAGAGAAGCGGTCCTAAAATCAATCCCTGTGGAATCCCGCTGGTGTCTGGCTGCCAGCTTGGTGTAATCCCATTTACCACAACCCTCTGAGCCTGACCTGTCGGCTGCTCTTTCACCCTTTGCATTGTTTTTGCCTAGACGAATGCTGGCTGTTTTGTTCTGGAGGATACTGTGGAAACAGCATTGAAAGCTTTGCCTCTCTGTCCCTCTGTGTGTGTCCCTTAGGTTAGAGCTGGGTTCTCATGCTGCCATCCTAAAACCACCTGTCTGATTGATCTGTTAAGAAATCTGTGTTGACTGATCCAGCCCCTTCACCTTGATGTGAATGGCAAGCTGTCACAGTCTGCCTCAGCTGTATTGGTGACATCCGACCTCAGAGAGTGAGCTGACAAGAATGGGAAGTCTTTTGAGCCTCTGCAAGCAATGCCAGCTCTGTGCCACGCAGCAAGAATTGCCTGGGCATTTCTTTGGCAAGGATTTAGTTACACTTCTGCACTTTGTTCTTACTAATTTAAAGCTAATTTAAGTTAGAAGCAAACAGAATACAATGGATTTTCAGGATCCAGCTGTCTCTCATTCTGTACTTCTATACTAGAAAGAGTAGGTTATTTGTAAGGATGCCTGGAGGGTAGCCCTGGAGTGTTCCTAGGAGGCAGAGGTGGAAGAGGCTGAAATGCTGTACCTTTTTTTCATTGATGTAACCTAACAGGCTTCAGGGAAGGCAGAGATGCTTGGAAGATGCTTCAGTGGAGGCTTTGAGCTAAGCCTGGGAACTGAGATGCATTCACTGCATTGGCTATTAGAGCAGAACAGAGGATTTCACACAGGATGGGAGCATCTGCATCACTACCACGACTTCTCAATAAACACAGTGTGTGACTTGGAGCACACACAGAAATGTGTAAGTTAGAAAAAGCCCAGAACTGAATTTTCTCCTAGGTTTAGAAGTAGGGAACAATCACTCCCTTTGCTGTTGATCTTTTTGCATTGACTTTATCTGTGTGTGCTCATCTGTTTTTGTTTTTGTTTTTTTTTATACCACCTCACTTTGTCGCTTAATACTCACAGAAATCTTTACAGGTAGGGAGAAATGCTTATCAGCATGAACTTAATTTCTATGTTTTTCAGTTTGCTTTCTAATTCCATTCATCAAATTGAATGACATCAGAGAGAATAGCATCTATGAAAGATGCATTATTTGTTCAAAGGCAGCGTGTGCTTTTCCAGGAAAACGAATCAGATCACCGGAGTTAAAGTAACCACTAGAAAAGGAGCATGTCACCTTTTAAATCCCTTTCCTTTGGCACCATACCAAAAGCACATCTGTGCAAAACAGCTGGATCTCCAAACACCACCTGTTGGCAACGTGTGGGACACTGCAAGCTGTAAGCAGGCTGCACCTTTAGCATGTTTTAATGCCTAGTTAACAAGCTGGAACTGAAGCCGACATGATGCTGGGTGTGTTTTTGTCAGTTGCAGACCAGCATTGCCATGAAGATGCTGGCAATGTAAGCTGCTTTCCCCTACTGAGTTTTCAGGACTTGTGAAGCTGCTGGTTTTAAAACTTTAAAACAAATCACTGTGGAAGTACTTACATATTTAAGATCTGTGTTTCTGGACCACAAGGGAAATGACTATTTGAGGCATCTGTCTCCAATGAGCTCTACCTTCTGGTAGGTTTTATGAAGCACCTATTGCTGTGATTCCTACCAGTTATTTATGAATGTCTCTCAGTTGTCAAATGTGAATTTTTCTTTTGATTGAGTTGCTCTGTGACTGTATAAACTCTAAATACACGTCCCAAGAGATGGAGGCAAAATGCAGTTAGGCAATATGTACTCTCATGTGCACTTAGTTTCTTCAAGGGACAGGGACAATTGGAGCTCATGGGCTCTCAGTCAAGATTCCCATTGTGCTAGGTGCTGTACAAATACATAGTGTGGTCCATGCCCCACATGGCATGAGATATAAATAAACATGACAACAACAAGTGAGTGTACTGAGAAAGAGCCAGATGAAGAACAAAATGAGAGAGAATATGCTGAGGCAATGTGTGCTGCCAGGCAGGGGAGAATCTTTTATGTCTCTAGAAATAGTACGTTACATCTTCATTATCCAGGTGTGATTGCCTTTAGGAATTGCATCAGGTCTGAAGAGGCATTTAATGAAGCACCAAGTCATTAGTTTTCATTCAATAATAAGAGGATGCTTCGTGTTTAAGCATGTATAAAGATAAAATCTCACAGGAGAAGGAAGATGCTGGTTAAATTACTTGGGAGCTGATTTACAAAGCCCTGTTGGATCAGTTCTTTGTTCAGTCTTCAGCTTCTCAGCTGTTCCCTGTCCATAGTAACAAGGTAGTCCTGAACAGATGGGCACCGAACTCCTCATGTCCTGTGTGTCTTCAAATCCTTTCATGTAGTCCACCAGACATCCCTTCTGTAATGATGCTTTTCATTTCCAGGAGGCTTTTTGCAACACTGTGTGGAACAGAAGTAAGCAATCAGTTCAAGAAACTGAGACAGAGAGTTGTCCATAGCAATGCAAAGAGCTACAGCCTGTGAGCCAAGATCAGAGCTGAGAAGGAGGCTTAAGAGGCACTGCCTCCTGGTCTCCTCTGTCTGCAGCACTTCCAGCTGTCACTGTCCCCGTAGCCCAGATCTGAAGGGGTGACCTTGTAATTAAAGACTTTTTTTATTTTTTGTCTGTGCTGAACAGACTGTGCTGGCTAATCCCATTCTTCTTTGGCTTGCGAAGTGCATTTTTCTCTTTGTTGTTGCTCCTGGTTCCTAAGCACAGGATCTGGAAGCTGATTGTCTATCTGTCTGCAAGTAGCACTCCTGCCCTGGTATTCAAGCTGCTGGTTTGGAAACACTTCAAAAGACTTCCATTCTTCAGAGTGGCTGTCTTCACTGCTGTTACAGGCAGTTTTTAATGTTTTCTGATTACGGTGAGGCATTTATTATTACGCCTTTTAAGACAGCACAACTTTATTTATACATCTTTTTATTGAAATATATAACTGAGTCTCCTTTGTGATAGCTGCCCTGTCAATCTCGGTGTAGGGTTTGAATAAAGTATTACTACAGATCAGAAAATTGGAGGGAAGCATCTGGACAGGTTCAACAGATTTTTTGTTTTTGTTTTCAATGTTTTTTTCCCTTATTACTTTTAAAGACAAATGCAGAGTTCTGAACTGGGCATGCTGTCAAATTCTCAGGTCTAGCATATGGCTTGGTAGAGACATCTTTCTTCTGCTCTTAAACTTTCCCTCCTGTTCCTATCTTTTATTTTTCTCTCTTGCTCTCATGCACAATTTATCTCCTTTCTGTCTTCCCATCCCAGATTTACTCATCTCATTATCTTTTCTGATGCCAGAAGAGATGCTGTTGGTTTCCCATATGCTGTTGAGAGGTGCTGGTATCACACACACAAGTTGCCTTGGCTTGCTGTAAGCCCATTGACACATCCATCAGCCTGCTGCTGTTCTCAGTGGATGTCCACTCTGCCCTCTTTTCTGACTTATTTTGCTTCCCATAGGGTGTTTTGAATGTTTGAATTTGTTCAGCACTAAAGGTAGATAATATTCTAGAGATACTTGCCGACAACCGACTTAAAGTGTAAATTATAACACTGGTATAAACTCCAGGCTTAAAAAAAAATGTGCAAAGAGTTCACAGCTGCACTGTGTGATGCTCTCCTTTCCTGGGATATTGTATGTGTTAAGAGTTTGCACGGCTTCAAAAATACATGGAAGGAAAGTAATCTACACTGAGAAACTTCCCAAAGGCACTGATGATAGCTTAAGGAACCTCTGGATGGCAAATGGCTAGAGTCAGAGTGGCTTTTCTGAAGTTCTAGCTCTGTATCTTTACTCTGGTTTTGTGTTTCTCCCAGGGCACTGTTGGGTGTAAGATAGCAGACTAGCTGGGCTTCCTGTTTAAACTGGTGCAGCTGATCTTTTCTGTCCTGGCTAATTAACTTTGTCTTTGGAGAAAGTGTTTATCATTCAGTTCCGTTTTATGCATGATTAAAATGAAGGCATGTAGAACTACTGTGATTTCTGGGTCAAGTTTCTCAGACCCTTTCTTCATTGGCAGCTGAGCCTCGTGATCCTATTATAAGCAATTCAGGTTCCCTTTTCAAATTCATTGCATTGTTCGTCCTGTTTCTGCCAAGAGAATGTTTCGGAGCCTCATTTTCCTGTGCTTAAGACATATCCTTTAATTTCCAGTTGAAATTTATTCATGGCCATTCTATGCCCATTTGTCCCTGTGCCAGCTTTGTTCTTCAGCTTGAGTAGCTCACTGCCTTATGCAGTGTTTACTGCCCCCCACCCCAGTGTGTCTTTGGAGAACAATCAAGTCACCTTTCAGCCATTATTTTGCTAAAGTAACCGAACTGTGATCCTTAAGGCTCCTGAAATTTTTCTGCTACCATAACCGTTGTCTTAGCCTTTTTCTGCACGATTTCTTTTGAGTACTGCACACAGCTGTTTGAGTGAAACCTTAAGTGAAAACCTTTGTGCTTTCCCTCTGCTGTCGGCAGTGACTTTCTGAGACCTGGTCTGTACTTCTCACAGTTGTCACCCTGCGGGGTCACGCTTGTCCTTATCTGCTAATGGGCTCATCTATCCAGGGTGACTTTCTACTCACTTCCAAATTATGAGCCCTAGCTCATAACAGTGACTCCTATTAAACCCTAAATGCATAACCTTGCACTTTGACTATTACGTTTCATCCCGCCTCTATTGCTTCGGAACTCAAGAACATCCTGTTACTCCTGAAAGGTAATCTGAACTTCCCGCTATTGGCAATAGCTCCTGACTTGACAGTGTCAGCAGATTTTGTTGGTATACTCTGACATTTTGTGCCGAGGTTATTAATGAAAGTATAAGATCAGTCTCAAAAATGGATCCTTCAGGACTTCCACAAGTAACCTCTCTCCAGCCCAGTAATTTCTCTTTCAGCACAGCTCCTGCTGCTGCCTCTTTAACCAGTTCCTCTCCCACATTGCAGTTCTTGTACTGATCCCCACTGTCTTCTGCTTTGCTAATAATTTCCAGTGTGGCAGCATATTGAAAGCTTCATTGGAGAACAGATAAATTAGATCTACTGTGTTTCCCTTGTCTAGAAAAAAATCTGTTATCTTATCCAAGAAAGACATCAAGTTAGCCTGGCTTGATCTACTTTTGGTGAAGTCTGTTTTATCCCTCAGACCTGTTTGATCCGTTTGGCAATTTACACTCATGTATTTAATTAGTCTTTCTTTCAGTGTGTATTCTAAAACAATGCATAGTGTTGAGGTTAAGCCACTGGTTCTGAATCTGCTTAGGTGTAACTGTAGAGCATGTTCTGTAGGGTATGTGATTGATCTGTCATATAAAGCCCATAGGAGATCACTGCAAAATGAAGTATGTAATGTTTTCTGTTAAAACATGCATGTGAGCTTTGAGAGGAGCTCTGGACAGAATTCTAATTTGTTTAGAGCTGTTTACTTTGTCCCAGGGTGGGTACTTCAGACTAAAGTGATCAGCAGATGTAGCACAACCCTTTCCTGGGTGTGCAGAGTGACTGGTACATGACAGTATTTCTCCCACCAGCTGAATGATTGCTGTTTGGGTGGGGGTAAAACCATGAGAACATGACTGTATTTCCACTGGTGGGTGAGATTGTAGCTGTTTTATTTTATTATTATTTTTTTTCCCTGTATCTTGGTGTGTTTCTCATGTGGATGTGTGCAGCTGGTGATTGTTGGTTGTTTTTTTTTGTTGATTTTTTTTTTTTTTAGCACTGGTGTTGATCTGTCAGATTAATTATGGAAGCATGATGTTAGATAAGGGCATCAACCCAACATCAGCAAGAACCAAATCTTGAATTTTTCTTAGTCTCAGCCACTGCTACAGCACACAACAGACAGCAGCTTGATGACAAAAAGAAATAGTAATTTTTTTGCTGCAGGATGATAATTGGCTCAGTGTGGAAGTTAATGTGATTTTATTTGGGGATTGGTTTCTAAAGAGATTACATTTTAAAGAATCCATGGGCATGAAGGGTTTTGCAGCTGTATTTATTCAATAAGCTGTCGGCACTTGAAACTTCGCAGCAGTAAGCCAGGTTAGAACATGGCTCTTCTTGCTCCAGCAGAACATGACTGGGAAGGGAAATCTTCTGTGTCTGGTAGGGCTTATATCACATGGGGAGTGAGGATGTCTCAGCGCAGATTTCTCTGGCTCCTATTCAGATTGATGCTATGCTGAGTCAGGCAAGTTGAGCTGCTTTCTTGTGCACGGAATCTGTGTAAAGGTTAAGAAAAATCTGTCTCTCTTCTCCTAGTACTCTCATCAGTCAGTGGGGGTAAGTCTTACCACATCACCTTAGCATCTTTCATAGAAGCCCTGATCTGGGAAGGAATCCTTTATCTGCTGCTGCAGTGCAAGGCAGAACTGTAAGAAAATAAAGCTTATTTTCAGGTTAAGCTGGTGGGAAGGAGGACAGAGGGGAAATTCGTTTTGGGAAAATGAAGGAGAGAGTGGAATTTGTTGGGAAATGCTGACATGTCCCACTTGGATGCAGAAGTTATCCTCTGCTGACGTAGATGGAAGCACTGATGTCTGGAATGGGCATTTGCTGAGTCTGATACAAAGAAATGGTTCTAGGGCAGTAGTTTAAAGACTTGCTTCATTACTTTGGGTGCTTGGCTGTTTCTTTATGTTTAATGGTCACCACAAATCTGTGGAAGCTAAAGCTAGAGGGCTAATGGTCGTTTAGAACAACTAAGTCAGCTGCAGAAACTGGATTCTCTGCTGGTGCAAGACGCTGCAGCTCTGTCAAAATCAATAATAAGCTGTCAGTTTAGACCAACTGTGAAGCCTGACCCAGAAGATCGTGAAGATGAAGGTTAAAAAAATTATCAAAGAAATTGACATGTTTCCATCTTTCTTTTTTCCCCAGGGCAGCCATTGAGGCTCTGGCAGCTTTGCTGAAATCAAGTAAGCTTTTCTTCATATTATGAATTTTTTTTTTTTTTTTTTTTTTTTTTTTTTTTTTTTTTTTTTTTTTTTTTTGCTGGGCTATGCTGTGCTGCTGGACAGAATAATCTTGTTGAACCTCCTTCTCCTTTAGTATCTGCTTCACTCTAAATCCCAAAAAGTACTGCTTAGAAAAAAAGGCGTAGTTGCTCATGTGTCTTGCAATGCTTTTCAGCACCTCACAGCTATGTGCATGTGCAGATCTATGGGAGATGCTGTAGATCCCAGGAGCAAGTTGCTGAGGGAACCAATTGAAGTGCATGTTTTGAGTAGTCAGGGAACAGTGGTTGTCCTGGTGCTTGGTACAGTGAAAGAAATGGGGAAAGCTGCCCAGCCAGTGAATAATGCTCATTGCTCTGCTCTGTGATCACTGGGAAGTGGCACGAGGACCTCTCTGTTCAGTGGTGCTTTTGTACTATGTGCTAACCTGGAGACAACAGTGTTATTGGAAAAGGCTTGGAAAACTTCTGCAGTGCAAAAGATGTGACCTTATCTTCAAGATGTGACCTTATCCTCCCTTGCAAGCATTTCAGGTCTGATGGCACGCAGACCTAAAAGACAGGGCTGCAGCCTATGGATTGCTGGGGCACAGCTATGGTGGGCTGTGCTTGGCATCTGCACCAGCTGGCTGGGGGTGTTGGAGGCGTTAACGGGGGCTCTCAGTCATACACTGTTGTGTGGCTGTTCCTGAAATGAGCGTGTTACCCTTTTCTGCCTTTTTCCTATCCAAAAACACTTACCTTTTATTACTGGAATTTAATAAAGCTTTGATTAAGAAAGAGCACTCTACTATTGCAGACTATCTACTCTACAATAAATCACACAGGCGTATCGTCCTTCTCTCTCTCCCTCCTTTTCTTCCCCTCCCCCTTTTCCTTGTTATAGCATTAGGAATAATGCATTTGTGAAAATCTGTAGTCCTGGAAGCAGTGTTTAAATGAGCAAACTGCAATGGGATTGTCTCTGAGTCGCACCAGCTCAAGTGATGAATTCTGAAATAATGCTCCAGTATTAACCTTGCTGCATAGATTTAAAGGTCACGTTATTGCAACGAGGAAAGACCTTCTGCTTTGGGCACTAAATCTTAATAAGGGGAGTTGTGGGGCTGTGCCACAGCTGCTTGCAATATAAAAAGCAAAATTAGCATTTAGAATAGAAAGGAGTGCACAGAAAAGCCTAGAAAAGTGGAACAAGAGCTGAAAGCTCATCAGGCAGCTTAAGCTTTTCTTCTGCACTCCTGTTCTATGGCGGGCACCAGGAATGGCAAGTGACCAGATTTCTCTTACCCTTCTTGTGTAAGGACAAAGCATTTGTAGTGTATTAGTGGAGTACCCCATTAGTTTGGGTTGGTTGTTTCTGGTGCTTTCACAGAGAACTTTGATAATTTGTTTTATAAAGCAAAGCAGTCCATACATTGTTGTTGGGGGGGATCACTGTGTTGTGCAGGTTAGAGTTCTCACATTCATTGGTAAAGCTGACCATTGCAAAATGAAGCCTTGCTTGGGAGAGAGGCTTCGTATTTGGAGACACCTGCTCTCTCATTTACCATTTGTAAGTGAGCAACATTGCTGTGGCAACACCAACTGCTGCTTCCAATGGGAATGTGATTTTAGATAAACTCATGCGCTGGATTTAAGGCACTGGAACTGGGATTTGGGAAGCAGTGCCAATACTGTGCAATGAAGTAGAGCACTACAGCCTGCAAAGCAGCTTGTACTCTGTTTTCTGATGTTTTCTGCAGGCTGTTGCTCAGTGGTCAGAATGTCTTTTAGCTTTTGCTTGACCTGAAGCTTGAGAAACTAGAAGCTCCAGGCTTCTGGTGTTATGCATGCAGCTTAACACGCTGTGCCTTTTGGGAAGTGTGAGTTAAGAGATGTGAGAAACATCTCTGGTTTTTCTGTAGTCAACGTGGCAGGAGAAGAACGGAATTGTTTTTCCACAATTGTCAGGAAGGCTTTGCTTCTCACAGCTAACTTATCTATGTATATGACCTTACTGTTCTTAGAAAGCTAAAAAACAAATCCCATAAATAACACTTGTAAAATTTTATCCCATTTTCACAAGCAATTTTCAAGATAAAGTAAGTCCTTTAGCGTGTTTTAGATGGGATAGAAAGTTATTGGAAGGTGGGAATCCTGAACTGTGCTATAGCACCAAACTTCAGGAGTGATGATGGTGATCTTTGTTGAAGGCTTGCAGTAACCCGCTTGCTGGGAAATCAGGGGATTCAACTTTGCTAGGGGTGAAAGGCTGTAGAGCAGGCAGAACACGTGCACACCTGTTCTTGAGGGTCTCCCTGCAGGGCTGTTTGATTCTTAAAAGCTTCGGTTCAAAGTGGGCAGGAGGGTGATGGTTATACGTGGAAGATAGCGGAGTGAAACGGTCCCTCTTGCTTTTGGCAGCAAACTGCCGTGGGAGAAAACATCGCAGTTTTAAAGGGAGCAGGCAGATGGCAGTGTGTCTCCCTGATGGATTCGGAAACATCCCTCCTCATCTCCTCAGGCTTCCTTAAGCTCTGCTTAAGACAGCCCTCCTGCAGAGCCAAGGGCTGGCTGGAAACTCTCTGGTCTCTTCCCTGACAGAAGTTAAGCAGACATTTTGCATTAGCAGGTGCATAGTGATATATGTACGAAAATGGTTTGGAAAAATAGATCAGAGAGAAGGAGGGGAAAAGGCAGTGCAAGATTACCCTTTGTCTGCAACCAAGAAATACTCATGTACCCAGCAGAAGACAAGAGCGATCTTGGTTATTCTGTTCTCCTGTGTATAAATGGGCATTGGTGACAGCCATGGAGGTGCTGAATAACGTTTAGGTCACTTCCAACAAAGTGCTGTATCTTTCTATCAGTAGAAGCTCAGATTACAGATAGGGAAAAGATGTTTCACACCTGACTATCAGCTCTCACCCCTGCCTTCTTATCTCTTTCCAAGCAACCCAGATTACTTTCCCCATCCTCACGTGTTGCCCTCCCGGTTGCTGTTTGTCACTTGCCGTGCCCACATACAAGTCAGCGAGTGAAGCCTTTCCCTGTTGTCTCATCACCGTGCTGTTTGCTCTGTGACTGAGCTCATTGTTACATTGCATAAGCCTGGATATGTTGCTTATTAAATAGACTTAATGGTGGTGTATACCGTGATAACATCAGGAGTCTCTTCTCTTGGATGCTAGTCAAGTCTTCACCAGTGCTACCTCTTTCAGTCCTTCCTTCAATCTCTATATATTTATTACAGTATGTGAAGATACAGATAATCATAGAGAAATAGGGGTAGAGCAAGGCACACCACACTTCCCAGAGTCTTTTCTCTGTCCCAGGACACACCTGCTATTTTTCCTGCCTCCTTTGACTTCATTCTCTTCACATCTAAAAGCTATAGCTTTGGGTGAACTCACCCATCCAAAGCAAAAGATAAACTGTAGTTTTGGAGATGTGGAAGAAAAGGGGAAGCCTGATGCAGAAGTGTGGACAGGCATGTCCCAGGCTTGCAGGTTGAAGTTGGTGTGATCCCTGCTGGACGCGGCACCTCGAGCCACACGATGGCGATGTGATTATAGGGAACCTTGCTCCCACCAGTGCTTAATCCAATATTTATTTTTTGGCGAGTAATTTGTTTATCAGAAGGTTATTTTAATCTCATTTTGGTTGTGCTTGTTATTCCTGACTATCTGTACTTCCCAGAATTAGCAGTTTGCATGCCTTGAAGGAAATTAGCTAGAGCTGATCTCAGAGGCATTGGCTCAGAGGATATTGAAGGAAAGGGTTAGGGAAATGGGCAGAGCCCTTGTTGCAACGCTTGCCTAGTAAAATTGTAATGAGCAATTTAAAGAGACAGGTTGTGGTGACCTCCTGATCGTGCCTCTTTTATCGAGACAATTCCGTGTGCGAACAGCAGTTATTGCAGATGGCCTTTCCCCTCTCTTTCTGTATCTTTACCTTCCCCCTTTTGTCGTCTTTATCCTCTTTTCTTCCCTTATTCCCCCCAGGCTTTCATCTCTCACTTCCTGCTCTTTCTGGCTCATCTTCTGTCAACTAACCTTTATTTAACCTTTCACCCACTTTTTTTTTTTTTTTTTTTTTCTTTTTTTCCATCAAAGCATAAGGATTATGTCTTGTTGCTGGCAGGATGAAATAATCAGTGTCATACTTTTCCTTTTATGCTGGCATCAAGTAGGGCCAAGTGACTGTGAGGAACAGAAAGCAATGTTCTAGCACGCATTACGGTTTGAATGGCCCTGCACCCTCTATGCCTGAATTCATAATGCTTTGCAACAGATCTACTGAATTACAGGTCTTTGATCTTGCGTCAGAGTAGACCTGTGGTTAAACCGTGTCAGTTCCTGTAGCCAGCAGCACAATGTCAGTGATTTGCCTCATATTTTGCAACATGCTTGTTCCTCACAATCATTTCAAGACCTCATTTCCCACCTCTGGATTGAGACTGCTATCAGTCTGGCCCCAAACCTATCATCAGAATTTATGGGGTTTTGTGATCAGAGTCGAATTTTGCAAACGGCTTCATAATCATCTAAAACAAGTTCTGTGTCTGTGCTTTCTTCCTGAATGTCAGAATGCAAATAGTATTGATTCTGATTTTAAGCTTCTATTTGAGAAGAGCTGTTTTATAAGTGGGGAAAAATGATTGAATCTCCTTTTTATTCCCTTCCCAAGACTGACACTCGTCCATAGAGATGTCCTGGACAAAGTCACTAAGTTCTTTACAGAAAAAGCTTCGTTCAGCTCCTGGGCATGGCAGCTTCCTGCTGTTTTGCTCCTGAGGGTGGGTACAATGGAGGTAAAGTGTCAAGAAGCTGCACCGTTCTCTGCTGACATCCTTAACAGTGACTGCTTGCTGCCTGCATCTTGGCACAGGCAGTGTTTGTGCCCCTGGTGCTGATCAGGCTTCAGAAAATTCAGTGGCCAAATTTAGGGAAGCCTTCCAAATTCTAGCATCCTTGTCTAAACTTGCCAACTACTTTTTGGAAAATAATTAACCTGGAAATTTTGAGCAGAAAGTGTTTATTTACTTTATTTTTTGTTTTCGGTTGAGTTGCAACCAGAAGATGCTGTGAAACTGGAAAATAAAGAAGAGAAAGGAAACTTTTCAAAGATGCCTTTCCTTCTGGGATTTGTTCAGAAATCTTAGAAGGATTTGGCTTGCTTTCTTAACTTTCACATATATGAACAATGCAACAAAGGCCAATTAGCAAAGAATCTGCATGCCATGATATAGTTTGTATGATTATTACTGATCTGTATAAAATCTGGAGCTAAAAAACCTTCAAAGTAGAAAAAAATGAGCTGTTCTTGTGCTGAACTTAAGCTCACCACAGACAGGGTGTCTGCACCTTGACCAGGAACTTACATGTGCTATCAAATCCTGCCTCTAGCTGCGTGCAAATGTTAGACCTCTGTCCTAAATGCTGAAGTAAACGCTTTGACTCAGGATGCCTGTGTAGTTTATGGGACAGAGTTAGTCTTCTGCCTTCCAGAGTTGTTGACTCTAATAGCGTCTTCTTGCTGGAACTCTGTAGCTCACCATGTATGGATTTATCCTGGAGCTGGGAGGGTGACTTGGTTTCTGTGAGGACCACTCATTCTGTTTCTGTAGGGCACCTTCATATTTATCGTCAAAAATGGTCTCACAATGGTAGAATAGAATAGATGCTTTCACTTCACTTGTATCTCTTATTGCTAACAGACAATGACTGGAGAAGAGCAGGGAAGCCAAAGATTTTTTTCTTCCTTTCATTCCCTTAGGGGCCATAGGGTTAATCTAGCAGAGCGTTCTTATCTCCAAACTGTAGCAGTATATGCTCTTGGCATAATGAATCAGCTGAGTGGCATCAACAAAGAGATTTAAATAGATAGGCAGAAAGATAAATCTCTTTGTTCTGCCTGGTAAGCAATGCATTGCTCGTCATATTTCAGGTTGACTGTAATTCAGTTTTGTGATTAAACATGCTGCATGTTTTCCAGTGGTCCCTGTGTTCTTGGCAAATGCTTCAAAAGGGACTGGCAGAGAGAGCCTCATAAACGCTCCTCCTACCTCAAAACCCCACTAGCAGTCCTAAATCTTACCTACCAGACTCAAAACCTGGCTTTATTCTGTCTTTGACCCTCACTGCAAAACCAGAATTCTTTCACAACTGTGGATTTCTTTGTGATGCAAGTCCCCTGCCAGTTCAGATGCAGTTCTCACCATTTGATAATTCTACACGTTGGCTGTGCATCCAAGTCAAATTCTCCTAGGTAACTGAATGGATTATTTGGCCAGATATTGTGTCATTGCAGAAGAGAATGTTTTCCTTGATTAGCAGCACTGCCCTGGAAGCCAAAAAAGCAGATGTTGGGTATTCCCGTATCACTTATCCAGATCTCAGTGTGTATATTTGAAACTCATGCAAAAGAAAAAGAAGAGAAATAAGTGGCAGGTTTGCAGATGGTGCTGAAGACACTGCTCACGTGTCAGAGATGCCAGAATACAATTAGACAGACAGACCAAGCATGAATCAAAGTATGAAGTGGCATGCCTAGGCACTCCTGGACACTACCTAGAAGGAGAACTTCTGTTTCTCCTGAAAACACTGTCTCCTCCCAAGGAAAATGGAAGGATCTAACAAAATAATAACAAAAAAAGTCAAAAGGCATTGAATGTTTTGCTGCTTACCATGCAGATTGTGCTTACTCGCTCCAGGAGGGATGGGTTCTTGCTGCCTACAAATCTGTGCCGTTCTGCTTGTACCTGTATGATTCATTTCCACCATCTGTGTTTGTGCCAATGTATAGACAGATACACATGCAGGTGCAACCCTAGATGGAGACACCAACAGACACAGACAGGTGGGGAGGCCTTCTTTTTCCATTCTGCCTTCTGGCAACATTGGCATGCTTCCTTTTTCATTTATTTGCTACCTTTCTTTGACTGTACAACTGAAAAAAATCTGGAAAAAAAAAAACCAAAACAGTGAAAAAAAAGCCCCACAAGAGCAGGAGCAGAATGAGGGAAAGAAAATGAAAGCTTTTTTTTTTTCTCTCTTTCTGTTAATTCTCATTGCTTTTGATGAAAGCATTGGCAAAGTCTAATCCTGCCTCTCCTATCTACTTGCAGAACTGACTGTCTCAGCTTCTTTTCCCAAAGTGACCGTTTTGATCTTAAAGGAGATAAGCAGCATAGAAAACATGAGGGAAACAAATAACAAAGCTGTCTTGCTCAGCTTTCTCAGTGCTTTTCATCCACTAATAAGACTGAGGCAGCGGGACAGCTGTCTTCTGGTCCCCATGGGCTTGGGATCCAAACGTGGAAGTCTTTCCTGATGGATGTGACTCTCCTGAGAAAGAGAGTAGTGATGCGTTGGGACAGGCTGCCCAGGGAAGCGGTGCAGTCACCGTCACTGGAGGCTTTTAAAGAAAAGGGCGGATGTAGTGTTTAGGGATGTGGTTTAGTGGGCACTATTGATGGTAGATGGGCAGTTGGACTGGACGATCCTAGAAGTCTTTTCCAACCTTGATTCTATGAAACCCTCGTGAGCACATCTATTTAATTAACTTCCCCAAGCAGCTATGCCTGCAGCGCTTTCCAGTATTTCCCTATTGGCATTGACGCAGAAAGCTTTTGGACTTCAAGGAGTGAATGCTAGGGGCTGTAAATCCTTACTTCTAGTCCAATTTCATCTCCCTCTGAACAGTTAAGGGAGGCTCTGAGCCTGATCCAAATTGTCCATACCTTATGCTGCCCGACTCTTCTTCTTGTCATGTTTTATACAGTTATTGACTTTTACAGAGCTCTCTGAGTAATTCTTCAAGGAAGATTGACTGATTTAAGGGGTAAGTCATCCTGCAGGTTAGTAAACATGACAGCTGGTTGAGGATTAACAGGAAATCATGAATAAAGTAATTGATAAAGGATTCTCAAGCAATTAAAGTTTTCTAGCAGGGAGTAAAAGAAAAAAAAAAGAGAGAAAAACACAGTGAAGGTCAAAGGAGAAGGTTGACCTAGAAGTCTGACAACCATCAAGTCTCAAAATACAAGCTGTGCTGGTAGAGAGAGTATGAGAAGGTTAAAAAGGGGAAAGAGGGCTGCAGAAAGATGCAGGCCACTGAGTAGGTATCTGGGCATAGCTGTGCATAAGGTGAACGAATGGAATACCAGTGTGATGTGCAGACAGTGCTGAGGCATATCAACAGGGTTGTTTGAAGATGCAAATCAGGATTAAAGTGAGGGTTTTTTTCTGCTGTTCTTGGAGACTGCTGCCTGCTCCATGGCAGCAGTGGTAGAGAAAACTGCAGGGCAAGGCCAGGTAGATGCAGAGCTACCCTCCAATCCTTTCTTTGGGAAAGAGTTTGCTGATATACTGTGGAGAGCAGACTGTGATGACTGCAGGGAACTTCCTTCCCCTTCCCAAAATCTTCATCTGTTTCATCACTGCGATTCAGGTTTGCTGTGTACTAGCTACTTTCTAATCATACTCTCTATGGCTTCCTTGCTACTGATTTTCTTCATCCAGCATCTTAACCCTTTCTGTTCTCTCTTCTCCTGCCCTGTGAATCCTTGCTGATTAGCGTTCCAGGTGTGAGAGGTTCTGGCACTCTTTTTTAATGGACTGGAAATGAATTGGAGCCTACTAGCTCTGGAGAATCCATACCAAGAGCCATCTGTTGTTGAGCGGCAAACTCTGATCGGTATTCAAGAGTTGAGCTCCAGTCTCACATATGCTTCCTGGCCCCTTGGTTGATTGGCGAGCTCCTGACAGCTTCTAATGTGTTATCACAGTCAGAAATGTCAGGACCAGTTGGGAAAGTGTGTTTAGGCAGGGTTGGTTTGAACAGGGGGAGCCTAGAATCTGGTATGGTTTCGTGTTTGTCCTGTGGGGCAGGGCACAGTGCACAGTTGGTGAAGGGATGTGCTGCAGAATGATCATATGGATGAATTCACATTTTATATCACCAAGTTTTGTAGTCATCTTCTTTGAGCTGTATATCCTGAAGCCATGTGATTAAGCGAACATCACATCTTTCCTTTTATATTTTTTATAAAACCAGCTTTTAGTTTTGAAAGTATCATTTGAGCTTTGTTGTCCGTGACGTAAAACCTTCAAAAGCGATCTAAACATTTCCTTTATTTTTTTTAAACCAGAAAGCAGCAGAAATGCCCACGATACTGTTCATGTTGTTGTTTTGTGGTTTTTTTTTTGTTTTTTTTTTTGTTAACTTTTATATACTTGGGATTTCATAGTCTCATGATGTTAGGAGACAGGCTATGATTTTCCAGAATAATTTGATTCATGGCTTTCATTATAGACGTGTACGTGGGAATGCGTTTAGAAGTTAAACATAATTTACATAATTTCACTGGCTGTGACAGGATTGTGCAGCTCCAAGGTTTGCGTGTTTGTTGATCTCAGCAAGGTGTTCTGTCAGGACTAAAATACATACACTCCATATGAAGAGCGTCTGACCTGCTGTCAGCTAATCTTATTGCTTAGCTTTTCTCACTCCTCAGGAGCTTCCATAGTTTCAGGGACACTTCGAGTGCTGTGATCTGGATTAGGTTTATTTGCACTTGGAAGGAGATAAGGGCTCTGTCCCCAACCCAACCTTAGTTTTGCTTAAAAGAAACCCTCGTTCTTTTAGTCTTTGTACCAGCCATCTCTACCTAGATAGGAGACATTTTTGTATAATTCCAAGAACCTAACTCATAGTTAACAAATAATGTCTTAAATTGCAGCAACAACAAAAGATCTAGCTTTGCCCATTAGATCAGGATCTAACATTGAATTCTGAGTTTATAAGCATGTCCTCGTAATTGTCAAATAGAATGAGCAGTTGAAAGAGTTGAATTCATCCTTTTCTCTTTCATTTCAGAATCTAACAGCCGGCAAGCAGTGAGCAGAGGCTATCTGGGTGGATTGCTGAGACTCTATCAAGACTGGCATCACAACGATGTCTCCAACAACTACATTTATATTCGTAGAGGTCTCCTGCTCTGCCTAAAGCACATCACCAACATCCAGCTGGGCAGGGAGACTTTCCTTGGTTCTCGAGGTATGGAGATTCTCTTCACGAGCGTGCAGGTAAATGGTGCTTCTGTGCTTAAGTGAAATGGGTTGGTAGTTAGTGCTGCATCCTATCTCTCCATGTTAAAAATGTGTTGGAATCTAGGCATTCCTGCAAGAAGTTCTCTCGTGAGTGAAAAATGATAATGTCAAAATAAAAATTATTGACAATTTTCAGTCCGATGAAAATGTTTCCATTTAAAACTAATATTAATCCCCACTGAGGCTCACATGAGTTGTAGCTCAGGATTTTTAATGTTTATTTTTTTCTCCTCCATCATGTCCTGCTCTGCTTGGACAGTCTCTCCCAAAGTGCAGTGCAGATTTTCCACAGAAGAGTTAAGGTGTTTCATGACGTTCTCTTTTAGGTATCCAGATGGATAATTCCACTAAATCACTTTTTGACCAAATAGTGTTGATTTAGACAGGCTTTTGTTAATGACAGACATAAATCAACTGCTTTTCAAGAGGCCCAGTTTTAATCTTGTGAAACTTTAATGTAGTTCTGTCAAAAAAAGATGACGTGATCCTGAAGATGGGAACCCTGTTAGATGTAGACAGGGCAGGTATAGAACAGTGTTATTTTCCTTTGTGTCTTTGGCTGACATTATCCTCCTTTAGAGAAATGTTGTATAGAAAAATCCTTCTGTTCTTGACCCATGCAATTCCACAAGAGGTATTTCTACTGTAATTCTCAATGGTCAGCGCATTAACTCATTCCAAAACCATCGTGTACAGGATGAAAACCCATCCACTTTTCCTCTACCAAATATACTGCCTTACAATCCAGTAAGTAATTGTAATAGTAATTCTTTCCTGTTCCCATTGCTGTCACAAACTATTCTCCTGTTACAAAGATGTTTCTAACCAGCAGTAGGTGATAGAATGACAAAGGTTGGTTTTTGTTTTGATTTTTTTCCTTCTCCTGCCATGCCTTCCCTTGAGATGGGATGAGGTGGTCACAGCCAGCAGAGCTTTCAGGGAGTATCAGCTTTCTAGTGCAACACCCTGATCTGCAGAAAATTGAGTAGGGTGTGTGGCAACAGCTGCTTGAGGGTAGATGTCAGCTTATTCTCCCTCATGTGCCTTCTACAGCCCGTGCTCCTTTCTGAGCTAACACCTCCTGATAGTTCAGCCTAGGAGCAACACCACGAAAAGTGCAAACATGGGGTCACCTTGGGTGAATAAACAGGAAATGACACACTAAGTATCCAGTGAACACTGAGACCGCTAATCCTTCCAAAGGTTAGAAATGGAGCGGAAATGACAGCTTCAGGGGTCTCTAGTTTATTCTTTTCCGCTCTCTCCTACTGAGGTTGATTTTGGAAGGGGAATTACCAAAGTTAGTAGGCTCAAAAGCTCAGCATTTCCTCATTTCATCTTTGTTGTACTGTCAGTCTCTCCTCAAGATGTGAAGCACTTGGTGTCTGGCAGCCTCATAAGATATCACTCATGTTCTTCCCTAATTTGACCGAATGTGGAGACTGCTGCTGACAGTGAAAGTTTATCATCATCTTCATAGTAGGGAGAAAATGGGAAAGTCATCCTCCTGAGAGGAACTGCAGGCTTCAGAGAGAAAGAGAGCAAGATGGTTCCTGCTTGGGAAAGCAGTGGTTCTTTGTTCAGACAGCATTGTGATGCCTTTAGGAATGTGCTGGCAGTGGTGATTATCTTGAGCAAATTGACCAACTAATGTGATTGCAAAGGTGTTAGAGGCTGGCTAGGACAGTTCTGCTGAAATGCTTTTTCCTCCTTGATCTTTTGAAGTCAAAAGAGTTCTGCTGGGATGGATTTGTTCTGACAAACCCCAGTGAAGCTCGCATTCACTGGGCAGGTTTTCTACTCAACCTTCTCCAGCTGCTGACAGTATGGACTGTCAGACAGCTGAAACATCTGGGCTTACCTGGGTACCCAAAAGATCGGAGCTTATACCTTCACAGCCTCTAGATTTATGTTGTTACAGGAAGATCTTATTATTATAAGACCATTTCCTTACATTTTTTGGGAGTAAGTGCAACTTGGCTTGTGATCTTGGAGATATTTTGAGTTTCACTCCTAGCTGGAATGAAAAATAATTTTAGGCAATAAAATCATTTGTGAAAATGAAGCACTTCCTGCTTCCATTTCTTCTTCCAAGCATTGATTAGATTGCAATGGCAGTTAAATAGTTTCTTGACATCAACAACTGTCTGGATTTGTGTATGCAGTGACAGACAGCTGCCTACTCTGAGACAAGAAAATAGGTTTATGTCTGATTTGTGTAATATCAAAGACTTTTTTTTTATTTGCATATATCACATACATACCATAATATCTTCATAAGACTACTACAGATTCAAAGGGGAAAAGCTTGACTTTACACGGGGTGTCTGTACTAAGGAATCATTCTGTTCCCTCATTCACTACAAAATAAATGGGATAGTTCACACACAAACAAAGCAATCTCCTGTCTATTTCTTAGGTGTCAGTAGAAAAAAATATTTTCTAATACAGTGATGCACCATTTTTCAGTCACCTGTAAACCGTGTTATCTTGGAACCTCAAAGCAATTTATGAACAGGAATGAAAGTAGTCCAAAATATTCCGTTTTCTATCTGAAGGCTTGTTAACGTCTGCCAGTTAATTTTCTATAAGGAAAAATGCTACTTTCAAACAATATTCTCAAATTCAGTTCTTTTGGAAGTTGTCAGTATGAAAACGCCCTGCTCCTGACTAGCTCAATTCACGTTGAAATGAATTAAGACAGCTATAGTCTACGGCAGTCACTCACAGCTCTGTGTTCTAGTAAAAACAGAACAGTTTTACTTAGTAAACTATAGCTTGTAAACTATAGGTAAGTTACAGTCAAGACTGTTCTGTCCCCACATGCAGACAAACTTCCTTCATTAATGAGTGAGCTGAAGGCACCCGAATACTGTGATGGCATTTGGTGATGAACGGGTGATCTTGAAATAGAGACCATTTCCCCTTGGCTTTTGCTCTGTGGTAGAATTTCCTTGGAGATGCTTTCAAAATTGTTTTTTTTCTCATCCTTGTTTGTAACAGCCAGAGATCCAGAAATACATATTAAGATTCTTGTAGCGAGTCCTGTAAGCATGTCAGCTTTAGATGATTTTTCTAGTTCTCCCTACAGGAATCCTAGTTAATCCCACTGAATCTTATAATGCTGTTCAATCATACATGAGAAAATACTAAAATCCTGAACAACAACAACAACAAAAAAAAAAAGAGACAAAAATCAACACAGCCATTTTTCTCTTCTTGCTTATTAAAAAGGACTTTATGTTCTTCTGACCCTTCCTGCATCTGCTGAATTCTCCTTGTCCAGCCTGTATCCTAACTATGGACTGTGAGACAGTAGCACAAAGTTTTCTCTCCTTATATTTGTACCATTTTGCATGTACTGAAATGAGGCCACAATTTTTAAACGATATTAGAACTTATTTTAGTATCTCTCTTTAGACTTACAGCACGCTCATGCTGTTTGTATTGCATTCCTGTTCTGACGGGCTAAGCCTTAGTCCCAAGTCACTAAATAGACCACCATGCTGATAAGCATGGTACAACTTGTAAACTTAGAAAGGATGCTGCATAGGTTAGTCAGTTTGGTGAAGGCTGTGGTATAGACACAGTGTATACATGGTATTTGGGGAAATGTGAAGATTTGGGAAAATGAGGTGGTTTGGCTTTCTGAGCATTGCACACATTTAGGCAACGTGCCTTCGGGCAACAGCATTTTTAATTTGTTTATCTAAACTGCCTGTCTGTTATATTAAAGATGCACACCTACCCCACAGGTAGATTCTTGTTAGAATAAGATGTGTGGGCAGGAAATTCATACGTGATTCTGGTTCACAAAAATAAGGAAAGACAAAAAATAAAGACCAAGTTGTTAGCTTATCTGCAGTAAGAAATAAATCCTGATAAAAAAAATAGTCTAGATCTTTAAAGTATATCAGGCCTCTCTCTTATGTTTCTGTTTTCTATATTGGATCGTAGGAGTAGATTTAAGATGCTGATGGAATCCAGTATTTTGTGACTGGGTGATATACGGTGTTCTTTCAGACTATTTGGTCCAGTGTTTAACCATATAGAAGAGAGTACAGTGATAAGATGGTGCAGCTGTACTGGCTTACCTGTGTTAGCTCTGGAGATAGCAATAATAAGGATACAGAAGCACAGCTTTTGTGGTGAATTGACAGTCAAAATACAGGATCTTTGCAGGACTTCATGTCCACACAAAGGAACGTATGTCTTCAGTGCTACTGTTTATACTTCCAGTGGATCTTCCTTAAATATACTCTGACTCAAATGTCTAAGAGCAGAGAGAGTCTTTTAAATGAGAATAGAAATCCCCTAGGGTCCCTGGGAAGCTGTGCTTCTGTAGAAAATGGACTCCAGAACTTGATTTTGCTGCAAACAGGGAAGAAAAACCCTCCATGATTATAATGGTTTGATGTTCCAATCAGAACATTTCTAGGAGATCGTGTCCAGGCAATTCTAAGAGAGACTTTCTTAATATTGTTCTTTTTTGGTTCTTAGGACTGTTTATCTTGCAAGAACCTGGATCCTATTGTAACCACTGTGACTCAGATTCTACGAAAGTGCCATCCCAAGGAGCCTCTCCCATTGATGACAGTGAGAAGCTCCTATTCCTTCCCTCTTCCTGGGAACATCAAGACTGAATGTCCATGTATGGGATCTGAAGGTAAATTGCTGAAGGGTGAGTTTGGTAGGAGGAAATGGAGCATGACATGAAAATTAAATGCAGTGTCTGGGGAAGGGAGTCTTGTCTGCCTTATCCTGAGGTTTGTAGTTAAAATTAGTCTGAATTACAGTGATTCTCATTAGGAATAGACCCACCCCCATGTCTTTTTGGTGCTTGGAGATTCTGTTTGGAGAATAAGATTAAAAGAAGTGATGGAAATAGTATAAGTAAATAAATCCTTCTATGATGCAAAAAGTAATGGAGCAGAATGAGCGTGGCAGAGGCTGGAAGTGCCACGGTTCCATGACAGCAAGAGAGAGGGAGGCAACTGCCTGTGCATGGGGATAACCTTGCCTTGCGGTCTTCTCAGTAAATAATTTTCAGAAGTATTATCCTTTCTCCTTTCTAAAATAAAAGCAGATAGCAGGCAAATTGCATGAGTAAATGATATATCACGGCACTTGCTGAAAATAAGAACTTGGGCACAGGCAGAACAGCCCCTCTGCAGAAACAAAGAACCAGTAAACTCCATGATGAGCACAAGCAATTTCTCTGTTGCTTTCAGTTGCACATGGAAGATGCTCAGATACTGTAATGATGATAGCAGTAAAATACCCTAATCTAGATAATATAGATTAAGAACATCCTGTAATATCGTTGCAGCCAAGCAGAAAATCTCTATGGCTTTGTAATAAGAGTTGGATCCATATCATGGTGATATTTGTCATGGTTTTGAAAGGCAGTGCTTGATTCCAAGAGAATGGAGCTTTAAAAAACTCCGAGATTTAGTGCCAAATGCATTTATACTGGATTAAGAAATGGAATCTGCTTTAATCAGGATTGTGTTGGGTTGGAAGGCATGTGTGCCACACATGAGATGGCACGTATTTCTGTGGAGGGCCTGGGAGGGATATTAGATTGTGAACACATTTGCCTGTATCTCTCTCCTGCAGATGATAATGAAAGTGATAGTGAGGAAGACATGGAAAAAGACCTGAATAAAGATGATGTGGAGAGTAAAGAGGAAGTAAGTATGTAAATTACAGTTTATTTATCATCCGTACTCTGAAAAATAAACTTTTTCATTGTCCATATTGACATCTTGATGAATTGTCTAAGCAGAGAATGTAGATATACATGTTCCACATTGGTACACTATATGAATAATAAAATAATAAAAGGATAATTGAAAGATGAAAGAAAAGAACGGACTGCCTTTCAGTGAAGAGAGTGCCCTGCATTTATCCTATTAATTACCAGCCTTATCACCTAGGCAAGACTAACCCTTCTTTTCTTCCCACATCAGAGCATAGTCAGGCTATACGCCTACCATAAGAAAAAGATTAATTCATTTAAGCTACAACTGGGGCATTTGAACCTTGATTCCTTCACCATCTGCTGCTGCACACAAATAATAAAGCAGAATATTCAGTACCTCTGGTTTCTCCCTTTGCACTCTCTCTCTGCCATGACCTAACTGGCAAAACAAATGAAAGAAGACCAACCAGCAGCTGAAGATGAGAGTACAAATTTCACATGCAAGCTTATACACAAATGTGAAGCAGTTTATTCCACTGAAAATGTTTTGGTTTGTGAAGAAACAGAGTTGCAAACATACTCTATTTAGATATGGTTGAGGTCCCTATGGAAGAGCCATTTCATTTGTTGCCCTGTTTTTCTCCAAGTATTAATTTGCTATGTCACACAATGAAAAAAAAAAAAGGTAGAAAAACCAACAAAACAACAACGAAAACCCTACCAGTAGCTCAGCATCTGAACTTGGACCTGTGTGTATGTTTTGTCTGTATATTAGAGCTCATCAAGATGCTTGTTAGGAATAAGGCTCATTGAGAATTTATCTCCTTTAATTAGTTATTCATTTAGAAAGAGATCCTATATACTTCTGCTCTGTTTCATTATTCATAAGTATTTACCAAGCAGGAGTGAGCTGTCTTTTGGTGGTTTTATTTTTGCCTATATTTTTGCTCCGAGCACAAGTTTTAACTGCTACCTGTCTGGTATACTGGTTGTATTTCTCCCATGTCAAAGCAGGGAATAAGTAATGAACTTTCAGTTTGCCTTTCTCTGTGAAATAGCTTTTGAACCAAAACTTCATTTTGGTTCTGAAATCTGATACAGAGAATTGCATATAAATTCATGGTTGCTTTTAATCACGAGAGATTCAGACATAATTATTATCCCTACTTCAGTGATAACTATCTGAAAGTTTGTTTTGCTGGTTTTCTGTTTTTTGTTCGTTTTTTCTTGATTAGGGTTAAAGTACAGAATATTGATTGGGCAAGAGTTTTAAAGCTTTGTATCAACAACACTGAGAGAGAAATGTAAAATATGAGCAATTGATTCCTGCATGCTCAGTGATGCTGAGTAGGGCCCTTCTATTTAATTAGAGGTGTCATTTGGTTGTCTAAATCAAAGGCAGAACTGTCAGGATTTCCAATTTTGCCAGTAGCCTTTGCGGCTGTTTTTCTTTGATGTATTATTGGGATATTCTTGGTAAATACACTTTATTTTTTAATATTGTTTCTTTGAATCAAAATATTGCTAGCTGTATCTTGAGAACATATTCCTATTGGTTTGCACATCATAAAGGAAATTGTTGATGTGCTCTGAAATAGCTAGTAGCTGTTAATGTCCCTTATTATGGATCCTCTCAAGTTGACGTGCTTCTGAATAGGTTCAAGTTTAAGTAAGTGGGCCTAGATACTTTTCTAAACTGAGTTTTATCACGTATTTCTAGGTATGTACCTAAATAGCAAAATTCCAAATTCCCCTTTTTAACAATCTAGTACCTCTTTTGTGCCTCTGTTTCCTGTTCTGTAAACTGACTTTTACAGCCTTCATGAGTTTGGGAGGAGCAGTTGGAGGATTCAGGATGATAATGGAAACAGTGAATGTTATGTTATGTTACAGTCATGTAGAAGTACGTGTGGAGCATGCTAAATATACTTGTATTTTACTATTTCTGTTTTTGCAGGATTATGACTTGGAGACTGATGTAAACAAATTGAAGTCAAGGCCAGAGCTTGACCGGCCAGAGGTAGAGCTTGGACAGTATGAAGCAATGTGTCCAGAACTTTCCCATAATTTTCAGGTACAGCCATGGCATGGCTTCCTTTATTTCTGAACATTCATGAAGTTAAGAAATACTTGAAAGGGAAAACTGACCAGAGATGACCAGACAAGTCTATTGCAAAAGCAAACCTAGGTGTCTTATAGGGCTGGAAAAACAAAGATTAAGACTTCTAGCTGTAGTTTATTGGCCTGAATTGAAAATAATAGAAAGAGAATGATGATATTTGATGCACATTTGGCTGGGTATGGATTAACTAAGTGCTACTGAATCACTTGCCACATGAGAAATTTGTCAGATAATAATTTGTATCCTTGCTGGCAATTTCAACATCAATATCAAGATTAGAATGAGATGTGGAAAAATAAATACTGTCAACTAGTGGTTTGAAAGAAGTGATGGAGAAGATTGCACTGCCACTGAAATGCACCATTCAAATTGTTCTGTTGCAATTTGGGGCAAGAAATGAAGAGGACTATTGCACTCATTACAAGTCTCAGAGTGAATTTAGGAAAGCTGTGATTCAAATATGAATGTGGAAAAAGGACCACTGGATGAATGTACCTCCTATACATACAGTGCTGTCATATTTATCGTGTCTGTAAGTAATTAAATGGGATTAAATTACACTTTGCATAAAGACAGGGGTGGAGTTTTTAATGATAGATTGATCTCCTTTATCCTGCTGTAACACTGAAAAACAAAGAAAAACAAACAAACAAAAGCCCTGTAAATGATTGTCACAAATTTATTATAACAGTGGGTTTTGATCAGATATTACTCCATCTGATCTTATTTATTTTCTGAGGACTACCGTTGAAACAGCTTTGTGGATAAAGTTATTCTGGTAGGTAATTTCACTTTGGCTGTCTTATTGGATGAGTTATTTTATTATTTTGGGAGATCTGTAAATATTTTCTCTTTCTTCCTTGCAAGGTTTTCTCTGGAGGGAGGCATGATCTGTCTTTCTTTTAATTTCTTCTGCTTTTTAAATTTAAAGGAGCTTGATTCAGAGTTCGAAGAAGAGAAGAAGTCAGAGGACAGGACTGAGGATCTTCCCTCCAGTCCCTGTCATTTCATTCCAAGTAGTAATTCTGTGAAAGATCCAAACTGCAGATGGAGGACCCAGAATGCCACAGAGCCAGGGGAGAAGGCTTTCAAAGTTCCACTGCAGAGCTCGACAAAGAAGGAGAAATGCTCAAGGAGTCTGATCAATGACAAGAGAGAGATCATAGAAGCAGTCCAAAATGCAAACTCCTATGAAGAAGACCCCACCAAGAGTCATATATTTTCTCTTTGTCCTCTCCCGAAAGAGGCTGCTTGGTACAAAAAAATATTTAACCCTGAGTGTGAGGCTTCAATTGATCCTACTTCTGGAGTGAGACTGGAGACCTCGGAAATAATGTCAAACCTTCTGGAGGAGCACCAAGGGAATATCCCATTCCACAGCCCCCACTTCTACATAGCCAGAGCCAAATGTACCAAGTCCATACCAGCATACAGAGACTTGGCATTCCCTGATTTCTGGGGCCACCAGCCACCTCCTTACAGCAAGCCCATGCTGGAGCGGCAGTGTGGAGTTCAAAGGTGATTGTGCCTTAGTATGATCATGTTTTGACTGTCACATCTCTGAACTACCCAGGAACAACTGTTGGACTGTTTGCCACAAGGAGGTGGGCCACAGATAGGGATGATTTTATTTATGTTTTGGGGTAAGAAAATTATATCTTAGCAGGATTAGGAACAGAATTAGAAACCAGCAGACCTATTTCTGATGTTGATGTCCGGTGTGTCAGTGAAGAAATGGTGAATTTATCTGTGTGCTGCTTTCTTTGTCTGGTAGATAAAAGTGGCAGAGGCCATGCTGGAGTGAGATTTTCATGACTTCTGTGAATCCATTAACACCTATCTCATATTCTAAATTGCTATTGATCGATCTAGCTATCGATAAACGTATCAGTATCGATGCAGCTATGTATGTGATGAGACCCAAAGCTGGTCAGAGTGCTGAGAAAGATCTGTGAGTGCCTTTTCTTTAAAGTAGGCAGACCAAGACCCAGAATTAGCTGTCAGTCAGTGACTTTGTTAAAACACAAATGTGAATAAGTTCATTTTAGAAAGAGAGAAGACTGTGTCCTTTCAGTGTACTTCTGTACCATTAGTCATGCTCTTAATCCAGTTTACAACAAAAGGTTCCCTCTGATTCTTGGGAAAAAAAAAATAATAATAATCCATTACATCTCCTTAGACCTGTGTGTTCCTGTCACATCGTTTTTGGGAATCTTCCTGTCTACCCTTCTGCTTTTTTGTCCCTCCTTTCTATGCTTTTTGCTTTCTGCCTCTTTCTTGGGGCCCACCAGAAGCTTCTCCTCTTGCATCCTCCTTTATGGTAGAGAGATAATCACACACTTCTGGGAAGTCACTCATGAGCCAGAGAACAGCAAGCTGAGACAAGGGAGATAGGCTGCTTTCCCTCCCTGCTGTAAAGCCTTCTAGGACAAGATGACATATGTGGCATGCAACATGATGAAAGAAAGAAAACGGGTCTTCCTTTTGGCACATTGCTGGAGGTTTCTGTTCTCTTGTCATTTCAGGTGTACAGTGGAGGGGAAAGCAGAGGAAATTCTTGCAGCCGCTGTTGTTTCTATTCCACATGTGTGCAGAGATTGCATTTTGTTTTAATGACATAGGAGTTTATCACCACACAACAGAGAGGTTGAATATACAGGACTCTGAGCTAAAGGTGATCAACACTAATCAAATGGAGTTTATGAAGAGCACAGTTTTCTGACATGTAGAGGGAATTCTTTCTGTAGCAAATACAAAAGCTAAAAATCTTATTTAGAGGCCAATTCATGATCCCATCTTCTTGCACTGTTGCTCTAAGAGCTTTGCTTCTGTGATTCTAATTACATGTGTAACCTTACAGCTAAAATGGGAATAATCATATTATGCTTCAGGGCATAACATGATTGCTGCAAAGGTCAGGAAGTAAATCTGGCATTCCACATTTGATCTTCTTTTGGGATCAGAGAACTTCAGTTTAATAATGACTAGAAATTAGCCTGATTTGAAGTGAAGATTCAGTGGGAGACAGATGAGTAGGTCTGAAAGTTATGACAGCTATTTTACCATGGGGGCAAGGCCGTCCACTTGGAAGGTTGAGATTGACTGGAAAGAACCAAGGATAAAACAAACTAAATGGAAGACTGCAAAGAGTAAAAAAATGTGTAGAATAAGTGGTTTCACCCAGAAGGCAACTTATGGTAATGGGAACGGAGCTTTCTAATGGTTAAATAATGAGATAAATACAGGTGAAATTCAACTGGAATTAGCTGAACTCACCTTTCTTACAGTCCTTCAACAAAATTTTTTAAGCCTCTTCACATTTCTTCTAGATTACCTTTGCTGAGACTTCTCACAGAACCATGACAATTTGTTGATTTTTGTCTTCCTTTTCTTTGTTAGGAACAAAGTACTGGATGATATTCGTCGCTTAATCCAGCCTGGTGATTTGATAGGAAGAACTGTTTTTGATTTAGATGAACCCAGGTAGGTAAACTAAATAGAGTATTGTAACTAGTGGAACTCTCAGTGATGAGTTAACTAGTGAGCTCTGTTTACTTGGTTCACCTCGGATAAAGATATGCAAGAAGTGATACAGGAGGTAAGGCCCATCAGGAAAAGGAGTACATGGCCCCAGGGAAGGCATTTGTTTTGGAACTGGCCTTCTCATCTGCCCTGTACTACATCTTATCACAGACAATAACAGAAAGTTTGTGTAGAACTGGCTTGCATAATTAATGAACTAGTGAGAATAAGTCAGGGGTGAAAGTAACTAGAATAAAGAGAGCAATAAGAATTGGGACAAAAGTGATTATTTGGGAAAGAAGATGATGATGAAATTTAGAATCATTAAGGAAGAGTAGAGAAGGATGCTACATTGGATAGAAAGATCAAGGATTTGCTAATGTCTTGCTACTTCTTGGGGTCTTGCTTATAAAAACCTTATGAAAACCTGCATTAATATACAAAAGGTGCTGGTGTGGGCTTGTCTTTGAGGCAACCTGTTTATTAGGTATCCTTGCTTTTCTTTACTGCAGTCACTCAAGCCCAGGTGCTCCGGACTGTCTGACCTTCTTCTCCAAGTTTGAATCGGGTAACCTTCGCAAAGCCATCCAAGTGCGTGAGTAAGTACTCCTGGGTGGCTGTGTCCCAGACAGACTTTCTGCTGTGCCCGCTGTATGAGATGCCGGGGTTCTGCTGGGTTCTGAAAGCATCAGTCAGATCAGCAAGTTTTATGATGCAGAGCATATGATGCCTGCCAACGTTTAGATGTCCCTAAAGAGACAGGAGTGAGAAAGCAGGGCTCATGAAATTTTATATGGCTAAAATATTGTGAGTGTCTAAAGGTGTGTTTGGATGCCACTGGTCTGATGGAGCTCTGTGATAGGATACTGATGAGTTTGGTTACATTTGACAGATTCAATGGTGGATTGGTGGGATGTTCATGGGCACCATTTCTTTGTCTTCTTTAACAGGTTTGAGTATGACTTAATTATGAATGCAGATCTGAACACCAACCAGCATCACCAGTGGTTCTACTTTGGAGTCCGTGGCATGAAATTAGCCGTTTCCTATCGCTTCAACATTATCAACTGTGAGAAGCTCAATAGCCAGTTTAATTATGGTACGAGTCTTTGGGAATTTGGGATAGTATTCTGTTCACGTGGATATATTTTTCATGCCATAAAAGTTTTGAAATTTCCATGTCTATAAAGGACACTTCATTTTATTTGCCCTAAAATCCACCAAAGGAGTTATTTTTAGGTTTGACAAATAACCTCTCCATATCCTCAGGACAGCTGAGGAGTGGACTGTTTATTGAGATAGGATTTGTGGAAAAAATGGTCACTGTTCTTTGATTAAAGACCAGAACTGAGAAAGAATGGCACTGGGGTTTGAAGAAGAAAGAGGATCTTCTGGGATTGAATGAGTAGCACAGGACTGAATAGCTCTTCCAACATTTAGGTAAAAAAAAATATAATGCTCAAAGAAATATTAATGACTTTTGGGTTTATCTAGAAAGACATCTCTCTGCCTTTAGACCTGATGAGACTTCTGTTGATACAGAAAATTCTGTAGCAAGCTGTCTTTGAGCTCCTGTCATAGTCTGCAATTCAGGAGAAAGACTGCATTGCTTAGAAATAGACAGGGCAAATCCTAGCTTTCAGTACTCATTTTAGCAGAGAAATGATTTAATCTGCATGAAGATTGTGGGCTGAATTCTTAGCTGGCATAGGCAGTTTTTCATTTGTTTCCACGGCACACTGTTAATTTACACCAGATTCAGAATGTTTAATACGTCGTTAATATCTGACTTTACATTCCTCTGAAGCCCTGTGGATACAACCTTCAACATCACAAGGGGAACGCTCTCAGGATCAATGTACCTAAAACAAATAGCACTAGAAGCTGGAATGACATGTCACTTGTATTTCTAAAACTAGCTGGATGAGTGGCATAATGAATTGGAAGGCATTTGCTCTTTAGCCCTCAGGGCTGGAGTTCAAGTACTCATATAGATCCCAAATGAAAGCGAGTTTTGTGTTTGTCATCTTATTCTGCTTTTTGAATAAGCAGGCCATTAAAAATTGTGTGTCTGGTAGCAGACTGAAAATGAAGTATATTGGAGTCCTTATTGCAAACCCCACTGCAACCTTTGATACAACCACTGCTGCCTTATAGCTAGAGATTCCAAGTACTACTGGTGGAAGATTGCTTGTTACCTGCTATTTTGTCTGTTGTCAGCATTTTTCACCTCTTTTTGCAAACTGAAATTAAACATGACTTGCATGTTCAAGCATGTAATGAAAAACGCATATTTGAAAGAAAAATGTTTTTAAAAAGCACCCATTGTAATGAGGGTAAGCCACAGCATGCTTTTGTATGGCTTGTAGGAGGGACTGGCTGTTAAGACAGTTCTGTGGGTTGCTTCTGCTGCTTTGAGAAGGGTACACATGCTCCAGCTTATTCAGCTTGGGTGAGTGAGGCTCACTATGCCTTCCAGCACAGACTGTGGGTAAGAAGTGCTGCCTGCTTGCAAGATTTCCTTTGCACTTCCCTGGGCTAATGCCAGTGTCAGTAATTTACTGCCCTTGATTCTTCACCTGTTCTGAGTCTTCTCTTCCCTTTTTCTCCCAGCTAGATGGCACTGTCTAATCTTCACATCAGCAGAAAGGCCATCTTGTGCAGCAGTTGTGATAAGGAGCAGGGCAAGTTGGGAAGTGCAATTTCCACCTCCTTTCATTTTTCCACCAATGAATTCCACCCTGGAAAATACTGAAATTTGTCTCAGAAACCTGATTAGTGTTTGTTTTCTAAACTGAATGTTTCCATGAGGAAAATGGAAAGGAAAAGCTGATTTTTTTTTATTTTTTTTGGGGGGGGAGGGGGTGCGGGGAGGGACTGAAATAAGATGGCAGGCCAGTATTGATCATTACTCTGGGGCAGTTTGGTATGTATGTAGCTTTGCACTCACAGGGAAGGGAAGGAGATGGAATTTGGGATGCTGAGAGCACTGCAGATCTTAAGCCCACACCTCACCAGGGCTGCCCTGTGCCTGTCAGTTGAGGATGGGATCCTTGCTGTACCACTAACAGGCTGGCAGGAGGTGGAACAAAAGAATTTGGTAGGAAAACTGCCTGCAAACGGGCTGCCTTCATGGAGCTGTGAATAAACGTGTGCACAGTTCAGATGGAGCTTCATAGCTCAGGGCTTGAAATGGTAATGTTTTGGAGGTCAGGAAGAAGTCATCTTCCAGTATAATGCAGTACAAAGACAGATGCTGCTGTTATCAGCATTTAGATCTTCAGAGGTAATCAGTATCAATCATAATAATCAGTGTTATTTAGGTCTAATTGAAAGTTTAAAAACTTACTCTAGGACAGTTTTTCTTGCTGCTTTCTGAAAGTATATTTCTAGATGCACCACAGGCCTGTAATGTTGTGGCAGGATTAAGGATTCAATAACAGTGCAGCCAAGCATGAAATACTGTACTGAACAAATTACTGATCTGTTTGATATGTTGATTCCTATTCTTCTCTTCTTACCCTTCCTCTATGTGTTTGTAAACAGAGCAGCTGAAGTCCTCCTTTCCAAAGACCAGTGGGATTATTTATTTTCTAACAAACCCTAATTCAGATTGCTTCTGGCAGCGTTTTTCAGGACTGACATGGTGGTAGAACCAGGCATGGAAATGTATTTACTTTGCATTAATTATCTGCCAAGAGAGAGCAGACAAAATAATAATGCTTCTTGTTTTCCCTTTTCCTCTTCATCTCTGCCTTTTCCAGCCAGGGATGTCATGTCACTTGAAACTCTTGTTTTCTGCAGGCATGCAGCTGGTTATGTATTCGGTGAAGGAAGCTCTCCAGGGCAGGCCTTGCTGGCTTCGAGCAGGCCACGATATCAGCTACTACAAGTAAGTGCATTTCTGGCAAATAATTTGTAGCTCCTCAGTTCCCCTCCTGTTGGCTGTATAGATGATGCTAATCTCCAACCACAGCACCACATGTTTTAAAGGTCTCTAAACTGATACTAGTTCTGTGTGCTCCCAACTTCGGGAAAGAGATAAAAGTGAGATCTCTGAATGTGCTTGAGGAGAACAGGGCATGTGCAAAATTCTCTTCTCTGGAAGGGAGACACTTCCCTTGAACGGAGTTAAATCTTTTCACTTCACCTTTTCTACTTCTGAAGCTGCTCCCTCAAGAGCTAGTGTGCCGTGGTGAGGTGGATTTCCTTTGCATGCCTTCAGCCTCTCGTTTCTTTGAGTATGAGCTTCTGGATGCAAGACAAAATGAGCAACACCAGCAGATGCAAGCTGGGCAAGCTTTACGTGCTCATTACCATATAGCAATGGCTTATCCTGTCATTAACAAGACAGTTACTGTATAGTGATTAAACAGCAGCTGACTTCCAAGATGAAACTGCGATTGTACAATTAATCAAGTAATCAGATTCTTGTTTAGAATATGAGAGAATGGAGTTTTATTGACTTGGTGTTTTCTAATTTTACATTGAATTATGTATATGTCAACTTCTTCATCTAGGATGACTACTTGTTGTCTGTCTCATTTCCTATTTGCACACGTTCTTGTATACACAAGAATGCTTTCAATTACGTATGAACTATCACCTCTGCTGGAAGTCCCATCCCTTTTGTTTCACTGAGTATCGAGTCGATTCCCAGTCACGAGAAATTGTACTATGGTAGGGACTATGAATAAAAGCACGTCTGTGGTTGCTCAGACAATGGCTTCAGAACAGGAGGAGGTGGGTTCACTGCAGTGATACCATGCTGCTTGTGTGTTGGGGAGAGCAGCTTATTTCATTTCTATCCACTCTGGTCATGTATCCTAGGGGAGGGGACCTCATCTATTTAATTTTACCAGGTAAAAGTACCAAATTCATGAATTTGGAATGCCCTTAACTATTTCTACTGCACAGCTCTGACTGAGGGCAACCTCTGAGCTGAAGGACAGTGGGAGGAAAGGCATATTCATGAAATATCCAGGAGATGCACATTGGCTCATCTCTGCTGACATTCGTCTCTGCTGAAGATGGGATAGTTCACTCATAAAGATGAACATTGTGGCACAGCTCTGTCACTGCGTACTTTTCCCATACGTCTTAGAAGAGAGCTTTTATGTTGCAGAGAATATTAGCAGTGCTCTTGTCAAAAGGAAGCTGAGTGACACTTTGCTCTATTTTATTGCCTCTCCAAGATGTGACAGGATACACCCATGATAAACAGAGTTGCAGTTACTATAAGATAATCTAATTCACTTGCTGTCTTGGCAGCTTTTATGCACTGAATAATATTCCTTTCCAGCAAATTATTTGAGGAACAATGGCAGCATGCTGAATTGGTGACAATGTGCTCCTGCCTTTTGGTTTCATGGCTCATTCTAGGCTTATTAGAAAACCTCCAGCTTTTCCAGACAATAGTCAGTTCACAGATAGTAATGAGGTACATGGAGTGTTTTGTTCTCACATCACCACTAAAGACTTTGCTATTTGGTGGCCTTAGAGGTGTCAGAGCTAGGTCTTTTTTCCTCTTTGGCGTCTTTATAATCATATTATAAGGAATCATCATTAGCAGGCTACATCTTGGTTATAATGATGTCTATGAGAGAGTGCTGAGACACTGGTAGCACCTGATGTTCACAATATAAGCATGAGCCTTAGTAGCAAGATGCTCATGGAAATGTTCTGCTTTGAGTAGGATTCTGCCTACTATCTGGAAAATAAAACTGCCTTAACTTGAATTTGGATCTTGAAAAGGAAATATGGTGTATTTTTTTTTATTTCCATTTGGCAGGCCCCAAAATAACAGCCGAATTGAGACATGAACCGTTCATTGTTAAATGGTACTACTTTGTTATAAAACAAAGCACTTCTAGTGCATGTACCATGTTAGGGCATGTTTGTTATCCTCATTTTATAACTCCAAATGGTAGATTGATTTTGGACAGAGGGATGCAGGTGATAAGCAGTTAATTTTCCAATTAGGCTCTTTTTCAAATAGTTTAGTAATCCAAGACAGATATTTTCTTCTGCCATTCTAGTCTAAGCTGATACAATGCTGTATTCCATCATCTGCCTGTGCTTATGACTGTATTAAGTTCTTCAGGCAGGAAGTCAAAGGTGAAGGTGAGCAAAACTTGTTGTATTTCCTGAGTTAGAATCCATCTCCTTTACCAACTTGTGTCTCTTTGGCCAAGTGCTTCACTGTATACGTTTCAGTTTCCCAGTCTATAAGACATGGATAATTAGTCACTTACCTACTACTCAGATAAATGGAAGACAAGTTTTAATTAGATAATGCTTGCAAAAGTACTTTAGGCTCAAAAAATTACTGTACAGTGTAAGTGATAAGTATTATTATAGTTATTATTAACTTGTCATCATAGCTGTATTAGAAATATATTACCTGCATGTTATTTCTGAAGGAGAGCAGCAAGCAAAATGATTTAATTATTATAAAGTGACTAAAAGACACAGTAGGTACAACCTCTAAGATGATTTAAAAAAAAAAAAATAATAAAAGCACCCTTTGGTCTCTTATTTCCTTTCTAATAACAAGTGCATTATCTTCTGGAAAGCTTGTGAGACTTTGGGAACATTTTTGGAAAGAGAACATAAATGAAGTAGTGAGGAACAGATGTCGCTATGGTCGTTTTTTTTAATTCCATCAAGACCAGACAGATGAAAGGTGAAAATACATTTGCACTCTCCAGACAGAAGATGAGATCTTCCTGAATGGTGTTTCAGTTCATTAGCAAAACTGTGTTATCTGTCAGTAATACTGCAGAGCTCTGGCCAGGATTAGGCCCTCATCATGCAGGGTCCTGTAGAAATGCACAAGGAAGGATGATCTCAGCTCCCATATATGTAGGCAAGGATAAGTTAGGACATGTGGGTGGAGGATAGCACTGATGCTCACCTACTGAGATAGATAAATCTCATACCAGTGTTACAACAAACACTACATGGACTGCATCACCAGCAAAGCCCAGAATAGCCTAAAATAATAGCCTCTTCCCTGCTTGTTAATTTGGGTTTCCTGCTGGTATGGCAGTGTTGAAAAAGGGGTGTGGAAGAAAAAGTATTAGCTGGGTGCAGTAACAAGGAAGCAATAGAGCCATCTCGAGGTGTCAGCAGCTGTAGGAAAGAGGGAGGTAAGGAAGAAAAATGCTGTTTTTAAAGTTTCCTTTAAAAGGATTCAGAGTTACTGCATCGTATGATGGATTGTGAGGTGATGTATGCTGTAGTAATACATGATCATTTACATTGTGAACACACGGGTGTTTTTTCTGATGTGTAAGTGAAGAATGGTGGAGCCTCACAAAATCACGTGTAAACTTCCTGCTACTTCCAGATAGCTTACTGGAGATTGAAGTAGGTATCAAGAAGTGATTCACAATCTAGAAGTATCTGGGTAGTTTTCTGGAATTGCAGAGGGGCTCAAAAGGAGAACGAAATTTACTGCTAAGCAGTGAGGTTCGAGCTGTGCTATTATGCTCTTAGGATCATGGGATCTGAGTGCTACTGGGGCAAAGCAGCATGGTCTTCTAGGGTGGTATTAAGCTCAGAAGTGTCTGGTGATGCAGAGCTTCTGGGTGTTAGGTGGCCATTTTAGACAGGAGAGAGGCTAGGGAGATGAGGCCTTTCCTTCCCCACCTTCCCCAGAGTACAAGAATGGTTCTTAATCATTCTTCACCATTAAAACTAACAGGAATTATGTTAACTAGTATTTTTCTGACATTTAAAAAAAGAAGAAGGAAAAAAGCTAGGTAGATATTTCTATATTTGTTGATTCATTGCGTCTTTTAATCGGAGTCTCTTTGTTACGGTGGTTTCTTTGTGTGAAGTGTTGGGGTGAAGGGTTCAGCTGAGGATAAAATCGTAGGTTTTCAGTTTGCCCGTTGGGACTCAGTGTTCCTGTACTGTCTATTGATCCACTCAGTATCATTTACATGTTTCTAACTATTACATTCAGGTAAAAAAAGCCACAACAATCCCACAAAATAACCCAACAGTGTTGTACTGTGTCTTCTGTATGAAAAAGAGCTGATTGTTTTCGAGAGTTTGACAAGAATAATTACCTTTTCTCTCCACCCCTTTGAATAAGAAATGAACAGCAGCAAAATAAACTAGTATTGTAAATTTCAGGAGCCGAAATTGCATCTTTTGGTTGCCTTCTCTATTTTGCATTTTAATGCAACGTTGATGATAACATTTGTCAAAGAAACCTCCCAGTCCTTCAGAATCAGAAGGTTCCACAACAGCATAATTGGTGCTATGTGGGAAAAATATTGTTTGAAATGTACTTATGGATGCAATTTGCTTTGAAGCTTCTCCCTAAAGTGCATGAATTGTTTCTTTGTCTGTGCTGAAAAACTTTCTTACTCAGTCTCAAGTCATCTCTTTATCAGAGTAAATCTCTTGCAAGAGAGTAGATTGGGAAGAGATTGAGAAACACTCTTCAAAACTTTGTAGTTTTAATGGAAGGAGATCTAAGGACTATTGAGTACGCTAATAGGCCTTCATGGTCCTGACAGGCCTCATTTGTGTCTTCTACTCCACAGTCTTTGTCCATGAAGGAGAAGTTCTGATTAAACTCTGTTCTGGCCACTTGGTCCTTGCCTGTCTACATTGTAGAGAGGCCTCATTACCACAGAATCCTGAATGGTTGAACATGTCTGCCGACCCTGGTCATGCCCTTGCTCAGGTGCCATAGGAGAGGACCCTTGCTGGTGAGGCCCATTCCCTCCTAGCATTGATGTCAAGCACAGTCCTATGTCTCTCAGGGAGAAACTGACCTTCCTTGTTCCCTGGCAGGGAGAGACTGGAAGATTTGAAAAGGAGTGATCCATAAGAGGATTCTGGGTTTGCTTTTAACTTGCAGATTTACATGAAGTCATATCTCTGTAGGTAGCCTCCATAAAAACCCATTCTTCTCCTCTTCCTTCTCAGGAAGGAGCCATTGATGACTTTTGAAAGGTGTTTATAGATGTCCTGTGTTTTTCCTGGAATATTCATTATCTTCCTGAATGACTGGTTTCATATTCTAGTGGGTTATTTGTCTTTTTGAAGTCTTCAAGCTTTCACAGAATATTTTCATATGATATTGTTCAGGCATGTCAATAAGAAGTTTTATCCTGAATCTTGGAAGCAATACAGCAGTGTTAGTCGAATGTATTAGTTTAAATATTTAGATCGCACGATGTGAACGAGCATTATTTGGTTTCTTATTTTCACCTTCACGAAATGAAATAACCTGTAACCTGTGAGAGTTCCCATCCTGGAGCAGCTGGGGCTGGCTGTGTCTCACAGTGCTGTAGCATGCTGTTCTGTAGCATTCTGTTGCTTACCTGCCTGTGAGGACTGAGTGAATCTCCACAGAGCCTTGAAACTGGATTTGCTCAGTGGTGCTTAAAATCAAGGTGTTTCTCACATTTTTGTGTAGTAGGACCACAGCTTCTCAGACCTTGCTACTTTTCATATAGCTGATAAGTCCGTTGATACACTACAGAATGTTGTTTAGTGCTGTTCTGTTTTTCAACTTGGATTGACTGTATTTGCATGTGGCCTTGCCAGACTTTGCACAACAGTGGGTTGAGTCTGGAGTTCATCTTCAGTATGAGGTGGAAACTCAGTTAGGACAGGCAGTTCTCTGAACGCTTAGTTCTTTCATGTGCATGTAGAAGTTATAACTTTCTATTTCCCCCTATTTTTCTTCCTTCAGAAACCACTACTGCTGCAGTACAGTTGCAGGAGGAGTTGCAGGAGGAGTTGCAAGAGGAAGATGCTACTACACACTCACCTTCAGCATCAAATTTCCTCACAAAGATGATGTCTGCTACCTGGCCTACCATTACCCCTACACCTACTCTGCAATGATGGTAATGCTGATATGTCCATCTAGATAAGATAGCAGTCCTGACAGATTGGAGGTGCTTGAGTGTGAGAAGATGTTGTGATAGCATAGAGGTCTGCTCTCACAAGCAGTTGTTTAATTATCACGTTGCTCTCATTGCCTGACTTGAAGTTGCAGGCTGTCAGCTTTGGAGCTCAGAATGCTGTAGGAAAAAATAGATTTCTTTATGGAATAAACTGGAGTGCAAACATTAGAGTTGTAAGATAATGCAAACCAAAGATGTCTCCATTTGCTTGGAGCTGTGGTATCCCCCTGAGAGGAGAAGTCAGATTCTAAAGCTAATGGCAAGTCAGAATTGAAGGCTGCTTGCTGCTGCTTCTGACAGTGGACAGCAGCTCAGCTTTCACAGCTACACCCACAAGTGGAATGATACCACAGTGCTGGGTTTCATTCAAATCTTCTTTGTCAGCTGTTTCATCTGTTCCAGTTGGAGTGTTAGGAGATGTTTGTAACACCACGAACCAGTGCTGTCAATTCAGAAACTAATAGAATATAATTCCAAAGTATAAGTAGTATTACTGAGTTGTACCACGTTTACTTTCCAGGGAAATATTTGTTTTCTAAAGCTTTTTCTGGTCAAAAGTGGATGTTAAAGGAGTTTTCTAGTAAATGCATCCAATATATTTTCTCAGATTAATGTGGGAGAGCCAAAGATCTGAATGGAAAGTAGAATAAAAGAAGGGAAATTAATGGTTCTGGGGTTTGCTTTGCTTCATTGCTGAGGATGGAAAAGATATTAGTGAAAATGAAGACTAATCCTGTAGATCAGTCTTTCACCCACCATTTCTGCCCTTTAGCAAAATAAACAAACAAGTAAATGCATATATATATTTCAACTGTTAGCCTTTTTAGTTCTGTACACCAAATGCCAGTGTGGTTTGGTAAATAAAAATTTAACTTATTCTAATTTTTACATTGATGTTAATTTGCCATTCTTAGATACGGAAGCATACACAGATTTTCGAGGGAGACCGAGCCCTCTCTCACTTCGTAGCCTTGCAGCTGTGTATGCTGCCAACATAGTTTAATTAGATTAATTCCCTCTCAAAAACCAGTCACTTGTCAAGTGCTTTGCATCCCATTATGGACATTTAAAGAAACTGTTTTCAATATCTGGGAGAAGGCCAGTCAGGCCTTCACAGTTCAAACTGTGCCTACCAGCACTCTTCTCATCAGGCTTATGGTTATCAACTATTCCTCTGCATCAGTGAGGAACAGGCTGTGTCCCAGAAGTGGGTCTTGACCTATAGCCTTAAGGGCACGTATGTGCTACAGTCTGCTGGGGAGAAGACAAATGTAATACTGAAGAAGTGAGTGGGCTTATTCACCACCATACTTTATTATGGAGATGCAGTGCCTCATCATTATTTTACTGCTATTGATTTCTACCTTCTGCTGGCAAAAAATAGCAGGAGAGACTTGGAGTGTTTCTATGCTCTGGGAATCACTGAATATCTCACCTACTCCTGAATGAATAGAATAGAGATGAAAAAGATAGTATTCCTGGACTTGCAGGGCCAACTCTTGAAGTATTTCACTGCCCCTTCAAATAAAATGGTAATTGAAGTTTAAGGAAATTTTGCCTCTGGAAAAGTTTAAATGAACTCTAGCTCTGTTCGGACCATAAAAATCAGTAAATGAGAATTATGGGTGGAAGAGATTGATGGATTGTTCTGTCCAGCTCTTCAGCCAAAACAAAATTGTTACATCTGATAATTCTAAAAGGCTTATTTGCTTTGGAATGGTTTAAAAATATCTTGAGTGATGCAATTTGCACATTTTCATGTTACTTTAATTTCCACAGCGGGTAAACTAAATCAGGTCTGTGCACCAGCAGATCTTATTTTAAAGCATTTGACCACTGGTGGAGTATGTTTGTTTTACATACCAGTAATAAATTAAAAGTGATTAGGAACCCAAGGGCTCAATTAAATGTAAGATGCTTTGGGGAAGAAGATAAACTTGTTTTTGGAGTTAGTCATTTGGAAATGTTTTAAAATATCATATATATTTAATAGTTACAGGGTTATTTACTATGTTGTGGAATCCTATCTGAACTGGATGCACTCTGCAGTCCATTACTTTTTGTCCATTAGTAATTATATTTATTTTATGAACAGTAATTTATCTGTTTTTCTATTATAGTGTTAATTGTTTGGATATGTAGCTGAAATCTCTGTGGTAACTATACCCAATTAAGTTTCACTGGGATTAGAAACATAAGTTAATCATGATATTGAGTTATCTGTATCTACGTAAGTTCTTTAAATGGGTCTAATAATTGAATTTACTTTATAGAGCAGTATGTTAATTGTTTTGCAACATAGATGACTGTAAATTTCAGTTCTGTGTTTACACTGAAATGGACACTGAAAAAACAGTTTGAAAGATGATGAAGTCCAAGGTTATAGGAACATAAATGTCTTGCCTCTTGAACACTGGCTAAAATCTAGCCCTGACTCATTCAGACAACCATTTGGAATGTAAAGGTTGTTTTGAGATCTCACGCACTGTAGTTAAGGTTCTGTTAGTCTCATGTGCATACTGCAATGTGCCTGTTTACCAGCCTAGAGACAACTAGACAACTTGTACTGCACAGCAGTTAGCAACACCCTGCAATGGGGTTACTTGAAGCATTATTGCCACTTTCACTTACAGTGGAAAAACAGAGAGCCACTGAGATCTACACGTCATCTGCTGTGTGGGTGGTGAAGGGCTATGTGTCTAATGAGGCAATCAGAACTAGTTCCAAAAATATATTGTTTTTAGTATGGCTATTCTTTTTCTCAAATTTCTCAGGGAACTGTTGTATGTAAAAATTATTTAAAACTGGCAACCATGAAATCTGATAGCGAAAAAAATAAAACCTCTCATTTTTAAGTTTGTTCTTAGAAAGATACCCTTGCTCACATTATTCAGTAATGATCCTACAAAATGTTGTCTTGTTGTAAACTTTTTGACTGCCTCTGGTCTGGACTTGAACCTGAGTCTCAGCAACACATGCTTGACAGCTAACCAGTTGCTCAAAAAGCCACTTTTCCACACACATTACATGGTCCCTATTCATAAAGATTATGTGATTTTCTTCTAGACTTCATGTATGCATAGAAATTCCTCTGCACTAATAAAAGTACCCAGGAACTGTTCTGGTAAAATGACATATGGATAATTGTCATGTGCAGCTTCCGTGAACTAGGGTGTACTCTGAATGGCTCATGCATATTGATGGCATGTAAAAAAGAGATGATATTAACTGGCAGAAGAGGGGGGCTGGGAAGTTAGCAAGAGATAAAATGAGTGCCAATAATCACATACAGCTAGTGGAATAAAATCAGATTTTATAGACCATGAAATCATTGATGAATCTGTTTATTTTCTTCTTTCTCAGTCCCATCTTGATATCCTGGAAGAAAGTAGGAACCCCAAGAAGATCTACTGGAGGCAGCAGGTGCTCTGCCAGACATTAGGAGGAAATCCGTGCCCATTGCTCACAATCACTGCTATGCCAGAATCTAAAGAAAGTGATGACTTGGAGCAATTCTGTAAGTAGACAAAGCATTGAAAAAAAGTGCTGGTAACCAGTGATCGTGTAGCAAGTGGCAGTGACAACCTGTTTTGTGAACATGTTGATTTTCTTGCCTTTCTTATTTTGGAAAGAAAGAAATCTGAATATCAAAAACAACAATTACACCAATTATTTTAAATGACAGATTTACACAGAGGAGGGAGGATGCATGAAATCATCCTTTACTTCATTTTTTTCTGTAATAATCTGAAACAATAAATATCTCCAACTGCAAGAAATTATTTTCAAATAACCAGTTTAGCAAGGAAACTTGAAAGAATTATTTGAATTGTTGACATTCCAAACTGGAATGATTTATTCATTTTAAAGTTTCAAACTTGCCAAAAAAGTACAAGACCACTCCTGGATGTGTAATTGAAGTGTACTGTTCAAATTCAAGCATACCCAGAAGCTCCATCTGGACATAATATAGCTTCCTGCATGTTGCCCTAGTTCTAACCAGAGGTATGCTATCTAGTCGTGATTATCATATCTTCTATGTTAAATCTAGAGATAGTTATGGGCTGATATGCAAATATGTAATGTTATGTCACTGAGATATTAGGCTATCTTATCCAAAGAGATTCTGTGATGTTTTTTATGATGGAATTATTTCAGAAGTATGTGGTGATAATTGGGTTGAACTTCTCATAATATCCATGCCAAACACATAAACTAAAAGGAGTATCAATATCAGAGTTGGAAGTTATTGCTGTCTCTCTTGATTCAGGGTTAGAGTGACTGCCGTTATGCTGACATTAATATAAACATCCTGAGTTCAGATCTCATTAGAATCACAGAATCAGAGTTGCAGGGGTTGGAAGGGACCTCAAGAGATCATCATATCCAACCCCCCTGCTAAAGCAGGTTGCACAGGTAGGTACCCAGATAGGTCTTGAATATCTCTGTAGAAGGAGACTCAACAACCTCTTTGAGCAACCAGTTCCAGTGCATTTATTCTAAAATTAGCATGTTTCTAAGCATGAATGTACTTTTCTAGGCTGAAATTGTAAAGCAAAATTGAAAAAAAAAAAAAAAAAAGTCAACTACAGCCTACATGGGAGTTCATAAGGTGCTTGCCTGTGAACAGCCTTAATGGTGGCAACTGGAGGCAGTGTCAGAGAGAAAATTATATTGCTGGCATTGCTATTATTAGCATTATTTACATTACAATTTCACATACAGTACATGATTATGGAGTTTGGCTGTGTCAGGCATGAATAGCAGCTGCCATGAAGAGAGAATTCCCGCCCTTAAGCACTTTTGTTCCGCGTTAAATAATAGTATAGAACAGAAAACCAGTGAGTGGGAGTTGTGGGGGAGGCTGGTTACAGGAAATCTTTGGCACACTGCAGGTGGTCACCTGGTTAGATGTTAGCTGTTGACAGCAATTTTCAAACCTCGTGGCACACAGCCTTAGTAGGGCAGCTGAAATTGGAACTGGGGATTGGAGCCACCCAGAAGAGGTGTGCAGTGAACAATGTTTTCTGTCCAAATAAATACACGTTTCCAACAAGGGTACAAAATGATTTGACAAAGCAACAATTTGAAGTGGGTCACTCATGTGACAAGTGAGTGTGCTAAACACTGGATTAAACACGTTTGGCTTTGATAGGACTTCCTGCAAAGACTTGCTGTTCAGACTTAGGATAGTAAAAACCAATTTCAAAATATCCATCTGTTTTCCAAAACCGAAGGTGCCGGTCCTGCTGAATGACCCAACAGTGTGCCAAAGTCTGCAGACATGCAGGCACAGTGATCAGGATAGAAACTCTGGAAGAAAATCATAGGCCTGTACCAATGGAAGTCAGGTAGGAATAGTTAAGGATGTTTTCACCTTTGGTGCCAGCCACAAGAGGGAACTGTAACCACGTATGGTAATCATATGCTAGAGTGTGCATCATCCACTGTCCTTGGAGACGGTGCTGAACTGAAACCTTCTTGTGCCAGGTGTGCTACAGCAGGGCAGAATGGGTTACCTCTGTGTATGCAGAGCTTACAGCTTATATTCAAAGCAATTGAGAAGTATAGACACATTGAAATGAGGATGATGAGGAAATGACAACAGTACTGACCAGGGCAATTATAGCCCAAGAGGCATTCTGCTTTTCAGTAGTATCATGAAGTCAAAGTGACAGTGTTAGAAGGCATTGCCTTTTTCTGAAGCGCTCTGTTCTCTGGGAATGCAGCTCACAGTACTGAAGTAGAGTCTAACAGGCTTTCAAAGGTCATTAACCTGTCTGTGATGGCAAGGTTTCCCCAATCCCACTATTCTGTAGGCTTGGGCTACACATTCAGCACGGATTTGTCGACAGATTTGTGAATCTGTGGATGTTTCAAACAGGTACTTGTTTCAAATGCTTCAGATTGTTATAATATGAATATCTGGGCTCAAATCCTAGTTATGTGGCTCAAGTCTTTATTTTCAAGATAGAAATATCCCTTATTTTGTGATCTTACATGAATCCATTTGAAACACAGTTCTGACCAAAACTCTGTGATATCTTGTGCTGATAAATTCTTCTACTGAAGCTTTGCTAAGCAGTAATATTGACTTCTTAAATCTATCCGTGAGCCAATTGAACTCAATCAAGTCAGAATACACACCAAACCCAACTGCCTGAACTAAAACAGAAATTGGTTAGGGGAGAGACAGTGTCAAGGCAAGGCAACACAGTTTCTTGCATGTTTCCAAGACTAAAAATGTAAACATCAATACTCTTAGGTGCTGAAAATATTTGTTGTTTTATCAAGTGGAAGAAGAGCAAGCACACACCATGTGTTTTATGCTGTAAGGATGCCTTCAGGCAAATGTGAATAACCACGTGTATGCTTATTATGTTTAAGCTTGGATAATTACAGCTTTTGGAGACACATTTAGTCTGATTTGTGCTGCTGCTTTCTGTGGCTTTGATCAACAGTTGCTTCTTAGTTTCCTCATCTTGTATCACGTGCTTTTCTCTCTGTGCAGTGGGTTGGCTGATGGAGGGATCTGTTTGTCAATATTTTGCAGGCTAAAAACATAACTCAAAAGCAACAACTGTGAGGGAGTCAAAGAGGGGAGACTTTCCCAGAAGTAACTCCCATTCTTTTCAAGAGTATCCATGCATATGCATTTCAGCTGTAGAGTGATTCTGTAGCACTGGTGGACTTGGCACATGGGTATTGATTAAAAATTAACGGCCCTTGTTCTTTCCTACTGTGTCTAGAGTCTGTCCAATTCATAGTTCTCGTGAACTATGAATTTCACTTTTCTATCAGATTTACTATTTCTGCTTTGTACATCTGTTAATCTGTACCTGGAGATATTCTTTTCAATAATACCAGTGGCTCAGGTAAAATACAAAACTCTTCAGGGCTTCAGCTGCTGCACGTGATTGTACTTTAATAATCAAAATCTTCCTGCAGTGCAGATGCATGAGGAGTGGGAAACATCACTGACAAAGAGGCACCGGGTGAAGAGTGCTGGGAGGAGAACATGATAATCCCAGTAGGAGTGCAGTGGGAAGGAATTATTGCAGTACTGGGGGAGCTGATACAGCGGGAGCAGCCCAGGGATGTTGAGGGCATGGCATCTTCTGTGTCAGCTGTGCTTTATTTTCCTCATTCAACTCTTTCAGTTTGGTCTTGTCAGGCTTTTGATTAATGTGGTCCTTGGATGGTTAAATTTGTCTGAGTTAAATTTATTAATGTGCACCTTGTTAATAGGAAGCACAAGCCATGCACGCTTGCAGGAACTGCACATTCACTGCATACTAAAGGGAAGAAAAATGGGCTGCTGTTTTTCTTCATTATGCCTAGTTTATGTGAGGCTTGATGTTCACTTAGGCTCCTTTCTCCTTCCTCTCTTTCTACCTTGTGTTTATGCGATAGCGGTGTACTGAATTATTTTTATTAAATTCTCAATTCTGAAACTGAAATGAGGAAAGAAAGAAATGAGCCAGGAACTCTTTGCATCCCTGCTTTTTGTATTTCTGTCATTCAACAGCACAGTTGCGAACAACACATTTGCTCAAACTTTATCGGAGTCTGTTGATCTCTGGGGGCTGGAAGTGAAACTCTGAGGAAGGACAGTGGTTTGTGCTGAGCTTTACAGCTCCACAGACACATACAAATTTAAACTAGGAGGCTCTACTTTGTTGTCTTGGTGGAACTTGCCCTTCTTGCCAACATGTGAACACTGCACATGCAGCAAGAAAGGGTGTGTTTGCTTCTCAGTCCCAGCAGTATCTTTCATAGACTTGTGATGAAGATAAAGCTCTTATTTTCCCTATGTGACCGTATGTAATATGCACCAGTGATGAGATGAAGGGATTGTTTTTCTTTCCTGCCTTTCCCACATCCCTCTTTCTCTCCTTACTCCTTCTCATGGAGTTACACCCTGCAGATTTGACCTCCCACGTTATGTCCAGAGCTTTTCCTCAGGAGGCTGTGGCTCTTCTCAGAATTATTTAAAAGAAAAGCCCAATATAAATAAAGCAACAAATGAAAAACAAAACAACATAAAACAAAAAAACCAACAACAGTACCCATGATTGCAGTGAGCTGGCACACTGCATCTGTCCTTGATTCCAAATCACAACTTTTGAGCCATTGAAAATGAAAATGGAAAGAATGGCTGGAAAGGCTTTTACTCTTCAGCAACTCTGCTCATGGCTGCATTAGGTCTAGCCTTAGACACTCATAATGATAGGGACTTTGCAAGAGAGAATAGTTCTTGGTGTCAACATTTGAAATGTTCTCTAATGAATGCAGAAGCAGTGAGAATGACAAAACATCAAATCTGGCTGCTTAGTGAAATTAAAGTGAGCTTGCAGAGCTCTAATTTTCTTGGGTTTGCTGCATATATCCTAGTGAATGCAGTGTTAACATGGTGTGTGTGCGCACTTAATGGTAGTTTGCAAGCCCTTAATTCACAGTGTTAGGTATTCAGACGTGCAGTATGTGACTGCATTTTACTAAGCCTCTCTGACAGAGAGTTTATCACTGCAATTAACCTATGCTCATTAGAATAATCTCTATTATTCCTGGTTGTTGACTTGCACCTCCAGTTTTTAACAGACAATTGCAAATTTGCAGATAGTGCCTAATCTCATCATGATTTCCTACATTTCTTCTGTAGGTGCCATTTTTTAGTAACGAGATGTGCATTAGCCTAGAGTGTAATAAAATGGTATGCTTGTCATGGCCAAAACTGACTTCCAATGGTACAAAAATCTGTCACATCTAGTTCTTCTTTTGCATCAAAAGCTGAGTTTATCAGTTTGGTAGGAAGAACAAATATATACATTCCAGAAAGATTAAATGAACTCAATCTGTTATCTCCAGGAGATGATGAACATGGTAATGCACAGTGATCCCCTTTTAGACAAGAACTGAACTTTAATGAAAGATTTTATTTAGCTGATCTATACCTGTAGCATTGCACTGCTGAGGCATTAAAATGTTTAAAACATGAAGACTTAACTTTGTGCCTACAAGATGCCCATAGGGATGATGGAATGAGTCTTTGTCTCTTTCTGTTCATTCAAGTGGAAAGTAATGTTTAATTATGATGGGAAGAGAACTAATAACTTGAAGCGTTCAGTATAAATATGAAAGTAAATCAGAAATAAAGTGGGTACAGAGGCAGTTTCTCCAATCTATCATCCTGAGTTTCTGAGCCAAAATAAATGACTGGGAAGGCAAAGATGAAAACTGGTTCTTTGGGTACACTGCAGAAGGCAGGAGCCAATAAGGAGAGCTGACTAGTTCCTGCAGGCTGTAAGCTACTGCTGTATATGGCAGAGCAACTGGGCAGATTAACTCGTCAAAGAAGAGGTGTAAGTAACACATCTAACTGGTCACACATGGGTGATGATTGAATTCTGTTCTAGTAACGAAAGTAGAGCACATCAGTGTGTTTTTGATGTTAAGAGTGACTGAACTGAAAACACTGAATACAAAAGGAGTGTTCAGAGAAAGAGAGTTTTCTCTGTCCTACTGTTTTGGGTTTGCTCTACAAGCATTCCTCAGGTGTTTCCTTGGCTGTGCACTAAGTTGGAGTGGGCTAGCTGTCCTCTTCAGTTAGAGAGGGAAAAAAGAGGGCGTTTCTAAAGTAACATAGAGTACCATCAACTGGAATGGTGCCCACTACAAGAAGGTAACTGAAACAGCGAGAAAGGAATTATTTAAGGAATAAAGGTTTCCATTATTCTGTGCTTATGCAGCCAGATGCCACTGGCTGATGACCATCAGCATTGCTGCATTCTCAGCTCAAAGACACATCTTATATTACCATAGGGGTCAACCCTGCATCCACTGAGCATACATGGACCTTGTTACTTCTGCAGAGTGGAATGGGGCAGTCATTGTTCATGGTATCACAAATGAAGCAATTGGAAAGTGCTCTTCGTGGCTGATAGTACTGTGGTGACTCCTGTTAATAGTACTGAGTACGACTATTCCCCTGAGTCCATGTACCTGGTGAGTGACCTTACAGCAGTTTCTGCAGCTTTACAGCGATGAGAGCTGGGGTTTAAAGTTAAACCTGAACGTCCTAGATAATCAGCAGCAGTGGAAAGGAAAATTAAACAAAATATGGCAGTGGCAAGTGGATTTACATCTGTAACAGCTGTCACTTCGAGTTACTCTTTAGGCATTGCTTGTCCTCTTTATGTAAGGCTGCAGAAGCCATTATGGAAATGATTATAAAGAGACAATGACACCTCCTTAAGTTAAATGTAATCTTTTTGGGAGTTGAAATGCATTTTCTACCTGAGCATGTTTCTAATAGTGGAAAGAGTAATATTTTTGGAATAAGGAAGGGAAGGATGCTTGTGCCCTTCGAATCTCCCAGTGCTCCTAGAACTGGAATGAGGGGTTAATTGAGACTAATGAGGTGTACTTAACTTGGTCTCAGCATACAGCATGAAAAAGACACAGCTGTTGGGGGAAACATTCTCATGTTTCTCAGTTTGCTTGTAGAGTTCTTTGGTTGTTGCTTTGCAGCTTTCATCTTTTCTCAGAAAGAAGCAGGCCTCTTTGCTTTTAAATGTAATTTACAGCAAAGAACAATTCCTCTGCAAAGAGCAGCAGAGGATGTGAATCGCAAAGGCCACTTGTGCAGGATACTAGGAAATAATGATCATGTGGAAAATGTACACAGTTTAATTAAGCACATTGATTACATCAATATGATTCAAACAGTTTAGTGCTCCAATCAGCGTAATCTCATTAAATGTAATTCAGGTCTCGATAATTGATTAATAATGCATTATAGTTTATGAATTATTGACTCCAAGTTATTATAGCTGTGCCTGCTCCCCGCGTGGCAACCAGTGTTGCATATTAATTATGATAGGTTAATGCTCTCTTCTCTTGAATAACTTTTTCAAAGCTGGAGATGACGTATCTCCTAATGAAATAAGGATCAAATTAGATCACTGCCTTATTGGAGTTAGCCCACCCAAAAGGAAAATGCACTCTTTAAAGGAAGCTGTCAACTAACAGTGTTGAAATAGGGAGGTAGAATGACCTGCTTTGATTAGTAATGATCCTTCAAGCAGCCAGAAGAACCTCTTGCACTGGAGCTGGAGTACTGACCCAGCATTGTGCTGGTTGGAAACAGTTCACAGCAGCAAGCACGTCTGTTGTTCTCTTAATGTCATCTCATGCTGTACCTCTTCCAACACGGACACATTTACCCACCCCCACAGCTGATGCTGCTGAACCCTTAGGTCTCACCCATATGACAACTGCTCATAGTCAAGCTCCCTGAATTTCTGTCTGGGTGTCAAGTGGTTTCTGTGAAAAGGATGGAAGCTTTTATAATGGCCTTTATACAAGTCTCATACAAGTCTTTATGCAAGTCTCATACAAGAAAAAGCACCATTGCTACTATTGATAAAAGTCCTGGGAAGAAACCCAGAACTTAAGAAAACATCCTCTCCTCAAATAGAAGCCCCCAGTTAGATGGCGTTTCTGTGAATCCAGACAGAAGATGCTGTCTCTGATTGTCCTTCTGCCCACTCAAGCTTTACACGTGATCCAAATTGCATCTTATTCAGAGTCCACTAGCATTGTATTTCCTTCATGTTCCTTTTACAGACTCTGTGCTGCCTTTTTACATGTACATTTAAAAACAAACAGATTTTAGTGTGTATAGAAACTGAATAAGATGATGATTATAACAAACTGTGGAGGAGAAAAAAAACAAGCATATTTTTGCTTGATATGTCTGCAACAGTGAATTTATCTGTGTGTTCTATTCAGCTGAAGACTTGCTCCTAATTTGCAGAGGTGCTGGTTTCTCTCTTGCTTTGTACTGAACACTTTGTTCCTGGTGACAGAAAGTCAGCTGTTGTGAAAACTGTGATCTGTTTGAATGCAGTAGAGAAGAACAGCTGAATAAAATTGTCATGTATTCTACAGTGCTAAACAGAGAACTGAGAAGATGAACGTTTTCTCCCCAAATAGGCAGTTTGTCAAGCATCTGAAGCCAGAGGAAAGATCTCCAGACGTCAAATGCTGACAATGTGTGCCCTACATTTCTCGAGATTATCTTTCAATATGAAACATATTTTCTCTCTTTGGTTTCAAAATCACAACAAGGTGACAGCCTGCTGCAGTGTCCCGAGCAGTGCTTCATTTCCAGACAGAGTCCTGCAAAACCTCTTTGAGTATTTAGTCTGCTTCCATAAAGGTGGGAGCTAGCTGAGTGGAGCATGAAATATGCAAGATAGACATGGGAACTTCTTATAGACTTCTTAGGGGATTGTGCTATGTGAATTTCTGCCCTTTCTTCAGTATCGGTTTTGTTGTCTTTCCTTCTTTGAATTGCAGCAGTTTCATCTTTGTTCCAAGAGATTTATAAACTTTTCATATCCTTCTCATCTTCTTTCCAGAGAGGAAATACTTTGATTATCAGAAGTATTTTCTGGAATTTATTCGCAATGTCTTCTTTGTTAGTGTGGACTTGGGCTAGAATATTGCTTAGCATTGGCTTTACTCCATTTGTTTCAGGACATCAGAGCCTTCTGAAACAGTAATGAATTAAACATCCTGAAAATCTCAATCAGTACGTAACTGTTTGCCATAATTACTTCTGGAAGCGTCTGGTGTTAAATGTCTCAGAGGTGCCTTCTCACAAAGCACATGGTGTTCTCTTTGTTACAAAGCTGTGAATGGATCTGGACAAGGTTTGGGGGAGTTCACGTGTGTTTCATAAATCTCCAAAGCAATCTAGAGACAGCTGCTTGGAACACACCTGTGTCATAAAACTCAGTACTCTTTGCAGTGGAGCTCCAAGCTTCTGTAGGAGTAATAAGCCGTCTAAATTCTCACCTTCGCAGAAGAGGGAAAAATAATTCATCTTCTCTCTCTTAAGGGGAAAGGCTTCGGGAAAAACCCGCACATGTTGTGCTTCCAATTGTCAGCCTGTGTATCTGGTAAAAGTATTGAAATACGGCCCAGCAGAACCCCCCAGACAGCTTTTACTCCCTGAAATGGTGAATGAGCATTGAACTTCTATTAGGTTTCTGTTATCCACTTCGAATCGTGGCATGGAAAAAATAAATAAATAAAAACCCCTAAACGTACTTCAGTGAGCTGCACATCAGCACTGTCTGGCCATAAATTCCAGTCACACATGGTGCTGTGGGGCATACACTAAAAGGTCAATGTGCTACTGGATAAATTAGCCAGAGAGGCATTTGAATCGAGTTAAATCTTTTCCCAGTGTGACAGGGAGAGGTTCTGCGAGGGAGGACGTAATTTTAGGGTCAGACTGACTGCAGAAGATATCGTTGTAAGCAATATGGTTGCAAAAAGGGTGAAGAGTTAATGCTTGCGCCTCAAGGTAAAAGCAGAGGTCAGGAAGGGGTTTCTTCCAGCTGGTCACAATGTTGCCCTGATAGTCACATACCTTACTGCTTAGGTCATTTCACTAATTAAGGCCTGGAGCACGTGCTGCAGAGTAGAGTGGGTTGGCCTGGAGTTAGCTGGGTTTGCTCCCGCACACCTGTGACAAATGAGTTGCTTCCAGGCTTCAGATTCCAGCTGAAGGTGTGGTGGGTTGTGGATCACACCATTTTGTCCTTGGAAAGTCAGTAAGAAGGCCTGCTGGCTGCCGGGGTGGAGATCTTCTGTAAGGTAAGAAGCTGCAGTTTTGTGGTGGTAGAAGTACTGGTTGTCTGCAGTGCTCTTTTCTGTCTGCTCTGCTGTGCCTAAGGCAATTAAGAAGTATTCCTCTAAGAAAAGGAGACGAACTGCCGGGCTGTGGCAGTGACCAATTGTTCTTCTTTGTTTGGTTGTGTTTCCTCATTGCTAACTACTGAGCAAGCTGTGATCTGGGAGCAAGAGGCAGGACAGCTGGCAGGCTGCCTTATGAAACAGAATAACACGTGGCTGGAAAGCTCAGCAAGTGTAGCATGCGTATTAGCTGATGTCAGAGCTAAACAAGTGTACTTGCTGTCATAAAGAACAGCTTTTGTCACTAGTTCACTATTTTTTTCTTCTCCGGATCATATGCTGATCTCGAACTAGGTTCACACTGCTTTCTGTTGCCTGCTGATCTCGTAAGAATAAACTGGTGTTTGGCCTTTGCTCCAAGAGTGTGCAGAAAGTTGCTTTTGGTCTGGGGCTTCAACTTAGAGATAATTTAGCAGAAGATGAGCAGGTTCTGTACAAGCTGTGCTATCTCATGGTCTTGTGGATCATTTTCTGCTCTGTAACAGTAGGCTTCTGCCGTGCAAAGGGAGATGCAAATAAACCATTGGGAAACACTGTAGGGAACACCTTCTAATGAAGGTTGACCAAACTGGTCATGAATTACAAATTACGGATGCTCTTTGGATTGCATGGAGCAGCTTTACTGCCTGTTTGGCCAAGCTGCAGGCAGAGTGTTCAGCTGCTCGGCCTGCATTCATGCAAGCAGGTCTACATTCACATGAAATCCAGCAAATGGTATTTCTCTGTGCTAATCCTAATATTAACATACCTGAGAACCCCAGTGGGTGAGGAGGCCGTTTTTGCAATATTTGGCATGCATTTGTTTTTCCCCTGTTTTTTTCTTTTTTATATATCTGTAATACTGAACACCTGCTGTTAGTAATTCCCACCTGTCAGTTGATTTTGCTGGGATGTTCTCTGCAGATTTCTACCCGATCTGTTTAACTGAGTTTCATTTCTCTAATTCTAGAATAGGATTATTGCTATGTGAGTGAAACAGCCAATCTTATCCCAGTAAGATAAGTACAGTGATATATTGATAGTAGTTTGCAGACACCACTGGCTGATGCTTCTTGTTGCTTATGGCAGATTCCAGAAACAAGAATTTGCAATTAATGGACTGCAATTATACATGAAATGAAATAAGACTGAAAATACCATATAATGATTTTTTAAATGCTGTGCTGTTAATGAGAGGATTTGTCCACGTCTACATCAAAGAGAAACTTGTTAGCTCTCTGAGCTTGCCCACCTGTTTCTAATGCAGAAATAGAAATTGCCAATAAACAAGTGGAGACAGCTGCTATGTTCAGGCTGTGAATGTGCTGATAAGATCAACTAGTTGACAAGTGACATGGTAGATACTGTAAAGAGCATTAGTTTTTGCAGAGAGCTAAACTTGGACTTCTGTATCTCTTCAGAATGCTTTTTATGTTGTTGATGGGTATTGGTTTCTAGGTGACAAAACTCCGTGCATCAGGACCTTTTCTTTCATTTTAGGCCACTTTTGTTTCTCTGCAATTTCTTGGGCTTCATTTTGTTATTTTGCAGAATTAGGTAACAGAAGGGGAAAATACACAATGTAATGTGTCTTTCTTGTTTTCCTCATCTGTCCTAGAGGAGAGGAGGGGAAAAAAAATAACAGAACAAAAGAAAAAATGCACCCAGGAAAGCATTGGATTTTGAAGTCATCAGCTGTCTGTTATATCTGTAAGCAGGCCTCCCAAAGACTTGCTCTTCTTCTCTTGTTGAGACTGTTTTTCTTAAGGCATCTTAGAGATATTCCATGCCTTTTCTCCGAGCTCTATCTTACATTTATGTTAATGAACTGAACTTTGCATAATTGAATCAGGTCCCAGAACCAACAGGACTTGTTCCAGATCTTGACTCTTTCCCAAAGAAGCCATTTTCTCTGTATCATTTATCAGAAAATGGTATCTATCAAATCATCAGTGCATTTAGAATTTAATTTGCTCTCTCAATTGCAATTGTCATGCTACTTAGTTCTGGGGAAAAAGATGTGATCTCCCTGCCACTTTGTAATTTTTTTACAAGCTTTTTCTCTTCTTTCTTCGTTGAATTTGTTTAAGAAACAGATGTGAAGATTTGCTCACTCAGCTCTGGTGCTGTTTTTGTCTCTTGGAAATAGGGTGTGCTTTGTGTTTAAGAATTCGATGAGTAAATGTGAGTGAGTGATGAAGTCAGGATGGGGTTGAAGGCATGTGGCGGCCCACAGGTAGCTAAGAACTCCTGGGTGACTCAGAGAATACGTGAAAATGCACTATCAAGTTCTATTTTGATATTTTTTTCTCCAAATTTCTTGACTTCGTCTCCTTGAGAGAAGACCTGCTGCAACATCCCATTTCCTTTCCTCATTCTTCCTTTAATCTGGATTTATTGGTTTCATATTACCTTTTACTGTTACACAAGTGTTACTTTTCTCCTGTAGTCTGAAAGCAAAACACAGTAGAGGTGGTTGCAGGAGTATTGAAGCATGCTGCAAAGGTGTATGCATGTGCTAATTTTAGGGATAGATGGGTTTTGGTAAGGAATTAACACTCATGCTGTAGCATTGTGGTGTAGTTAATGTGACTGAGGAGGTACTGTACCGACGATATTTAGGTGCCAGATTCAATGGCTGATGGGAATAATACCAAGCTAAAAAGCAGAGGAGCTGCTTTGAAGTTGTGGTTCATGGTTGAAATTCATTTCTCAAAGTAATGTGGATAGCACAGTATAGTTCACGAACTGGGACTGTGGAAGCTGATGCTAAGCATGAACTCAGTGACTGATGTGTATGTTATCCTTTGGCAACTTATTCAGTTGCTTCTTAAATCCCTGCTTTATTAAGTTGGAATATGCCTGAAACATGTAATTATCAGTTTGTGAAGTGTTTCAGGAGATGAGTGAGATGGAGTTTATTATTGTTAGCATCAGACTCTGACAGATTTCCCAGAGGGCCTTCTGGTACCATGGTAATCACCTAACAGAAGACTGTAACTAGTGATTGAAGTGAAAATGAAGAAAAAAGGTTGATGGATGTGATGGCAGAAAGTCCTCAAATACACTGTCGGTCATGCTGCACCTACAGGAAATAAAAATGCAGAGAGGCTTTTATTGTAGAAGTGGGGCTGTAGGGATAACACAGAAGAAATTATCAGTGACTTGATTTGTTTTCTTTGTGCTGGAATCACTTGTGAAAAAGGATGTCTTATTTTTATAGCATTCCCTCTCCTTGTAGCCTGGTGTAAAAGGTACAGCAATGCCAAGGTTGTCCCTTCCCCTTCATGACCAGCAGGAGACAGGGTAGACTGTAACAAGATTAGTGTCTCAGCTGCTCAGTCATTTTGTAGCGTTGCAGGTCACCCCAGCAGAGCTAGGGAATTTGTATTGCAGCAGAGTCAGAGTGTGCTGTGTAGAGCAGGCACTGAAGGCCGTTCTTGAAATGCAGTCCTGTAAATCCTGGCCTCTGGCAACCCAAGCTGTTTAGTTATGTTTTATGAATCAGGTCATATCGTGTCTGTCACAGCTTCCAGATGCCAAACTCCTTCTGTGACAGCTTTGTCAAGTGCTTTGAAAGGGCAAAAACAAAACAGCTAGAGGGGTCACTGTGGCACGTAATCCAACATGCAGGAATTGCTTTTCACAAAGAACAACTGGCCAGAGGCAAAAGAATAAACATGAGAAATATGAAGGACATGGGGGTCTTGGTGGCTGTGGTGCCCCCACTATCTATCTTCTCTCTGTGTTTAGCACTTAAAACCATGAACAAGCAATAAATGTAGTGACATACAGTCTCTATACTAACAGAGGTGGTGGGCCTGCAAGCTATGCAGGATGTGGATAGAGTCCCTGCTCTTAAGTGGTGACTTGCTGCTTAATTTCCTTTACATCTTCCCCTTTTAATCAGAACACTATCTGGGCCCACCTTCAAGCTTGTCAACTGTCTTTCCCACCATTTGGGATATCACTTGCATTGCAGATACTGTGACCTTATTTGTTAGCTTGTCAAGATGTGACTTGAAACTGGGCTCAGCTCAGACACAATAATTGCTGTTTGCACACAGGGCAGTGCTGGTGAGATGCTCCCCATGAGGCCATCTGCTAACCTGTCTCAAGTATAATTTAATAGAAGTCAAATAAAATAAATCAAATTAAAGCATGCAGCTAATGCATGCAAGCTCTGAAATGAATTTGGATTACAAACAAGCAGTGAGACTAAATGGTTGGTTTCTTCATCCATGAGGAAAGCATGATGAGTAAGACAGAAGACAAAAGTAACTGAAGGAGACCCTCTGATTTTGAGGTTGATGGGATGTTAGATGACAGGTAAAGGTTATTTTTTGATTTAAGAAGACTTCTGTTACTAGTATATTGTAGTTAGAAAACGTGAGTTAGAAGTCTTTACAAACAGTGTGTTGGTTTAAGAAGCTTTGCTGGAGGTAGCAGGAAGATAAATCATCTTTGCAGCTTGTCATGACTATGATTTACAGGGATTTTCTTTTATTTAAATAAAAGTATTTCCTTTAAAAGCATTCTGATAGTTTACAGAGCGGAAGATAAAGTGGTAGTGAATGCTCTGAAATAGAATTGTTTCATTGCAAGTGCTTCATTTCAAGTAAGGATTCGTTCAGACTGTAAAGAATGACTGAGGCAGTATCAATTGGGAAAGTTCTGCTAGGAAAATGTTGGGTTGAATATGCAAGAAGGCACCAGAATTGGAGAAACGTGCCAGGCAGTATCAACTTCACAAACCTATAGTGTGGTCTGTGTAGTTTGTAGTAGACATCAGAAATTCAGAATGGTCAGCAGCCATCATTCATGCTGTTAAATTATTTGACCAGAGAGCCTTCTGGAGATAATACTCAAAATAGAATATCACTTAAGAAGATATCAATTAAAGAACAAAATGATCTCTTGTGTGAGACTTCACTAGCGTCTGAATGGAAAAACTTCCCTGATCTTACGGTGACTGCACACTGTCTTATCACATACTGGTTGAAATTTCCTCGTGTCATCTACTACAGTGGCAGATCTTGATCTACCTATCTTTCTGTCATGTATGCTGAGGTTATGATTGCACCATAGGATCTTGATCATCTTTAGGGTATATCGGTATTGAAGCATGCTTGGTTCTGACCTTGCTTGTGGTCTTCAAGGTTTGTCTGTGTTCTCTTCCTTAGAAAACTGATGTTCTGTTCATGACCTAAACAGCTACTGAGAGCCTTTGATTCAAGGGTTTGAAAGCCAGCTGTTAAAACACTGCAATGTTTCCAGGTTGTTTTTTATCCAGGGGAGTACAGATTAGGACCAACCACTAACATTAAACTGATACGAATTTTCCTAAATGCTTTTTTTTTTTTTTTTTTTTTTGGTGAATGTGTGAATGATCAAGTTCTATTAATCGTGTTTTAGACACAAATACTAGCTCATCCCACTTAATTCTTTATCAAGACAACGCTATGTATCGAGAAGTAGACTTGTCAAGGCTGAGGGATACTTGAACCTGCACCGTTTGAGGGTGGACAGTAGGACAGTCTGTCTAAAGATGTTATTTCTGCATCACTGCAGTGCTAAACACTCCCAGTTCAGTCAAGCCCTTTTTATATATCTGTTGCAAATGTCACATGGCCTAGAAGATGAAAAATGGCACTGCTTATGTCATGAAACAAGATCTTAGGGCTGTTGCCAGTTGTGCTCTCGTGATAATCTCCCTGAAAGACCTTCTATGGTACTCCCCTGATTTCATTCTCTTACTCAGTTCTATGAGTTCATCTCAGCTCTTGCTATCAAGATAAGATTAATTGTTAAGAACTGGGAGACAGTTCTTATTAGTCTCTCTATGTGGAAAGTGAGAATTCCTTTTGGGATATGCCTCTGCAACACAATTCTATAATATAGGATAGACTTGGACAGCAATGAGGGTAAAAGTCAGTTTAGTGATTCCACAGACGAGGTTCCTTACTGAGAAGCTGTTGACACAATGAAGTGTTGTAAGGTGCTTTTGCTAGACTTTGTTTTCTTTCCTTTTTCTCTTTCCTATGAGTTTTTCATGTGTAGCAGGGCGCACGATACTCTCATAGCTTGCTAACTGCAGTAGAAATGCAGGATAATATTTTAAGAAACATTCCCTGTCAGAATATTTCTAGAGCAGTGGAGTGATAAATATCAAATCAAGTGAAGACCAAGAATTTAATTTTTCCCATCAGAGCCAATCTACGATGCTTTTTATCTTGACAAAAATTGGTATTTTATCCCTTTGATAATGGGAGGCTCTGATTGCACTTCCTTTTAATATATTTTATTTCTTACAAGTCATTCCCTGAGGAAGACCTCAAGTCAGAGGCGGAGATGGATCTGTACCTCTTAAAGACGCAATCCATGTTTAAGAATGAGCACTGCTTTATGCTGCCAGTGGTATTAGGTGGGTTTTAAGTCTCCTTTGTACTATGGAATGTGTCTCATGTAGAGCAGAAATACCTAAAGGACTACACACAACTTGTTTCCCTGTTAAATTTGGCTGATAGTCCTAATGGTGAAAGAAATGTTGACAAGGGCTCAGTTTTCTATGCCCATCTTAGGGCCAACAGAAGATATCGTTGCAGGTCCCATGATGATCTCAGCCTCCAGATGGAGTAGTAACAGAAGTAGTAACAGAAACATTGGGCAAAACATTGAAGCCTTCACACACCATTCCTCTCCTGCCCGGATTCCCACAAGGAACTTTTCCAGGAAAATAAGGACTTCAGCGGTGGATCCATAGAAATGAGTTAAAAAAACAAATGCCTATCGGGTTATCTCTGTCCCAAGCGACTGCAAGGTTGTTATGTACAGAATGGCTTCTAGTGCTGTGGGCAATGTAGGTTTAATGCTGACTCCTACTTCTCCACAGGGGAAACTCTCCAATATAATTCACTGATATTCAACCTCTGCAAAGTTTCATCCCATTAACCCTGGCTTCACCCTGGTTTACTACTCTAAACAACTACTTTTGCTACTGTTCCTGTTCTGGTCTCAGAGTGATGGCAATGAAGGACAGGGAGGTATTGCACTGGGATGAAGGCTGTCTCTCATAAGGAGAAGAAATGGGTTGAGGTGTTAGTCAGCATGAGAGTCATTTACTCCTGGGGTGTACCCTGGGGGCATCCCATTGCAAGTGATCTCTGCTGCATACTGTCCATCTGCTGCCCTTGATTTCTACAGAGAAGCTATTAATGGCATTCACAGAGCTGGGGACATGGCCCATGGGCAGCTTATGGCTCAGAATTCAAAGCTCTGATGGTCTGCCCTGTAGATGCAAAGTCAGCTTGATCCCTTTAGGGTTCAGATATGCGAAGGTTTCTCTAGCTAGAAATGTCACCAGAGCACAGAATTGTTGTTCTTGCAATATTGAAATATGCCCTGCAAATGAGATAGATGGGCTGTGAATGACTAGTGTATATCCAGGATAAAATGCAAAAGTAAAGGGTGAAAATATTGCTGTTTTGAAGCTGAAACGTTATTAAAGTCCTGTCTGTCCGATTTGGGCAAATTCTTTCTAAAGTATCATGTGTCACCGAAATCCCATTAAACTGTCACATAAATTATCAGAGTTTCCTTTTCCCATCAGCATGGATTACCTAGGGAGATATTTTTATGACAATAGAAACTTTCTCAGTCTTCTCCTCCTGCCTGATTTCATTTCAGATGAAATCCTTCTCTCAGAAAATAGCCAGTGGATTTCATAGCTCTGTGGATTTCTTTGCTCTGCATGTGCAGCAGTTATCCTGCAAGTCTCTGCTACACTTAGGTCCTGCCTATACCTTCTTTTATGTACGGGACAGTTTAGGGCAATGATTCCACTGCTTTGCTCATACTAAATGAGCATAGTGTTGTAGTCTGTTTTATGGATCTCTGCTTGAATGTCTTCTGCATCTGCTGACTGCATCTTCTCTCAGCCCAGTGTTGTCATCCTCCTGTGAAAAACCCAGAAAGTGGAAGCCATAAATGCACCTAACTTGAAAATATTTCTCTTTCCTATTTGGCATGACTCGAAGGTGTTTTGTTTCTGCAAGGCAGTGTACGTTTTTCCCATGCTGGCTGAAAAACATATGGACTGATGGTTAGTAGTAGAAAATACATGTTAGTAGAAGACACTTGACTATCTGAAATTGCCTGCTGCTGTAGAAAAAATTAAGGCTGCCATGTGTGTTATGGAAGCAGGAGACAATAGAGTGTCTGGGCTGCTTTTGATAATCTGGAGCTGACTACATCGACTCCCTAGGTGGAGGACTCTTGGAGCTGGTTTTAGTGTTTGCTTCTTGCTGTTTTCGAAGGGGACATTAAGGCATGTGCAGGAGCTGGAAACCTGTAGGCTTAAGAATAATAGAGGGGCTTTGGACGGTAATTATTAATGAAAGGTATCCCAGTAGTAGCATTACTCCCAGTATTTCTGTTACTCCACTCTTAAAGTAGTGTGGCCATCAGTAACAGAGCATACAAGAAATAAGATTCCATAACTACTACTTGTTTGTATTTGGAAGAAGCCCAGTTGTCAAAATATGATGATAAAATATTTCTGATCAGTCACTAATTAGGGGCTTACACTTAATGTTCATTTGAAGAAGCTGACTTTAGGTAGTAAGCAGATACCTTGCATTGGAGAGATCAGAGGAGGTGGTTGAGGTTCTGTGTGGACTTTAATAGTGATTGCCAGCTGATCTCAGGACACAAGAGTTGTTTCAGAGGTACAGTAGGGGCATTCTTGGACCTAATTTCTGAAGGTATAGCTAGGATGACCTGTGTGACAACAGGCCTAGTACTGATGCTGTTCTGGGCACTGTTGTGGAGTCTCAGAACTTTTACAAACAATGACTTGGAGAAAGGTTGTGTGAATATGGAGTTACACCTGTGAATGCAGTCAAGTTACTGCAGGTTGGTTTAGCATATTGACAGTAACTTTTTTTTTTATGCAACTGGATCCTAGTAGACATTTAGAGCAACTGATTATCTCTTTATAGCATCCTTTTGCAATGTAAAGTTTATCTGCTTCTTCTCTGTTCATCTTTCCTTTTCTAGTCTGAAATCCATCTTCTCCAATTTTCTTCACAAGTTTTGATTCCACACCTTTTATCATTCTTTAATGGCTTTTTCTCCACTTCCCATTTGTCAACGGTTTACCGGGCTGGATCGGCCCAGTTCCATGACAATTTAAGCGTAGTGGCCAGCAGTAGACGTGGTACTTCAGCAAGCTGGTTTTGCTCATTGGGTTGAGCAAAGTGAACAAACAGCGTTCCTTGTGTTAGCCTGTTAGTACATCCCAGAAGGAGAGCTGTCATTTTTGGAACTTCTTTGCATCATCAACCCATCTGATATAGTCCCCCTATTCTTTTTGGCAGCAGTTCTTGCTAACCAGCTGTCCTCCATCTTAATTTTATTCTCTTGGAACCTGTCTCAGTGGTCTGTCTCTGGATGTCGCTGCCAGGCAGGACTGAGAATTTGCAGCATACAATAGCAGATGGGAATGTTCATACCCTACAATAAATGCGAGGGCAGCTTGTTTGTGATGAGTGCCTGTGAAGCTAATAGGGTTGCTGTACTATAACAGGTACGCAGCTTTCATTTTGAAGCTCAGTAGTATCTGGGCAGCTCAGAGGGTTGGCAGAGTGAGGTAGGGTATGCCAATGAATGCTGAGTTGGCATATCTGGATCAAAATGCAGTGCTTGGAAGTTTCTTCTAGACTAATGCAGATGCACCTGCTGTAGATGGAGATGTTTGTTTAAAAACTTAAACAATTTTCAAAGGGTTTTAGTAGGCTTTCCACAGGTGCAAGTGTTGAAAGCAAGGCTTTTTTCCCTATCGTTTGCTAAAGGTAAGCTTTTGTTTGAACAGGAATTAGTTTACGTGGGGCTCCTTATGTTTCCCTCATATGGAAGGTTTCAGTCACATGATGGTAGAATTTCCAACTGCATTCAGAATTTGGGATTTTGGAATCTACCCCAGAATGGATTATAGAACCTGGCATACCAATTTCCTGGAGTTGTGGGGGGAAAAAAAAATAAAAATGAGCAACAAAAATAACTGTCAGTAGTAGGACGTCAGACTGCACCAGGGCTGGACACTCTGTACCCGTATTCATCTCTGCAGTCATCTCTGATCATCTCTGATTCAGAGGTGAATGAATTCACGAAACACATGCACAAAGGGAGGTTGCCAAGCAACTTGGATCCTGAAACACCTCCACCAAGCTATGGAGGTAGAAAACGGCCTGCCGAAGCAATTTGTGACATTCACTTCTTTGCCATAAGTAACAGAAATAACGCATATAATTTAAGTATATTTGAGGGTGGGATGTCTCATTGGTAATTCTGGAAAACAACAGTGGGCCCTGCCAGACTGTGTATGCTGCCTCTGTATTAAGATGTCCCTGTTTCAGCAGCACTTAGACAAAAGTGGGGTCAGGAAGTAATGGTGAGGTGGGGTGGAGTAGGGGAGGAAAGGATCACATCTTGCGGTAACTGAGAGAGTGACAACTTGAGGAAAAGTTAGGAGGAGAGTAAAGTGACAGACACAGATCGTGCCTCAGAGCAGTCTCATGTTTTCTGTGATCTCAGTATTTAAAGTAGTTTTTTTTTTGTTTGTTTTTTTTTTTTGTTTTTTTAAAGCCAACTTGCTTTAATATATTCATCGTACATCACACCATATCCTGTCTTTGACTTTGCATAACTACACAGCCTTGGGCAGATCAGATGTATCCAGGGCAGGACGCAGCCGTGTCACAGCTCCGTTTGGTGCTCTTTTTTACACATCATTTGACTCTCAGAATATGCTGTAGTGGTCACAGATAATTAAGTTGGGAGGAAGCGTTAGCTTTCTTGGTTTATCTCCTATGTCCTGGGGGTAAACCTGAACCTTTGATCTGTGCAGCGCTTGTGATAAAGTCACGTTGTGTTTAGGAATAAGGGGGTGAAATAATCCTGTGTTTTGTGGACCGTGGCTTGGGGGTAAAAGGAAGAGAGGTACGCAGAGGCACAGCCAGAAAAATTCCAGTCAAGACCTGGATCTAGGTTGAATTTGTCACATGCTATGTATATGTTTCCCTTTGTCTCCTTACAAAATCCTAGCCTTGTGTTATTTCAAAACCTTGTTCCCTTAGGAATGCCATGGCCCAAATATCAGCTTGATATTATTTAGAATTCTAACCCATGTCAGGGCATCTGGAAGTGCATTTCACTTCCCTTCTGTGGACCTCTGTTTGGGGGGGCACTGATTTGTTAATGGGGTTTCATTCTTTTATTTCAGCTCAATCTTTCACCATCTGATGTCATGATTAGTAAACTTCAAAGTCAGATAAAATAGAGAGGAAGGTCCCTGCAACAGACAGGAGATGAAGCAACAAGTTAGCAGTACTGGAAGAACAAAGCTCCTATTTTCATGCATGTATCCACAGTTAAAATGAATAAAGAGAAGAGAAGGTGGGAAGTAGATGATACATTAGATTTATTACTCAAAGGGTTTTTGCTCAAAGTTTTGCAAGAGGCGTCAGTGATGCTTTAATCTCTCATCTCTGGTTTTGTTAGTGCCACGTTACATCCTGGCCATGTCAGAATGTAACACAGAGTAATGAGATGAGATCTGTTGGATGAGGCTTTATGTAGCATGAAAAGGTTCCTCTGCTCTCTCTTTTTATTATTTACATTCCCGGAGAAGGTTACGTGTCATGTGGGCTTTGCAGAGATAAATGGGTAACCTGAGCTTTCTGGCAGCTTCCCCAGAACTTGGGGAGGAATCTGCTTAAGAGTTGGCTTGGGGATTTTGAAGCACTGAACTCAGTTCTGGGCCCTGAAGGAAGTATATGAGAGCCTCTGTCTCAGTGTCCCGAACAGGTGCAGTGTGGCACAGAGTGGTATCAGAAGGCTCAGGATTGAAATATGGCACATCATAATGGTAGGTGAGGACCAGTGGACATCAGGGAGCTGTGCTGGCAGCACTGGGGTGGCCTCATCAGCACTGCAGTCATGGGACATGGTGAGTCAGGAATGAAGTGAAGCAGCACAGCTAAGAGCAACAATCTTGGCTGGTGCCTGCCAGCCGGTGTCCTGAGTGGGGCTGGCCAGCATTGCTGTCCACTGCTTTCCTAAGTTCTAATGTTTGTTTAAAACAATTTCATGACGGATATGTTACTGGATATGCATCAGAGTTATCGGATTGAGTGACTCCTGCCTGTTGAAGAGTCACATCTCTGTTTCTCAGGTGTGTCAAGGGTGGCGAGAGCTATGAATGTATCACCATCGCTCTGCTCTATGAACTGCCTGGTTAGTCTTCATGCTGGGGAGCACAGCATTTGTCTGGGATGGCTTCTGTGGGGGAGCAGGTGCTTAACCAGATCTGCAGTTTGTCTGCTGGTGTGTTGTATCTCTCCCTTGGATGAGTTGTTGGCATTGCAGGTATGCCTGTCAGGAGGGGAGGGGAGCTTATAAAGGGAGCTTTAAGTGGAATAGAGAAATTTCTCCTCCTGGACCCTATGGGTATGGGGTACCTCCACTGTTATCCACAGGTAGACAGTTCAGATGTCTGGTAGGGCTCCTTACCTCCACCATTTCCTGGGGCTTAAGTTTGGGAAACTCTGGAAGCTTTAGTCACATCCAGTGTTAGACAGAGGTGTATCAGTCTTGAGAAGTACAGAACTCGTATCTCTGCTGGTCCCACAGCATCCTCAATTAGCAGAATTATGGCAAACCTTCAATTTCTGAAATGAGAAAACCCTTTCTTATGGTTTCTTTTTGTCTTACGTTAACTGAAGGAAGAATCTCTCAATTAACATGCTGCACGCTTTCCCAATATACAGGAGAGACAAGAGTTGTTAAAGCTGTTTTCATCAATCGCAAGAGAACATGTTTTATTTTGCTTTGTGCTGTTTACAGCTGTTGTCCATTAGGAGTCCTCAAGAGCCTCATTCTCAACTACAACAACACAGTCCCATAAGTTTAGCTCAGCAGTGAGCCTGCAAAACAGCACTAAATCATGATGATGGGAGAAAGAAGAAAATGTTTGGAAATAGCAAAACACAACTGATGCCTTTGTGAAAAATAGTTTTTTGCTTGTTGCTATTTTAAAGCATTACTAAGGTATATTGTAATGCACAGCATCTAGCTGGAGCAGAATTGAGACTGTTTTCTAATTTTATTATTATTTTTTTTTGGGGGGGGGGGGTGGAGGGTGGGAATAAGCAGAATGATTTGTATTTCTGCAGTGGCTTTTAGAGTCCATTAGTGCCTTTGGTGCTTATGTATACACATCATTGAAAATATACCGATCTCGGTGTAAGGTGCAAGGTTGATAAAAAGATTAATATATGGTTGCTGAGTAGCAGAGTTCCACTTGCTTTACTGGACTGCAGTATGATAACTCTGTGTCTGTTACCCAGAGAAGTGGTGGACTCTCCTTCTCTGGAGTCATTCAAGAGCCGCCTGGATGTCTACCTGTGCAACCTGGTCTAGGGAGCTGCTTTGGCAGGGGGGTTGGAATTGATGATCTCTGGAGGTCCCTTCCAACCCCTACAATTCTGTATGACTTTGAGTGGAGAGTGTGGTCATGTCCACCAAATGTTTAAGAATGGAGAAGGGTACAGGTGGGATTGTTCCGAATCGGTCTACTTACCTGCAAGGGAGCTGGACCAGACCTTTGAGGATCTCTTCCAACTCAAAACATTCTATGATTCTACCTCTATGTTTCACATTAATTGAGTAATGATTTGTAAAGCATTTAGAAAACTGAAGGATAGCTTTGGGAGCTAAGGACACAGAAGCATAACTTGCTAAATCAGCGTTTGTTTACAAGGACGCTCAGATGATGCCTTTGATTGTTTTCCATCTCTTTACTACTCCAAAGCCTGACAGCTGGGGTCACTTCAATTCATGCAAGCAAAGAGAGTCTGTGCTCTGACAGAGCTGGAAAAAACATCATGGCATCGTTGTGATTTCCTGACAGATACTGGCTTCCGCTAAAGCAAATATGTCAGGTTGACTTGTGACAGCGGCCTGAGATTGTGAACACTCACAAAAGGATAATTTTAAGACACATCATTCTTTTGTCCCTTTCTTTTATTCTCTGCACCTGGCAGGTGTCTGCCTCTGCCTTCTTCCATTGCCTTGGCCCATCTGTGGATTATGCTCAACACAGATGGGATCTTCAAAGAATCTGCTGTCAAATTTGGTCTTTTCTAAGCATATGTATACAGAGAGTTTTTGGAGATGTGTAACTAGGCCAAACATGGGTGCTTTTTCACAGAAATGGCAAATAATGTATCTAATAACAAGGCGATTTTCTCTTGCCAAATTGCAAGTCTGCCTTGAAACAGGGGTTCATTAGAGTTTGTCATTGAGCTGGTTAGTAAGAATTTGCCTCACACAGCCTATGTGTCCCGTGCTGGGTGTATTACTATCAACAGCTGAACTGTTCTAGTTGCCTCTTCTGAATGTCATCTTTGCCACTCTGAGTCTATGCATCACAAAACTGTTTTCACACCAGAAGCACCAGCCTACCTTAGCTGTGCACACGGTTATTTCCAGCTTTACTGGGTGGATATAAAACAGTGGTCAGTTTCAGCCACTCTATCCCTGCAGCTTCTCTGCACATCTTCATGCCTTTGCTTTGTTTTACAGACAGTCGTCCTTATGTCTTTCTGATGGCCCGTGTTCACCCTGGTGAAAGCAATGCCAGCTGGGTAATGAAGGGGACCCTGGAATTCCTTGTGAGCAGTGATCCCATTGCTGATCTCCTGAGGAAATGCTTCATTTTCAAGATTGTCCCCATGCTCAACCCTGATGGAGTCATCAATGGCAAGTGCGTTGTAGTAACATACTTATTGTGAATTTTCAAGGGGTTTGCCTGCAGGCTTTACACCTAGCAGGTCTTGTCTTCAGTGTTTTGGGTCAGAATTCCCTTTGTCTGGAGCCTTGTGTTTTATTCATCCTGCAATTAGTGCCATAAGGAAAATGTGAATCTTGGATGTAGTAGGATGTTATGATCACACAACAAGGGGGAGATTTGCTTTTTGACCTGCTAATGAGGGCTTGCAGGTTTCAGTAAGAACTGTTGCAGAGCTTGTTGGAATGGATTCTTAAACCTGAAGAATGTTTTTAGACGAGTACCGAAACACACAGAACAATGCAGAGGAACAGTTTTTCTTAAACTACACTCATTCATCTGGTTTCAGGTCAGGTTGTGCTGATCAAGTGCTACAGAAACCAGAGAAAGACTGTAAGCAAAAATTTGGTCCTAATCTAATTCCTTTCAGTTTTGAGTGAAGGCTTCAGCAGAGGGCAGCTTGGAGTGTTCTTAGCCTCTAGTCTGTCAGTATGAACATAGTTTTTGTGCTGCTGTACTCCCCAGGACATGAGTGTATCATGGTTTGGGAGGGCTGTTCAGAGGAGCTGGGTGCTGCCCCCGAGTATTGAAAGCTTCTGCTGGCACCAAATGCTTCCTTATTCTTCCAGACAGCAGAAGCAAAAATGAGAGATTGTGGCTTTCTGCTTTTCCTTTCACTGTGTTTAATTAAAGTTTTCAGCAGATGGAGGACTGGAGGGAATGTCTGACCTTTTTTCTCCAGCTGTCAGGACTGTGTGCACAGTAGAGAAGGGGCCCTCGGGAGGGGCAGCATGGTTCTCAGTAACACCCAGGTGAAGTTTACTGTCTGAGCTCATGTCATGTGTTAGTATGGAGCTTCAACTGTAGTTCAACCTGGTGATGAGTGAAAAGGTTTGGTGTGGGACAGGAGGAGAGGAACAAGGACTTGGCCATGGCTCTGTAGGTAGCCATGAGGCCTGGGGAAGGGAGAGAACCATTCCATTGTGCTCTGATTTAAATACTATGCTAAGCCTCACATGGCTCAGATATTCTTGTTTCTTCCTAAGTGCTTTTTCAGTGGACTTGGGTCCTCCTGCATGAAATGAAAAGTTTCTTTTCTTGGCCTAGAGTTTATTGACAGCTTTTTGGAGATAACTTTTGGTCCCTTACTGTTTGGGAGTGCACATGCAGGTTTCTTTGCCTATTAATGTTCTAGTTCATCCAGGTTTAAGTGCCATATTAAAAATTGTTCCTGATGTCCAACCTGAACCTTCCATAATGGCAACTTGAAGCTGTCATCTGTTGACTTATCCTGTTGTTTTATCCCTTTGAATTATTGCGATTTTGAATCTTTGTGCTTTGGAGATACATCTTCTTTACTATCCATCCATCCTTCTGTCACCCGGTATTAATCCTGCTCTAGTCTCATTAACTCAGTATCTTTATTTAAGAAAGGGTTGGATTCTTTTCTGTCGGCAGTTCTTTTGAAGCTCCTCACTTTCTCCCTCCTCCCAAGTCCTGTATGCATTGTGCTTCCCTGCCCATCACAAAGATGAATACCAGTGCACGGTTATAAAGGATTTCTTCCAGCAGCTCAGCTGTGTCCCTTCCCCAGCTGACACCCTGCTGCAGACACAGCTCAGTGAAAGAGTGCTCATCCCAGCAGGATACTGTGCAATCACACTTCGAGAGCCTTGTGCAGCAACAAGACGATCGGGGCCTTGGTATTTGCTTTGGTTAATGTGATCTGAAAGTTGCATGCAGAGAATGTTCCTCTATCGCAGATATGATGGCAGTAATGCGATTATACTCCGTGTGTGGCTGAGCTGGGAAACAGCCTTCCTTTTCACTTCAGTCAGTGCTCTGAGGATCTGTTCCTGTCTGTCAGCGATGGAGGGAGTTGCAGTCCTGTCACTGATGCTAAATGAAGGCAGTGGCGATGCAAGTGTGTATGTGTGAGGAAGGTTGCCATCACATAAAAATACGAATCACTACCAAATATTGCATCTACTTGGAGTTTGTTCAATCCAGAGGGAACTGATGAGTGGTTGTGTTGCTGCGTGACTTCTCTCATAGAATCATTAAAGTTGGAAAAGACTTCTAAGATCTAGTCCAACTGTCCTCCTACCACCAGTATTGCTCACTAAGTGACACACTTAGTGTCCCTCAGTAGCACATCTTCACAGATGGTGACTCCACCATCAGCAGCCTTTGCTCCATCCTGAACAGCACTCAGATGTAGGGTTTGTTAAATAATATACAGCTGATCTGATAATGGCTATATATATTAAAATATTAGATGCTACTTTTCATTAAGTATATCTTGTGCTTTTTGTCACCCAGTGGCTTTTGACCACTGCTGGAGATGGGATGCTACCTCTGATAGACCTGTGGTCTGACCTAGAATGACTATCTGTATGTTTTTTTTCCTTCTTTACAGGGAAAAGTAGTCCTAATCTCCAAGAATAGTAGGGTAAGATGAAGTGACAGACATATTAAACTACCAGAGGAAATGTGTCCTTATAGGCTGATTATTTAACAAAGTTTCTTCTGTGAGAACCTGAGATAAATATTTTCTGGTGTTAGGCTGACTGCTCTCTCTCATCCCTCTATCTCCTTTCTAAATTAAATCGTAGTTAAACAGGAAAGATGTAGAAGGAATTTCACTGTACTCAGTGGTGGAGGATCCATGAAGGAAGGTAGCACTTAGGAAACTGCTATAAACTGCACTGGGTGAGTGAGAGACCTGTGCTTTGTTCCTGGCTCTGCTGCTGATGGAATATGTGACCTTGGGCATTTCCCCTCCTTCTTTTTCCTGAATTTTCTTCATGGGAGAATGAAATAACACACCACAACGCAGCTTGAAATGGAGTAAAATATATGTACTGGGAGTATTTTCTCTTCAATCTAGTTCTTCTGATTCAACTACAAAAACAGGGGTCAGGAAGGGAACTTGTAAGAATTTAATAATGGCATTGCAGACAGTTTTTTCCAAAGAAACACCAAACACTGTAGGCTGTCCTCACTGTTCCACATCAGGTCGTTATCACACACTTGAGCATCAAGTTGCCTGTGCAGTTGCATGCCATCTTGTGATGTGCTCCTAGGCCGTCTTCTCTGTGCACCTGCTGCACATCCCCCTGTCAGCAGCTTGTGCATGCAGCCATTCCTCAGCATCTGCTCACACCTGCATACCTTCTGCACACACATACCTGGTGCTCCCACGCATATGTTTGCAGTCACAACGTGGTCGTCAGCATTTTGTGGGGATTTTTTGGCTGGACTTCTTCAGAGACTGCAGTTTGGTATAAATATTGCTATTTATTATCCCTAAATTTAGGGTTATTAATTACATCAGTATAACCTAATTTATATCACCATAAACAGCAATAATAAATACTGCCAAATGCTAACGTGCAACGCTTGCCAACTGTGCCTATGTTTAATGAGTGCTTCCCCCCCACTTCCCAGAAGTATTCAATTAAAAATGATTTGGCCTTGCAAGATGATTGATCAAACAAGAGGTGGGAACTCCTAGATAAGTGCTTTTGTTTTTTAAAAAATATGTAATGTGCAGACTGCCCATTCAGTGTCTGTCTATTTTGAGGATCCACGCGTCCCAAAATGCCCAATATCTCAGTTTGGAGTTTGTGTCTCCACCCTGCACTGCCACATTCTTCCTCTTCCTTTACTCCCTTTCATGTTTCCTCTTCCTTCTCTTCTGTTTGCCCTTTTCTTATTCTCCTTTCCCTACTACTGAAGCTTTTCAATGAGAAGAACTTGATGCGTTTTTGTAAACGAATTGAACCAATCAGTGGAGGTGGGAGCTGGAGAGACTATTTTGGTAAAGGAAGATTAATTTTTTTTGGAAGCAGTGTGATTTCTTTAAAGGCTTGGGGTAACCATAGTAGCAGTTAGGAAGAGGAAATCCTGATTTGCATTTTGGATTACAGCCATGGACTATTCTTTATCTGTTTTAAAAACACCCTGTTCCCTCTTGCACCTGCCCTCCCACAACACAGGCTGAGTAAGCTTTGCTGCTGCTTAAAGGTAAGGCAGGTGAGGTGGCTTTTTTTGTTTACTTTTCTCTATTGATATTCACTCTCACTTTAAGTAAGGCTGTTTGTTCCATCCTGTTGTACTTACAGGGCTTTGTTTATTGCCTCCTGGAATCCAGCAGAGAAAAGCTTTAACTCTTAACAATTACTGAAATGGAGAGATAGAAATGTCCTCTGAAAACCCATCCAGAACACATTTCCTTTGCATGCTCTCAGGAGTTACAAAGGGGGAAACTCTTAGTGTTCCTCACTTACTTTTTGCAATGTGGGCCTTTTTTTTTTTTTTTTTTTTTTAAGGTTACTCTTAGGAAGAAGAACAGGAGCAAGTTTTGTCCCTATACTCCAAGGCCTTATTTGTGTATACAACTTTTCTTTCCTCCTATATTATTGTGCACTCCCCTGCACTGAGACATTTTGTTCTCCAGATAGTCAGAGCTGGACATGGACAGCAAAGAAGCTGAGGGCCCCACATGGGGAGTCAGTTTATGACCCAGAACTGCATCCTCAGGGACTAAATTTTGATGTAGTGTCACACAGAGCCATGCAGCTGTACACATCCCTCTCTCCTCCCCTTGCTTCTTGTTTGCTTCTCTCTCGTCAGAGGGTTGAAGAGGAGTTGAATTCTCAGAATCTAGTCTTGCATAACTAAATGGATGCCATGCACTTTGCAAACACGCTCTAAAGGCTCTCTCCAGACTAGCTAATCTATGATGTGTGTTTCTCTAAGGATAATGCAATGATGTGAGAAGGCTGGGAAAAAAAACAACAACACACAACTGTCATTAATGCATTGGGAGAGTGTATCTCTAGGAGAGCAGTACTCCAGGATTAACGTGCTGTTGTTCTTGAGCAGACATGGACCATATTGTATTCAGAAGCCCTGTCTCTAAATTAGTACCACCACGTCAAGAGGAGTTGGGCAAATGGATGTGGAAGGCAAGGTGTACTTGGATAAAAGGACACTTTTACAAGATTGAGTCCTTACTCATTTAGAATTGCTCTGCTCTGAGCTGTACATTGTGTGGTGGTATATTTGCATGCACTGATTCAGGACCTCAGAGCAGATGAAAATGCCAGGGGTGGGGAGCGTTTGTACTGCCTCTGGAGAGTGGCTCTGGGAAGTGCTATGAACTGTGGGTGAATTTTCTCTGAGTGCAGTGCTGTTCTGTTGCCCCAGGCATTGCCTCAGCTGTCTCCATTAAGAGGGCAGGATCCTGCACCAGTGGTGAGAACTGGTGCAAATGCACTTCTTGATGGGCAGCCTGGTCTTCTCAGCAGGCCACCTTGAGTATTTTGTGTGCTTGTCTGCCTTTAGTTCTTCTAGTGAAATGGGGTTGAGACCACTTACACTTCTTCAAGGCAAGCAGCTTTATCGTTCCTGAGAAGCTCAGAAAATTCCCTAGAGCAAAGGTCTGTAGTTTGGGAGTTTAGGTCTATAGGACCAAGAGGTAAGGACCTTAAGTTGCACCAGGAGAGGTTTAAGTTGGGTATTATGAAAAGTTTCTTTTTTTAGAAAGAGTTAAGGAGGCTCTGGCACAATGTGCCTAAGTAGGTGGTAGAGTCACAGTCCCTGGATGCGTGCAAGAACCACAGAGATGTGGCTCTGAGGGATGTGGTCATTGGGCGTGGTGCTGATGGGTTGATAGTTTGGCTAGATTGTCTTGGAGATCTTTCTAACCTTAATGAGCCTGTGACTCTATGGAATCTGGCTAGTACATGAACAACATAAAATATGGGCTAGGTTGTTCCTTATCTCTTTTCAAGCTCTGCCATGGTGGATCCAGAACTGGAGTCTGACTCTTCACCAAACCTTTCTGAGTATATCAGTGTGCTCTAGGAAGTGACCCAATTTTGGATAAAGCCCTTTGCTGTGTGGCAGTCCATCCTAGGCCCTCCTGCAGTAAACATCTGTTGGCATACAGCTACACCCCAGGACTCCCTCTGACAGCGCTTCTAATGCAGCATAGTTTATTCCTTCCTTTATCAGCTTGAGCTGTTGGGCCCCTTGAGTTATTAGATGTGTTCGCTCATTGTCAGTGTTTCCTCCTTTGTAAATATGTCCCCATATGTCGCTGCTCCTGAGGAATATGCTTTCTCTTCTATTTACTGCTTTTCCCAGGCACCCACCTCCTCACTGCTCTATCCACCCAGTGGCCCAATAACAGCCAGGGAGATAAATAAGCAACATAACTCTTCCTAGCTATTGTTATTGTTGTTGTTGTTGTTGTTGCCCTGCATAGTAATATATATAATAACAAGGAAACAAATCTTATTACTAGAGTAATTACAATAAATAAAAAGCTGAGAAGGGAGATGAAGGAAGGGTCTGTCAGGGGAGTGATTGCAGTAGGGGTTTTTAAAATTTAATTTACTTGAGATGTTCTTTGCCACTTTATCGATACCCTGCTGAGGGGGCTGCGACTAATTAGCAACCAGCTGTTGTTCTAACACACCCTCACCTAATTTATTGTTTCGTTGAGTCTCTAAAGTAGGAGCCTGTCTGCTATCATTGTCTGTGAGACTCAGCACCAGTCTCATGTCAGCAGTTGGTTTTATTGCTTGGTGCTTCTGTTTTCTGGAAGCCGAGTAGCTGAAAATTTGGGTGCTTTGCTGCCATTCCTTTTATTTTCCAGCACATTCCATGTGCTTCCAGGAGGTCAGGCAGGAGAATACACTCAATCTGTAGAATAAGAGCTTGTGCCAGAGTCCAGCATAACAACAGGCCAACACTATGCTAGTTTTTGGTGAATTGCCCAGAGAGCTGTGCCCTGTTTTTATGCCTTGATAAAGACCAAAAAAGACCTCACACAGGGGGTCTGGCATAGACAGGGCCCGGGGTTTCATAGTATCTGAAGTTTGAGATCTTGTTCTCTTGGTTGCTGATATCCTCTGAAAGTGTTGTACTATTGTTTGCTCTTGGAGAAAACAGTATCATCTGTCATCAAGCTGTCTGCAAAAAACAATTAGTTAATGGTCATTTTAAGAACTGGGGGGACCAAATGCATTGTCTCTTGTTTCAATAGGCTTTCTGTCACAAAAGCACACACTGTGTTTGTTCTGAAACAGTAAAAGTATCCCCCACGAGCTGCGTGCAGCTCCCTCGATGCTTTCATACCCAATCTGTGCTGATTATTCAAGGTCACTTGGGAATTTCACTGCAAAAATCACTTGATATGGGCTCAGCCGTATTAATGTCTTGGACTATTAAACAATTCAGCTTTGAGCTTCAGAAATGATTCCATTTTAGATGGCTACTACCTTGTATTTTCAAGTTAGCAGGAATATTAGATATGAACACGATGTTCCATGGGCTCAGAAAGGAATTATTTTTGTTCAGCATTCATGTCTAGTCTCCTGACTGACAACGAGAGTTCATAATCAGATGTATGCGCTCCTTTGACAGTTCTAGGAGCCAGGAGGCTGGTGTACAAAGCTAGCTTTTAGTAAAGTTAATGAGTTGATTGAATTATATTATTATTTGCATTAGTTTGAGTGTGTATGATTCTCTTTTGTTTGTTATTATGCTCATTTAAGTCCACTTTGTAATATATTATTCCCATAGCGATTGTGCCTGTGCTAGGCTCTGTGCAGACAGGCAGCAGCTGGTCTCTTGTTAGGAACTGATCCAATAGTGGCACAGCATGCTCCAGAACTGGCAAGAACGAAGAGGATGCTGGGGTGCTGGCTAATGGATCTATTGTGGAGGCTAATCCATTTTCTCATGATGCACTTCATGGAGATGGAAATGTTGTAGTTACTGCTTTCCTTCACTGTCATTTCCTTGGACCGGGGAAGAATCTCACTGCCATGACTTCTACAGCCCAGTGGAGATTTGTGAGGTTCAGTATCATCAGTGCAGGGATTGAAGAACTCTGTAAGATGAGGAATTTCTTTATGTTTTCTTGAAATTTTTGGGATGCATCTGCAAACCCTGACCCAGTTGGATCCCATAAGCAAACTTACAATGAGAACTCATGCGGTTACTAATGAACTTGGATTTTGCATCTGATATCTGATTGTAGGAGGCATGGGTGACTGATATAAATGTTGAATATACTGGACAGAAGCTCCTGACATGGGTGGAAGGGCTAGTTTTGGTCACCATCTTGAAATCAACTCTTCTTACCCAAGTTAATGCGTTTTGGAAGCTACAGATTCAGAGTTGGAGCTGTTATTCATGGGATGGGAAAAAAGTCCACAAAATGAAATTGTAAAAACTTCACTTTTATAGATGCAATGAAGAATGTCCAATACTTTACTGCAATATCCACACTACCTGGAAAGCTGAAATTGCCTGGGAATGAAGGTTATTGTCTCTCGTAATATACCTTCATATATTACTGTGTAATAAATCGAGCAGTATTTCTTTCACCCTGCAAACTGGACATCCCTGGAGTTCCAAGTGACATTTCAAATTTTATATGACCATTCAGTCCCTTTTAAGTATTAAAACACATCATTTTTTTGGGGGGTGATATATATGCACAGAAGTTCTTTCTAAAAGCATACGAATAAAAAAAATCTAGAGCTTAGTTATGTAAGGGTAGAGCTGCCTTACTATGTGTTAATGCCTTACTATGGCTGTTAAATTTCTGAGTTTAGTTAGCTCTGTATTTTAGCTACTATTGTTCTTTAACACCTATATTCCTGTGTTTCTTTTCTGCTCTTCCTTGCCCTCTGTTTCGTTTGAATAACAGACTCAATTGAATAACAGCTGGCAAAGTACTGTGGTAGGAGAGCAGATATATAACTGCCTTGGGTTGGAGAAATGGGCTGACAATTGAAAAATGGTGTTTTTAAAAATGGGACAAAGAGGCATATCAACAAAAATAAGCTTCATCTGGAAGCCTGTGTTTTGAAAATTACTTGTGCAAAAATGCACCTACAGAAGACCAGCTGAGGTTGAATCATTCACCTGTGCACATGGTTCATATGATTGCACATGCAATTAGGGTAATTACATTGGGCAAATTTTACCCTACTAGTTTGAGCAAATTTCCACCTTAATTTATAAAACCAGCTGAATGTCCCAGGGAAGCAGCAAGAAAATGAAAAATAGGAAATTAAGTTGATGCTGGAATGATGAAGAGTGGGAAATCCAAACCTCTCCTGCAACCTTAGAGATGGTACTGCTGGGAGTCAGGAAGAAAGTTGACCATGCTTTTAATGCTGTAAAGCATTACAGTCTTAAAGGGATAGAAAAATGAAGAGCTTTGGAAGCCATCTAGCCAAGTTAGAGCTGGAGGAAGCAGTACAAAACAAAAAGAAGAGGGTGAGAATGGCAGGGAAGAGGGCTTCAGCAATGATGCACATTGGGTCTGTACATACTGTAGAACTAAGAAGTCAGTATTTGGACACGCCCTGACTCAGTGATGTCATTCTGACAGGAACCTTCAGGTAAGCCTAGTGATATTGCAAGGGAATAGTGGTTTATTTTCTGCAGTAAGATGCTGTAGAAATCGTGCTATGTTCAGAGCTGAGCTGCTTTTAGAACTGTTAGAACTGGCTTGTGAGATTCCACAAGTGGATGTGTCCCTGTGTAAATTGGTTGAATATTCCATTACATTCTGAAGAGGTCTTCTGCGTCCTTTGAGGAGGCAGAACACAGTGAGGGAGTGGCAGTGTAGATACAGTGTAGATCCTAAACCACCTTTTGGATCGCTTTCATTTGTCTGCAACAAATGATAAGTATTTAAGGTATAGTTATTATAGTAGTTGAAGACATATTACTCTACTGCATATGTATTGTAGGCTGTACATAGGCAAAGTGTTTTATTTCTAAATGCACACACATAAAAATCTGTGATAAGGTCATTGCCTTAGTATAATGCAGTTTTTGATTGTTTTATTTCCTAAGAGCTTTCTCATAAAGCTTTCTTCCTACTGCTGTAAAGTTACTAGGCAGTAACAACATTCTGGGTGAGTATAAGGGTTCTTTGTATGTACGCCATGTGATATCTCTGGTAGTAAAGTTTCTTTATCTTCCACATTCTCTAATTTTTCTCTCCAAACTTTTCAGAAACTCAGCTTTTGTTTGGGAAGGAGTACCTTCTCCATCTAGGGGCCACCTGCTCCCACTGAGCACTGTCTACAGTAGAAACTTGATTCCCAGTCCTATCCCTGGTCTGTGATATTTCTACCAGGAGATAACAGTGATAACACTAATGAAAACATGAGGAACATTTTCTGTAGTCGATGTCTGTTAGTTTAAAATTAAAAATAAAAAAGCATTTTTGAAAAAAGGTTAAAAATGTGACTATTCTTCTGTCATCCCCCAAATGATTATGACACATAAGAGGATGTAAAGTGCAGAGCAGCCGAACAATCATAAACTATTTTAATACCACTTAAAAGTGAGAAGATGCAGGAAAAGAGGCTTGGGTATTAATGAAGTTTATTGCACTAGTCTGTCACTCCTACAGAGCACGACCGTGGTTTTAAATCCTTGCTCCAGTGACATGAAAAAAAATTGGTGGTCTTTCATCCAAGTCTCTAATAGATGTTAGTCTGTCATAGAAATCTCTAGTACCACATTTGAGCTAGTGGTGAATTCTATGCTCCAGTGGATATAATGTTAAGCAAAGCAGTTCTGGATTATATTAGTGGTAGCAGAGCTGTAAAGCAAGGCCTGAAAGTGAAGTCGAAAGAGCTATAGGAGATTATGACTAAGTTACATTTTATTTGAACTTTTTTAGGTGATTCAAAATAAACTCCTTGGATTTAGGCTGAGATATCTGGGAAGTCGAGGCTGGAAAGGCAGGCCATACTCTGTGGATTAAACCATTTGCATGGAGTACCCAAACCTCCTTCTGGTTGACCTGTTTAGCATCTCACTATAAATATATATTAAGATTCAGGATAGAAAGCTCACTACTGAAGGCAGTGGAGGGGTAACTTGTTTCCCACCCCCTCCAGAACATACATATTGTGTGAAGAAAGCTTGCTTTGAAATACCTTCATGGCTGAGGAATACGTTTTGTGCTTTTGTGCACGTGCTAGTTTTCAAGTGAAGAGCACCAAAGAGCTGTACCTTAAATTGCTGTGTTTTCTGTCTCTTTTCCTGATGTGCAGGTGGGGGCACCCTTGAACTGCTCTACATTTCTGCCTATCTTTAGTGTGATTTGAGCAGCACGTGATCTCATCAAGCACGTAGTCTGTTCAGTGGCAGTGGCTTTGAGTCTCCCAACTTGTAATGCTAATACAGATGGGAATGTAAATAAATAGGAGAATTTTAGGGAGAAGCCTCTGTTGCTGTAAGCAGCAGAAATAATAAAAATCAAGGCTATCTTTCCATTGCGTGGTTTCCTAACTGAAACAGAAGCCCAGCTTGGGGCTGTTACTTGCAATGAACTAGTTTTGCTGGTGTTCTTGCCTCTGCCTTTTTTTACTGCCATGTGTCAGTTCTGACGTGTGTGTGTAGTGATGACAGCTATTTATTTTTTGTATCTTTGGTCCCAAAGGGTGTCAAAGGCCATAACAAAGCTGTGTGTACTGTAATGTCAGACATTGCTTAGTGGTACTACCTTTGGGCTGGTACAAAGTAGTATTTTTATAACCTCTGAACCCATTGCCTCCAAAGACCGGACATTGCTGGTTTTAAGCCACTGGGCAAAAGTCACAGCAACTGGGTGTGCAGCAGGTACTGTGAACTATGGAGTGACTGAAAGAAATCCCCTAGGTGCAATCTCACTCCTTCTGTATTGTGTTGTTTTCCCTGAGCATTTTATCCATCTTTGAGAAACACGTGGCAGCTCTGAAATCACAGCTTTACTTCTCAAGTGGAATGGCTGGTCCCTAAACAGCACGTGTCTAGCAAGCGCTGGTTCTCTGTGAACTAGCTGCAGGGCATGTATTCATGCTTAAGTCTGGTGTGAGCCTAAATGAGGGGTTTTGAGGTTTGCCAAGAACAATATTCTTTGTGTGTAAGTGCAGATACTGTCATAGAGTAATAGAGACCATTTTGATACAGACTATCAGGATAGAAAGGATGCAGTTTTGCTTGGAAGTTACGTATGCATTTATATACACAGTTGCTGAAGTTGGGGTTTAGGCATTTAAATATCCATTTGTGCTCTCACTTGACTGTTATGTTTGTCTTGTGGGAATGAGTTTGTGCAAATTAGGCAGAAAAATAAGCGTATGTTTTATTGTGTGTTATGCTGAAAACACTTTGCCTTATTTGGAAATAAACTTGTATTGATTTGTATATCAATTTTTTCCCCCCTTGATATTTCTGCTCTAATCTAAGGAATGAGAACTGTGGTGGTTACAAAGCAGCAATTCAACAGTGTGTTTTCCTTTTCCAAATGGCTAACTCTTTTAATTGTTTCTGTAGTATAAGCTGATATTTTCATCTAACAGTTATTTAGGATACTCTCATGGTGAGTTGGAATTCAACCCTAGTTGCCCCATGCTCTGAGTGGAGACCAAGGCTTGCCCCAAGCTGAATTATCCTTCTTTTATCTTCTTTCCTTTAGTACACACAAACAAGTCTGTCTGTATACCAAACTCTGAAATACACAGGAATACAGAATTGGTATTGTTGGTTCAGAACTCCATCCTGGCAAGCTTCAGAGAGAAAACTGCTTATAGGGGGTGAAGGCCTTTGAAGGGCTTATTAGTGATTTGGCCCATAGGCTTCCTGGAGGCTCACTAGACTCTGCTCTATCACATCTTTAATACCTCCACATAAAGTTATCTACAGTGAATACTTAATAGAGGGGATGAAAAGATCTGATCTGTAACGAGAAGACAGTTCGGACTGATCCTAAGTTTTTGCCCCAAAACCTTGGGGATACTGAAAATTGTATTGAGATCTGGAACCTTTGCATCAGCTGACTTATGATCCATATATACATTATAATGTAATAATATAATATGTTCTTTAAAATTTCTTCAGTGATTCTACTTTTAGGAAGAGTAGACATCAGGATAGGAGAGCAGCAATGTGAATGCCACAAAGGTATGAGTTTTCTCAGTAAATCTTTCTTGAGGAAGAAATTAATTTTTAGTTCCTTCACATTAATAATCCTATTAAGGTTTAACTTAATGAAGTTTTACTGACTAATTTTCAAGCTACAATTTGCCTGTGATTCTTTTGAAAATTTTTTAATGAAATGGAAATTTACATAGACTGCATAACAATAACCTAATGAAGTGGCAAATCATATTTTAAGATCACTTGTGATTCAAAATGGCATCTTAATTCTTGGAATTTAACTCCATTCACACTGAGAGAGCCTGAATTGCTGAAAGTAATGCAGAACTTTTTCTAACCCAGGAAATGCTAACAAGAAAAAAATGAGTCTGTGAAATGGTTCATATGAGCTTGGGCCAGCTCTGTACGTTGCTGAAAGAAAATGAAGTAGAAAAGATCTGAATGTAAACCCTTATCTTCTTGAATGGATGTTTTGGAGACTGAGACTGTGGAGAGTGTGCGCTCAGGTAATCCAAACGTGATATTATCGAGGAATGTAGCCAGAACCATGATGGGGCTACATTGCTACAGACTAATGGCAAAAGAGCCTGGATGGGTTGTGGTTTGATTGCCATCTCTAACACATGAGAGACAGCGCAGAGAGTGACGAATCTGTGTGAGTGTTACGGAGAGCAGAGCTGAGGCCCCAGCAGTGGCTCCAGCCTCCTCTTGTTTATGTTTTCACGTGTCACTTGGGAACTGACTTGGTGAAATTTTGCATTAAAGAGTGATTTCTGATTACTTTAGGTAGCCCAAAACAGGACCTACTGGATAATCTCTAGAGGCTTTCCTGGACATTTTAACTCCATTTTGTGCCCTTGAAGAGGTTGAAGAGCTGAGATATGTCTCCATTAAGCAGCCGAGTTCAGGAGCTTATCTGCATTGCTTTAAGCTTCCTAGTTTCACATCAGCCCATTAGAGAACCACTTTCCCAGGCTGGGAAGGAGAAGGAACTCTTTAGATTTGCCAGTATTTTTCTAATACCTAATGCTCATAGGCTGTCTCTTTCTATGCTTCAAAATGTCACATTGGATTCCTGATGGAATTGGAGATTTTTATCTTCTTCTTTTCTGCCTGACCTGACATTTTTCTGGTTTTCTTCTATACTGAAGGCTTAATTTCTCACATGTGTGAGACAGAGTGAAAATTAAACAAACAAGCTGGCAGATAGATAGAATGGCTCTTCATGTCTGGAAAGCTGCAATGAGCTGTGACTTAAGAATTACAGTGCTTCATATTCAAACTTTTCTTTTTGATGCATTGGGGTGGCATAAGAGCTGACAGTGACATATGGAGAAGGCCCTGTTAGGAGGATTGAGGCTGTTATGTGATAAATGACACGGTATGTCAAAGGACTTCTGTTATCCATCATGCTGGCTTCCTCTGAACACAACCTCACTGAAAAGAGAAGTAGCTGCGTGTACAGCTGGGGGATGCTGTAAATAGGGTCAGTGGTGTGCTCCAGAGAAAATAAGAAAACTGGAAAGTGCATGTTTGCTTAGGAATTAATGACCACGGAGTTCTGAGTTCAGAATTTTAAAGTCAAATTTCATTTAAATGTTTGAGGTATCCCCATTCTACGTTTGTGTCAGGGACGAGCCCTACCTTCAAAAGTTGTCTTGAAGCTTACTCACTCATTCAGAAGGTTTCAGAAGCCCACAGTGTTTCAGTTTTGAACAGCTATACTTTGTACACACACACACGCACACACACACAACAAGAAAAGGCTATTTATTATTAAGTTCTGGACTGGTGGGATGATTCTGCCTGCTGATAAGTGCCTGGAGTTCTCTTATTTCTACTTTTCACCTCTGTTGAGTATTTTGACTCTGAAAGGCAGTGGAATAAAGTCATGATCTATGCTTTCCCATATATAGGGTACACGTAGCTACTGTCGCCCTGATAAAGACAAGAGATCAAAAGCACTTTTGAGCTAATAAGCCTTTGATTCCCATGACCTGATACAGAAATATCTTCTGTAAGGCACTTTCCACCCTTGTTGACCATACAAATTAAGAATCAGAGCAGACTTCTATAGCTCTGTACTTCACATTGGTGGAAAGTCTTTCAACGTTCAGTCTTAGTTTTCCTCTCTCTCATCACCCGTAACCTAACAGTGCCTCCTTACTTATATAATTTGTTTCAGAATGACGCACGAACCAGGGGCTGTTCAAGAGAAGTGAGGAATGTATGGCACAGCACAGAGACACATCCCTTTCAACCTTCTTTTGACTATCTCTTTTTGCAACACCTGTAATAGCTATTTTTCCCCTACTTGATTAATGGACTCTCGATAGCTATGTAGTCTATAAACCCAGACAAGACAAGTAGCCTGTCTCTTTTGATCCCTGAACCCTAATAGCCTGATTCTGACTCTGCTTAAGTGGTGTTTATGTGCCCACATGCACAGTAGTAATTGGTGCAGAATATCAAATGTCACTATTTGACATTTCATTTGTAACAGTAGTATTTAAAGTACAGGCTTTAACTTGATGATTCATCAGTAGCCAGTGTCGAATGATCTAGGATGGTCAGTATTCCTAAAGTGTCAATCAACAGATGGATTACTCTGGAGATAATTTAATCAGAGCCCATCAGTGAACTGGCCTTAAAAAAAAATCCTTCAGGATTATTATTGCAGCTGTACTGTTTAGAGGATGAGACTGCTGCTCGCTTGGGAGAGGTCTTGGTAGAAGAGTGGCTCCTTCTATAGCTCCTCTAACAATCCTGTTTCCTGTTGCAACTCCCTCAAATGAATCTGTCCTGTAGTTAAACACAGGACTTCACGCTCTGTTACTGTTGAGCTGACAGTTCCTGTTCAGAACAAAATTTGCAAAACACAAACCTGCCTAAATATATAGATAACTTTGCCCCCCTCCAACTTCTAGCGCTGCTGTGCTCTGATTTATTTGACAGTACAGCTTTTTCTTCACCCACTCTTCATGTGATGAGACACTTATTTCAGCTGTTGACCCCTATCAGTGACCCCTCACTGGGAGATCAGGTGTAGAGAACCAGGCTATTATCTGCCTTCCACTCCCACGTTTCTAATCAAAGCAGCCAATTTTGCTAATGCCTACAGCAAGTCACAGTGAGGAAGACCTGGCTGAGTACAGAGAAAAGAAGTGCTTGGAATGGTAGAGCAAGGGGTAAGAAATCTTAAGAGTAAGGCTAAAAAAGAAAAGTCAAGCTGGGAGAAAAGATGAACAAGCAAAGCAGGGAGAAATTTTAAATTCAGATTCATATTGAATGTAAAGTCATGACAATCAGTTATTTGAGTGAGGCACAGCATCTCTTCACCCTCCATGCACCTCTCCGTGTTTCCTTAGCTTTCTTACTCATGAGATGTTTGCAGCACAGTAGCACTTTATTATGTTTTCAGTTCATAGATTTAAGATAAAATAGGTTTAAAAAATGAAATCCAATGCAGTTCTGAGAGGGTGGTATCTCTTCAGTTGTTTTAGAGGGTGATGTTTAGTCCAGATACAACACCTGCTGTGCCTTTCTGACCCAAGCTTTGGATTCTTTGACATCTCAGATGCACAAGGTTCTGAGCCCCTATGCTTTGGGTTCACAAGAGGTGGCAGGATTGTCATGTGGCATCTTCTGTTTTGCTCTTCAGAAGTTATAGTCCATGCTACTACTGGCTATCACTGTTTATGGTCCTTACCTGTAACGAGATAAACCTTGTTAAGGAGGGCAGTGATGCTTGATGATGTATCAAGCATTACTGCCATTCCCTTCCTTGGTGTGTTAGCATTGCTGCTCTCAGTTGAAACTCAATTCCTTTTCACTATGATGTAGAGCTGTTGCTGTTTGTCATGTTCGAATGTTTTAACTGCACTTCAGCAACAGGCGAGTGATACCAGTATCTTATAACCTGGCAGAGTAGGTTGTCAGTGGTTTACAGTCACAAATGATTGGCTGGCATCCCAGGCTGGAAAGTGACACTGCTTTTATCTGCCATGGTCTTTGATTTTCTTTTCTTTTTTTTTTTTTTTTTTTTCTGGTTTAAAGGTCCTGTAGTCTGTAATTGCTTTCTTGGGCTGATAACATTGTATTGTTAGCCATGAATTTGAGAACAGCTGTTGTCTTCGGTTGCTGGATGTTTCACTGCCTGAGTTATAATTATAGTCCATAAATTGTGTTAGAATTCTTGGTAGCAAGGAGTGCTCTGAAAATGAGATTCTTTTCAATATTTGTGTCACTTTGCAGAAGTCAAAGAAGGAAGAGAAGTACTGTCAAAGGACAAGTGTGTGCTGTTTTTCTTATCTTTCTGTGGCTTTGAGGTTAGCGAGAGTTTGTCTGGCATTTTTTCTTGGGTTGTAATCAGATATTCACACGGTGCTGCTTGGATTTGCAGCATGAACTTTAAGCCAGAATCACCATGCTGCAGAAGCTTCATAGCCATGGGAGAGCAATACAAATACCTTTCCTGTTGGAAGACCTGATTCCTTATTTGCGACTCTGCAGTGGAGCTGATGGAAGAAGCTCTAAGCAAAGTGTTGGGTCTCTACATGTAAACAAAACAGCACTGAGAAATCCCCTGAGGACTAAGCTGTTGGTTTTTCTTATGATTTATACCTTTTCAGTTATGTGAATAGAAACGTAAATATTTACCCTATCTTTGATTGTTTTCTTCGCTTTCCAGCATACAATGTTTTCTTTCCTTGCAGTGCCCCTGAAGGGAGTTAAATCCCAATTTCTTTTCAGTTCAGTCTCTTTTATTTTTGCCTTTTATTTCTTAGTGAAAGTCTTCCTCTCTGTGTGCACTTGAGCTTCTACCCTTGGTATGCTGCTTTCCCACTCTTCCTTTTTTATTTATTTTTTGTTTTGCTAATCCACTGAGATTATGTAAAATTCTCGCTTAACGTGACAGAGAAATGTGCAAATTCTGAAGCATTGTGTGTCATTACTGCTCGATACTGTCCAGAACCCTTTCCAGCCCTTTTCTGTGTTGCTCTGACAAATATACTTCAGTACTGGCCTATGGTCACAGTTTTATGTCTATGGAATCCATTCATGCTATCAACTGGGGAAGTTCTGGCCTGGTAGTTCTTTTGTATTTGTAAAATAATTCATCTTTTCCTGTTCAACACAATGGGCTGTATCGTATTTCTCAAGTAGCTTTCCTTCCCACTGGCCTATTCAATTACAGTATTTTCCCTATTACTTATGTAGAACTGATTGTTTTATATTAAATAACAGTGTTAAATGGTGTTGTTACCAGCATTCGGAATTTTTTATCCCTTAGCTTATGCTCTCCTCGGACTGGGTGCAAGTTGAAATCCCATTAAAAAGGTTCCTAATTTTAAAAGATAGAAACTGTTTCATTGCTATGGCAGTTTCCCTTCATCACCAAGGAAAAAAACAAGGAGCGCTTGTAAATTCTGCCTAATAATTCAGTGACTACAATATTAGTAACATGTTGTGTGAAACAGGTGGTGGTGGGAGGAAGAATTAGAAGAGAAGAGAAACTGTCAGTCTTGAAAATGGCAGTAGATTTCTTTGTTTCTCCTCCTTGAAACTCATTTGGCTGAGTGAAGCGGGATTGGGTTTGATCGCTTGTTTGAAAAATTATGTTAGTAATAATCCATTTATCTGCGGGGTATGTGGAAAGGCCTCTGGACTCCATGACTTACTGTAAACATCTCTGGGGTTGCGCTCTCAGCAACTGCATTTGATGCCACTCGTCCCAAATAGGTAAAATGTACCTCAGTGGGGTAGGAAAAGATCTTGAGATCATTTAAAAGCCACACTGTGGGTTTTATTTAGATAAAATTAATCACCATATGCTTTTCTTTTTTTTTTCCAGTTGTGTGATATGAATAAAACATTTGTCTGTGTGGAGCTGATTGTAACGCAATGTTCCTGTTGCTTCCAGTGGGGATTTGAGAAGGAAGTTGCTTTTCATATGCTGTCATATCTGGTGGTTAAAAAGATAGACATCTAGTAAGGAAGACAGAAGTTGTTTTCATCTATTTTTTCTCTGAGAGAGAGATGATTGTATTTATGTAGAATGGTGTGGAATATCCATGGTACATCCAGGTGCACAAAGGTCATGGATGGATCAACCCCCTAAATGTAAGGCTTTGCTTTTTTATTTTGAGCAGTATTTTTCACAGTTGGTAAGCATTTCTTTGCTGCAGCTTTGAAGTGTATTGAAGACGGTTGCTGTTGTTGGGAAGAAGGTATCTTTTCTTTCATATCATACAATGTAATAGAAGTTGAAAAGAAGGTAGAAAAGCACAATGAAGAACTGACAGACAGCTATCATGGCAGTTCTACTCTAACAGAACAAAACTTGACATTTGCCACTGTCATATTCAGTAGGTGATGCTGAGTGTCAATACTGAGCTCTGAGCAGGTCATTATAATGGCTATGAATGGTAGGGGAGGATGACATTTGTGATCTGTTTACTGAGATCATCTTATGTCCTGGAACAGTAGGAATAAGAATCTCTGACTTGGTCCTAAGCGATTTATTTTCATTTGATCCTCTTATTAATACAAATTGCCTCTTTTAACGTACACCATAATGCACTGAATGACAACAGTGATACCTTTGGCAGATTCTGAGCCTGTGAATGTACTGGAAATTCATGTTCTGCTGGCTACTCAGACAAAATAGGAAAACACTGATTTGGTGAACTTGTTTGCACTGTTACAGGAAATGATTAAAAAAAAAAAAAGGAAAAAAAAGATGGCCTTTTGAGTAGCACCGTGTGAAGCATCTCTAGTGCCATCAACTTGGTGGGCAAATTGGTCAACATAAAGATCGTGGCTTATGGTTGCATTTCTTTTTCCTGTGCTCTGCTGAAGAAGGTGAAGTTAGTTTGCAGGCTGACGGTGTTACTGGAAGCATAACCTAATTGTGGTGCGTAAATCTCCTGTTTTCTTTTTAATATTTCTACCCTAAGAAACTGTAACCTTTTATCTGTCAGCTAGTCCGAATCTCTCCGTGAACCATCAGGCTGAAACACCTGTGAGCAGATTGAAAAACAAACAAGCAAACAGCAACAACAAAAGAAAGCATCACTGCTCAAACAAGTAGTAAACATTGTGTATGCTAGGATAGTGATGATAAGGAACCATTTTCTTTGGGAGCAGCAAAAGTGAGGGATGTGTACTGATGCTTTCTTGCCATTGCAACTTTTGCTAGGACCTAATGTGTACACTAGTGTCCTCTGTTAGAGAATATTTGAGAATATATATTTGCTGTGCAAGAAACCTTCTCTGATCATCTGGCTTAGCCTAAGCCTGGGGTGAGCTTCCCTACTACAGATGTGCTCCGTACTTTGTTTGTGCTGGTGTTGTTTTGACTCTGGGTAAATGGCTGAAGATCTGACCCTTCTGCTCCATGGGACCATGGGATTGATTGTGGCAGAGTCATCCACTGGAATTCAGCACTTGGAGGGCTGTGACCTGAGTCCTTTCTGTAACCCACCGTCTCATGCATAAATGCAAGGCACAGCTTCTCCAAATGTAGCATGGATATTTTCTGTGTGGACGTTCTGAGTTGAGTTTGAAACATAGGTAAGATATCAGGTTAATGGAGCAGTGAAGGCATATTTGCAGTTGCAAGCAGAGAGCTAAATAATAATAATAAATCAGCAACTAAATAAAAATCAGACATCTCTCTTCTTTGAGTGCCATTAAGGGACTGTGGCCATTCAATCAGCAAAGACACTTAGCATTTGATGAAATCCTGGAATGTGCATGTAAATAGTACATTGAAAATGTACAGAAATTGACAAAAATGTCATTTTACAATGATGGGAAACGTTTGGAATTAACTTCAACTCAGTTCATGGAATCAGGGTACACAGGGAGGAGTTTCTTTCTTCTCAAGCCTCCCAAGCCACATAATAAATAGGGGGAAAATAAAGTCCATCCATCTGTCCTAAGCTTTATTCCTGACACTTTGGCTACTTCAGGATGATTTACTGACTTGCAGGACCCGTGATTTGACTGTATAGATTCCTATTATTTCTTTGTTCAAATGGCATCTCCCATGTTACTGCTGCAGCAAAACTCTCTCTACTCTTAAGAGAGCTCATGTTGGTGTTACGCTGGGATCTTTGCTGGAGCCTCCACTGTTTTCAAATATTTACTGTCTGGGAGATCTCTCTGAGAAGAATGTGCGATTCTTTCAGGAGAATTTGTGATGGATGCAAAGTAATTTACCTTGGAACCTTCTCCAAAGCATTGCCGTTGCTTCAAATAACATTCCTGCTGAGATGATAGATGTGACTGAAAGTTGGCAAAGGGAAGAGCAAGAAGGAGAAGAACCCTTGAGGCACTCTAGTTGAAGCAATGATGTAACCTGTCATTGAATTTTGCAAGAAACCTACTATGGACCATGACAAATCATCCCTGGAGGTCTCCATGGGACAAACAGAAGTAGCAGTGAAGGAATACTATTGAAAACTTAAAGCTGTCGCTGTCTATAAGGCTGAGTGGCTTTATGCGTGCATCTTACTGACCCCACTGGAGGAGTAAGACCTTGTGATTATTTGTTCTTTGAAGTAAGGAAATAGTGTAAGGCTTTATTAGAGTAAACAGGGATCTTGGAATACATGTGGCAGCAAATTACTCTCTAACTCCTGACTCATCCTGTTGTGCTTGAAGGCCAGCAGCAGAGATCTACAAATTAGATTATTTCCTAGTTGTGTTCTTCATCTGGCACGAAGGAAGTCTGCAGTATATTTGGAGATCACCCAGGATGGAAACAATCACCTATTTCCTTTTGACATCTGCGATGTCTGTTTTTTGTTGACAAGTTGAAGTGCTGGCTGAGGAGAGTGGGGCTGAACTCTTCTGCAATTTCAAGATAGCAAACTGTACCCAACTGGTAGTGCCAATAGCTTAGTTAGGACGTGTCTATGGTAGCCTATTATCTTCTTATTGCCAAGCCAAACATCTGCTCTGGAAGTACTAAGATGATGTTATCCCATTCCAGCAACTCTGTGGTGTCAATGATAAACAGGCTATTCATATTGACAAGGTTTGGCATTCTTTTTCCAGCTGTTGCAGCAGTAGGCAATGATCTCATACTGTATATACACCAATAGCGTGTGAAAACATTAAAACTCTTTCCAAGTGAAATTCAGTATTTTGTTGACAGAGACAGGTAAACTGAGAGACCTAAAGGAGGCAGGAAGGGAACCTGCACTTCCTCATGTAATCTTGGCTTTATCCACGAAGGGCTTCTTGGCTTAGCTAATGTATTTAATCTATATGGACAGCAGCTTAATGGCAGGGCAGGGTGATCTCCTAATGATGCTTGATACTTGGAATAAACTGAAAAAATAAGGCAGAAGATGGTCAGTTTTCTTTGTTATGACAGCTTTCTACTTTTTTTTTTTCTTTGTTTGCTTTCTCTTAGGATAGTGGGGGGATGGTCCTCTCTACATAGAAGGAATGAAATGCAAAATTACTGAGCAGCACTGGAAGCTCAAAAGTAAGGAGTGACTGAGATATTCTGCGTGGGTTTGCAGTTCCCCATGAGATCTATTTCAAGTGTCAGTATATTTTTCTTCTCTACAGTGGACTATTTCTATATGGTTTAAAGTATTGTCTGCTTTTATTTTTCTGTTTATTTATTTTCAACCGTTGAACGTGTTGATCAAGGGTTTCACGCTAATTCCTACTGGTTACAAAACAAGATAAGAAGTGGGAGCTTGAATGATACAGATGAGTTCTGTGAACTCACAACGACAGTGCTTCTAAACAGCAAATGGACTTGATCAAGGGAAAGTACGAGTGAGTTTGGAAGGGCTTAGCCAGATGCCACAGTGAAGCAAAGCCATCAAATGTGGGATAATTCAGAAGTATGTTAGATTCTTTCACCTTTGCCAGTGTCTTCTGATGGAATTATCTTAAGCTAGATGAAGGAGGTGTGTGCACTCTCAAGGGTGTATTCAGAAGTATTTATCATTGTCATATATGGCATAACTTTAATATTCAGGAAGACATGAGTCTATTTCTGTATGTAACTGCTGTGCTGTTAATTTGTCCCTAGTATCTGTGAACCATCCGTGGTTATTCTTTTAGACAGCAGCAGTCAGTACTCAGTGCTACATAGACATGAAAATCCTAACACACAAACGTGAGAAAAAGGCACCCGCCTGTTCTTTAATCGTTGGAAACTGGCTCACGACTGGAATCATGAGGATTTCCTCTAAGATGTGTCTACTCTGAAATTCAGCTATCCTCTTTCTGTTTGAAACCGTAATGCTTAGGAGGTCACCTCATCACCTCTTCCTTTCCAATGGTAAATGTAAAACCACATTCTGCGATTTCTTCCAAGCGAGTCCTATTCACCTGACTGAGCTGAAAAGTGCTAGCATGAAATAATGCTAAGCAATTTTGAACCATTCCAACACCCACAAAATTTGTGTTTTCCTAACGTTTACACACAATTGCAGTTACTGCCTTTCTGTGAGGCAGCAGCTGGGGGCTGAGAGCAGGCAGCTGCAGCCTGCCACAGCCACCGCTGGAGTGCCTGCACGTATAAAGATGATAGAGCATCGAGCCCTACCGTTCCTTAATTGCAGCTGGGATTTTGCAGCTGCAGAGTCATACCATGAGAAATACATTCAATGGTGCAATTCAGTGAGCATAATTTTGGGGCCAACAAATTTGCCGTGTGAGCTGGAGAGAAATGAGCTTACGAGGCCTAATTCTTCCTCTTCCTCTTTACCTTGTTGCTATCCCTGTTTGCTTTCTGTTACTAATTGTTTGAGGTGGTCAGGAATAGAGATAAGCATCTGTCACGCCATTGACCACTAAGCAATTGCTGCTCAGCCTGTGAGGAGCTTAAAAAATTGTCCAAGCATATGATCATATGAATGTTCTGTTCTCTTAAATAATCAGTTTTCCACTTTTATCAAATGTGTACTGTTTGATCTCTGAGAAATCATTGTGCTGTTTTGTAGTTACTGTACCCATCTATGGGTAAAGTGATGGCAGTGATATCGTAAAGAAGCACTCTGGGTTTAGTTTAATGATGATACAGTTGTTTGAAATAGTGTTTATTCAAAGAAAGGTGGTCTTGTTGAAGTGGAGAATTCCCATTAGACGTGCCTTTGCCATGCTCTGAGGGAGGGTGGGGTGATTCATTCCAAAATGTCTTAAATTTTTATTTTGGATATTCAAAAATAGCAAAAAAATGTTACTTGTTTGGTTTATTTTTATTATTAGCTAACTCCCTGGATGGTTTTGGTCATCAAGCTTGCCAGCTGGACAGGAGATCAAAACAAAAACACCATGGAAAATGCTGTATACTTCTGTCTGGTTTTGTTGTCGTATTTTCAGAGAGGGGCTGTAAGCATTGTTAAACCTTAACAAGAATTAAAGATATTTAGCATTTTATGGCACTGTATAGCATTATCAGTCATATAATTCTTTTGGAATGAAGTTGATCAGGAAAAGTAGAAGACTTTGCAGTTTTTTGCTAGGTCCTCTGCTTTATGCAATAGAACACTTTACTTACAAATATACTGAAAATATAAGCTGAGAAAGCACTGATTTACCTACATTCAGACAGTGACAACTGAACTACATTGTTTATATTTAGGAAAAAGGTAACTTAGATCTTCAGGTCTTTCCTATGCCATTGTTTATTCCTCAATATTTTTACAGCCATGGTCAAAATAATTTGCAACATTTATTCCAGTTGATCAGAATGGCCTCCTTGAATTTGCACATTGATTTTTGAGGAGGATATTTCTATGAGCTTATCTGTATTGATTAAATGTTATGCAGCTGAGTCTTTAATCTCTCCTGGGTCTGAGAGGGGCAGGATAGCTCAAAGAACAAGGACTCCTGGAGAAATTCAAAAAAGAAAAACACTATCAGATATCATCAGAAATATTCCAGAGACTCGTTAGCTTTCCTGCCTTTTTTTTTATGATTCTAAGCACAATGCATATTTCTGTTTCAAATCTGTCTTCAAACAGAGAATTTGATTCCCCTGTACTTCCTTTCCATGTCATCCTGCTGATAGAAACACTATGGATACCCTTCCACTGAAAAATGTGTGGGAGTTGTGTCTAAGTTTGTTTCTTAGCAGTGACGAAATATTGGACTTCAGAAGGCAGTTTTGAAGCCCTTCTGGTTTAAAGTTGGAGCTTAGCACAATTTTATTTAGTGGCATGAGTCTTGTTGCCCTGTGTGATGCACACAGCAATAAATCAGTACTGTTATTCATTTGTTAGGTCTGAATGTGTGTTAAGAATCAAAACATTTTCAAGACAGGCAAACCTTTCTTTACCTGTGAGGAGCTGAAAACTGTTTTTCTAACTAGACAGAGTAAAACTGTAGTTCTCAGTTGCTGACTGAAGTAAAGATAGACAGTATGGTCCTATTCCTTCTTCAGTGACTGAACACGTGGAGTTGGATCTGCCAGCAGATGCAAAGTGCTTTCGGTGGCATTGTATCAGCTTTTACCCATGGACCTTCTAACTAGAAGAGTTATAACTGAATTAACTGTCAGAATAGCTTACAACAGGTGATCTGGAGGTCCTATTAGTGTTCTTTTCTTGTACCTTTTTCTCCACATTTGAATAAGAGATTCTGTCAACCTAGTGTGTTGTCTTTTGTTATACCTTGACCAGAACCTGATATTCTTAAGTCACTGAAACAGGACAGCGCTTCTAATCTGGAAGTTTCTTAAATGCTTTGCTACCAGAATTGGATGCTGATCATCGATTTTCTTCATAAGTGTCTTCAAACCCATTGATGCCCAAATATTCACGATTCATTACACATCAGGAGATTTTTCCTCTACTTCATTACTGTAAAAACAAGTTGGAGGGCAAAGAAGGGAAGGAAGAGTGAAGCAGAAACTCACCCAAATATTTGGAGAAGTTCTGTATCCTCCATTCTGGAATATTGCTGATATCTTCTGATGTGTAAAGCTTCCGGATTCAATTGAAGAACAGAGATGAAAATGAATAATAAGGACCATAAATTAGTTGCCCTGATCCAGTATGTTTTAGGAAGCTAGTTAAGAATTTCCTGGCTTTGGAAGATGCTGAGTGCTTGCAATTCTATTGAACTTCAATAGGCAGTGATGAGTAGCTCCATATTTTGAAAAATCAGGTCATTTATTTCAGTATTCAAGTAACTTCACTTTACAAATCTGTTTCAAGAGGGATTTTTTTGATCGTACTAGCCCCCAATTAAAATTTGCCAATTGCTATGAAAAAACAGCTTATTTCTGATCACACAAGTATATGAGAACTGCTTACATTTACTCCTATCTAGTGTCCTAGTTTTTCCTTGACTCTTGTTTTTTACTAGAAACTTCCATCAGAACTGCTGTACTTAATGCGTTTGGCCTGGTTTCTATGACAAGTCAAATTCAAATCCCACCTCTTAGGAGCCTTCAATTTCTCAGTTCACCCTAAGTTTTCTTTGCCAGCTTTACTTTCCGCTTGCATGGACTCTCTGAAACCCTTGGCCCAATCTTGCTGACGTGTGAGTTTTCCTGGATTATTGGGTCTGATTTGTTTTGTTTTGTTTTACAGTGATTTTATCTGTTACTGTATTTTATATGGATATTTTAATTTTTTTCTGAAATTTTTGCAGACCTCTACAAGCCCATCAGGTTTCTCTAGTGAATACTTTATTTTAATAAGTGTGCATTGAATGCTTCGTTTAACTTTACTATTGTGAAGTGCCCAGAGACACTGTGCTTGGATGAGCAGTTACGTAAGTGCAATTTGTTTTAGTGGTGTTTTTTTTCTTTTCTATCAGAATTAGCATTCAGCTGAAGGTTGAAGTCATGTAGTGCATGTGCATAGGGGAAAGTAAATAAAACAACTTAGTGCATCAACAGATATAACCCCAAACTGCTTTGCCTGCTTGCTCTACTCCTTGGCAGATCAGTCCCTCAAATGTTCTTCTAGTGATGGTAGAGTGGCTGCTGCCTGATCTCTGAGGATACACAGAATGTGTGTCTTATTTAAATGAAAGCACGCATTTCCCTTCAAAATCAGGTGGAGTGTGTAACTGGAAAATAAATCTTTTGGTGTTTTTTTGTTTTGTTTTGTGGTGGTTGTTTTTTTTTTTTCTCATTTCGACCTGGAAGCGATATTACAAAAAGGCCTCATCCATAACTGTTGCTCATCTCTACACCAAGTAGCACTTGTTGCAAAGAAATCAAATTGTTTTGTAGGAACTTCTGAGTGAGTATTCAGTGGACTTCACAGGCAGAGACGGAAATTCAAAAGGGAGAAAAGCTTACATTTATATATATGATTGCTGAATAACCTATGAGGAATTATTTCTATATTACAGAGATAGTGTTTGCCATGCAAGTATGCTGTGAAGTTAGCAGATGTTGTCACATAACAGTATATAGCTTGTTATAGAGGGAATTTCCAATGGAGTTATAGGCATCAGTAGCAATATGATCAGAATCATACTGGTTTTACAGCATGACTGTAAAGAAGGAGGGAAAAGCAGGAAAAAGAAAACTCCTCTAGTGTGAGCAGCTTTCTTTAACTGTGCCTGCTGTGGAGTTGGCAGACTGTGTACTTGGGTTTGTGTTATTTTGTAAGCTAACACTCAACATATTTCAGATACTGGTGCTTTGTCAGAACCACAATTTACAAACGGAGGAAGTATAGTTTGTCTTTGTATATGTCAACCTGTGGTCAGTTCCACCATAAAACACAGCCTCATGTACGGTGAGGTCTGTCCTTGTGTTGCTGCGCTGCACTGAGCAACCTGGTGCCGAAAGAAACCTGCTTTGTGCCAGTTCCTGCTTGGTTAAGAAAAGCACCATCTATCCCCAGCATCTATCCCCAGCAACAGGAACTAAAGTCGAAGGATGAGTGTGTAAGCATAGTTGGTGTTGCAGAGGGACAGCCTCATCTAGAGCAGCCATTTTGTTTAAAAAAAGAGAATGAATTATTAACCTAACTTGAGAAAATGACAGAACATATTTGGCGAAACAGCTTTCCATCTCCCCCCACAGGACTGAATAAAATGTGCTTAAGCACATTCTTCTTTTGGAATTCTACAGCCTTAATTTGTCAAACAGGTGTGACTCGCAGTCTCATCCACACTGCCTGTTTTTATTGAGAAAGACTGCTGAGATGATGGAGAATGGGAATGGGAAACATCTCACCTTGGGAAGGTGACTTCAGCCTTCCTCACCTCCATCTCTTCCTCCTGCTTAGCCACTTTGTCTTCTCTTTTTTTCCCCACGTTCAGCTCCAGCTGGCAAATTACTGCCTTGCTTTGCTGGGAGCTGGCAGTTTCCTAAAACAAGCCTGATGCACACACAAAGTTTTGCAGGCCCCAAACTGGAAAGGGGCTCCAGGTTTCCAAACAGACTTGTATTCTGAGGAACAATGCCCTAATCAATGCCTAGCCCATGGAAGCAGGACATTAGAATCTGGACAAAACCTTTTAGGTGATGTCAGATGTGATTAGACCATGATGATATTGTGATGGTCCAGAAAGGAGCTGTATCATGGACCATGGTCCTTGTGCAGTGTATGCTTCATTACTCTCATTGTTAAAAAAAAAATAAGTACAAGGGTTCTTCACCACTCACTGGCAATGATTTTGGATTAGTCCAATTATTCTGTAATTTACTAGCAAAATATTTCTGATTCATAGCATCTGCTCTGAGACTTTTTTTCCTCCCGTTCTTATTAACGTCTTCAGTTCCCTCTTGCCTGGTGGAAAGAGTGCTACCTACTAGACTGTGGGGCTGCACAAGGATCATAGGAAAATCTAACGGATCTGAAGATATCTCTGCACATTCTGTTTTTATTTATTTTTATTTTTTTATTCTTGACTTCTACACAACCCTCTGCTAGTAATTCTTGTTGTTAATCTGTGATGCCATGCTTTGCCCTTCTGTGTCACTTATTTTGGTTTAAGTTTTAGGACAATCATCTGGAAAATGTTTTTCTTAGTACTCATGCATAAACTGAGATAGCACTGATTTAACTACCAGATTTTTAAATCGACTCAATTAATGCAATCCATATGTGAGTCATTAAGTCAGTTAAGAACCCTTCTTCAGGTATATGATTATAAACCACATTTAGATTAAGAAAATCAAGAACACAAGGCTTAGAAGCAGGCTCAAGGACATCAAAAGTAAAACGTTAGCTACTCAGTCCATTGTCATGAAACCTCTGGTTCTGTTCTTAGTTTTCCACTGATTTACTACCATGTTGCCTGAGTGTCTTCACTCTTCAATTTTTTCACCTGCAAAATTAGGATTTGCTAAAATAGTCTGTAGGAGGATGAGGCTTGGAAAATGTTTTCTCCCCAAGGAAAACATAAGCTTTTTGATGAATAATAGTCGAAATTAGAGCCAAATCTTCCTATTTAAAAACAGCATTTCCATTTGGAGTGTCACTGCTGTGCCATTTGGGAGTTGTTTGGCTGTCCTGTTGTCCTGGCTTCCCCTGCCGCCCATGCTGCATCATAATTGTGCATCTTACCGAATTACTGTTGTGAAGCCTTTAAGTGGTGTTGCAGGGCATGTGGCCTAGACAAAGAGACCCTCCAACAGAGAATAATGAATGCATAAGAAACCTTAAGTGCATGTTTTCTGCCATATGCTGACAGCTTCTCTTAAAGAGTTTTAAGTTCTGAATTGTTCAATTTGGAGTTGTGATGGAAAACCCAAAGATCTTAATAGAGCGTTGAGGAAAAGCCAGTATTTCCTGCAGAAAGCAGGTACTTATTACAAGAAAACTCTTGAGTTGAAAATGTACTTTTCCAGTCAAAACTAGTGACTGAAACTTCTCTTTTAGGTCTGTCTTATCAGTGACAAAGTATTTGATATTGCAGAAATTCTAGAGATGACCCTGTCTCATGGTAGACATCAGGAAACTTAGAACTCAGTTTTTAGTTCTCTGAACCCTTATTTACTCCTCCATAAAATAGTACAGATCACTATAACTCGCATTTTCTTCATAAATGATGGTGCAAATTGTCACCAACTGCAGGTGAACGTGTTCTCATATTTGATAGCTACTGTTGTTGCAGCTAAAAGAGTAGAAATCTGATGAGTGTCCTTTCATGCGGAACTGAGGAGGCAGTTTAGCTCATCTGTGATAATGCTGTTAACTCACCTTTTCAGTAGGTCATGTGAACTTCTTGTCTCATTTGATTATGACATTGACAATGTTAGCTGGGAGTGATGCAGATCTCATTCTGTGTCTAACTGGTTTGTAACAAAACGCAGCTTAATGAAATGTGTCCACAGAGAGAAAAGGAACTCTTCTTTGGAGCTGAACAAGGACAGAGGCACAGTTATATGCACCAAAAGGAGAAAGAACAGACTACATCATTTATCTTGGAAAGTACGAGTTGTCCATTGTGGAAAAATCAGTCAGATGTAGAAGGTGAAACTCCAAAGGCTCATTGTGCTAATTAGCATCCATGTTCTGCTGTAGGTAGGCAAGAAGAAGCTGGTGGAGTGGTAATTTTTAGGATACCGTTTGTTCAAGAGGAAGCACTGCATATCATGGATTCGTTAATCTGTGCTGAAATGGAGAAATCATAGAGCAGCCATGGTCTAATGTGGTCAGGATCCCTCCAGTGGCCCTGTTCTGTTGGTTGGCAGCCAGACAGTACAAGTGGCATCTAGGAGCTTGGTATCGTGTGTGAAAAGTGCAATAGAAAAAAGTAGTAGTAATAAATTTTTCTAGCCTAGAGATGGCTAGCATGGCAGCAAGAGGTCACAGTGCAATTGGGAAACTGCCACTGTTTGGTCCTTTGTGGTATTCACTTAGGTGAAGTTAACTTTCTGATCTTGATTTTCATCATGCTTGCACTGGTGCTCTAATACTGGCTGTGGCCTTTACTTGTGATCGAAACAATATGAAAGTAAGATGTGGTGCAAATGAAGCTTGATGACTCAGAGCTGGGGGAACAGGGAGTAAATGTAATTTAGGAATGAAGTGAGTAAAACTTGAAGAGGAGATGTGAAATAAACGTGGCTCCTGAACTTCATCTGCTTTGGTTATATTGGAAAGGCAGATGGCTCTTATCCTGATTCTACATAGGAATTTCAGCACTCGTACTGCTTGCAGCCAGAAGAGTATGTGATCAGTGGTGAATTGTTAGCTGCAGTAATGTGGATGGAAGCTGCTTCGGTCATCAATGTCTGTATAGCCTTGCAGCTATTCACCTGTGTTTCACTGTGAACAAATGAAAATCTGATAACTTCAAACTCTGAACAAAACATTTGCCCCCTTTGCTTCTTGCAGAAACTGGGGAAGGGATCACTTTTCTTCAAGGAAACCCTGTGGCTTGCCAAGATGCAGAAGCAAGGTATCCCAGAGGGAACTTTAAGCAGGCCACTTTAATGATGGGAAAGAAATTTCACTATGAAATTAATGATGCAGCCCAGAGCGCGGTAGGAAAATACCTTGCCCTCTAATTCCCCATCTTTGATTCCAGCTGTAGAGTGCTGTAGCACAGATCTGTATATTTGTCTGCTATGAAATGAAAATGGATTATATGAAGAGCTCTACAAAACGGTCTTCAGCACTTCAAAATTTCTCTAATGCAATTAAGATGGAAATATCAGAAAATGGAAGCCTAGTTAGCTGCCATAAGCTAGTGTTTCACAGCGTAAACCTTCCAATATTTACATTGTTGTGGGGACTTTCTGTTTCTGGAATGACCATAGTCATCACAGGGCAATGCTACAGAGCAGCGACCGGATGGCATTGGATGAGCATCTCAGTGGAATAAATGCATGGAGAATATAGTCTGTTCCAGCACATGGTCTTCAAGCTGTAAAAAAATAATTATATTTCTGTCACATCTTCCTTTAAATTATGAGGGAGGGCTTTGCTGGTTCTGCTGCTTCCTAACATCACAGGCTTGTGCTCTGAAAAGATTAACAATCAAGAAAATTGAGGATTCCACCTGCCCTCCCCACATGCACTCACACCTCAGGTTGATCTGAGCTTTCTTAATTGCAAGACCAAAACACCTTAATGCAAATATGCCTCTTGCTCCCATCCTAGGTAGGCAGTAGTTATTTATAAGTTCAGCATGCTGTGTCTGTCTGAGGCTGCCACACGCTGTTCAATGGCATCCTGATGTTTACTTGTGCCTACTTTCCTTTATAGATATTCTTATCCTGTGCTAGTACTGCTGTCTGCTTTTAAGATGCACAGCGAATGGTGATGTTGCTCTCTACATATCAAACACAATGCATCCCTTTAGATTTCATAGTTCACTGTGCCCCAGGTGCTGTTATTATCAGTCCTGACATCATTCATTTGATATGATGGGCCCTGTCTTTCCATTTATCTGTAATGGACAGGAGATTTTGAATCATTTTATCTTTCAAGCACAGCAACATCTTTTCTTTAAAAAGTGACTTTCCTCTCTCTCCATTTCTTGCTTTCCTCCTTGTCTAATATCTTGTGTATTATATTTATCTCCCCGTGTCTTTGTTTCATATTTCCTTTTCCCTTTTGTTTTTGTGGTGTTTTTTTTCTTTCCTCTTTCTTTCTTCCCCTCTCTTCCCCCCCTTTCTTCTCTCTTTTCCCCCTACATTTTTCTTTCTTTATAGGGCATTGATCCAGTCTTACTGCAGCCAAATGAAGGTTGGGTTGTTCTGTTGGTAGGTTCTGTTGATCCTATCAGCCTCGAGTTGGGACTAGGTAATGTCTCCCATCCCAAACTCATTTCAGCATTTAGTGAAGTTGGAAGCGTAAGTGGTTGGGATCTTTTGCTTTGCACTTAAGCCAAGCGGGGCTGACAGAAAGACAGCAAAGAAGATGTATCTTCAGTAAAACTTGATGTCAAACTTTGAGGTACAAGACAAGATTAAAAGCAGGTCCTCGCAATTGCAAACAGTGTTAAAATATCATTTGATTTTTAACTGAAAAAGTCAGTGCTTTAGCAACTTAACCTCTTTCTCATTAACTTTCTGTGATGTGTACCTTCAGAGCAAGAGCCTAATGCTTCTCTTAGAAGTGCATTTACTGCCTGTGGATTCAGAAGAGTAAACTCAACCTCATCTTTATGACTGTGCTATATCAACTTGAGATGTTAAGGATCTGGTTTTTGTAGAGTAGTTCTCCCATTTGCAGTTCTGGATGACTACCTGTGTTTATATGTCCTTAGAGGTGAGGCTTGTTGAGATACAGGAATGTTACTGATGATGTATAGTGATATTTGAAACCAACAGTCGTCAGGAAATTCACCTATGGTTGAATTCTCTATGGTCACAGCCAGTCATGGGAGAGTTGCCCATTTCCCATCAGATCTTTGCTCCAGCATATGGGCTTGAATACTTAACTATTCATTTTCTAGGTCTGTGTGGCACTAGCATATCTGAAGGACAGCCTGCCTAAGTTTCTTTCCTTAGACAATTGTGAGTGCTGAATGCCTTGCTGTGTATCACTGTGGCAGTGTTTTCTGCCTACGCACGTTTTTAGAACAGCTTAGTTATGCTTAGAGGATCCTATCTTCCACCAGTTCTGTAGCTTTTCCCGGGTCATTCTAGAGCTACCTACAGAAACATTATGGCCCTAGAGTGTGCTTGGAGGAGAAGGTCAAAAGTGTTTGTTTTTTTTTTCTGGTGAGGAGAAACATGATATTTCCACAAACCACTTTAAATTGTAGAACTGATCCTTTCTACCAGTGGCCCTAATGGATCGTTATCTCCTTAAAGATTGTGACTGAAACGTTTAATGGAGCCACTTCAGTTCTCATGTAGAGCAAAGGGGGAAATAGTCTCCTTTTGTTGTGTTCTGGTAGCCAGGCAGTACCCCAGAGTCAGCTAACAGCTGTCCCAAATGCTGACCCACATCGAAGAACTGTTCGGACTTGTGAGCAAGAGAAATACAATTTAATTACAGGCAATCCGTATAGTGACAAAGGTAGGGTTTTCTTTACTCTGTTGGAATTCCTCGTGGCAAACTTTTTCATCACTTGGTTTGAGCTGCTGATAGTCCCATCCAGGCTGTCAGGTAGTCTCACTAAAGCTGCAAAGGAGAGAAGACATAGAGCATTTAAAGCAAATATAATAGCTAGGAACTACGTTATGAGAAATACCTTTGATTTGAAAAGTGAATTTCATTAAATCCTGCCAAATGTAGAAAGCCAGTCTCAGCTTTCCAGTCCCTTTATTTGCTATCAGCACTTGGGATCAGCTTAATATTTTACCTTCACCCTTGGTTGCAGAGCATAACGGACAAAACCATTATCTGCGAATGTCATCGCTATTAGGAGAGGAAGAGAAGAAGGAGAAAGGAACAAGGGAACAGAGCTGGTGGGGATCTACAAAAATAAACAGCCTTTAACAGTATGATCGGAGGGAGAGAGCGAGATTGGGAAAATCAGTGTCTCATAATTTAATTAAAGTTCTGCATCTCCTTTAAAGCTGCAGCTACAAGCTACCAGGCAGAGAGCTAATATTTAAAGGTCATTTAAATGAACGAAGATGTTAATCTCTGGAGGGACAAAATTGTACTTTGCCTCCCAGTTCTTGCCTACTTGCTGAGATTTTACCTTCCTTCCCTGTTGCAATTAACAACTTTGCCTGTTAATGGCGTGGGGCAATTGAGCAATCATAGGGTTTCCTCTAGGAAGTCTTCATCTTTATCAGAACGGCAGAACTGGTAAATTGCATCACAAGCAAAGCAAAGGCTGTCCGAAGAGTGAGGGTACTGTGATCTATGGACACGTCAGCATTTTGTGTGGAAGCTGTGCTGTGTACCAATACTACATTCCAGACCACAGGCCACAGCAGAACCAGATGCTGCAGTGAGAAACACTGCAATGCAACACAGCTGATAGGAGTTTTTCTTGCATGCTTTTCTAAGAGAACATGGTATTTCTTTGTATGTAACTTTTTTTTTGTTGTTTCAAAGAGGCTTTTAGTTTAGTGACTTTAAATTGGAGTTATGTCTGCTGGAAGGAAATTGTGTATGCACACAAACTCTTGGCAGAGAAACACTTGTAAATATTAGCTGGGCATCTGTTGTCCTGCAGGTCAGGAGAGGTAAGCCCACAGATAACTTTGCTCAAAGAACTGTTAAGAAACAGAACAGAAGTGGTCATGTTTTCACATAGCATTTTTGGCAGAAGTGACTTCTCATGCTTTAGCTGTCAGTAATATTTTCCAATTTTCAGAATGAACAATGTAGCAATGGTGGGTCATGAAGAAAGAGGGGAATTCAGGTAACACTGGAACTAGAGTAAGGTCAGAATGAGTCTTGTGATGTTGCCAGAAACCCCAAGATGGCATCAGAGACCTTGTTTTTTCTACATTAAGAACATACGACGTTTTTAGTGAATTTTATCGTTTCTTTCTTAACCAGTTGTCCATTGCACCTAGTATTTTTTTCAAGTATTCCAGACCTAAGACCTTTTTTCTGCAAGCATCATTTGCAAGGCATTGATAATGCCAAAGCTGCTGGACACAATGCACCCCAGGTGCAATGCAAGATTCTGCCTAAAGACCACCAGACTGTGTCCCTGGGAATACATCTGTACTTATTCTGTTACTAGGAGGCTAGAGCAGCAAAGCTGGATGCGATTCTGTAGCTAGAAATTTGCCCAGTACTTAAAATGATTAGGCTCTGTACTGCACACAGTCACTAATGAGGGAAATTAGTCAGATTTTGCAAAATTGAACTATGATGTACTGCTCCGTACGATCAAATATCCTGCAGAATTTTTCACTGATCACTGAGTCAGGAGCAGAATATTTTCAAGCCAACTAATGAAAACACTTTCTCAGTGCAAATCTAGGATCCTTATTTAGCTTTTTATTCAGTCTTTGCAGTGAATCTAGGTAATTGTTCTACATAATGATGTAGCGTGCATCAAGATCTTCTTGATGTGCTTCAGATAGCTACATTTCTCATGAGCGGAGGAGCTTAAATGAGATATCCAGCTCATCTCATTTAAGTGCATACATATTTCAGACTGGTCGAAGAGATTCAAGCACCTGTCTTCAATTAGAATGAGTAGGAGTTGGATGTACTTATTTGCTGTGCAGGTTTTGAGAAGCTTTGCTGCATGTAAGCTGGGTGAGTTTTGTAGATAGCACAGAATTTAGAGCATTTCTGAAGATATTTTGTTTTTAAGTAGTCCTGATTGTGTACGTACTTAAGTAAAGACAAATCTGCATTTATTTTCGGGGCTGTAACTGTGTGAATTCTGGAAGGAAAGGAAATGATAACATTTGCATGCTGTAAGAACCTCTGAAACGTACTGACTGTTGATTCATTCCAGCCCAGTGTTAGAAACCTTTGATCTGTATTTTAATTGAAATTCCCCATCCTTGTGGCAGGTCTCGCCAGAATCAGAAATTCTTTGGAGTCAACTTTTGTTTCAGGGGTTTGTGATGTGTTGTTTTGTGATTTCAGCCACCGTTGTTCCTTGAGTGGAGACGATCTGAACAGACAGTGGCTGACACCTAGTTCTCAGCTTCATCCAACTATTTACCACACCAAAGGTCTTCTGTATTATTTGCGCAGCATCGGCCGGGCCCCTCTGGTGAGTAACTCCCAGTACCTACTGTGGATTATTGCGTGTAGATTATTTATTGCAGTTGTGTGAACAGCCTTGTTTTATGGCTAGAGAGATTTGGGAAGTATCCTATGCTGCTCTACTTTCATCGTTCAGGAGTGTTTCTCAAAAGCTTGGATTATCTACTGAATCTTCTAACCAACTCCAACCTTCAGAGTCTTTGCACACCTGCAATGTTAATATGAATTCTTCAAAGCTCCTTAGTATCCTCAAAGTACTTCAGCTAAGCTAGATATTGTTAGTAGTTATTGCTATCTTTCTGGCAGCGACAGGAGAAATTCTGTAAAGACACAGTCTGAATTGATGCTGCGAAAGCCCAGGCTGGAGCAATCTGTGCAATCACAAAAACACAGGAGTTAGTCTTCAAAATGGTTGAACTTCCCTGCTGCTTTAGTGAGAAGAAAATGACTTTTGAGGGGGGACTACATGAAGTTCATGAGAGATGATGCTACAGGGATATGTCTGGGATCTGTCCCTGACTGCTTGGTCTTGATGCCCAGCAAGATGGATAGTTCTGAGACCTCAGGATAAAAAATGCAGGAAGTTTCAAATGTCAGTGAACTGAGTGGCAGCGGATGGACAGACTGGCTTGGCTTCATGTAGCCCCAGTCAGGCGGGAAATGTCCAATGATGCACAGTTCCCTCTGGTTTTGATGAGAAAATCCTCAGACAAGGTGAAAATGTCTTTAAGTGATTTTTTTGTGCGAGTGTGCTATTTTTGGCCTACACAACAGCCCTGATGTTCAGCTCTGCACTCCAAGGAATCTGCTGGAAGTTCAGCTTGCAGCTGTGAGTTTGCTCACCTACATTTGAGTTTGGGTTTTGAGCTACATCTGGTCAGTTTTGTTTTACCATGCTAACCTTATTGGATCTTTTTAATTTACATTTATTAGAACTGTCCTTGTCATATCCAAATTCATAACGCTGAACGTGCACCCAGTGCAAGTTTTCATCTTGCAGAGTGAAGTAAGACTATTGATCCCATGATCTCACTCACTCACAGGCAGTATGTCAGACGTGGTAAAGTGATTTTTCTTTGCCTTTGAAGAGTACAATGATTTTGGTTTATACGTGCTCACAAATGCCTTTTTCCCCACTCCAGAAGAGAGCTGGATTTCTTCTGCCCTGCAGCTACTGCCAAGATCTGATGAAGCCAAGTTCACCAATAGCCAAATGATTTCTGTGGAGTGAATTAGTTTCATTTATCCAGGGGATGCACAAGCAGTTACTTCAAAGCAAAGAAAAGCTGCTTAAAAGAGAGAAGGAAAGAACTTTAAAGTTTACAACCTTTCAAACCAAACCCATTTTAATTGGTAACTTCAGCCATAGAAAACAGCCTTCTAAGTGTTTTTTTGGTTTTTTTTTCTGCTTCTCTTGCTGGTTCTGGAAACCCTTGTAAAAGAAGGGGCTGGATGCACTATAGCACTGCAACTCTCCACTGTAGGGGATTTCTTATCAACTGAGAGTAGTGGGAGTATGAGACAGCCTGGGTGCAGACAGGACTGACAGAAAAAGGAATGTTGCTTTCCCCTTGAGCATTTGTGGTGAGATGCTACAGTTTGTGAGTTACAGTTGACAATGAACTAGCAGCATGCAACAGGAAAAGCGTAGCTCTTACTGAGGGAGCAAGCTGCAATGAAGAGCAAGTTACTTCTGCAGGGGGCAGAAAGAAGCTCCTAGGGACCAGGAGACACAAAGCAGCATTTGTTTTCAAAGGTATTCTATCCAGCTTGGAAATAGATCTGACTGCAAGGATGTAGCTTTTTGTGAGCAAAAAAATCCTGGATGTGTCTACCTCAGGACTCTGAGATTGAGTCCTCTCACAATATTACCAGGGAAAAATGGAGATTTTTGAAGAAAAAACAAAGAGATTTCAAAAGGTTCTGTTTGCCAACAGGTTTTTGCTTCCATTTTCTATTTTGCTTTTCCTTTGTTTTAAAAGCTTCCTGATTCTGTGAGTCATGAGGGGGATTGTTTTTGAGTATGAAAGCAGTCCTTACCTTTCAGATGCTCAATGCTGGCACATAACTTTCTATAGATAAAAATGTGCATGCGTATCTTGAGTTGGTGAGCACAATACTTGGAATTTGACTGTGTGTTAGTGTCCCAGCCATACAGGAAGGATTGACTAGAGAAAAAAGGATAGGTAGGTCCCAAGTTTGCCTGGTGATTGCTCAGAGGTAACCCAAGAAAAGTTCTACATTGGGTGTTGCAACTACAAAATACAGTTTTGTCTTGGCTAAGTGGTGAGGCTTCAGCTACTCCGTAGCATAAAAATGAGACAGAAGAATGCACTATAAAAACAAAACAAAACAGCAATTTGTTATAAACATTGAGAATAACTGCAGTATTCAGTAAAGTTAATTAAAATGTAGGTCTATGCAGTGTGCAAACAGAATGGAAATATTTCCAGCAGCACTGACTTCTGTGCCATTGAGGTGGGTGGCAATCAGCAATACATCCCATGGCATGAAACAGTGGTGTTATGGAGCCTGGCTTTTATAATCCTTTACTAATGTGGAAGGCTTGTTCCAGACTTGTCATTTAGGGACTCACTGGCAGGTTTCTTGAGATGCAGAATTATAGACCTCCTACTTATCAGGCAGCGCAGCTATCTGAGCAGCTGATCATCCCTGTGTGGTTCCCGATAAGTAATCTTTTAGGTAATAATATATGCCTCTTGCAAGTTAGTAATTCTGTAAATTGGCAGGTAATTGATACCCGGTTGAGCTGGGATCTCTGCCTTGAAATAGAACCACGGCTATAAAATCTTCTTTGATATTCATAGGAGTAAATTCTAGGTGGTACCTGTGGTTAAACTACTCTATGACTACGTATCGCTGAAAGCAGGGATGGAACACTAAGTGGAAAAATGCCTGTCATTAAAAGAAGTAATAAATGCAGCTGTTGGGAAGGGGCCATTACGAGTAATTCATTGTGCATACAAACGGTGTGGCATTGAGCTGCCTCAGGTTGGGGTCGGGTGGGGAATTGGGTTGGGTGATCTGTTTCTTCCCTCCTGTCTGTGTTTATGTAGTACATATTCTTTTCCCTCATCTTTTTTTTTTTTTTTTTTTTTTTGATCCATAGTTCTTCTCCACCTTATGACACCTGTGCTTTTCTCTCCAACATGTGTTTCACAAAACTATTTAAATGAGATCTTGTAGTTCCTTTCTAATCAGCACTGAATACCGTTTTAAAATGAAACAATTCCTTTATTTTGGAATTTCTTGTCTTTTCATTGACAGATTTCTGAGTTTTCCTGATAAAGACATGGAGAATATATGTAACAGCAGTGTGTCTATTGACTTCATATCTCAGAGGGCAAGGAGATCAATTATTATTTAACACTTGGGTCAATATTTACCTCTTGGGTCATTAAGTTGTGATTTTCATTTTTGTCGGAGTTGATATCTGCCTATGAAGGCAATCAAAATTTCCATTAAAACTTGGAACATATCTTGTACCTAGTTTACATGATAGCTGACATGAGAGATGGGTTAAATAGATATGTTAGATAGTATGAAATGAGATTATTTGTCATGAAGATTAATAATGCTCCGTGCTTAATGTCCAGGAATTCATGTAAAGATCTGAACACATACGATTTGTTTTTACACAATTGCACAATAACATTTTCCTGAAAATTATGTAGTGCCATTTTTGAATTTAAAGAAGCCAAGGCGATGATTAATTACTGGGGAAAGGTGCAGTTTTTAAATCTCCTGAGGATAATGCTAGAGTTGAGAAGTCAAAGGAGCCTGACAAATTGCTGTGTTGAATCATAAGTTACCATGCACTCTCAGGTTCCTGAGCTGGCATGGAATCTTGCACAGGTGTCACGTTTATTTCTGCTGCAGACAGAAATGCACTGGTGTTGACACTGGATTCATGAGATCGTGTCAGATCCAATAGGTAAAGCAAGAAACAGCTGACTAACAAAGTTTGACACTGATTATAGACGTGGCTCAGAGTTCTGAGTTTGTCAGAAGAGAACTGAAAAATATGTTAATCCTCACTATAGTCTAATAGTGTCTGTGGTTAAGAGCCAGGAAACTTACTTCAGTGTTCAAGATGTTACCTTTGTTTCCTCCCTAGGTATTCTGTGACTACCATGGCCACTCCCAGAAAAAGAATGTGTTCCTCTACGGTTGCAGCATCAAGGAGACCTTGTGGCAGGCAGGCTGCGTGGTGGACACAGCAGTTATCACAGAAGATGTTGGCTACAGGGTAGGTCCACTTTGTTCCTTTCTGCAGCTGCTGGCATGAATGCACATCTACGTCGCTCTCTGAGATAAGGTCAGATCACAAGTTCTGTGGGTAGATGCAAACTTCTCTTACTCCAGAGGAGTAGAGGTCCAGACAAATTAAAATAATTCCAAGTATTGTTGTGCACCAGATATCAGAAAGAATATTGTCAATATATGGATCTCTATTTCATTTTATTAAAATGCTGTTTTATTGTCTTCAGCTGCTGACTAATAGAAATGTGGTATTTTGGTGTTTAAAAAGTTCCAGATGTGCATGTGCTTCTCCCACCCTCGACACATGAGAAGTCCCTGTGGAAACACTTGCTTCACAAGGAAAGCAGGAAGGGTGCTTACAATCAGGACATTGCTTATTGTGCTGGAATTCAGAGAGCTTGAAAAGGCTGAGGATAGCTCAGTGTTACACAAACAGAATTCAAATGCTGCTTTCAGCATCTGGAGCCTGTCTTGAATCTGCAATGAAGGAACCAAGAGCAAGCCTCCGAGGCTGTCCAGGAATCTGCAGTGGCCTGTGTGAAAGATTTTGTGATTAGAATTCTCTCTCTTGCACAATATGGAAGGCTTCTCTCCTTCCTCCCATGAGTAATTGGGGATGATCCTGGCCTCCACAATGGGATTTTTTTCCCAAAAAACGAGCAAAATTCCTTGAGAAAGTGGTGATTTTAGAACCACCTTTGTTTCATAGTCCACTGACTCAACCGTAGCCCTTGACGACTCATGGGAGAAAGAGCCACTGTTACCTTCTAATATTTGGCCTCAGATGACTTGCATAGCATTGGCATTGCAAAACCCAACTTCAGGATTTCTCCTTTTAATCATCGTTCCAGGTCCCTTTGACAGCAATCTCTGAAGGGACATCAGTAATATAACCTAATTCCGTTCTGTCCAAATGGGAATGGAGGTTTGTGGACAGGGTGCTGTATGAGGGGCAGCACCCCTGCGTTGTGTATGCTAAATCTAGCTGTATGACAGACAGGGATAGCAGTCACACTACTGCGTTATAAAAGAATCCTTTGAAGAGATGTGTTCTCACCCTCCCAAAAATACAATTGAAAGATAATTAATGAGAAAAGTCGAGAAGAAAGAACTATTAGTGCGAAATCTAGTGAAAGCTGGTAAAATGAAAAGAATATTAAATTCAGATTTGCTAATGCTTCTAAATGAGTCCTGACTACAGAGACATTGCTGTTACCTGGCAGCGTTTTTATTTAATCAAATGTAGAAGATTGATTATGCATATGATTTCAATTGTTTTCAAAAACTAAACTGGATTAGGGATCTGATTATGGTGCTTCATAATATATATTTACAAAAATCTGTGTGCTGTTTCAGATAAGGGGAGAATGAAAGCGATCTGGACCTTCACACGAAGTTTAACTGGATCTAACGAATGTGCTCAGGATTATAATTGTTTGGGTGAAATGACTGTTCCATATTTGGTTAATTTCTGTTTAACCCAACTCCAGGAAAACCTGGAAGTGCTGCATGGGATCATAATATTTTGCTGTGAATTGTACTTCAAAGATGATTTAGAAACAGTGAATGTTTAGTCTAGAGCAAGTAATCAATTTTAAAGATTTCTCTGCTCAGTATTCCCACAGGAAAAGGAATGCTGTAGCTCTTAATAGGACACTGGAGATCTTGACTTAAGAGTTAGGCTCATGCTGGTCTCAGTTTGAAATGTAATCTCCCACTTTGTTCCAGCTTTCTATTCCTCATTCTTTTTCATCTGATGAATGGATCTTATAGATCTGTAGATGTGTAACTTAAAGAACTGGTAGGATCCATTCACAGCTGTAGATAAAATATACTGATAATAACATTTACTTTTTTTTTATAGAGATATATATGGTTAAGATGTTTGCAGTGGGTATTGCAGAATACTTTAGGCCAAACATTTAGCATTCGTGTCAGCCATGCTGTAAGTGAAGACCTACTATTAAACATTACTCTTTCCATTTTGATGAAACCAAGTGTTCCTGTACAGAGCTATGACGTGAAGCTCAACAGAGTGGAACTAGAATTGCTCAGAATCAATCAGTTTCACTGATTGTTATTGGAAAGTGAAATTAGCTGGTTGGCTTTCACTGCCCAAACTGAATGGAATTCAAGGGTAAATGCCATTAGCAATGAGCGAAAACTCCTTCTGTATGATTCCATTCCATTCAGAAGTTTAAGAAAGCTGACATCAAAGAAATAATGAACGCTCTTATTTTACTTGCTCTTCTCTAGATGCACCAGACTGTCTTTGGACATGTATACTGAGGTGCTAGCACTAACATTCATGTGCATGTATGTGTGTAGAAGCCCAATTTCTGCACAGAGCACACCCCGTGTTAATGTATCTGGGATACATTTTTACAGATATCGTGAATAAGTGTTGCATCCACATTGATAGAAATATTTGATAGTGCAGTGTATTAGGAGTATTTATAGACTGTTTCTGTTTTCCAGAATAAGAAAATCACTTAGAACTAAGATACAGTTTTACTGATTTTCGTATTTACTCTTTATTGTCATTTTCCATACAAAGTGTATCCAATGTACCATTTGATCCCAGATGAGAATATTTTGGTTTATTTCACAATGCAAGATATTTAAATGTTAAGCTCTACTTTCCTATAATTATCTGTGACCTTCAGTGGGATTACACGTTCCCTTTCTTGGCTGTGTGCTGTGTTCAAACAAAATTCTTCCTATAGCTGAATCCCTTGTCAAATTGTGAATGCATAATGGGAGGAGCTGGAAAGTAGAGAATGGAAACATCGTGTACTGAGCCATGACTGCAGCCCTCTAGGCAGAACAGGAAAATGTAGTTAATGTTGAAGCAGCTTGAAAATAAAACTTTGTAAAGTGACCTCATCAGTCCAAAACTATTGGATGTGCAAATATTTCATTTTGGATGGGATATACCAAATGTACTTCTAACATTTTTGTCTGTGACTGGGAAAGAAGAAAATAAAATGACAAACAAAAAACACAACAAAGCATTAGAATATGAAGACTTCACTTGGGATGAACATAATGATTCCAGTTTGGCACTAGTTGGAACTATCACAGTAACAGTTTCTACAGATAGATTTGGTGATACACCCTTTAATAAACATAGGTCTCTTCATAGATGTATGAGTGATATAAATGCATGTACATCTGTTCAGTTCATTTTCTCGTTGCTGATACTTTCTCATAGACCCTTCCTAAAATCCTGGACAAAGTGGCCCCTGCGTTCGTCATGAACAGCTGCAGCTTCCTTGTAGAAAAGTCCCGCGAGTCGACGGCCCGGGTGGTGGTGTGGCAGGAAATGGGTGTGCTGAGGAGCTACACCATGGAGAGCACGTACTGCGGCTGCAGCCACGGTCTCTACAAAGTGAGTACATCTTCCGAAGAGCTACATGTCACCCTCCTTCTAACATGTCTCTCATGAACTTGGAAGAATAGAGAAAGTGCTGTTTTCTTGCTGTTCGGTGTTGCCAGCTATCTTCAGACCTTCTAGAACACAAGTTTAGCCATGCTTCTAAGTTTCTTTTAAGTTAAACCTTTCCACGATCCCTCGATCTTTTAATCTTCCATGCCAGGGGAGTAGATTCCTTGCTATGAGGTTTCATTTGACAGCAAAATAAGAAATTCCAGTCTAATACCAAAAGAATTGAGCTGAAGGAAGGAGTGATTCTGAGTTGACACATGGCGCTTATTTCTAATGGGAGTCATAGTAGGTCTAAGGTAATTAACATGAATAGTAGAAATTGTATACTCTCTGTTGCAGTCTATTGGAGCATTTGCTTGGCTAAACTTAAGAGCCTGTGCTGAGAATGTTGCACTCGGTGTTTCCCGTTACTGACAGCCAAAGGTAGCTAACCTATAAGCTCAGGCTGTGGCTTTGGCTGTGAACGAAGTAGACCTAAATTTCATATCAAGTGAGGTTCTGTATTTTGTGGGAAGGACTGTACTTGTACTGAGTGCATCAGAGACAGGAACCTGTTGGCACTTCTCAAGTACACAGTTTGAACTCTGGTAGTTGTATTTAGCTGTTCATAATTCTCAGTTTACTCAAATGTTGAATTCTTTCCATTCCTTTCCCAAACTTGTTGCTTTCATGGAAGGGATTCCATGCTGCTCCACCTTATTTCTCCCACTAGGGAGCAATCCTCATCTACACAGCATTAATATGTGGTTAAGGATCCAAAAAAACCTTAAGGAAAGAGCCATTATTACAAATAACAATTAATAAGACATTCAAATTTTTATTCTTTGCAATCTCTATACTAATCCTTTTACATTCCATAGAATGTAGCCAGCAAGTACTCAACAGCTGTTTTAACAGTGCTCTACTACACACATCATTTTCAAGACTGGAAAGTCAGAAGAAAAATCTGAAGACAGTTTAAAGAAAGAGAATATAACTGCCCTGAGCATTACAACTAAGCTCCCTACTCTGAGAAGCGGTAATGGGTTTTTAATAGGTACCACGGGTCGAGGCAGGGTTTTGAAACTTTAGACAGTGGGGAAAAATTCTACCTTGGAACTCCCAGTGATCTCCACAGAAGATAATTTCACTCATTTCCTAGATAATCAGAGTAACATCTAAAAGCAGTTGGACATCAGGTTATATCAAAGTTTAACAACTAGTTCTCTGTTTCTTCTTGTTGCATCTTCAACCCAAATTTGCTCAAGTTGTGCCATGATATTTAGAATGTCTTATGTAACAGAGTTCCCGAGTCCATGAGCACATAGTAAATTGGTGGTCAGACTTCTAATAGCGTTGACAGCAGTCCTGGATCCTGATCTCTGACTTTCTTCCTACTTCAGAATGGTGAAAGTAGTGGTGAGTGTGTCTGCTTTGATGGCTGTAAACTGAAAAACAAACTTCTTTTGCTTGAAGCTGCACAGACATATCTGACAGGGAGTTTGCAAAGGATTTAGGAAAAACAAGAAAGCTTTATAGAGGCTTTATAGAGGCTTAAATATTAAATGCATAGGGCTGTCAGGTGAGCACCCTCTCACCACAGAGCAATGTTAGGGGAGGGCTGAGTTAAACCAAGAGGTGGCCTGTCTGATAGAGAATCTGGAAAAGAAGTTCCAGAAGTTTTTTGAAGGCACAGTGTGCAGCATATTTTTGATAGAAATGTGACTTTCATTTCTAAAGCCCTTTAGTGAGCGAAAAATATAAGGCATGAATTTGTTACTAGTGATATGTAAATGAGAAACAGTTGTGACCCCAGCCTCGATTAGAAGTCATTTGATTTCAAATAGGTATGGGGGGAGGGCAGAAATGAGAGCAAAAGAAAAGATGACTTGTCTCTGTTGAATCTCCCTGTCTGTGTGATCAATGGAAATGCAATAAGCCAACTACCCTTAAGGAAGAGAAACATAAAACTAAAGAAACTATTGATCTTATCTAAGGTTTTATTCAACCTAAGGAAGAAGAAAAGAAGGGGAAAAAATCCAGACTCTCTTTCATTTTGTCTGGATTGTCCAATTGAGTCTTAGAAGAGCAGTGTCTCCATCTGAAAGTTGTTTAAAACAAAGCGGCCCATTTCAACAGGGAATTCTCCTTCCTACTTCTACCAGTTTACAATCTCACAATCAAAACAAAAAGTAACCAGAAACTGCCTATCATTTGTCTCCCAGTGTGAAGGCAGTCTGTATTACTCCCTCACTGGGGAGTAGTATTACCCTCCAGATTTTTATTGCTGTCCTTTTGCAGGATGTTGAGCCACGTTGTCTCATTTGGTTTGTAGAATGCTCAATACAAGGCTGTACCATAAGAAGTTCTACTCAGTACAATCAGGAACAATCATGGGCCCAAAAGAATGAAGTCTTCACTGATGCATATTGATATTCTCCCACATTCATTTTGTATGATTCGTTTTTACACTTGCATATCTCTTTGCTGTTATCATATCCTATTGTGCTACACTTTCTCTGTTCTTCTTGATTCCTTATTACCTGGCCTACTAGTTAAGACTGCTGTAGTAACACTTCTCTGGGCTGTTCAGTTCACTAACTGTATCCATCATCCTACAAGATGATATTTTTTGTGCTGCATGCACATTTGCTTTCTAAAACAGATAGATTAGCAACAAATCTCAAAAACTCAGCTTCATACTCTCTCAGTACATGCTATGTTGGAAAAGCATTTTCCTTGACATGTTGTGCCTGGTGGAGGAGATGAAGTACTAATGTAAATAGATTTTAGCTTCTTGCTTCAAAGGGATATGCACAGCAAGGAGTAACAAATGAGTTTTTAAATTATTCCAGATATCTTGACAGCACCCTTTGAAGGAGATTTTACTAGTGACATGGATCCCTTTTTGAAGAAAGTCTTTGGGAGAGCTAAGAAAAAATTAATTCTGTCCAGTCTAATGCTTTTGAGTTAGAGGAATTGAATACCCCAACTTTTATCACCAGACTTGATGAGAAGGAAAAGCCATGCTTTTGCAGAAATGTTGAAAGTAGGGAGGTGGCCATACGCTCATGAGAAAGTGTTGTTCAAAACACCTTTGTTGAAAGGAGAGCTTCAGGAGTGTTCTTCCACAGAACCCATGTCCATGGTGTAAAAGTTTTTTCCTCTTTTGAGTCCAACTACTCAGCTGACTGGAGTGGTGAAGGTGGCCAGAGGTATGTGAATGCTGAACAAAGTTTGAGAGATAAACTTTTGTTTTGGTTGTTTGATTCGGTTTTGCTTGCATCCTCTCCAGTCATTTACAACAGGAGAAAGTAGAGGTAAAAATGTGTCTGATAATCAGCAGCAATTGGCAGCTAGATCTTGGCCAGAATAACTGGCAAAAGTTATGACCTGTTAGAGAAGTCATGAGCCATTAGAAGCCCCCATCTCTACAAAACTCACCACAAATAAATTGAGAGTAACTGTCCCTGAAGGTTGTGTGCCATCTTTTTGTGAGTGAGGATGTGTCATTAGTAATGTAGCTTGTGTTCCATAAATCGTGTTTTCACTTGTCCTCCAGAAGCAGCAAGATGTCATCTTGCTGAAGTCTGACTTCGTGCTGTTTAATAGGTTCATGAAGTACATCTTTGTTTTACGCTGTACTGGCATAAAACCAAGATAACTTTCTTGGTAGATCAGAGCCAATAGTTTGTAATTCAGAGATGGAAGTACTTAAATACTGAGGGATAAAAGGGCAGAGCTGCTGATCAACCGGTAGCAGAGCTGAATATAAAGCCCTGCATCCCTGCCCCTTGCACAGTTACTGCAGTGATGAGAGTCTGATAAAGTGGAAGAGCTGCCATTATCTATCCCCTGTAACCTGGCTAGCATTTACAGAATTATTTTATACAAGTAATGAACCAGTGAATTACCATGGAAGTGTGGCAGAAATAAAGCAGTATGCCAAGATGAAAGCCTTTCCTCTTGCTGCTTCTTCAGAGGTGGACTGCTCCGGTTTGACCCATTTCTGCCCAAAGTAACCAAATTGTTACTGATGTATCATTTGTCCGTGAAATTACAGCACTATTTCTTTATGGTTATCTGAAGGCAATGAAAGATTTTCTTTATCTTCCTTATTATTGCATATTGCATACTATACTTCTGAGGAATTTTCACGTATGCCTTATTCATAAGGAGTTTATTGCAGTCAATAGTCAGAAATGGAGTTGTTTTGAAGGAGTTTGCAGTCGCACAACGTTGCTTCTGTATGCCAGTAAGATGTATATCATTCCTATAATTGGACATCAAGTGCACAAACTTGCATATAATTTTAATTTGGACTGTTGCCAGCATTCAGGCACCAACAGAAATGGTTGCAGCAATATTCCTGCCGCAGAGCATATTTGATAAGTACTTGCAGAAGGGAAATGAAAAGAGATGGGGCTTAATTCTGTGCTTTCTGATGCACATTCCTGTAAATTGCTTACATCATCTTTGAAGTCTGAGACTTTTCCCATTTCTGGTTTCCACTGTCTCCCATATTTTACACTTTACCTAAGTACGGGTAAGTTTCACAAGCATACAGAAGTTTCTTTCCACAAAATCATTTCTAAAATGCGTGTTTAGCTAACCCTCTGAGGCCTGGGAGTGTTGTTCAAAAGCAGATGCCGAGAAATGCAGAGGAATGTTTTTTTAATTCATAGTTCTGATCCAAAGTGGTTCAAATTGGAAGCAGCTGTAATAGTAAGAAAAGTATGTGAGAAAAAAAAATAGCCATTTCATAGTAATCTAAGGATTGAAGGATCAAATTAAGGTTTCTGCTTATTGTGTTTTCTTTAGTTGTTACCCGTTGCAAAAGTTTGCATCCCCTTTTCTGTATTTTCCTACTCCTTTTGTGTCTACCAATCCTTTGCAGTAAATAGGGATTCCATCTGCAAGGTATTCTAATTTTACTTTTTAGTCTTGAGGACCTCACTTAATAAAAGGATATAAAGGTTAATGGCATTTAGGAAATGGGGAAAAGGCACATGGGAAAGAGGGCTTTTGGGCAAACAGAGATGGTGAGCATTCATCTTCGTCGGATTGCCAGAGCAACATAATGATTAGTCTGCAAGCACCGTGTCTTGTGGCTTGCAGCCACAAACCTGTGTTTTCTGGTCCTGTTAGGCTGGATTGAGTCAGATGAGCTAGTCTTGGATGAGAACTCTCCGCAGACTTGGCAGAAAAAATGAGTGCTATATCCTAACCCAGATTTTGTTGATATAAACATGTTACAAAAGGAGAAATATATATGGTCTCGAACTACAGAGAAATGAAAAATCAGCTAACTTCTCTGCCTTTTGGAACCAATCTCAAAACTGATCAAATAGAATCTCTACTTCTCCAGCTCCTAAATAGACAGCCTAGCACAATCTGAGCCCTTTGGAAGTAATAGTATCTTAAATTAGTTCCTTTGTCTCTGCTGTTGATAGATTATTGAGGGCTGTCTGTCAGTGTAACTGGAGAACAGGTCCCATCCCGTATTGTGGTTTGTAATTGCTTTGGTTTTCTTTTTATTTTTTTCAGTACAACAGAAAGTAACCATGGGATGAGATCATTATAGATCTGACTGTGCCCAGTTGGGAGCATCTAGTTCTGTAGAGGTATACTGGGCATAGATGGATTTAGGATAACAGAGTCATCACATGCCCCATTCTTGCTCTCAACTCTTTTCCACTATCACACAATTGGAACAGTTGTGTTAGCTCTGATGTTTACCACTTCTGTTTGGGACTTGGTCTTAAAGTGCTTGTTCCAACAAATCCCTACAATCCTTTCTTTTTGCTTGCAAATCATGTGAGCATCTCCTAGTTGACAGCTGGTTTATTTGTTAAACTAAGGGGTGCATCAGGTTATGTGGGGCTGAGGAATGGAAAACAGATGTTACCTTGATTTTGTACCTTCTTGAATGCTGATATTCCTTCATTATGTTTTTCTCCTTTCAATGTATTGTAAACAACTGATATCTCTGCTTTTTTTTTTTATTTTTATTTATGAGATCTTTCTACCTCATCTACTTTTGACCTTTCCTAGCTGCTTGGTTGCAGCTCAGTCTTTCCATATCCTCGGTAAGAGAGGTTGTAGGTACAGATTTAAAAGGGTTTAAAACTGCTTCCCTACAAGGGAAATGAAGAACAAGGCTATGTGGAATCATAAATGCAAGTATGCTGTCATATCATACTCATTTTCTAGAAGTTGAGAACAGGATTAGGTGGAAGATTCCTAGGTGCTGACATTGTGAACCTGGACGATTTAGATACTAGAGGCAAAAAACCCATTTGCAATTGTGTTTGTGGCTACATATAAAAGATACTGCACTTTGTGAGGGAACAAGGTGTAAACTCATGGCTTCTCCCCATATTTTAAGCCAGCTGACAAGATACTGTTACTGTGGCACCATTTGAAAATGGAAAAAATAAGCAATGTACTTACATGAAGACATCAAAACAACAAATGTGATCACCTTGTTCCAGTTACACCTTGTTTCACCTGAAGGCCACTAGACAGTTTTGAATGGTGCAGCCTTGAAGATCAGTGGGATTTAAGTCTGCTAATGAGAAGAACTCTTGGGAAGGATGTGGGATAGAAAAGCAAATCTCCTAATGAAAACTATCTGTAGTATTCTGGCAGTGTCTGTTTAAAAGTCTAAATATCATTGCACATCATCCTTTCAAGTTTTCTGTGGAATTACAGCAGCTAGGTTTTTGATTTTTGATGTCTCTCTTGCTGGTTAATCTGGTCCCATGTGGATTTATTGTACAAATCTATTTGGCAGCTGAAAATTGCCCTTTGATGAAGCTCATCGTCTAATCATGAACTCCTCAGGCATGGAAAATAAGAATGGGGAGGTGGCAAAAGCACAGGCGAAAGGAGCCATGTTTGTCTTTTGCTCTGCATGGATTTTAGAAGCATCTAAATTTCAAAGTCTTTTACACACAGGATTTTCTGCAAAGATTGATTTTGCATCTCTTAGTATCATAACATTTGCCATGCTGGATCAGACCATTGGTCCACATAATCAGGTATCCTGCCTCATACAGTGTTTGCTTCCTCATGGCCCAGAAGAGAACAAAACCAGGCTGTAATGCAACTGATTCAATTACACTAAGTTGTGGAAAAGAAGAAATAATCCTACCAGCCTTCCTGACCTGCCTCCCCTCTGCTTTGTGTGCTGCAGCATGAGGTCTGATTGTTTCAATCAGGCTATGGTAATGGTAATGAGCAACTTTCTTTGTAAATAGTCGTGGCACTTTTCTATCCTCTTTCATAATATTTTCCCACACAGGATTTCCTGCAGCAGAGTATTCCACTAGTTGATACATGTATTCTATCCAATATTAAGTGTAAACTATGTATTGAAATCTGATCTCTCTTCTTTCTCCATTCTGTCCCTCTGCTCATTTCTGCATTGCGCTTCTCACAGCTGCAGTAGTTCCCTGTCTGTTTAACCTGTTGGTTCACTGCCACATCCACTGCTGTCTTTATTCTTCTGTGATCCAATCGTAGGTCCCTTGGTCTTGTCAAAAAGAAACCAAACTAAATCCACTCATTCTCTCCAACTTTGAAATCTGTAGGTGCATCCTGCTTTATTTTTTCATCCAGTTCTTGTTTCTTTGGTCTCTTCCTTTTTTATATTCCCAATCCAGATTTATTTTTTCTTATGTGCTAAGCTCCTGTACTAATAAGTGTTATCTTTCTTCATTTTTTTTTCCTTCTACCACAATACTTAAATTTCAGTTTATGGTCCCAGAAGGGATCATCAGCTCTTCAGGTTTTGAACTTATATACAATGTAGGCCTTTGGGCTTCACCCAGGCAGCTTTGTACCAAACCCTATAACTTGTGTTTGTGTGAGAAGATTTTTGAAGAAAAAAACAATTCAGACTGAATTTGAGAGCATCACATGATTGGAAATCCATCTGGTCTCCTGATATTTTGTTCCAGGGATCAGAAAGTGCTAACTAGTATTTCCTTGTACTAATTTGAATTCATCTGCTCGCTATTTTCAGATGTACTCTTGTTTTTTCTGTGCTGATTTAAAGAGATCTTTAGTAATTTGCAATTTTTTCTCTTAAAGATACTTACAATGCAAGCAAGGCACCTTTCAAATTTTTTTGATAATTAATTAAGGCAGGCTGAATTCTGTAATAGTTTGTATGAGAACATGCAGGTAAGTACCTCTGAATTAGCTAAAGGAGCAAGTGGAAAGTCCTGTGCTAAACCACATTAAGCCACGTGTCAGCACTCTGAAGTGGAATTAAGGTGGCCTTAATTAAATTTGGCTTAACTCATTTCCAAAGTAAATTAAACCAAACTGAATTGCAAACACTTTAATTCTAATAACAGAGCAGAAATCTGTGCTTCTGAATGTGATAAATTTATAGATGAAGGAGTTGCTTGTGCTGGATAATCTGTGAGGCAGAGAAGGCAATATGCCTAGCCAGGATATTTCTGGAGCTTCATGGCTTACCTTTAGGTAAGAACCTTTATTGTATACTGCACATGGATGACAAAGAGAAAATTGCTGTGGTCTGTCCTGGATGTGCTATATTCTGACTTTTGTCTAAGGAAGAACTCTTCAATGCATGTGCTGCCAGATGATGAGCTATCTACAAGTGAGGATATATGATCAGGAAAGAGAAATGTCAGCACAGCACACAGCCTATGGAAATGCAGACACTAGGGACAGTTCAGAATTGATTTGCATATGAACCATAACTGGGTACAGATCAGACATGAACGAGCTGGAGGCAGTAAAAATCATAAACTTGTTGGTTACCCATAGCCAGGAGAAGGAAAGTTCAAAGACATTCAGTGCTGATGTTTTGCAGTATTTTTCTCTCAGACACTCAAGACTGACAGCTTCTGGAATATAGAGGATTAATCTTTGATTAGTAGCTGCTGAAGTGAGACAAGAAATCGTTAAAATATTTTCAACCAAGTAATTATCATAAGTGAGTTCCACGTAGGAAAGGTGGACGGAGGAATAAACAAGTCTAAGTGTAATGTGGCAGTGCACTTTCTTCTTAAAGCAAACAAATAAGATACAAAGATAGTTTTAGATGATGCACGTGGAAACAAGTGGAATTGTCACTGGGCACTTCAAGGTTCTTGGTGTAAAGGAAAGACATCTTGTTGATGTTGTCCGACAACTTTTTAGAGCTGAAATTGAGAGAAGGAAGAAAAGATGGACAGGTAACCATAGGTTGCATAAATGATGTGCAGCAGAACATGTTTTGTTGGAGAAACTGAACCACTTTCCAGTGGTCATAGATGGTGTATGGCTGAGGGGCTCTTGTGCTTCAAAGGAAGAGATCTGATCTGCCATGAAGTGAAAAATAATGCCAAAGCAGCAAAAAAGAGCTCTATTAAAATAAGTGCAGTTCAAACTCAAATACCTTGTCTTCAAGAAATTGATCAAATACAGCAAAAGCTGCGGAATACATTCCTCAAAAGTCTACATACTGCTCTTAACTGTCTGAGTAATGAACAAGATCAACTGAAAGATCTTGATGAAATTTAGTGTAATTGGTTGTATTGAAACCTGATAGGAGAAGTACATCTCTGGAATTTGAGAATCTGCAGATAGAGATCTATCCTGTTGCAGAGGGAAAGGTTAATAAGTGTATGCAGCTTGGGGGAGACAGAATAACAGTCTATTTATCTTCATTTACTGATAATTCGGGTTTACATATTTGCAGGTATGCTGACAAAGTCTAGCTAAAAAGCCAGGCTTGTCCCACAGAATCAAACTGTGAAATGAGATGAGTTTCCCTGTAAGTAGGTGCTTTCACCACAGAAAAAGTAAATGTGCAGTTATTGGACATACCTGAGATTTCCTGTAGGCAACTGTAAATATTGTTACAGATTCTGAACATTACGGATGATTACTTTCTAACACAAAAGATGTTGTTTCCAATGTAGCTCTATTTTGGACCACATTGTAATAGGAAAGGGAGAATTCATCTTCGGACTGGGAGTTGGTTACCTAGATACTGGTGGTCATGACCCAATTATTTTTAATATGGACCGAAAACAGCATTTCTATTTGCATATCTTCATCTATGTTTTTTCCTTAAAAAGGGATGATATTCCAAAGCTGAGGAAGTATTATAAATAAAGCAGACCACGAGAGGAAGAAAAACAATAAAAACAGAAGACAGAGGTATTATAAATAAAAATCGAGTTATTTTAAATAGATTTTGTTACATATTCAAAATAAGGCTTAATTTTCTAATCGAGAATTGAGAATGTATTCAGTTAAAATACATCTTGGTTTAATAGAAGGTGATAATTAGAGTATAGAGGACAGTAGATCATAACCCTGATGAAGAATCTATATAATAAATGGATTGTAATGAGGCAGATTTCAGATATTTTAGTCTGTTTCTTTTTTGTTAATACTAATTGTTTATTAGAGTTTCTGAATGTAATGAGTAAACAGCGGTAGAGGTCATTTACCTAATCGTGGCTGATGAAAGATATTCTGAGGGATAATAGCATAGGTTTATTGTCATTGAGCAAAATAAAAAGGCATATCAGCCAAAGTAATGTAGGAAGTAGATGTGGGAAGCTAAGAACATAACTGCAAATTCATGGCAGTCACTACGAAGGACAGTAAGAACGAATTTAATGCAATGACTGGAAAATAAAAAGCTATCTTTCTTATGTGGTCTGATCAGAAATGTAACCTAAAACCCAAGGAGCTCTTTTCTGAGAAAAGCCGCCTCAAATCTGTTATACCTCACAAAGAAGTTTTGCCTTAGGTTAAAAAAAATTAAAAAAAAAAAGAAGAAAAGGAAGTTTTTCCCAAAACATTCCTGACCAAATCTCTTACTGTGCCCCACCTCCTAGCTTCTGCAGCAAGTTTCCTTTGGAGTTCTGGAAATATGAGTGAACTTCACAAGAAAACTGAATCCGAGGTTCATATGGAAACACAATGAGAAAGGTTATTTTCGGTGAGTTTGAAGAAGATACTGCAAATGAGTTTGAGAGAGAAGTACAGCTAAGTACAGCAGCAATAAAAAACCCTGAAACACTGTGCATTTTGCAGTAGCTTATTCCTGGTAGAGATGACTTATTTTGCAAAGTATAATTTTAAATATGTGAATGTTTGTTTTTGCCACGTGATCAGAAGGACAGTTAGCATCTCAGTGGAAAGTGTTCCTTTAAAAGCTGATGGTGAGCAGACCACAGGTGAAGAGGCTTGTACTGACTTGGAGATAAATATAAAATGATTTTAGCTTGTGAGAGAACTGAGAGTTGAATTAAGGAGTTTATTTGATTTGAAATGCTAATTCTATGTGAAAACAAAGGAGGACCAGTGCTTGTGAAGATATTTCCTCTGCCACTTTCTTTTTCTGTATTATAATATGCGTTCAGTTCTATTTTTTGTTGTCTTTCTTGTATTCTTTCTCTCAGCCTTGAAAAGTAATAGAGTTGGATCTGACTGTTGTCTGAGTTGGGGAGAACAGGCTGTACAACCACGTTGTGATGGCCCAGGGCATGCGTGCATCATCAGTTGGCAATGATGGGAAGAAGGGAGACAGCTCTGTAACACAGCATAAACATGCTTCAGCAATGCAGTACCCTGCACACAACCTTCAGATGTCCTGCACCTGGGTGAACAGGCACCTGGAGTCCAAACCGTGGTCACTACTACTGCTTTCCACCAAAGATGAAAGCAATGAACGAGCCGTGTGATGGGTTTTATGTGCCCTGCAGTCTGATGGCGCACAGGGAGTTTGCAGTAGGCAGCTGGACACCATTTTCCCAGCGACCTTTTGAGAGCAGTCCTTTTGTCTTTTCTAGTGAGAGAGAAACAAGTAAATGGAATCTGAAAACAGCTCAGTCTGGCTCTGAAATAGTGACAGAAAGGTCACTTTTCTGATCAAGCCAGCGTCTTTGGTGATTGGAAGGGCTTCCAGAGGTCAGTGCTGAAGTTTTTCCAAATCAAGCGCACTTCCACCAGCCCCCATGTGCTCTGAAAGAGCTGGGATTTCTGCTGGTTCATCGGTTGTAGATAAATGTATGACATAGGCTGAATATCTGCAGCAAGCTACCAAAACTGCTTCTGTGGTTTCGTGCGTTTGATCATCCCTCGCTCGTACCAGATCTTTTAAATTGTGAACCCTGATGTATGATTGTACTGGGGAATGATATTAAATGTCAGCTTTGAAAATGGGCCTTGTCACTACTAATACAAAATTCACTCCTGTTGTTAATTTAATGAGATAGAGTGGCAGACATCATACATTTATTAAACAACCATAATTATATTTATATTAATGCCAATCTCTGCCCAGGAGAGATTCAGGCCTGGCATAATGGGATGTGTTCATAATGCAGATGTTCTCTGAATATAGATACACAGTGAGAAACTCAGAACTGTAAAACTGAGGCCATGTTGTAGGGTGAGGCTGAGTAGCTGTGAGATGCTTGGACAGTGGTTGGGCAGATGAGGCTCTGAGCTTAGATGGAGGTACACGATTAGAGCTCGTGTCAGACCAACAGCTTTTTGGTTATTCCACATGCTGCAGGATTGGTTGAAATTCATTGGCAGAAGTATCGACTGCTCTCAGATGCATTACATTTGTATGTTCATTCACTTTAAAAGGTCAACGAAGCAACTTGACAATTTTAAAGGTAGCCTGCTGTGTCTGAAGTATATTTAGTTTCATGCTGTCTTCTCTGCAGGATATGATATCGAGTTGTTCTGGTGTTATACTGAGCACGTTGTGCATCTTTATGTAGCCAAGATCGTTGCTCAGACCTAGGAAACAGTTAAGAATTGAATTTTTCTGAATCTTCTTATGTCCAATTATGTTGTTTTAGGAAAATGGCTTCCAGTTATTGCCCTGGTTTCTTCTGTCTGCTTGCATCAATTTCCTGGGAATAAAGCAGAAGATTTCTGGGGCAGTGGCAGCTCTGCTTGGTTGGTTGCAGGAGGCAAGAGCAGCCCCCATTGAATTCAGTAACTCCTGTCCGTTGCTTATGCTGACAGCGTCCACTTCTCCTATGCTGCATACTGACGTGCCCCCTATCTTCAGACTGCTTGTCTGTCACTATAAACAGAGGAGAACAAAGTTGACAGTGTTGGATTGAAGGGCTGTAAGTGGTTATTGATTCCCAGGCTTCTTGAATGCATGGAGGTGGGAGTCAGGAAGGGTATGTGTTAGAATACAGACACAAGCACACTAGTGGTAATGGCATGTTACTACCAGTGAGCTGTGGGATGTACTTATAATTGTTCATGTGAATTTGTATGTGCAGTAGCCCGATGCATGTTTGTATGTCACACTTGGAAGAAGTTGTGCACAAAGGTGTTTGTATGTATGTGTTTATTTCTGGCTTTAGGCAGAACACAAAAGGTGTGCAATTGACACATGTATTTACTGCTTTAATTGTATGTCTGTATTTTGTGCATTGATGTGTATTAGCACACGTGGCTACTTGAGGGTGTGTATTTTCTGTGTACAACTGAAATTATACTGGACTGTGTAGCACTCCTCTGTCATATGACCGTTTCACAGTTGTCGATGGGAAGAGAAAAAAGAAGGGATGCATATAACTCTCACCCTTTCTGCCAAATCATTCTTGCATAGCACTTGTGGGAGCCTGGATTATCTTGTGAAGGGGAAAGGGAGTTCATTTCCAAATGAAAACTGTGAAGAAAAGGTACAAAGCAATGATGAAGTTCAGGTTTCATTAGCATTTGATATCTCTGTTCACAGGAAAAAATCACGTTTCCTTGGTGACCTTTTAATAAATGCAAAGCTAGGTGGGAGATCTGTCTTTCAGTTCCTCTGCATTTGTAACTAATTAGAGGTATAGAATGTGGTGCATGGACTGCAATGAAGCCTGCTGAAAGCCAGCACACTCACAGCACTGGTGTTTGAGAATGCGTGCCTTGCTGTTCTGGGCTGGCACGTGCCCAGGAGATGGATGTCTTCTGAGGCCATGTCACATCTCCTCTTCTAGCTGGGATTGGAGCAGAAGGGGACGTGCAGCTCAGCTCAGTGACATATGTTGGCACACAGGGTGCTAAGGTGGTGCAAAGCAAAACAACACAGTCAAATGCTGTCAGTACTGGTTCTCTAAGCTGGTGTGACCTGCTGCATGGGAGAGTAAGGGGAAATGCCTTATTCCTTGTCATGTTTTCTCATTACTGTTCGTCCGGTGTTTATCCAGATGTTCAAAGGAACACAGCACATGTTCCTTGACTCTTCTACAGCTTTTTAGTAGTATCTTTCTCAGCATAGGCATTATGAAAATTAAACCAATCTGGTTACGTTTTGTGGCACAGGAAGACAGGACAAGCAAGACTTGCCACAACAGTGGGTGTTAGAGGAATTGCTGACAGAAAACAGAAGAGACATCAGACTAAAGTGAAGTCAGATCCCATTTAAGTACTTTCAACTTCTTGATTCAGAGATGCAATGTATAAATGGTGAATTGTTTTTCATATTTTTGATACTGCTTCTAGGCAGGCATTTGATCTTAAGGTATTCAGGTAACATTTTAATGTCTGTTGTTAACAGGTGTAGCATGAATTGATGTCTTCTGTGAATTCAGTGCTAGAAAGGAGGAGGAGTATTAGCAGAATTTTCTGTCTCTTTGGAATAATCTTTTGTGATGCTCTCTGGAAAAGCTCACATTTCTGAATCTATGTGAAAACATTTGTAAATGAGGGACAGCCCAAGGAGAGGTTGGTTTCATAGTGATAGGATTTGGCACGTTACCTGCTCCCACGCAATGCAAGAATGAGAAGCACACAACACTTCCAGGTTTGCTCCAAATATGTTAAGTACAGTCCACTTAAGGCCAGGTTGCTTTTGCTTCAGGTTCTGACTAGTTGGAATAAATGAAGGTGAAATTTTGAAGAGGAATTTTATTTCACGTACATTTAATAACACATTTCAATCCCCAAGGTGCTTCATCAAGTGACCTACTCTTTTCAGTCAGTTCCACTGATTTCGCTTCAGGGTGTACAGCTGTGATAAACTGGACTGAATAAGAAGCTTTCAAAAAAGCCAGATCAGTCATTGAAGACCTTCTGTTTAAGACGACCAGAGCACTTCCAAAGCAAATAATGTTTTTCCCAAATTATTTCTGTGTCCATGTTACAGAGTCTTGGCACAAGCCCCAAATACATCTTTATGGGAGAAAACCCCATAAAACCATTAATTCTTGCATGGCATGTTGGCACTTTTGTGTGCCACAACCCAGCTCCTTGTTGTATAGGAAGAACTCAGTCTGTGGGACTGTGTAGGATTTGCATCCTGTTTTGAGGGAAAACCAGCAGCAGAGTGCATGGAGGAGATACTTCCACATGCAACCCTAACCTGTATCTGCAGGCGTGCTATTTGCCTGTGAGTAATGATTTGCTCCTATGAACAGATGTACAAACTGCTCTTGCAGACCTGGTAAAAGGAGCTATAGGGGCAGAGCTAAAGCTTTGCCTTTTGTGATTGTACACAATGCTCAGTGGGTTTTGGATGCCAAAGAGTGGCCCCAGAGCTGGACAGAGCAAACAGAGAAGTGGCTGTCAATTGCAGCCAGCTTTTATTGTTTCCAGTTGCTGAGTAATTATTTTTCTACCCCTTTGCTTGATATCAACACCAAACATTAGGGGCTTTGGATTGGCATTAGGGAAACTGTAGGGGGAAAACTGAGAAGTGGTGTTGCTGGGCCTGCTGAGATTGGGTTCTTGTAAATTGTCCAGTTCAGAACCCAGCAAGGAGTACAGAATGGACAGAGTTAATGTCACTGAGTTGCAAAAAACACAGCTGAGATTTATGGCTGTTCATGACTACAGCATGCATAATCTATCACATGCTGACAATTAGCATACTAAATTCACATCCGGAAAAAGGAGCAGAAAAGAATAGGTATATTTTCCCCAAATCATTTGATGATCATTTTAGATTTTCACTAGGAGCCTGGGTTATGGTACTGCTTGGCTTTGCTCTGTGTAAAGGAGCTTAATTTTTATGTTTCCATTTAGTCATTTTTATTCTGTTATTTCATAATTCATTGCTGAAAAAATCTGTGTTACACGGAAGCAAGTGCATCAGAAGTTGAAAAACAGTTCTGTGCCATCCCTTTGTATTTATTGAGTGGTGACAGGTATTGCCGAGTGTAATTAGTTCACTTATAAGTGCCTGAGATCTGTATTCTTATTTTCTACTGTTTACAATGGTAACTGCTAAAGATAATTAGCGTGGTGTTGACAAATGCCTGAAGACCACGTGAACAATCTGTGAGAGAAACAGATCTGAATCTCTATGTGTTCCCACTTAGCTGTCTGCCTATACTTTTTGAATCATACATTAGATGAGTGTTCATACTGCTGGGGTGGGTTTATGCAGTTAGTATTTGTGGTGTGCAAACTAGGTAGTGTGGAAGACTGCAATATAAATATGAATGTGGATAATGTGGATGTGGAAACTAGTCCAGTGCATGTTCTCTCAGACCTTCGAGTGCTCAAATTAGTGGTGTGTCTGGTGAATATAACTTTAATTGCATATTTATGGATAGGTGTTTGGTATGGTACTAGAATCTTAGAAATGTGTCCCTGTGCATCAGTAATCATGTGAATGTCTGTGGATGCCCAGGTCGATGTGTGTGCCTGATGAGAACTCCACGTCAGGGTTTCCAAGAGGGAGATAACACAGTGTACCAAAATCTGCTGGAAACTCCACCAAATTCAAATTCAGCCATCGTTTTGTACTAAGAAATGGGGGATTTTTTTCTGTGAAAGAAGAGGCACAAGTGAAAAAGGGCTTTTGTGGCACTGACTGTGCAGCTGATTGTCATTCTGAAACAGAGGACTTTCCATATGTGCTTTTTTCTTTCACTTACCCTCATAGATGTGACCTCTGGAAAGAAAAGCAATAAAGCCTTTTTTTTTTTTTTTCCCCCAGAGAAATGTGCATAAGAGCTTGGCAGAAACTGACATTTCTTGAAAGTCATGTCTAACAATTTTTCCACCAGCACCAGCTCCTCCTTTTAGTCTCTGGAAAAAAGACTTGCCAATAAAAGTCCAGAAATAACTTCTCTCACTAGAGCCAATGTTTGCCAACAATAACTAAGGAAAGGGAATATATTTTTGTCGCTGAATTCTAGTGTGAGATAGCTCTGTTGGCTTTAACAAAAATGAACTTGGCACTTCAAGTTAAAATATTTATTTGTTCTGGAAATCTTTTTTGACCAAATTGAAACGCGTTGTCTGAGAGTCGATGTGTGTTAGTTATCTCTGGACAGGAAAGTGTCAGCCGAGTGAATGTAAGGTAGTGCAGTGAGGCTGGTCTTAATCTAGCTGTAGTTTAGGGTGTTGTAACCTCTGTATTGAGGGGTATGGGAGAAATATAGTGTGTGTGCCTCTTCTGAGAAACGAATTAAGGTCAGTGCTAGCAAGAGGAGAACTTGAGATGATCTAGATGGTCTCTGCCTGGCAGCCAAGGCCCAGACCCACTGCCTCCAAGCAAGGAAAAGCAAACCAGGCTTCTGAAGAGTACTTAAGTTCAGCTATGAGCACAAGTCGTTAAGCAAGTCCATGGGAGTGAAGCAGGAAAACGTCAAAGCAAAAACACAAGTTAGTAAGTCGGGGTTAAGTCTGGTGATGTCAACAGAATCCGACAGCCCAGAAACCGCTTGGCAGGTCCGCAGTGACAAGGTGAAGCTGGAAAGTCAGTTCTGTGTGTCAGAGTCTAGGCTGGTCAGGTAAAAGCATGGAAGCATTGCAACTGGAGATGGAGACCAGCACATTTACAACACAGCCCTGAGCTGAAGTGGGGCTTTTTTAGGATAGGCAGAGGGTGTAGGTGAAGGCCCCAGGTGGGCCTGGCTTGAGGGCCTTTATGGCCTCTTAGTGCTCTCAGGGCTCTGGAAGTCTGATTCAATTCACTATCGGAGTATCATGTCTGGGTCATCTCTGTCTCTGTTCCATATCAGAACTGCGGAATGGCTGCTAAAAATAAACCCTAGAAAATCTGTTCCAGGCTTTATACCAGACCCTGCCTGTGTTGGGCAGGAGATCTGGGGTTCGTTCAGCCAAATAGCTGAAAACCTCACAACCAGCTGGGTGTACTCAACACGTGTGTTAGTTGTTCATCTGAGGTTTGTAACTTAAGCTATTAATTTAAGGCTTCTGTTTGCTCTGACTAGCTAAGGTCCTGACAGGGACTTTAATTCACAGGCATAAAGCTCTGCCATTGTCTGCTTCTAATTGCCATAATGGACAAACTTGATGAGCAAATATGTTTGCTACTTTTCATAGGAGGCAAAAACAGATCCAGGTATTCAGTTGCTGTGATAATAGCTTTTCTAATAGACACAGATGCTTTCTAATGTTGTTTCTGTCTCCTGCCTTTCTTGAGCATCACCACGCTCTCCTGAATTTGTAGCTTTTAAGTCCTCCTTTTTACTGGAAGTCTGTAGTTGTATGTTGTTTTTCTGAGTGAGCTCAGATTCCACCTGCCTGTCCCTGCTGTGCTTGGAGAGAAGGTGCTCCCATACGTTCAGGAGCCCAACAGCATCTGCAGAGCTTTGAGATTCTTTGTCAGAGAGTAGTGCTCAGAGCCTTGCTGGTACTCCAGGAGCTGCAAGTGACCCAAAACACTGAGCAAGGAACTCCACACGCTCTACATGTATGGGATAGGCAGCACGTCTGCCTGACAGAAGGACTTTATCTCACAAGAAAAGAGAGAAGCTGGAAATAACTGAAGTTTAACTGCTGCCCTGAGCTCTGCAGCTGCCTCTCATCTTGCCCGAGTGAGTTTGATGTGGTGCTGTTGCTTCTTTACAGAAAAAGATTCAAGTTATTTTAAGAGTCTCTTTTTCTTTTTTTCCTTATTTTCTTTGAATCTTTAATTCTTTTTTAAAATCCTATGTCAGGATCTCAAATTAGTAGCTTCCAACAATCTTGTTTCTAGCAGTGAGGGGTGAAGTGTAAATGGTAAAGAGAATTGAGGGTTATCTCCCCAGCTCTGCTGATGTCCTTCACTAGGTGCCCTTCAGTAGGTCACTCCACTTCTGATTCAGCATCCCTGTTTGCAGCTTGCAGCACTGCTCTCCTATCTCCCAGAGGATATCCTGCGATTAATTGAGGGATGTATCTAAATCGCTTTAGCATGCAAGCCGAAAGTCAGCAGGGACAAAGCTGTTACTAGGGCAGGAATAAAGGTCAGGCCCTTGCTGACATGGTTGTCTTGATTAATTACTACACTAATCTCTGTAACTCCTCTTCAGCAAATATAATTTGGTCTCATCTCTTGTTTGTTTGTTGGTTGTTGTTTTTTTTTTTCATTTTCTGCAACTTAGTGGTGAGAGAACTAATGAAGAAACCCACGTGGAAAATACTACTACTCTCTTTCCCTCCTTTTGCCCTACCTATACCTGGTTCCCCCCTTAGTGTCTTTCACCCTGGCAATGTGAGGGCTTTGCCAGAAAAATGTCCCTGCTCAGTTAAACAACTCTTCCGTGGTGGCTTTCTGCAATGGAGTGATGACACTGGTCATCATGTCAGTTGCACAAAGGAAGTGCAACTGATATCATATACTTGGACTTCTGCAAAGCCTGCGACATGATCCTGTACTGTATCCCTGTCTCTAAATTGAAGATATATGTTTTTGAAGGCTGTGCTGCTTGTTGGATAAAGAATTGTGCTGAAGCTGTGGGTACCCCATTCCTGGAGGTGCTTAAGGGCAGGTTGGATGGGGCCCTGGGCAGCCTGAGCTGGTAGGTACCAACCAGCCCATGGCAGGGGGTTGGAGCTTGACGATCTTTAAGGTCCCTTCCAAACTAAGCCATTCCATAATTCCATGATTTTTAGGTATTTGAGGAGTGCTACATGATTATTTGAATTCCTAGGAATATAATGTGTGGAACTGACTGAACACAGTTCATCTGACACTATTTTCCTGCAGCTTTTTTTTATATAGGAAATGCAAGGTCAGTGCAAGAAAATCTGAGTCCTGGTTCCCTGAGTGAAGCCCATTGAGGGGCTGAGCAGCCAACCACGGCTGAGGGACTGATATAGCCCCTGGGCTCACTGTTTTGGGACAAGCACTTTTGAATACAGAGGCTGTCCAGAGTCTATTTAGGGATCATCAGTAGCATAAGAGGACGATATAGCAGGGCTTGGAGAGGAGCAGAATGCAGACTGAGTGAAGGCGTGTGGTGAAGTGTAGTGAACTGAACCTTCTATGGATGAACAAGAGGGAAGATTCCCTCCAGGTTGCTACCCAGTGGGAAATCAAAGAAATGAAGAAAATCACTCCTTGTTTCCTATTCAGCTCTTCATTCGGATTTGTTGTATTTTCTGCTCCTCTGTGATTACATCCGTGTCTCAGTCAGGTATTGTTTTCTGCTTGAGTTGGGAATATTCCCTAAAGCTGTTCCGAGTGCACAGTACTCCCATTCTCTTTCCCAGGCCAATTTTGGAGTGAAGTTTGGCAGATTACACAAGTGCAGAATGTTTACTGTCCTGTCTTACATCATCATTTTCCTGTATCGTTTATTTTTCCTTTGACAGATTTTTAATGCTGTCAGTCTAATATGCATCAGAGATTGTGGAGTATTACCATAATGCGGTGTATTGTGGGTAATCCCATGCAAATTGTTCTGTGGAAAGTCATGCTAAATTATCTTCCTGGGGGGAAAAAGAAAAAGGCTTTTGCTTTTATTTTTTTTAACTGTTTGTTCTTTGGATTTCAGAGCAGCTGCCAGAGGCAGTGATTTAGAGCAGTTGTTTGACATTCAGCACCATGTGAAGCGATGCTCCTCCTCACAGGACACGGTGCTAAACGCACGGCATCGTGTGCTGTACTAGCTTTGCTGTGTATGTGTCTCTGGTGTTTATGTTTAAAACACTGATAGTTTGTCTAAGGAAGAATTTGAGTGTACGTTGGGTTGGCACAGTGAAGGTAAATGTTGCCAGTTTTTCCAGCTCTGTTGTACAAACATACGTAGGAAATATCAGTTTTTATGAACCTGAAGAGCATCAGATGTCTCTTGGAAGTCGTAGGTCTGGAGGTAGATCATATTATATTCTCTTTTGTTCTTTATTACCAGGGTCATTTGCTTGAAAACTGGCTACTTCATTCTTTCAAGTCCATGTACTTCCCCAAACTGAGACAGTAATCCTCTTTCTGGACAGCACAATTGATTGTAGTAGAAATGATTGCAATGTCACAAACAGAGGATTATCGTTTTTAGTGGAAATCATAAAAGCAGGTTGAAAAAGAATTCTAAGAAAGAGGCAGCTTGTTCTTATGCAAATTTTCTCAGGTAGTATGGCTGCAAGATGAGAAGTCTTGAAAGCTTGTAATCTGGAGTCAGCATCTTCTCTGTTAATAAAGGTTTGCCTGCTTCACTGTGTGTCTGGTCAGTAGGTCTCCAGAGGCTCAGAGACATGTACTTTATTCTTCCAAGGCCTGCATGTTTTGTTTTTTTCACAGGATGCTCTAGAAGGTGAGGCATTAATCAGCTGCTTTGCATTTGCTTCTGGCTGAATGTTTCCTCTGAAAAAAACAAAGTGGAAATATTCACCGCGGAACAAGAGGGAACTTAAGCTGCTTTTGTGTGAGTCACATCAGTTATCCCACTTGCTAGAGATAGTTGCCTCCCCCTCACCCTAGTTCTGTCTCTCTGATCTTGTTTCCCTTTCTTCAGTCTGTTCTTTACAGTCTTCAAACACCTGATTTCTTTTTCTCTTTCTTTCTAATAGCACAGTAAGTGGAAATGTTAAAGAGAGCCTTTGCTGGTGGGATTATAGAGTGGAAAAGGCTTATAGGTGGTTTGCAAAAGTTTCTGTCTAACTAATGCTTATCCTTGGTAAATAAGTCCAGATGTCTAAGCTCAAGCTGCTGATCAGTTCCTTGTGGGCATGCACTGTGGGTATTTATCTCCTGTAATGAAGCTGGATCTTTGGTTTTGATCTCTGTTTTTTGTTTGTTTCCTCTAAATAATCATATTCCCAGTCAAAAGGATGGTAAAAATACCTGTCAGCCATCAGATTACTTGTACCAGTGGACGTGTGGGCTGGCAATAAAATGACCCTTTGGACTCTGCAGACCTACAAATGCTGATTAGCAGTAGATGGCGACTGTTTCAGCTGGAGGAACTTTCTTGATTTCTGACATATGATTGTGTGGTCTGTATTCCCAAGACCCTTCGCAGGATGTCCCTCCTAACCCAGACTCCCAGGAAAAAGATCAGTCTTGCTTCTTAGGCCTTTTGGTAAAATCTTTCTTTTGAGGTAACTTTCTCACATATTCTTTATCTCTTTCTATGGCTTTATTGTATTATACAGTTGCTACATGAAATTATGTTAAATTAGAGCAGGCGGCAAAGAGGATTGTGCAGCTTGAATGACACTCAGTGCTACCAGCTCATTCTGGGTGGCTAGAACAGAGTGCTCAAAAGAAAAAGAGAAAAATGAAATGGTCAGATTTTCACTGTTGTCGCTCATTCTTCTACTAAATGTAACAAGCAGTAAGAAGTGTCCTGTGTCAGAATAATTATGCTGACACCTATAAGAAAGCAGCCAGCGAGCCCCTTATTTGTACTCCCATCCTTCAGCTTCAAAGGGAGCAGTTACTAGGCTGGATTCCTCACCAAACAGTGTCACTTTCCTCTCTGATCTGAACTGGGCATAGATGCTTTTTGTGCTTTCCTGTGCATCTTTGGCTTGGGAAATCAACGGCTCCTTTGTTGTTTCAGAAGTGCTAATACAATAAATTCTGGAATTGCACTTGCTTGCTATCACTGATCCTGGAGCTGGAGGGTGTGTGAGGTGGGGAGACCAGCTTTGACAGCTAGCTGAAGATGTCCAAAGAGAACCTGTGAAATTAAAAAAGATAGAAAATCAACATTGAGGTATCCTTCATCATTTAGGAAAAAGTCTCAGCATAATGGGATGGCCATACAGTGTATGCAACATTTGAGAAATGAGAGAGGAAGGCTCAGAGCTGTTGATGACTCTGTGCCCTTACCTTTCACAAACAGATCTCTTTTTGAAAACATGTTTAAAGTAAATTTTTAAAGAGACCAACAAACAGAGGGTTTGATCTGTGAATATGTGCGTGGTAATTTAACCGCAGAAGCTGGCATGTGGTGTGGCCCAGGCAGGGGGACTGCCCTCGAGTAGGAGATTTGTGTTGGTGCCATTGGAAGCAGGACTTGGAGGAAATGAAGGATTTAGTACAGAACAGACTTAGATCTGGAAAAAAGAAATGTGCTCCAAGGCATAATCAAAAGGCTCTGGAAGGAAACAGGGGACCCTCAGGACTGGAATAATAAGAAATTGTGGAGGCTGAGATTTGGATGCATTCTGGAGCTATTTATGCTGTCCTGAGGCCACAAGCACATTGGCAGAGCGGGTAGGCAGCCAGAACAGGAACAGAGCAGAATGCTATGGGCCTGTACTCACTGTTTTATGCAGGAAGACAATGCTTGCATGTCATCTATTGGTGTTATTTTATATTCAGCCAAGGATGCAACTCACAGGATCAGGTGAAGCTCAGGTTTTATTCCTGTAAGCGTTGTAAGGGAACAAAGGAATAAAAGATTTGAACTGCTAAAATCATTAATATTGACCAGTAGAGTAGATAGCAGACATCTAAAGCATGTTTAACAGCATGCTAATTATGATTCCTTACGTCTTAAAATTTGCTCCAGAGGCTGAGAGCAACTAAAAAAAGAACCACGAGCACTGGAGTAACACAAGGACAGGGAAGCACAGTGACTGAGTTAATTGTCTTGATGACATGGTGGGTGTTATTTTTTGTTTTGAGAAACATATGGAGTGGGAGAGAGAAGGAGAAATGGTATATAAAGTTTCTCATTTGTCAGGACTCGTATTTAAGTGAACTGGATTGATGGGCATCCGAGGTAAGCCAAAACTAGTAAGAAGAGAGTTTCCTGCAAATAAAATAAAATAAACAAAGTAAGATCGGAGTTTTGGAGTAAGACACAAAATAGTCAAAACCCACTTAAGCATCTTTGGGTTGAGAAGAAATTGACTTCAGCTACCACTCTGTGAGTTGGTCTATATTTCTTTAATGACTGAAAAATGAGGAGAACAGTAAAATACAAAGATTTACTGTTTGCAGCTGATAGGAATTATACAGTAGGAAGGAGGACAGCAAGACTGGAAGATAAAATACAGACGGTGGCAGGGTAAAGCGTGTTTGAAGGAATAGTTTAAAGCACTCAAACACATGGTTGGGCTCTGAATTAGCTCTAGCTATTCAGGAAAGCATAAGTAGCGATTAGAAAGACAGCTTGATAAAGATATCTGTGCAATGTGCAGCAGCAGCAATAAAGAAAAAAGAGAATAAGATGCTTGCATATGTGAAGAAATGTAGACTTGGAAGATGCTATAATATCCCTATAGGCATGATAGTGGTACCTCCTTCTGACTACTGTGTCTGTTATGGGTTATTTCTTTTGTAAGAGGAAAGGAACAATGAAATGGGGGCTAGAGAGAGAGCACACAAAGGTGTTTAGTGGCCTGGAAGGCAGCTTCCATATGGGAAAGTATTAGTGATACTTGAGCTATTGAGACAGAAAGGGAAGGAGTGCAGAGAGCTCAGCAGTTGCACTCAGCACTGTGCTGGGGAGAGGCTTCGCAGTGATGCGGATATTTGGTGGCAGCATAGCAGGAAGCAAACTCACCACCCCATTAAATTCCACTCCATATAACATTGCTGCCAGGCCAGCACGCAGCTTTGCTGGTCTGCTTGTGTCTGTAATGTGCTAGCATGGGAACAGAGCGCCAGAGATCCTGTGGGGCAGACAGCTATCAGGCTGGAGCATGCTGTGATGTCTGGGTCATGCTGTGCTGGTTTCTTGCTAAATGCACTCTAGTGCCTTAATCATTACATTGATGCAAAAGTGATACCACGGTCCATCCTGGGGTCTTATTTTGGATGAGGAAGAAAAGCTTACTAGCCTTGCTGTATAATTTTGGTCCATACGTATTTTCATCACCTCTGGGATAGGCAGAATAGCATGTATTTTATCAGAGTGAGAGGGAAAGGCTGTAAAGCTTCCTACATTGCAGATTATAGCGTAGTGAATTTCAAAATGAAATCTGCTTTGGAATTTCCCAGTATTGTTACTTTAAATACTCACTCTACTTTAAAGCCACACAGAAAAATAACAAGGTGTTGTGTAATATAAAAGAATATGGAGGGCATTTCATGAAAAAATACAATTACTCCTTTATATAACACATAATTAACCAGGAGAACCTGATAGTGAATGACATTATGGAGACAAATACCATATTAAGAACGTTCAAAACAGGTTACACACTTTCTGAATAGCATCTGTATTTACATTAGCCAGAATAAAATAAATGTCATAAATCCTTTTGTTCCCGGGCGTGTGATGATCACCAGCCAGGATAAGGAAATTATTTTACTCCCACGGTGAAATATGGCCAATGGGTTACACTCATAGCTGAAAGTGCTTGGGTGGGCCTGGAGTCTGCTCACTTTTCTGTATGCTGAAGTTATTCATACAAGCTGAAAAGTGGAAGTAGAGAGGGAGGAAAAGTGATCCAGGGATTAAACTGCCAATTTAGGGCTTGCAAAAATGCAACTTCTTGCTTTCCCAGACTGCTTTTATGAGCTAATTCATTTGACATGGATTCTCAGATGTACTTAGAGCTCCACCTCACATTTAATCTTCAAACACCTCAGGCTATAACCTGTCTGTGACTTGTTCCAGGTTCCACAGAGTTCACATAGCAGAAGGTATATACGTGAGAGAAAGTCGTGGGTAGACTATAGATGAATGTTCAAGGTACAGTCAAATGGGGTAACACCAGTTAACCTGCTGCCAGTACTGGGACCCGCTCTAAAGAAAGGAATTTTCTTGAATAAAGCTCTTGGTTGTCACCAATATAGGGTAGCTTTCTTTTCTCATGCTGCCTCAGAATCACTATGTGACCTTGAACAGTTCCCCTGTTTCTATTCTTTGTCTTCCAAGTAGGAGAGTTAATTATCTGAATCAGTATTTGTTTTCTTTCAGGAATTAGCTCTGTTATTTTTTATTTTCTGGGTTTTATTCCTAATTAACAAACAAGCAACAACAAAAACATATTCTCTGCCCTCTGGACCTTCACTTCCACATCTTCCTCCAGTTCCCTCCACGTGCATTATGGCTGGTTGGTAATGTGAGATGTGCATAATGTACAGATAACCATTTGAACTGGATCATGCAGGCAGACTTCTGCCTGGAAGAGTCTGCAATCAGTAGATCAGAACTTCAGAGACTGTTGACCCAGTCTCTGCAAATCAGTGCAGACTCCTCCAGGGTGCTCCATTCTGCCTTAGCATACTATTTGCTCAGCCCCTTTGGTTATGTTTGAGAAGACATTGCGGGAAGTGGTGAAAGATTGCTCAGCCTCTGCAGTGAGGGATAATCTGTTAATGCTAGGTCTGGGTCCATCCAGAGCCTAAAAATAGTTTCCTAGCATGTCGCATGGTAATGGATGAGACAGAAAACCAATTGTACTACTACTTTATTGGAAAACAAGAGCTCTGCAAGGAATCATGTTTTCCTATATGATTTGTCTATATAGGAGAGAATATCTTCTTTTTGCTTTCTCTTTTTGTCCATCTTTTATTCCTGTTTCAGCCACCTTTCACAGTTACGCCCCATGTAGTGCATGCATTGGTCCCAGTGATACCTAAGAAGCGGTCAGGCAAAATTGGACCTTGTACTACTTCCAGTCTCATGCAGCAATGCAGAGTGTAACAGCATCCAACAAGCATGGAGATACTCCCTACCCAGCCACTACTGCTCTGTGTGAGTGTGCAGTGTTTGAGGGAGGATGGTGGGAAGGTAGACTTATCCTTGTGCTCACCTTGGATGGTTTTCTATGCTATCTAAATAATTAGAACTTGACTGTTCTGTTTTACTGTTTGCTAAATTCCCAGTTCTCTTATAAGCAGGCCTTTCAGGTCTCTTTTTCTTCTCTCATCTGCTTCCCTCCATCCCTTGAAGAGTCTTGCCAGGAAAAGAGTCCATTTGAATGACAAATCAGTAACCCATTCTTGAGTACAGAAATGAAGTTTGCTCAGTACCAGCTGAATCAGAACACTAGCCAAATTCAGCAGATTTTCAGAGAGGGTTGAAGGCAAGCTTTGCCTTGGTTCCTCACCCAGTGCCCGAAGTACTGAGTGTAGTGAGGGTGGACACTCATAGTGAGGCACACCTTTCCAAGGGTGAGGTGGGGGTTGTGGTTTCCATTAGTTTTCCTCTTGTTGTCATTCCTCTGTATCAGCATACACTGACCTCAACCACCCCTCCCTATTCCTCATCCTTTTATCTCTCCAGTCCTTTTATCTTCTGTCTTTAACTCCAAACCCTCTCATCTTCCTAGAAATTCCTGCTACCCAATTTTTTTCTTCATCTTTATCCTTTTCTGCTTGTTTAATCCCTTTGTAATCTTTTGGCCCAAATTTCTATCCCCTAAACTTCGTCTGTTCTGTGTGCCATACCTACTGCTTAGGGATCTCAGGGGCATGAGAAATACTGGCTTGTTTCCTACTGCCCTCATCTAAATAGCTGGTTCCCCAGTGCGTATCAGCATGTTTTCTTTCACAGGGGTTTAAAGGACAGTGTCTTTTGGGGCTGGCTCAGGCTAAAATTTCAGCTGCAGGCACCAGGCACCAAATGTTTCGTTCAGCTGTGTGGTTTATCCTGTACAGCCTCGAAATAGTTTCTATTAGTATTCTGATGGAAGGCTCACTGATGGAATTAGTGGGAAACCAGACTGTCAATTTATTTATACCCAGCCTTAGGGCATAACCATTGTGCATGTGTAAAGCTATTGAGATGCAGAGAATACTCTGCATGTGTGTGTGTGTGTATATGTATTGACTGGAAGTGAGTTTGCAAGGAAGAACTATTGCCTCGAGGATTGAACAGTGACCATACTTCATGCCAAAGATCCTTTTTCTCTGAATGCAGGGAAAAAATGATGGCTCTGAAATCTTTTGTCTACCTGTGCTTAATATCTTTCAAGTCCAGTTTAACTGCAGCTCGTTACCCTGGTGGAGAGAGAAATTTCTAATGTAACTTTTGGAGTCCTTCCACCTTCTTCAACAATATCTGTGTTATGAAACTGTTGCTGCCTTTGGCCGTGGAATTGTTTAAAGCATACGAGTAATGAAGTTTTTCCATTACATTGTCTTTCAGCCTGTGATGCGTTTTTGGTCAAATTGAGAGACACTGGAAGCATTTAGTTGTGAATATATCGTTGATGCATCAGTGCTGAATGCGAATGAACTGTTTTTCTGGTGTGATTTCATCAACTTTCATTAGGAGAACTTTTATTCCCATTATCTTGGCTGAATGATAAATCACAGAATAGCTTTATTATTTTTTTCCTCCTTCCATGTTTCCTATTACTGTGACACAGCGTCAATTAGGAGATGCAGGTGAACACCTCACTGCCCTAGCTGTTATGATAAAAACAGTTTTGACAGAAAAGAGAAGAAATGTATTGGTCTAACCAGACCAAGAGCTAATAGGCTGTGTCCATTTAATTCATCTGATTAGACCGTGTTGAATGTGGGAATGTTTCTTCCCACAAAATCTTATGTACAGATATACCCAAATATTACAGTGTTACTGGGTGATGTCTCTTGCCATACTGTTTGCTGTGGTAGGAGCAAATGAGAAGAGATTATCAAAAAAATGTTTAGCTCCATTATTCTTTATGATAGCCAGGAAACAATTAACCTGTTATCCTTTAATATAATGGCTTCAGAAGACTTGCATGAGAGGTCCCATGGGACCAATGGGCCTATTTGTATTGCGCAGCGGAGCGTGATGTATCAAGCTGATGCTGATCCAGACTGGTACTTTCATGTTACAAAGAGCAGAAACTGTGCAGAGATATGAGCCGATCATCAAAGTAGAATAGCTTTGTTAGCATATCTCTGAGCCTAAACTAATTAGGACTGATGATCCTGTCTGCAGCTTTCTGATTCAGACTTCGCTAGGTTTTGCTGGCTTGGAAGGCTGTATTGTGCTCCCCTCCTCATACAGATGCCTGCAAATGAGGATGGAGCTGTAATGCATTGTGATAGAGAAAGATAAGGTCGCTGAGAATTCAGGACATTGCAGAGGACCTGCAGTCAGGTAGAGCAACTTCCTCCTGCACAGTGGTAGCAAACAGATTATATATTGCCACTATGAGTAAGAAGCAATGCAGCTTCACTGTCGTGGAGGCGTGTTCGTACCAGCATCTTAACCAAACCAAAATTCACCGCTTCTCTTTCTTTATCTCTTGTAGAATGTTTTCACAACTCAAAGTTGTGAGCATGATCTCAGCATTTTTATGGCTGTGTGTTGCAGAGCTACGAGGGAAATCCCTTTCAAGCAATTCAGGGGCGACTAGATCCTAACCAGTGCACTAGCTCTTGGCACTGCTGGCAGATATCATCAATAACATGAGTTTGATACTTCAGTTCTGTTGGCATCTTCACTTTAATGGTTGTCACCTACGCACCTCCAGCCCCAACCTCTGCTGGGAGCTGAGGAAGAAGAGGGAAAGCATTATCTGAGTTAGAAAATAAAAGTCTGCCTGTGCTTGAAGTGAAATAAATGTGTTAACTTGTAATGTTCTAGCTGAGGTTTCCAGCTGTTATTCCTGAGCTGTCTGCTCCCAAAGCAATATGGGTCCATCATACAGCAGCTAACTTCAGAGCATGAGCAGTTACTGTCTGAGGCTTCTCAGGTGTATTATAGTTTTATTATTATTATTTCTCTGTTCATAGTTTCTTAAGGCCTCTTCATATCCTGAGTAAAACCCTAGGGAATCATAAGCCCACAGGCTGAGTTTTAGCACTGGTGCATCTCCTGGATTGATAGGTATTTAGTGTGCTGCTTAGATCTTGGAAGCAAGACCCTGAGATGCACCCCAGGGAAAGCCCAAAGATGCTCTTTTTACTTTTTGCCCCTGAGAGACTAACTCTTTTGCTGTGGAAGTGACATTTTTTTACTCAGAAATGTCACCACTTCCACCTGCTGATTGTAACTCTGCCATACTAAAGTATCTTTTAAAGGAAAATAAAGAAAGTTAGGAGTCTATGTAGAGCTGCTAGGCACTCATTGTTTTGTATTAATGACCACTGCTTCCTCTAAGCCTCTTCATCTGTTTTCTTACCATTATTAATAATTACTGCAGTTCATTGTACTTGGCTTACTTAGCAAAGCGTGCAGTATAGGTGATTAGGATGGGAGAAGAAATGGTGTTAAGAGATTTGCTGACTGCTTTAAAGATATTTAAGAGACCTTTCGGAGAGCAGAAGTCAGTTCTGCAGAGTCCTTTGGCCCTGCCTGGCACTGAGACTCTCTTTTCTCATATTGTTTTGGTGCTTTTCTAGGCACGCCCTCTGCTAATCTAGCTGTCCAACCACTCAGTTTATGTTTGAGCACAAAATAATACATTATTTTGCTGCTCTTCGTCATTATAATTACCTATGCATGTTTACTCTTAGAGTTTCAGAGAAGAAGTAGAATTTCAATTGGTTACTGTAGGAAAACGTGTTTGTTATCAGATAAGGTTTCTGTAATGTTAGATGCTATTTACACATGCTGGACCTGCTGGAGTTGTAGGTAGCTTGTGGCCTCTGACAAACATGAACCTAAGTAAAAAGCATTGCTAGGGAGCTGTAGATGGTCACCTGTGAAGAAGGCTCTTCCTTCCATCCACCTGCATGCCATTGGCTCCCAGTTTCCCTCAGTTTCTCTCAGCTCTGCGGAGGACCTTAGAGAAGTTGCAAATGCAACAATGCCACACAGGAAATGTACAAAAATTAAAAAAGCAAAACAAAACAAAGAAACCACTCCTGTGAAGCGTGAGGTCAGAACTCAGCCCCCTGTAATGGGTTGAATATATACGGGCTCTGTTACTCATAAGATGTCCACTAACAAATACAGAGTGGAGGGTCAAGTGCAGGCCGTGCTGGCGTGGAGCACGCACCGTGCTCCTGGCTGGTGCCAGGGCTGTGAACATGGACTTATGGCAGTTGCTAAGGAAACAGTCTTGGAAATGGGATTGGAGTTCTCGTCAGAAGGTTGGCTGCAGAGATGGTTTGTGCTTCAAAAGCACACAGGGCTGATACTGACAAAGGCAGCAATTGTTCAGCAATTGATTCAACCCCTGGTGTGATAGCATTAAGGAGTAACACATGATGTGATCACTAAATGCCAAAGATGAGGGATTTTGCAGTTTCTTAGGGTTATTTTTTTTTCAGTGACTCTTTTGTGTTTTTGGTTTTGTTGGTTTTTTTTGGTCTCTTGCCATCTCAGTGCTTGTGTGAAACTGCCAGTAATTACTCCGGATTATTCCTATGCAGGCCCTTGATGTGTTACTTTTCTGTTGGATCTTTATTTTTCTTACTTAGTGAAAAAGCATGCACTGACTATTTGAAGTCAGGGCACTTCCAAGTGAGGATCCACAGCTTGGAGGAGTCCTCTTGGAAAGGTGATATTGGTAATCCCAATCGTGTTTGTACATTTCTTTGCCTGCATGTCCCTACAAGACACACAAGCTTTTAATAGACTGAGAAATTCCTCAGAGTTATTTGTTATTTTGCAATTGCTTTGTAATTTATTTTCTTCAAAAACAACTCATAACTTGTTAAAGCTCTTCCCTCCCTCACCTCTTCACTGTATTTTTTTCCATCTTTGCCACTGCCCAGTATTTACAGTCATAAAGCCTGTTTGTTTCCCATTGCTTAGGGAGATGGCAGTTTTACAGAGAGAAGGAAAAAAATGAGATTTAATGATTTGTAAAACTGTGTTTAGTCAGATCCTCCTGGGGTATGAGTCTAATTTTTAGGATGACAACTTCAGTGAATGTAGCCAAAGCAGTTACACTACTTGCCTCTGTTTCCCCAGTTGTAAAATGGAGGCTATTTTAGAATAGATCCTGTAGAACAAATGCTGTCATTGAATTCATGAATGACTGTGGGGAAATTTCCATGTACATCAAAAGCAAACAAACCCCTCATTCAATTGGGAGGAAGAAAACTAGGAGCTGTCCTTCTGAAAAACAATATCACAGCAACTGCAATTTGTACACTCAGCAATGAAACTTTTTTCCACCAGGGCCTGCAGCTGGGAACTCAAGAGCTGGAGGAGATGGGAAGCAAGTTTTGCCTTGCCCTGCTCATTCTGCACCTCAAATCCTTGCCCTGCAGCAAGAAGGTGATGGCCCAGGCAGCACTACTCCTAGATCTGGATGAAGAGATAACGATAACAGACCGGGCACAAAGGTCAGTGACAGTTTCCTTGTGGTTTTCATTTTCCTCTCAAATTATTACTTGTGCATAGGGATGGTAATAACCCAGAGTAACCATCAAGAAACTGAAGTTTCAGGTGATATTATGTCCAGCTCAGATCTCCTCTGTGGAGACAATCTCCGACTGGGATGACTTTCCCTAAGTGCTGTAGCACTGGGAACTAATACTGAAGATTAGTGAAGGGCTTTGATGATGTGGTTTAGAAACTGCGTGCCTGATTCTGCAAGGATTCACAGTCATTCTCTTTTCCTTGCTGCACTGAATCCTACAGGCATCTAGAGCATACATTTGTGACTTTCTGATGAAGTCGTTATCCAAACGATGGTATAGAAAGTATTTTTCTAAATTGCAAAATTCATTTCTTTGCTTCCTACATTCACTGGAGTGTATACAAGTGATGTTGCCTCAGTACAAATATATGGGGAATTTGGCCCGAATAAATGTAGAGTATGGGACGCTTCAGCTGGAATTTGTGATGATGCAGAAATGTGCATGCTCTTTCTAAACCATCCTCTTCTTAGTGCTACGTGCAAGCACTTACACTTGCAATAATGTTTTTCCAAGACAAATGGAGAAGAAGAAACTTAGTGATGTGATATGATTTGAAGCTCCCAGTGGGTTTGTCATCAAGAGTGCTTCCAGCTTCATCAATGAAAGGCCAATTTTTCTGTTGCAGAAATGCCCCTATAATTTACAGCAAGCTTCCAGTCTTCCCCCTGCAGGAATACTTAACTGACATTAGCACCACCTGTTCCTCATGCCTGAAGCCATTCTTACAAGCTTGTTCATGGTTTTTAATGTTTATGGGGAACAATGAAAAAAAAGAGAACTAAAATATAGAGACATTCCTTTGGTATAGCTGTGCTTGCTTGTACATACGAACACATAAATGAAGCAATTAGCATGTATCCTGAACGGTTTGAGTGTTGTGGACAGCCATCCGACAAATCGTTGATGTGTCATTAGAGAGAACTACTGAAGCCTGGCCAGGTGGATGGATTTGAGATATAAATCAGATTTTCAGTTCTGAATTAGAGCTGGAAGAATCTCTGCATGAAAATAACTTCTGGGAAGGAAAATATTGAACTTTGACTTGTCCCAAACACTGAAAATAAGCCATCTGGTCATACCAACTCAGTGAGCACTTTCCTTTCTTTGTATGGTTTTTCATTACCTTTTTCTTTGGTTGGTTTCATGTTAGTGAGCATTTATTTCATTTTTTTCCTGATGTTGTGTGGGTAATGGACCTTTACTGATGTAGCAGTAGGACGCTCTCTAATGACAAATACTTATAAAGATGTTAACAATTAAAGAAAATTCCCTTATCTTGTAAAGTTCCTATACTCTCACAAATGTGCTTGTGGTGGTCGAAAGCAAAGCATTCTGTCCCTTCAAGGTTCCCCAGCATTAGTAACTCCAGCTCATCTGGGGATGGAATGCCACTGCTGAAAGGCAATAGTGTGATGGTTACTGGTTCGTATTCACTCCACTGGGTAGAATTACAGATTTTAGATTGCAGGAATTCTGATAGGTTAGGTGCAATTGCCATTTGTAGTACAAGTAAACATTGCTTTGTTTGATCCCATCTAGAGATCTGCCATGTTTCAGGAGGTTGTTGCAGATCAGGGAAAGGGAGACAAGGGGACCAAGGGGTTTGTAAGCATATTCTATTTTGTGATAAACAATTCATGGAAAATGATTGTGCAGCGTATTGATTCTAATTCAGAAAATTAATATTTTGCTTCTGGGTTTCTGTGAGCCTCGCCAAGAGAATTGCATAATTTGATTTTAGTGGGAATAGGAGGCCTACGGAAACCGAAGGAAGATTGCAGAATACAGAAAGCACACTGCTAATGACAGGAGGGCAGCTTATCCAGGCCCCTACCCCAGCTCAGACTGTGAAAAAAATAACTCGTATACTTTGAAATAGAAAATGATTATCCATCAGAACATTTCTCTGGAGGTTGCAGTGTGGGGTACCACTCAGTCTAATCGTACTCTTTAAAGATGAAGTCCAATCTTTCTCCTTTTAGGCAGCACAAGGTGACCAGAGTCTTTCTTACTAATGGTGTGTTGCTACATCAATGGGAATTGTAGTCTGCTTTTTCCAAGACTAGAGCCATCTTTGTGGGTTTAAGGAGCAGGAAGTGTTTGTGGCTTAGAACCAGCACTGTTGTCTTCTGTTGTTATCACAAAAATGCACAGCATCCTTGAATGCTTTCCATGCTTTCTGCTGAAAGAGTGACTAGGTGAAAATGGAAACACCCAAATTGTTTTTGTACCTTTGACAAAGCAGAGTTAAACTCGGAGCCTGCAGGAGCAACACAGGAGCGATCTGAATGGTTACCCTCTGGGATGACTTTCTTGTGTGCTTTACGCTGCCAACAGAAGTGATTTGAACACCTTGCAGGCAATCCTTGTTCCAGAATTCTTTACTATGTATTGAATAGTGGGTGTTTAAGTGGGAACCAGTGACTCCAACTGTACCTAAGTGTATCGACTGTCTTGCTTTCACATCTAGAGAAGGAACAAATATAGATGTTTCTATCAGAGCAGTATTAACAGTGTCATAAGAAAATAATGAATCTTGACGAAAATGGAATTTTTATTTAGTTGATAGGGTTTTATTTTGCAGAAAACAGGCTGAAATGGCACTGACCACTACAGCTGTGATCAGTGAGATTCAGTGCCCAGTGTTTATGTTAAATATGTCGATGTAGTTTTCTAAATATGTGTTTCTGAGTGCTCATCTCCATAGCACTCTGTGTGGCAGGTCAAGCCATGGAAAGAGAAGTTAATCCAGTCCTGGACAGATCTGACTTCCAGGTGAAATGTCTTATGGCAAAGGTACATACGTCACAAGCCAGAGGTCTTTTCTGTTATGAAGCCCCTACAGTTCACGTCTCTTTTGTCATGGTGTCCAGTGTGCGTGGCATTGACTTGGCATCCCAGCATCTCCCTCCAACAGCGAACATTTTCACCTGTCAACATTTATAACTGGATGTGTCTTTTAATTTTCCCCTTCGTGCTCTCTCTGCTCAGGGCGTTTTTCAGCCTTACTTTTCCACTACTGCTGCGAGGAGGATGAAGGAGCAGGCTGCACTGTGCCTGCTTCTCTAGAATAAACTGTTTTCTCTGTCAGTGTCAGTGAGCAGTAAATTAGAGCAAGGTAATAGCTACTGGAGAAGTGACTGGTCTAATGGAGGCATCCTGTGTGAATGGGGCATTTCTCACACTTGATCTCATAGCGTTCAGTGGACAGTCTCCAGTGAGCCAAGGAAAGGTGGACTAAACCTTTACTGGACCTAACTAACTACATTTTAGAACACAGGCAAGAATTCTTCCTGACCTCAGTCTAACATTAACTGTAAATGAAGACATTCACAGGCATTAACAGTGGAATAAGTTCCCAGCAGAGGCAGGGCAACAAAGCAGCTGCATCTGAAAATGTATAAGGGGGGAGCTGAATTTTCATCTCTGTGGCTACATCACTAGTAGAACAGTAGAGTATTTCCCCTAAAACCTGGGAATCCTGGGGCAGCATGAATTTGACCTAACAGCTCTTTGTCACTGGTTCTCTAAGGTCTGTTTGGCAGCTGTCTCATGAACAAGCAAAAACGTGGAGGAAGTATAAGATACAATAAATATGGTGAGATAAATTATAGCCTTAATGTGTGATGGCTTCAGGGAGAGGGACAGGAAAGAGCTGCTTTCTCCCTGCGTGTCGTCAAAACTCATGAGCTGGATAGAAACTAAGGACGTTCAGGACTTCTTCAAGCTCCACCAAGGTAGATATTTGTTGCCATAAAGACCAACAGGTAACTACTGAGATTATTGCTATGAGATGCAGTGAAGTCATAGGATTTCTGGCTTACCTGAAAGTGCTTGACTGTGTAGAAATAGTTTAACTCTGAAATCTGTGCAGTTAATTGCAAGTTCTGTACTGGAACATTATCTCTACTCAGAAAGCTCCTATTTACTTCCTGCTTAATGCTGTACCTTTCTAAAACTGGGGAAAATCCAGTAAAGGAACTTTTGCTTTGAGATTTTGCTTTGACTCTGTGTAAATGCTGTGCTAACAGAGTCCTGGAACCAGTGCTCCAAAGGTTGTTGGTACCTAATATATTGCTTTTCATGTTTACTGAGTGAAGGCAAAAACAAGTGGTTATTTAAATGATTCCAAAAAGAGTAGCACCCAGATGACATCCTACAAACTTCTAAAGCATAGATGCACTTGGGAATGGACCAAACTTTTGATTATCCTAATAAAATTCTCATAACTGCCTGCCTAGTGGTTAAATTGTTCAAGGTATTAGCCAGCTTTTAATTATCCTCTGCCCCTGGGACATTTCTCCTTAACTCTCACACTTGTTCAGGCATTGTTGCCCTCATGTTGCACAAGACCTGCTGAAGAACTTGGTAGTTTGCAGGTCTTTATTTTCATGAGCTTTTAATAGGTGTTTTTCTGCATCAAATAGCCATTTCTCCACCAGCATGTGATGCAGCCAGACTTAAGGACCATTCTGCCAAGGTCAGAGGTCAATTACTTGGAGCTTTGCTGCATTTTGCAGCCCTCTTCTGAAAAACAAGGAAATGTGTCAGTGGATCACAGAGGCATTGTACTCTGTTATCTCCCAAAGGTTCAGTGCTGTAGGGGTTGGCCTCACAAGCATGCTTTTGCCCTGCATCAAGACGAACCTCTAATGTTTGCTTTTCCAGCCTCCCACCATGCCTTGCAGTCGGTTCAGGCATTCAGAAGCTCTCTTCTGGGAAAATGAAATGACAGCATGGACTTCAGACACCGTGTTTTTTGATAATATGTTTCATGCCTCGTTTGCTGTGAAGCAATTAGGTTTTCAGTCAATGTGTCTTCACATTTTTCATGACCACAAAGACGATGAGAAGTGACCGCTCACTTAGAGCAGGTTTGAGAAAGCAAGAGCATTCCCTTGTTCAAGGTGTTTTCCCCTTCTTCCTCATGTTTCGAATGGATGGCACATTCCTTCATTCTCTTTTCCTCTGCCTTTGCATTTGTGCCTGGGAGTGTTGTGCAAATACTGCAGCAATTGTAGCCCTTTGTTCAGAAGCTGTTTAGTACATATTGAGGCAGAACCTTGCAAAGTCATTAAGCGTTTTCTGCTGACTCAGATATTATTCATCTCTTGTGCTTTTTTTTTTTTTTTTTATCATTTCTTATGTTTCTCGAGCAGAGCCAAATTTCTCTCCACCCCAGATGGTAAATATGCCTAACTGTGATATTAATCAAAAGCAGAATGCTTAATCACTACCGTGGCTCTTTGTCCAGATGTGATCTTTTCATCTTCATACAGTGAGCAGTTAAAGTGGTCGGTGAGTGTGTGGCAAATCCAATAATTGACAAGGAGGATTTGAGGATCGTTTGGAACTGTGCTTGCTTTTCTCCTGTGCTGCATTGATGCACCATCACAATCCTGGATAGTATTGAACTGTTGGATTTCCCATCTCTTCTCTGTAATGCATCCTCCTCTGATTATGGCTGTGCAAGCAACTCCACTCATCTTTTAAGCTGTGTGTCCAAAATGCCACTCCAATCAAAATAGAGTGAATCTCTGTAGATAAAGCAGACCCGAAAGTGGAAAGTTCAAACAGCAAAAGAACAAAGAAGGAACAAAGCATGTTTGTGTCAATTCAGGCATCTTTGATACATCTTTGAACAGCAGAAATACGACATGATAATTCTGTGCAGTGATGGCAAATGGCTCCCTTGCTTCATGGATTGTGTCTTCCTGTGGTTACAGGTGAATGTGGCTTTTAGTCATTGTTGCAGGTCTTTTTTTTGTTTTTGTTTTTTAATTGTGTGAACTGGAACAAATTTCAGCTGAAGTGTTTGAGTGCAAGACAATGCTTCACCCTCCCAAACACCCCATCTCCTCGCAGTTCCAGCAGGCGCGGCATCTGGTCCACTGGGGCAGACTGCATGGTCGGACTCTGGGGAGTCCTCTGACACATGCACGAAGATGAAAGCACTCTTTCATCGTTTTGTGAATCTAATTCCCTGGAAAATGTCAGCAGGAATTATCTGGCGGTTTTGATTCACTTTTCTGTTTGATTGAATGTTCATTTTTCTTTAAGTAAAGATTTGGAACATTTTTAACCTTGATCATCTGTAGACATTAAATACCTCGTGGCAGCTTTCAGAAGAAGAGGTTGTTTGTTGATTCCATTTTTTTTTAGCCTAGTCACAGATTATATTGCTGGTAAAGGAGTTTGAAATTTCTACTGCTTTGTGAACATCTATGAATGTGGTATCCCTGTATTTGGATGCCTGAGCAAAAAGGGTGACGGTGATGGATTTCCCTAGTAAGCCAAGCGTCACGTTTGCCACGCTGTGTCATGTTAGTGGTGTAGAACCTGGGGCAAAAGGAGCTTCTCATGTATTTCCTTTAACTCTTCAAGTGCACCATCTGACATTTAACACTAACACAATGTGTCAGCTATAAGAGCAGCTGAAGATAGGTTCTGGAGTGGGCTCGTGTCACTGTAAGGAGTCAGAATCAGTTTATGAGTACCAGGAGATATTGCTTATGTACACTGCAGTGATCTTTCATACACATGTTGCCAAAGAGGGATATCTTCTTGCCGTCCAGGGTCTGACCTAAAACCTTGATGTGCTTGTTACTGAAACACCTCAGATTTTGGATTTAGCTCTATTACAGGATTCAGATTTTACTGTCAGAATATGCATTGAAAATTGTGTTTTCTAAATAAGAACATGAACTTTCTTCCATCCCTCCCTCCCTTCATCCTTCTCACCCAGAACTCTTCAGCATCTCTCCTTTGTTAGTGTGTGAATACGAGCCCAATGAATTCTTTGGAGGTTCAGCCAAGCAATGCAGTCTATAATTAATGTATTTGGTATTCAGAAGGCTTTTATGTAGCTGTGCACAGGTGAGCTGCTGTAATTCAGCAACTTTTCATTAACACTTTCTGGAGCTGTCCCTATTTTCTTTCTATTGATTTTTATTATTATTATTATGAAATAACTTTAGGAGCTGCGCAGCTTTTGTTGATTGTTATCAAATACCAGCCCCAGCCTACCTATCCCAAGCTGGGAACAATTATTCATGCTTATTTTAGAGGTAATTCATTTATCATTTAATAGCTAATAATAGTAATTTAAACAGCAGCAGAAAGGGATGAGAGGAAAAGACCAAATGGCAGAGAAAGGAATCACAGAAGAACAGCATGCTATCATATCTGTCTGAGGTTATTCAAATTACTGTACACGTACAGATCTGACTGGAGTACCGATAATGAACTTGTATATATCCAGCAGAACAAATGGGCGCTGCATTGCCCTTTCTGTGAGGCACGTTGGTATAGCACTGTCTGCTATTAGACATTTTTGTATTGATTAGGAGCATCTGTATTTCTCTGGTGCAGTCCTTTTCCCTTAAAATCTTACTTGAAATATAAGTCATTGGGTCCCTTCACATGCTGGGATGGAAAAATAACGCTGATTGCTTCCAAAGTAATTTATGGAGTTGTGAAGTGTCCCCTGAAAGACTGGATTATGAGGGATGTGCAGTTCCCTCTGAGATGATCTTTATAGACCAGGATAATGCTGACACTGGAACACAGTAGAGTCTTTTCTAGAAGACACAAAAATAATGAGAGGGTTGATCTGGTTAGACTTCTGGTCATTTTGAATGCTGCCAGATGTGGCTTTTCAGATTCACTGTGGGTCAGGTGTTTAAGAGGCAGTGTCAGGAGACTCTGTATAACATTATTGTGGAGCTGGGTGGATTGCTTTCCCACCCATCACTAGCTTCAACGCTTTGCAGTCCTGCACAGCATTGATGGTGGCAGCATTACATGTGTTGCTACTGTTTAAAATGTTTATGTTTAAAATGAAAGTCTCCTGTCATGGGCAGCATTTAATGACAGAAGGAGCTGAATCCTCAGTAAAACCACCAGTGGGATCCATGTTTTCCTCAGGTCAGAAATTTACATGTATTTTACTTTCTCAGACAATAAAAGCAAAGGAGAACGTGGTGATTCTGATATAATGACACTCCTAGGCACACTGTGTCCCCATCTCTGCATTCTTTCTCTGCAGAGGGAACACATGAGATTTCTGCTTTCGAGGCAAACAGCTCATTGCAGCTTTTGGTCTGATGCCCAGCCTGCAAATGAGAGTCTGACCAGGCCACTTGTACTGCGGTGACAGTATACAACTGCTATCTAGGAGCATATCAAAAATCTTAGCAAGACAAATGAGGGACTGAACAGTTATAGGGATAGGAAAGACAGATAAATTTGTAATTAAAGCTGTTGAGTTGCAGTAAAGGGAACATTTAGCCTGGAAGGAAAGTGGGTGGGCGAACAAAGTGTCATATTTGGAGGTGAAAGTTGGCACTTGAACAGCATTTTTAAAGTACTCCAAAGCCACCTCCACTGACATCTCAGCTCTATTGTACATTCTGTCAGAGTCTCCGGCTGTGCAGTGCATTGTGGCTGTGACTCACGCGCAGCCCCTGCCGCTTGCTGCCATACGAGATGTTAGAGAGACAGACATGGCAGAGGTACTGTGTGACTCATGAGATAAACACGGGCAGCTTGGCGTTTTCAGACCCAGCACACACATGCGGCAATGTAGGTTGAACACGTGTGCACAGGGGTATGAACATGTAAACCAGTTCCCGTGGCCTGTGACAATTTGTTATACCTTCTGAGAAACCCTGGGGATTTATTAAGATGTATAGGTGAAATGTGATGTTAGCAGAAAGAATTTGTGTGCATGAAGCTGGAGCTGGGACTGTAAAGATGTAATGATGAAGATTGTATGAAGTTAATACTTCATATGGATCTTCATAGGGGGCTGGAACTTGATCCTTGAGGTCCCTTCCAACCTGAGCCATTCTGTGATTCTATGAATACTTAACATCTGCAGAACAGAAATGAATTCAAGCCTAAAAGCTCAGATCCAATTCCCATGAATATTGGGAAGGTTCACTCACAAGATGAAGACCCACGTCTCTTTGGCCATGGCCTGTCTGCAGACATCAGTGGTGCAGGCTGAGCAAAGGCAACGTGCCAAGCACTGGCCACCACCAGGGCAGGGTCTAAACGTGTAAGAGAAAAGAAGAAAAAGCAGCTGTTTACAGCCCTTAGGGGATATTCTCTCCATATTCCCCCCTTGATGCAGTCAGAGTTCCTTGCTTTATATGTCTCTCAATCCTGCTTCCATTTATTCTTGGGAAAACTTATGGATGCAAGGCTAATTTCTGGAAGGATAGGTTTCATTTTTAAAGTACCAGAAGCAGGCTTTACCATTAGACTTTCAAATACATCCTTAACCAGTTAAAAGTACATTACCAGCAGCTTTATTTATGGCATATTATTCACCAGTTAAACTGTAATGGCTTCCTATGAGCTTTAACAGTTATTACCTTAAATAACTGTTTTGAGAAGAGTTAGAGGATTTGGGGTTGGGAGGGAGAGTAAGCAATGGAAGCAGCTGAATTCCAGAAGAGCTATCAGGGCACTATCATCAGAAAGAAAGAATAAGGGGAGGAATGGAAAGCATCTATTCTCTATCTATTCCTGTCTAATCTGTTTGTTCCGTCTGGGCTGCTCAACAAGTTTTTACATCACACTCTGTACTTCAAAATTGTTTCTGAAGATGCCATTCTACAGTATCTTCCATAAAGCATCAGCATCTCATTAAAAGATAAAAGTCCACTGTATTCAAAATGCAAGCAGACTCCCAAATAACAAAACAGTGTTTGATCTCCTTTGAACTGCAGGGGGCAGCCAAGAATTTGGGTAAAGTATTGCTACCTGGATTTGTCTGGTCAGGCTTTCCCTAGCATTAATACTTTTTCGTTGTAGCACACAGCCTGCGTTTTCATCTGTAAATACATGAATTGTGAGACAGGATCCATCGCAGTATGTTTGGCCACTGAATCATCCTTTCTGACAGTGCTCAGCGTTAGAGATTTCAGAGAGATGCATGAAATTGCCATCGTGGACAATTACAGACTATCCCCACCCCGTAGGGGAATGCCTTTCAGTCTTCAGACAGTTATATATTTCTACTTGGAAACGTGAGAAATTATAGCCTTTCCAAATAATTATAATAACAATAATCTTTTCTAATGAAATGTTCCCATGTTCTTATTTTCTGTACAAGCGGTTAATGCTTTTTGAGTCTTTCACTGCTCCTGACTGCACGCTGCTATCTCTTGAGTTTATAGATCAGCTGTGTGTTATGCAAAGTGTTTCCTTTCGTCAGCTGGGCTTTCACCTTTGCAAATGCATTTCTGTCCTCTGCTGTAAGAGAGAATAATTAGGAGTGCCCACATGGCCAATTGTATTGTAAACAACGATCACCTCTCTTCTTGTGCATCTGGTCATGAAAGGTGCTCATATTTTTTGGCCTTCCCATTGCTGTAATGACTTTTATCACGTTCTCTGGAACCCTCCTTATTTATGTACTCAGACATACTCAGTCTGATTTTTGGGTGGTCCTTCGTGGAGCCAGGAATTGGACTTGATGATCCCTTATGGGTCCCTTCCAGCTCCAGTTGTTCTGTGATTCTGTGTATTATCCTTCAAGATGTAGGAAGACAAGAATTTAAGATGGTTTAGATAGAGAAAGCAGAGCACTTGTTAAAATAAGTATTGTAATATTTTCCACATTGTTGTGTGCGGGCCTTGCAGTTGAGGTTTATTATTTTCAGGAAGGATGGAGGTTCCAGGATTCATCAGCCCTATCATCACCTGTTTTGATGAATGTATTGGAGAAACCGTTTTCTCTTTAAGTAATTATCTTGGAAGATTACTGGCCACAAGCAGGGGTTGTGAAGGAAACCAGAGTCTCTCAGGTGAAAGTGCGTGCCCGTAGGAAATTGTCACTTTTTATTTTCAGACCTTTTAGATTTCAGTGTGATGTCTGACTTGAAGACAGTTCTTACAGACTTAGTCAGAAAGGATGAAATAGGAAAGACAGACAAGTGGATGAGAATGTCATGCTAGCAGCTTGTGGGCAGCATGGAGGAGTGAGCAAGACTGAGCATCCCTGTACAAAGCCAGGCCGTAAGATGTAATTCTTTCGTCTTACGTAATTCTCACGTAATTCTCAAGACTGCCTTAGTTTCAAGAATTGTATATTGTTTTTTAAAAAAGTTTCTCATGGGCATACAAAAGCTAGATTAGACTGAAAAATCGGTTGGGTTCTTTGACAGTGTCTCTGAGACGTCTTTGCCATTTTCAAGGAGGAGCAGATTGGAGACATGAGACTCAGAAGCAAAGCTTTTGTTCGCTTTTCTCTCTCTTTTTAAAATCATATCCAAGCTCTTTTTGTGCAAATGTACTGCTCAGGATCAAAGCCTCTGCTCCAAGTGGAGAAAGTCCCTGGAGAGCAAGGCCTGAAAGCTAAGCCTCTAATACTGCTGCTGCTGGCCGTACACCGGTCTGCTTGGGAAATCTAGTCATGCATGACCCAGCACCTGGAGACACAGAGAAACTGGGAGCAGAGTACTCAGCATCCCTGCATAACTTTTGATCTTTGCTAACTCATGTCCTTCTGTTGGTCGTGGTCCATCAGGAGTTTATTCCCACCAGTGTCAGATATCTGAAAGGCTCTTCTGTAATGCAGCATCCACTGATCCCTCAGGCTTCTTAGAAATGTAGTGCTCTGGCATACGGGCTGGAGTTTATCAGAAAGGGGATAATGGATGGGGTGACTACAGGTCTCAGCTTTTTTTGGAGTATTTTTCCTCATTTCTGGCATTTCCATCTCCTTACAGAGTGGCTCTAAGTAAAAAGCTGTTGGGAAAGGATCAGTAGGAAGATGCTGTCTGAAAAGTCTGAGATTATTTCCCCTGCAGGTGTGACAGGAACAGCCTTGCAGACAGGATACCTGCTTGCCTTGTGGTGATTTCTTGCCTTTACTGCATCTCTTGTGAGGTGCTGGGTTTGCATGCTAAGAAAGCTACAGCTACCACAGCTTAAACAAGGTGACTCTCAAATAGTGGTGTCCTTGATCCATCATTAAAAATGTCCTTGACACGTTGTACCATCAGAAGGAAGGTTTGCCATGCTAATCACCGGCAGCAGTTCTTCTCCCATGGATGTTACACAGCCTCAGAACGTATTGTTTAATTCATGGGGGAAGGAAGCTCTTTTGGTTATGCTTCTCTTTACTTTTCTCTTTTTAAATGCTTCCCTGAAGGCTGCATGAGAGCTGTGGGGGTAGGAATGCAGTTGCGGGAAGGTAACCTTTCCCATCCCTCAGTCTCTCAAGAGATGCATGCAACAGCAAGATACATGTAAATCCATCAGAGCCGTTAGTGTGGCTTAATGCTAACAGATGTAAAGCATTAAAGGAAATAAACAGCCTCGCCCTGAACGGGATCCAGAGGTATAAAGCTGCAGCCGTGTGCTCACTCCCCATGTTATTCCAGGTAGTTAGTAATGGTTTAGCTTTCCTAAGAAAATGTCAGCCTTACTGCTGCTTTCTTTCATGTTTGTACACTGCTAACAGTAATGTGGGTTGGTTTTGGTTTGGTTTGGTTTGTTGTCCATTTCTTTTACTAGTTTAAACAGCAGGTATGGTTTTTTTTTTTTGTTTTTTTTTTCAAAGATGAGGACTCCATTCTGAGACTTAGATGTTGAGAGAGTAACTGTTACCTCAGCAGGCATGTAAACAGGCCAAATTTCCTTCTTTTTTCCCAAGAGTACTGGATGTGGAGGTAGACACAGTAGCCTGTGTATTCTCCAGTCAAAATCTTCTCTTCCACATCAGCAAAATACTTCTGGAAGTATATCAGGGAGCTTCAGAACTTAAGGAGTAACAAAACCCAGATCCCTGCTATGTCTCCCTCAACAGATTTTATCTTCTTGGAGTTTAGGCTTTGCCGCTTCTCTGATCCCTTACATCCAAACGACATTCCTATGCAGTTTGCAGCCTTGCTGTTCTTTCCTCTCTGCAAGATGTATGGTTGATGTAACAGGGCAGAATTTTCAAGTAGTCTACAGTCTTTACTCCATCTTTGGTCACAGTAGTGGCATGATGTGCCTGGAGAATTTCCCTGCTTCCTCCCACCTTACTTTTCTAGAAATCACTTGGCTCAGAAAATAAAAGCATGGAGGCATTTGCCCTTGTTTAGTCCCCTACTGTTGGGTCAGAAGTGGAGATTAATAGGATAGGAAGTGTGTTTCTACTCTGCAGTCAGTAAAGGAAATTCACTGGAACTAAATTAATCATGAAACGGACACAAAGAGGAGAACAGATTAGCAGGGAATTAACTCATTAATTAGATTCATACCGAGGTTCAGAAGAGGCTTTCCTTCAAGATAACAACCGAGTTCAAAGATCAGCAAAGGCTGATCTTGGGAGGCAGGCACACCGTTTTCTTTCTGAACTCTGTCAGGTTTTACTTTAGCCCAACATCTGGCTGGTTATAATAGGGTATCAGACATGTTGCTGGCAGGAATTCAGCAGCTGGCAAAGCCAAACCACTTAATGCCCAGCGATGGAGGCTGTTATCAGCCCATTCAGATCCCCGAGCTCTGGATCCAGGTCTGGGCATAAGTGCAGGAGTCCTCTCTGTTGTTCCACATTGTTAGAGCTCCATCGCAAGTCCTAGTGTGAGCAGCAACAGCTTGTTTGAGAATGGGTTTACTTCCAGCTTTAGGGTGAGCAGAAGCCGTTATGAGCTTAAGAAAGGTAAATGCTGAAGTGCTGTCCTTTGTGCTGCACTTGTCAGGACCCCCAGATCCCCTTTTCCCCCAAATTCACAGTGGTAGGGTAGGCTAGGTAAGTCACTGCATGTTTCTAAGGAGATGGGTTGATGAGGTTTGGCTGCAGTCTTCTCACTGTTCTATTGGGACCCTTCTCTGCAGGGGAACATATGAGAGAAGTGAAGAACTGACTGCAGTTCCCTCGGTGCTGCACAAATCTCCTGCTAGCTCCCTTCAGGCTCTGTGTAGCCCTTGGGGCAAGGCTGCTGCTGTCATGCCAGGAAGCCCCGTTAGCAAGATGTGTGTTGTAACAAATGCTACGCTGCTGCATGATGGAGCTGGTGATAAGCATGGAGAGACTGATTTCTAATGCACTCTTAATGAACTAACAAACCAGTGCTAAAGACTGTGAGTAGATTCATGTGAGAAAGGCCCCCTGCCTTCTGACTTACGCTTTCCCTCCCTTTGCTTTCGCTGCCTCACAGCATGAACGCAATCACACCATATTCAGGAACATCTGAGCTGTGTATTTGCCACTTAGGACTTTCTGGGTAGTGAAGTTTCCACATTGTTTATTTAGAGTTAAGTGTTCTGCTGGGTCTCTTATCACTTTCTGTAAATAACAACTGTCCTCTAAATTCTTCAGGCTGATTACTGAGACTGACAATCTGTGTGTTTTGAGTTGCTGAGCTGTATTAATCTCTAATATACCCTGGTCTGCGGATGGAAAGGGTAATGTATTGAGGATGTCACAAGAGGTAAAAGCCAAAGGACTTAGTCTTCTTGGGAATGTGAAGTGCTTTGGTTGTGACGTGAATAAATCTCCCAGCAGCAGCAGTGCTATTTCTGTTGGGAATAAAGATGTAAGAGGAGTCTGTCTTTTAATCCAACTTGTTAGAGATTTTATAGCACCAGAGCTAATTCATTTCTAGAAGAGAGATGGCAGACTTTATTTTTACCTGCCTGTAGTTTGCCATGATGAATTTTATTCCACTCGCTGAATGGTGGACTTGATGAGAATCCCACCCCCAAAAGAAAAATTCTACTGCAATTATCAGTTAAATAGGGAAAGCTATCTTACTGGGGGGCGGAGATGAGGAGGGAAGAGAAGGCATAGTTTATGACTGTAAGGTGTTCTTTGTAATCTAGTGTCTAACCTTCCTTCCTATCAGTGTGAGAACTGGAAATGTATCTATTAAAACCCAACTGAATGACACCTACCTACCTGCAGCCCTTGCTAAAATGCAGGTAGAAAAGTAAAAGGAACTATCAGGTCCATGGACTATATAAAATCCAATCCAGAATTTATGCTGAGATAATTCAGTCCTCTGTAATCCATACCAGACTGATGAAATATTGACTTGTACTAGGAATGTGACCCAAAGCAACTGAAGACTTTACTGTGCTTTGCTTCAGAACAGTTAAGAATGCAGAGTACACATTCAGTCAACAAAACATTTCATCTTTGTGCTTTTAATACAGCAAAATGCTTTGCTGCTTCTTTTGTTTCCTTCCTTCAGTCACAACAAAGGAGTGTTATAAGTGGCCCCAGAGAAACAAAGCCTAGAATAGAAAAGGGATTTAGAGAGAAGAAAAGAGATCAGATGAAATTGGTAAGAGAAAGAATTCCCAATGCGGTGTTCCCAGCTCAGCCTTCTGAAGGGAAGCCCTGTGCTCCTGATCCGTTATGATTCACTTGGCAGCTCTGTGCAGATGGCCTCTCCCCTTCATCTATACTTCTGTAAACTAAGACCCAGTGATAACAGCCCTGCCAAACCTGGTCGCTGCTGATAAAATGCACACAGCTTCCATTAATCTATTTGTTCCTAACGGCTCATCAATGAAAACTCATTTTAATTCCCTTCATTTTGATCTTCTCTGGACTTTTTGTGAGGAGGAGTGAGTTTGCAAGGAGTGACCTGTAATCCTCCCTAGGTTTAGCAGTGCCATAGGCAAGTTTTATTCAAGCTTTCATTTTATACTGTGTGGTTGAATTGGTGCATATTGATACAGGATTATACTTCTCTCATCTTTTTGTTTCCTGACCTTACAGTGATTTGGTTTTAAATACTGCTGTGTCCAGTAGTGATTGATTTTCCAGTCTTGGGTATCTTACCAATGCATCTCACTCCCAACAAAAGTCATCCTGCACTGTTCTAGCAGGTGTGTCTTCTAACTGTCCTGTTGTTCCCTTGCCTCTCCTCTGCCAGTGAATATTGAAATTATTGCTCCCATATTTCAGTTGTGCTTGCATAAAATGAGTGAAGCTAATGGCTGGCAGGGATCTTTCTTTCTTCAACTTCAGCTGCATCATTTCTGATATGTTAGACTAAGTTTTCTGTAAAGATCTGTAATAATGGGATTACTGACTCCATAAGTAGTCAGTTCCAGCTCTTAAAACTCTCACATTTGGAACATTTTCCAAGTGTCTATCTTGAGTCCTAGCTTGTCATAGGAAGTCCTTGCCAAATATGTCTTTTTCCCTATCCAGACTAGCCATAGGAATAAGCTTATTTGCTTTTCAGTGATGTCCTCTAGACCTTTTTCAGTTGTGCCAAGTCCCCCTGTGAATTGCTTCCTGAGACTGGAAACATTATACTAGCAGAGAGATTAATACTGCAGAGAGAACAGATTAATTTGTGTGTCTTGCCAGTTTACTTTTTTTTTTTTTAATACCTACCCAGAATAGTATTTGCACTTTTGTTAAAAAAAGAGTGTCAGGTTCACATTCAGCTGGCAGTCTTCAATAGTGCAGAATGTTGGGATTTTTTTTTCCTCCAGTAGAAACGCTACCTTGTCATTGCTCCTCATTCATGTGTTTGTAGCATTGATTGTTCCTGTCTAATTGTAGTAACTTGTAGTTGACCCTATTGAATTGCAGCTGTTTACTTCAGGCTGCTTTTCCAGTTTGTCAAAATGATTTTGATTTCTAATGCAAACTTGTCTTACATTGGTTTCGTGTGCAAATCAAATTATCATACTTTCTATTTCATCTAAATCTTTAATGAATATATTGAATTGTACCAATCCCATGACCATGTCCTGCAGAAGATCATTTAGTACAGCTATGCATTTTGACAGCGAGACCGAGAACTACTTTGAGTACATTTTCTAAACAGTTTTTATGAGAGCTGCTCTGAAAGTAAAGCCTCCTATTTTATTATGTTGGTTCAGGATGTCAGAGGCAGATATTGGTGGTATGGCAATAGAGTTTGAACCTCCAAAGCAGTATGCCTTTCCATTTTGTTGCCGTGTAACGGATGGAAGCAGAGGGGCAGTGCAACAAAATGGAGTCTGTCTTGAAAGTGCATATGAAGCCAAAGGGTGTACTTGAATTCCTCCATGCAGAATAAATGGCACCCACTGACATTAACTGACATTTGCTGAACATTTATGTTGACCAACCAGTGGATGTGAGGACAGGGAGGCAGTGAGTGGTACGTTTCAGCATTGGCGACAGTGGCGTGAAGAGCAAGCTGCATTCCAGATGGCCATGCAGATCTTGGTAAACACATCATGCAGGCTCTTGTTCACTGCTGGTGAAAATGCATAGCTAATGGTAGTGTCTGGGTTGAGAAAGAGTGTTTAGTAGCTGAAAATTTGCTCTATCAAACAATGCTATTGTGCTCTTTGTAAGTGCTGTGGTGTCTATTAAAATAAGTAGGAGGCATTTCTTTTGGAACAACCTACAAACAACCTATTCACCCTGTTATAGTTCATCCAGACCACGCCTCTTATTTGGCCTGAGCATTTAGTGAAGTTTTGGAAACTGTCTCTTGGCATCTTGTCCACCTTGTATTGCCCTGACACCTTCTCACAGAGGTAAATTAGAATCATTAATAATAATAATTTGTTCCTGACAAAAGTGTGTTGAATGATACCCATCTCCTTTCTGCTAAGGTCTACTAAACTGTTTCTTTGTTCTGAGGAACTGGAGTTGAGCTTGACAGGTCTATCGTTTTTCGTCTCCTCTTTTTTTTTTTCTGTCTTCAAAAGAAGTCTGTACATTGTATCAGTTATCTGGTTCATCACCAGGCTTTCCTAAGGTCTAAAAAAATAATCGTTAACAGCTTTGAGATTGATTGAGTCAGTTCCTTAGAAATGCAGTAGGAATATAGCAGATTCAGCTCATTTGGACTGATCTAAGCTATGTAACTTCTCTACCCTATTCCTTTTGTATTCTAGGCCTTTTTTATTTCTTTGTTAGTTCTTAACAGCGTTAATTCATCACAGGTGACCTTTTTATGAAAACTAATGCAGAATCTCTCTTTGCAGCCTTATCAATAGGATTTGCTTCTCTGAGGAGGAGCAGACTAGCACTTTATGCTACTTTTTGCTACTAATAAATTTAAAGAATTGCATCCTTTTCTGTGTGGTATTTTTGCCAGTCTCATCTAACTTTGTGCCTTCATTTCTCCCCGTGTTCCTTCTGTACATTTGTACTGATTCGTATTTAACAATCGGTTTTAATCTTTCTCTGCATATTTTTGTCACACATCTACAGTCAACAAAGAGCTTGTGATATGATCAGGTTGGTCTCCTAACACTTTGGATATCTTTCTTTGCAGTAACATAATTCGTGTTTATAATCTTTACATCCCTTTTCTCAGTATTTGACAGTTCTTCTTAAGACTCAGAAGAAAGCAAATTCTTAAGGATTCTCATCTATTCACCCACCCACCCACCCACTCACCCATATCCCCATTGAGTTCTATGGAAGATTTTCATAAGGCCTTGTCCACTTGAACTTATTTTTTGTTATGTTTTGTGGAGCTCTTCCACGGTGTCACTTTTTGTAAAGCCAAAATGGTTCTGAGATGTGTGGTGTCTTTCTCTTCTGACACTGCTTACAAGGAGAATATGAACTTGTTCTTTATTGCTGGAGAACTGCATGTCCTGTGCTGCAATGTCAGGGTCTTTAGAAGTGAGAAAAGCTGATCGGTATCAGGGTTCATTGCTTCTGAAGGAAAAGGAGTTCCTGCTAAGAGTCAGCTTTACCTGGAAATCATACTTGTCGTCAGGCAAATTAAAACCACATTATTCTATCAAAATATAGCTCAAACACAAATTACAAATTTCATCACAGTTACGAAATGACAAGCAAAATCTTTGTTCATCTTATCTAAAGACCTTGGCTTTATCTCTCAATCTGCAAGTTCTGTGTCTCAAAGTATCTTCATTCTTTGAAGATATTGACAGTAGATTTTGATCAATTGAAGGTATTAAAAGTAGATTGGAGATAAATTCCAGTATATTGACATTCCTTTACTCTGGCTACTGCTCTATAGTAACCCAGAACTGGCCTACTGAATCATCTCATTATACCAGCTGGATACCTGATGACTCTAAACGCATGCTTTCAGATCTCTTGCTGGGTACCTTTTGTTTGCCTTGTGGAATCTGGGGAAATCTGAGAAGTTCAATAGCCTTGACAATGGTCAGCGGGGTCAGCGTCACCAAATAAGAAAGGTTTTTTTTTTTTTTCTTTCTCAATGAGGTGTAGGTAATTATTAATAATCCTTCTCTACTTCATGTTGGAGTGAGGGTCATCGGTTACCCTGCTGTTTTTTCTGTTGTAATGCCTTACTGGTTCCATATTTAAAACTTTCCTCGTGATTTTCTGGCATAACCGTGATACAATCAGATGTGAGCAGCTTTACTGGAAGACCTTCATTCCTGATCTCGCAGGTAATATAGGAAGGTACTGTTTTTGTCACAGTGCTTATTTGCTTACTTTCCTTAATCACCATGCAAGCACTGTCAGCAAATCTGTCTCCTACTCTAATTGGGATTTCAGAGGAACACCTTGACATACAAGGCAACGCTGTGTCTCTTATTCCCTTACCTGTCCATTCTGAACAAGCTGTACACCTTCATATCCATATGCTGCTCATGAATTACTCTCTTGCTTGCCTTCATAAAACAGTTTCTTTCCTATCCAACAGTCTGTTTGTCCTCTGCAGGCTTCTTTGTCGTAGAAACTGTTCATAAACATTACACTGAAAATGTAATTAGTGTTGCCCCTCTAAGCCTGCCTCCCTCACTTCTGGTGCCATTGTGATTTGAGTTTAGAGCAGAGCATTGAGTGTTTCACTGCCTTCTGAGAATAACTGTAGCAAAAACACTTGACAACTGTGATGGGTCATGGATCATCCTGTGTCCACAAAGCCTGCTTTCTCTCTCCAGTGAATACTTCTTCCTGCCTGTAAAAATCCTTTGTTTTAGCACACCCATTACAAACTCTTCTCATTGAAAGATCCTAACCTCTTCAATTAAGAATTCTGAACTTCTTTTGCAAAGACTATGGTCGTACTGGGATAAAGCAGACAGCATCTCTGTGTACATATGGAGGTGGGCATGTTTAGGTGTGAAGGTGCATGTGCCTCAGTGTTGTGGAGTGTATTATCTATTTTTTCCTAGTGTTTATTATCTGAATATTGAAATATGTAGCTGTCCATTGTTGGATCTTTGTGTCCTCTAATGGCAGCAGTTCATAGTGATTTCTATCCTGCAGGAAACTGACCATCGCATAGGGAAGAAGGCATGTTGTGCAGTTTTATATGATAGGACAGACACCAGTGAACACTAAAGACAGCTCTTATCTAGGGTTTGGAAAAAAATAGAAGAATGCAGAAGGATAAATAAACATATATAAGGATAAATTGGAAAGAAAAAGAAATACAGCAGTATACAGTGGCCATGCCTGCGTTTACTTTGCTCCAGTCTTATATATGGACAACAACTATTCATGGGACAACTTCAAGGACGAACTGTTTGTTTGATGCTAGTTTCCAAATTACTTAATAAGTGCCCTTAAGTAAAACCTCAAGTTTAATCTTCCAGGCTCTGAAGTGTTCACTGTGCTTCTGTATTTCTCAGTTCTCATTAAAGTTTTGGATGCTAAGGCACTCGATAGCTCAAATCCGTGATGTTTAGTCCTTTAACCAACATTTTTTTTGACATTTCATAGCTGCTGAGTGGCAGCGTATCCTCAGAGATGTACAGCATCTGTTGTGCACCTTTAATCGTCCTAGACTGACCGTACACAAAGTTGCACTGATTTCACTCAAGGTGTGAGCCTAAATTTAAATATGTGCAGAACAGCATATATGAAATTTAGCTTTGCTTGCATCCATTGAATTCTTCAGTTAAAGCAGCAGTATTTAAAGCCACATAGCTGATTTCTGACACGAATCCCAAACATTTTGTCTTCCTTACTTCCAGATTAAAGAAGAATAAGTGTATTTAATTCATGCCACATGTGGTGATGTTCATTTAGGTGGAGTTCTGTGTGCCAGGACATGAATTTTCTAGTCATGCTTAGCCCAGGTTCAGTGAAACTGCATCTCTCTTGCATTAAAAGAAAGAAAAACACTAGGAGTGAATACTATGAATTAATTGTCTTACCTGAAGAACTGAAAGCTCTCCTGCATTTACAAACTTAGAGGTGAAGATGAGGGGCTTATTCAGAAACTACTGAACGTGATATGAGTTTTTCTATAGACTTCAATGAGTTTTAGATCAGAACCACAGTACATAAGACAACACAGTACATAAGACTAACACGAGCAAGGAAATATAAATCCTTTCATATTTTATTGTCACTGCTTTTGTATCTAGTCATGTCTTGTATCTTTTATTTATTTGTTTGTTTGTTTGTTTGTTTATTGGAGCAAAAACTGCTCTGATGTCTTGTGTGCAGCCTGGAGAATAATAATTATTTGTAAGATGCAGCTTCTTAGCTGAATGTTAGGAGGAAGAAGGAGATAATAGGAATGAGAGATGAGTGATTTTCTTGGGATCCCATTCTTTACACCTTCAAGGAAGTAGTGGGCACGTTTGTAAGTTCATTGTCTTAAAGTAAAGAATAACATCAGAAAATACAGAAAATAGAAAAGAAAGGAGAAGACAAAAGAAAAGAAATATGAAAGAAAAACAAGATTATTTTCCATGTTTTCCTCTCCCCCATTCCCCATTCACTCACAGTAAGTTTCCTATTGTCTGATCACTCTCTATGGGGTAAGGCTAGATATGAAGTATAACGTTACTTTGGAAATATGCTTTTTAAGTTGCAAGGTACACTGGATATTGTGGGAAGAGAGCTTGTTCAATTTCACAGCTGATGAATGAGATTCTCCACCTTTTGTGTACTCCAAACTAATTCAAAGGCTGAACTTTTACATAAATTACAGAGGGCCACACATGGGCCTGGAAATGAATGTGAGAATAAGAGAGAACGGTGTTAGGGAAGTGAGGCAGGATTTGAAAAACTGGGAGATAACGCAGCTGAAGACTGAATATGTTAGAAGAGTTATTTGACAACCCTGAACTCGAATTATAGTACATGCTCCAAATTCACGCTGGCATACATTGATTACGTTTAGGCATCATCCTGGCCCTGAAAGCACAAATGGGGACTCTGATTCATTTTGAACACTGTGCTGTTCTTAGGGCTGTATTCCCAGTGAGGAAACAAAAAGCAGATCCAGAAGTTCTGAGAAACAAGGCATTGATTGCTCTATTGAGGTACTACTGAGTATGTGAGGACCTGCTTCTTGGCCCTGCATATGTATTTTTGGAGGCTCTTTATAAGAGCTTAGACAAACTCTGAAACAAATATTTTTGGAAAATCCTGTAGAATGTAACTTGGAGAGTCCTGGAGCAGTGGTTTCCATTTTCCTTATACCATGTGAACAGCTTCCTATTTCTGATAGTTCCTTTTTGTATGGCCTCTGCTTTTCCCTCTACTTCAGCCATATCATGTGAAGCCAAGGCTTTCTAATCTGTTTGTAATGCCTATTGAAGAGGAGATTAAGTTTAAAATGAGAATAGAAAATAGTACCTGGCTCACTCAGATAAGGCTGAGACAAAGCGAGAACAGTGATGATCTTCGTAGAGTCCTCATTATTATTATTGGAGTCTGCTTACCTCTTACCTCTGCCATTTAAGTACAGTTACAGTTCAGAAAAGTGGCAGTGAAAATTACCTCACAGGACATGATATTCATTCTCTGTCAGTGATGCTGAACTCCACTTTGCTTGCTTCAGGAAATCAAAGGACGATTGCCCCCACCCACTGCCCTCCCATAAGTCTCTGGCACCAAACTTGTTACCTTAAACTTTCAGTCAAATTGGCTACTGCTTTTAGCTGCTATATCATCACTGACAGCAGAGAACATGAAAACAAAGCTTATAAGCAGAGTTTTCTGTTCTTGTGAAACAACCATTGTGTTTATATAGCAACATCATGGCAGCTCCAACAAAACTCAGTGATTTTAGTTAGTTCTTTCCTTCTTTTGTATAAGCTGATACAAACAAAACTGTCTTCCACCTTTGAACGTTTCTTGTAAATAACTGCAACTTGGAAGAATGCATTTCCATGATTTTCATGTTGTTAACATCATTATTGCTGGTATCCCTGTTCTTCAGGGCTTTGTGTCACAACTATGAAGAGAATAGCTAGCTAAATACTACAAACATTTTCAACAAATCTTGTTTTGTGTGTGTGTGTTTAGATTCATTTTATTTCCATTCCTTTTATTTTCCTTTCTGACAGCATCTTGTCTGGATGTAAGCTAGCATAGAGGCATCTGGAAATCTGAGCTATTGGGCAGTCACAGGAGGAAAATGAAGAGCTAGTGATTGCCTGTGGTCTTCCTTTCGATAGCCAGGCTTCTCCAACAATGAAACAGAGACATCTTGCATGAGTTACTGCTTAGATGTGGAAAGCAAAAATCAGACTTACATCCAGATTTTCAAACAGAAAGGTGTAGAGGTTGTAGAACAAACCATTACTCATTATAATTAATTGGAGAATAGAAAGAGTCATTTCAAAAGGAACTGTTTAAATGTGAAACGGTGATGGTGGGTAGCATTTGATAACAGCCAATGTCCAAGGTCCTGAAAAGCAGCAGATTAATGCATTGTTCACATTCTGGAGTCAGAAATGAAACTATGACATTATTCCTTTCCTCAGTTCCTGTGGTTTAGAAAGGGCTATTTGGTGAATTAAACAATTTCCTCCATCTTAATTGGTCACAATGTTTTGTTTCAGCTTTATGGAAGTATATATATATGCTAACTCTGATAGAAGCTTGAAAATATGGATTTTAGTCCATCTGGGGATTTGGTACAATTCAGGTAGGACCACTCAGATTCTTGAATAACAGTTATCCAAATTAATGTAGATGAAATTGATCACATTCCTACTTTAGCTAAATCACTCAGCATACTTCTTGGTGAGTGTCACAGAGAGATGATCGATGTCCTCTTAGATGCAGATGGACTGTGCAGAATGAAGATAAGAAAGATTTTCTTACCTGATTTTCAAAGATGAAAAGTACAAGTAGGTTCAAGTAGGAAAGATTGGTGCAAGTAGGAAAGCAGACCAACAGGAAAGGAGACCAACAGAAAAGGATCTTTCTCTTTGTTCAACTGCCGTTATATTTTTATGTCTCAATTTCTGCAAAGAAATAAAAATTGCAAGAAAGATTAAGAATATGCCTTTTTTTTTTTTTCCAGAAGAAGATAGTGTGAAGGGAAATAATTTGTTAGAGATAATCTGAATACCTCTCTGTATGCGAAGTGGCAAGCACTTGACATCTCCTCTTAGTGTCAGCCATGCTACAGCTTTCTTGTTCTCAGCAAATGGAACTTCCCTAAAGAATAATCAAAGTAAAGCAAAAAAGCCTTTTTATTCTTACTGCCATTTTTCTCCACTCAAGGGAGGGAAAATGTATTTGGCACCCTGAGATAACCAAACTGTTAAAACTGAGGCAAAGACAATAGAAACTCTGCCTTCATCCTGCCCAGAATTTCACTACTCTGACAGAGTGCTTCTTTAACTGAGCATTTTGCTTGCAGGCTGACTGTACTGGTATTGACCTTCAACTGAAATTAAGCTGTTGTAACGTGGCTTCTAATTAGATTAAAGCTGTTATGCAAGACATCTTTTTTGGAGTCCTCTTAGGAGAATCAGTGGGCAACAGGGAAAATGTGAGCAATGTGAGTAAGAAATAGGGAGATAGAGAAGTACACCTGCAGTAAAATAGGGGTGAACTCCTGCCCATTGAGGAATATACTCTGCTTTCTTCAGTGAGTCTCCAAGTCCTGACCCTTCTCAACTTCTGCTTAAGAAAGGACAACTATCAGTCTTCAAGGACGTACCAAAAGCAGCTGAATCCTGTGTTTATCACCTTTGTGGGCAATTTTCCAATCATACTGCTATATTTACTTATGATGGCTGAATCCAGAGAACAGAAAAATAGTGCAGCACTCATTCACAATTTGAACCACACACAGTTCAGTGCCTAGGAACCTTATTTTATGAAGGCAGTTGAGATTTATTACTTCAGTGTAAAAGGTAATGAATTAGCCAAATATATAGGTAGAATATTGCCATTTGTGGAATTAGAATTTGTTCTGGTTTATATTATACTCTGTGTGGGTATGTCTAAGCTTCACCACCCTGGCAATATCCCAGTTCAGTGCTGGCACGTACCACCCGCTCCCCCTTTTGTTTGCATAAATCCATGAGTAAGGGCTAGAAAGGAGCCACATTCTGTATCTGAAGAGTGACAGATCTGGGAGAGTGGTGGACTACAAGAAATACACCTGTCATCTGATCTTTCTACAGCATCTGTTGTTGAGAGCTAAGGCTGAAATTTTTATTTTTGCTTCTGGGATAGCTGCTTTATCGTGTATGGCAGACTTGAATGGATATGGAAACTCATCCTTCTAAGTGCCAGGAAATTCTTTCATCACATTACCTGTAAAAACTGGTTTGATGAGCAAGAATCTGATTTATATAGGATTTAGGGAAGCAGAAAATTAACAGTAAATATATATATATATCTTTTCTACTTGAATGTGTCGTTTCTTTAGACTGTGCTTCTTTGTCCCTTCTGTGAAACTAAACCAGCTAGCCACAGGGCAAAGTTGAAACACTCTTCTTTTAAGTGACATAGAGCTTCTGATTAGACTCGTGAGGGTTCGTGCTGTGGTTTAACACTATAGATATCCCATCCTTGATCTTCTGGCTGAGAAAAACTGACGGAAAAATTCCACTTGTCAGAGGAAGGGAGTTGACACACTTGTGACTTTTATTGCAGTTGCACTGAAGTAAGAGCAGGGATGGTGGAAACAGCCTTGACAAAGAAGAAGTATCAGGCAAAGTGCAGGTGACAGTGCAATTTATCACATGGCTGTGAAATGTATTAGCTGCCTATCACCCTCAGTTATGTAAAACAAAGAGAGAAAGAATTGATTAAACTATGACCTCTTCCATCTACCAGCTGTCATTTTAGTTGTTGTGACAGAGGCTAGTGTGTAGTCATTAAATGCACAGACTCAGTTTCAGGTTTGAGCACTATATTAATGTAGTCTGTAGTTCTGCGATACCTTTTCCTGAGAGGAAAGTTCTCCTGTGTGTACATCACCATTTTGGAGTTAGCTGCCCATCCATCACAGAGGTCTGGTGGATCTCTGTACAGTGACTCACTCATCTTCCTCTTTTGGCCCTAACCCTTGTACTCTTTTCGTTGACTCTGGATCTTTGCTTCTGGCAGCACAAAGTTCTCATTTCTTCTCAACAGAACGTCATATCCTATAGGGAGAAGAGACAGGTTGGTCTTTTCTAACTTTCCAATCCAAGGGGATGATAGGATACTATCTTCAAAAGTTTAGTTATACAAAGAATTATGGTTGCCTTTATGACAAAATAATTTGAAAGAACAAGTAATTTAGCACCACACTTTTGGGGAATTTTTGCAGGTTTCTTATATAGTCTGTGTTGCCATCTGGTTAGCCCAGATAAAGCTTTAAAAGAACCTCTTTTCCACAGAAGCTTGATATATCCACCTCCTATTTACTGTTCAGGAAGATGGATAGCTGTAGAAGTAAAACAAACTTTAAGAAGATAGCTGCTAATTATGAAAATTAATTAGTGAAGATTCACAAGCTCTTTAATCAATATAGATAACTACCTGAGCTGACTCAGTAACTGAGCTATAGGCAGGCCCTGTAGAGTAAGCATTGCAGTATTACTATATTGTTCTGCAGCAAGGATTTATGAGAGATGCTATAAGCCTTTACAGTGTAAGGGTCCATCAGACCTTTGAGAATCATTCTAGTATTTCATCCATCCATCCAGGCATATTCAGGATGAATGCAAGAGTTACCCTTTAGGTGTCTGCATATATCTTTATTCATCCTCATGTCAGATCATCTGAGCATCTAACAGGGAAGAGTAAATCATCCATGGATTATTGGTATAGATTTCCTTGGGATTTCAGGAAGGTGCTAGAATTCTGAGTATATGAAAGGACAGGGTCAATCATCAAGGCTTGTCTTTGAGTGATTAGAAGTGAATGTAATGAATGATCATTGGGTAGTAGAAAAATTATTTTCCTTAGGGGTTCATCCTGTGGTTCTGCAGTAAACGATCTGATCTGAAAGCATCTCTCCAGAGCAGTTGCTTTTATCATCCTTTCCTGCAGAAGAGCATTGGGTCAGAATAGACTACTTGTCTGTTTAGGAAATCAGATTACCTTGTTGTTATAGTCACCTCCATCCCACAGGGAATCAAATTACCCTTGTGTTAGAGTCAACTGCATCCTACGGTCTTTCATAAACGTGTCTGTGCTACACATGAAATAGCCGGGAAAGGATGACTACCCACGGTCTGGCAGAAGGCCAGTGTTGAACGTACGGTAATCTGATCCCACTGTATAAAAACACAACTGTTCTGATTTTGGAATATTCCTACTGTTGGCTTTCCTGGGACAAAGTGTAAGAAGTAGTGAGAACACAATCCTTCCCTGCATCGTGCTCTCAGCTCCTCTTCCAAAGCATAAGGAATGTATTCATTTGCCTCCGGGTTGTCTCAAAGGTCAGAGCTTCTGCAGCTAGGCTTGAGCTATCAGTGGTTAGTTTTTGTACTGATTTGCATTTTAAAAAATGAAAGCTATTCTTTTTGCATTTTGGGAAAGCTCTAAGAATGGGTGGCCAGATATGAGAGAAGCCAACAGCTGAGGTGAGAACTAGAGTCTAGCCATGTGAATGTGAATTAAAGAGGAAGGAAAATTCTGGGAATTTAGATGAGTCCTGGGAAACTTACAGAAGCCTGATCTAAATCTGGAAAGCTCACAGAACCTTTGCATGCCTGGGAGTCCCCACTCTCTACCTAATAAATACAGGTCTGTTTATGTTGATTATAGACTTCTGCCTGCTTTAGTTGCCTGAGTCTATTAGTCTCCAAATTAAATTTTGTGTAAGTAATAGAGAAGCACTTTCAGGTAGTTTTGTTCAGCAAATAATGAAGAGCAGCCTGAAAATCAACTTACCCATCCATTTATTCTGTGGATAAATGCAGGAGAAAGTCATAATAGCAATAACTGAGATTTATTTAGCTCCTTTCATTCAAAAGAATCCCAGAGGGTTTTTCTCACAGCATACAAAGAAATTGCTCACTCCCTGTTGAAATCCAACACTTCTGGGGTGGAACATAGCAACTGTTCTACACCAGCAAGAACTACATCAAATTTGTTAATGGGAAAAAGATATGGTCGGATTTTATGCAGACATAATATAATCTTCTCCAGAATTTGGCCTAGAATATTGGATTTGGAAAAAATGCTTGCAAGTAAGAACAGGTTAATCATGACCTTGATTTCATGCCTTATCTGAAAGATAGCTACGTGTCAGGCACTGGTTCAGTAGAAGCTAACAAGAAAGAGCATTCTATGTTAATTACCAGCTCTTTACAACATCTGGGTTTTCCTTAGAGGCCTGTTTGTCTTCCAAATTCAAGTTCTACTGGTTCATAAGAAAACATGAGATCATACTCTTAATGACTTGCATATACTGGTTTACCATTCTTAATCAAAACTGGATTTTCTTTAACTGTATTGTCTTGCCAAAAACTGAATTAGGTGTATGGTTCTCAGAAAATATCTTTGGGAACTTGAAAAGAGAGACTGCATTTTATGACTTGACACAAACACAACACAACTGATCACAGTACATCCGCTGCTTCATGATGACCACAGTGTTGTTAGCACAGGTGAGATCATATAAAATAATGTAGTGTTCTGTGAAAAAGAGAGAGTACTCTGTGTGTACTTTAAAGTGATAAGAATGCATGCGTATGCACAATAGAGGAGGATGCTTCCCTATAGACCTTTCCTGTCATGTCAAAGTTCTCCATGTCTGCACATTATCTGTCCTAGTGTTGTTTTTTTTGTTGCTTTATTAGGCTGCTAAACTCTACTGCAAAATAATAGTAAGAAAAATACTATTCTCTATATATACATGTCTATACCTACTAATTATCAGAGTCACTGAACTTTAAGCTAGTTTTCTCTCTCAGTGCTGGGAGAGCTCATATATATACAGCTGATGCATAGTGGAAGCTGGCAGAAATATTTGCTTTCTGAGTGACCTTCCTAACTAATGAGCAGTTGTGGGTTACAGTCACAGAACAGATAAATCAGGAGACAGTTTCAGAAAATGATAGCAGAACACAGAGACATCAATCTTTCTGCTTTAGCTTTGCTATCTCAATCTGTTGATCCAGGCTAGATAGAGACAAGAAATCCCCAGTGCCAGATTTAAAATGAATAAGTCCAACTCTTGGGACAGCTGGGTGATTGCAGGGAGAAAGCTCTAAGCATCAAGTCCTCTTCATTCTACTGTTTCTAATGTGTTCCTTGTTTCTAATGCGTTCTTTTTATGACCACTTTCTCCTTCCATGTTTTGGCAGACATGTTCTAGCTGCACATACAGCAGTGGTTTGGAGTTCTCTATTTTAATTTAAATCAAGGGAAATGTTGATGAATCTCCTTGTGTTGGTTGATCAAACGTTAATGAAGGTAGAAGTTGAAGTTACAACAGGCTACATTTTTGGTACATTAGCGAATTAAATCAGGACAGCACTACTTTCTTTTGTCTTCAGTCATGATTCTTATTAAGCAGCTTCCGAAGGCAGAATACCACTGGTCCTTTGTTGTTCTCAGGATGTTCACCTTATCTAGCCAGCAGGACTACTGGTGAATGTCAGCGGTACTGCAAATCACTTTATTTCCTTAAAAAAAAATCTTAGTGATAATGCTGTTTGTCTTTCCCTGATAACGTTTGAATCCATTAGCCAGGTGCAAACAAATGTGGGAGAAGGGGGTAAGTCTTAGTAAGATTGTACAAGTGTTTTGAAAACTGGTTTTAGAATAGAGCAGGGAGACCCAGATCACATCGCCGCTGGTGTGAGGAAGGCAGAGCTCAGCTGGTGTGTGTCCTGTGTGCAGCAGAGGCTCACGGGACAGTTGGCATACTAGTGCTGGTCAACCTAGGTATTATTCTGGACTTGCTCCAATACTTTTTTGCTCACGGAGGGCTTGACTGAGGAACTGGGGCTGTTGTGAAGTGAGTTAGGTGAATTTGTAGGGACTCAGGCTTTGCTAGTCCTGCTTCCTGTGCAACTTTTTAAAAAATCTTGTTCATTTAGAAAATGCTGCTAAAACTACTTGACAACGATCATTTATGAAACTAATGGGCTGTTCGAGGCTGAGCTCTCCCCCAGATCCAATGGCTGGGAGCCAGCAACTCTTGCATTTTTCATGATGTGCCTACAGTACTGGCTCTTACATCTCTGTGCTTTGGTTTTGCTGTCTGTAGAAATGGGAATAATAAATCATAACCTCTACAGTGAGGTGTTTTAAGATTGTTCTATTTTCTCTTGTGTAAGTCAATATTATGAACTGATCACTGTAATTTGTAATTATTTTTAGTTACTGCTAGCCCAACCTAGATGAAGGCTAGATAACTTGAAGTAAGGAGCTATGTTTTCCACTCCAGGTACCTCTGTTGTCTAGTCATTGCAGAGAGCTTTTTTTGGACTGGGAGAAATACACCAAGCAGAAGTATGGTCTAGTTAACTAGGTAATGGAAGAAATGGATTTTTCACATGTGGGACAGTAAAAAGAAAGATGCTATACAAACACTCTGCTTCCTTTTTTTTTACTTGAAACCATTGTGGACTTCCTCTTCTATACCAGAGATAGTATGGATTTTGAAAATGTTTGTTCTCCCAGTACATGTGACAGCTAAAGACTAGGAGAAGTAACCCATTTAGAGCCTTGCACGTGATTTTGTGGAACCTGCCCTCACACTGAATATGCTGCCATGCCAGTGTCTCCATTCTTCCTCCAAAGAGGTACCAGCAGAGAGCGTAGGGTTCCTGTCAGCTGAGCTCCTGCTGCCTGACTCAGCTCCATGCTCCTTAAGCTGACCTAGACTTTTCCTGGAGGAAAGTGATTAAGGAGCACTGAGCTGAAATAAAGGAAGAGAATGAGGGAAGAGTGATCTGTTCCACAGGTAACAACTGGATGAGAAACAAACTGGCATAGTGCTGTTTCTGCTGAGGAGCCCAACTCAGCTGTCAGTGCGTCTCATGCCAGGCCAGCAGAAACTTGCTGACAGCCACAAAGACCTTTAACTAATGTCCTTGTAATGCATGAATGGAAGGGCAGCAGTCACTTCTGAACATGGTGTTTTCTGAAACCTCCTTAAGTACTTAACATTATCATAATGCTTCATGGAGATTTTACCCGAGGAGTGCTCTGCAGTACAGTTTTTTCACAGACTTTTCTCGATATAACCCAAGACTACAGGAATAGCTGATGTGCAGGATCTTTAAGGACGGAGGAAGACAACACTGCATCTTCTGAAATGAACATAAAACTTATGAAAGTAACAGCGTAATATTACTTACTAAACAATGCAAAGGCTATAAAATGATTGAAATATTTTCCAAGGACGTGTTGGAAATCTAGGCCAGGATTTACATAGAGCCTGATGCACTGGGTTTTGATACAATTGATATTTGTCATCCGTGTCACAGGAGGTTTTCTGTTTTACAGATTAGCTCTGCGGTTTTAATGATTACTGGCAACCCTGTGCAATACACGGGTGTGAGGAAGCCGTGCAGCCAGGTGGTTGAAAAGCATCCTACAATGATACTAGGTGTATGAACAGACTAGCTCCAATTTTTCATTTGTCAGCTGTCTAGACCCTGTTGAGCTGTATCTAAAGAACGAAGTCAAAATATTTCTCACCATAATGGAGTAGCTATAAATGGTGCCATAAATATCTAAGCAAACTTGGGAATCACCAGTGCTTAGCTACAGCTTGCATGTGGGGTATGACATATTGCCATTCAGGAAGATGTAATTGAAACCATTTTCTGTGAGAAAATACAACTTTAGTAAAATGGATCTTTTTTCAGGAAATCAAAGAAGTTTATAACAATCCACCTTCAAAATATATTGTATTGGCACAAATCCTTTTTGGGAGTCCTTTTTTTTTTTTTTTAAAGAAAAAAAAAGAAGAAAAAAAAGAAAAAAGATTCAATCTCATGTTACTTCTATTTTTTTTAATCTTTCTCTTTCCACATCACTTCTGCGTCAGTAACACAGAATATGTTATTTGTTATGAAATACGTGTTTTGAGGTGGAGAATCATCGCTGTACATTGTAATCTGATGAAACTTGGAGTTTTAACTAGCTGTCTTAAGCCTCTACACAATCACAAATAAGAAAGTAAGGCTTTCTTACCTTACTTTGTATCTGAAATTTTCTGGTGCAGATTGCTTCCCTGTCATGTGGCTGGCCACTGGTAAATAACCTGAACTGTGGGCTTGTGCCATTCTGTGTCAGAACTGTTTCACCTGTCTTGTACAGACTGTAAATCCAAGAGCTGCATTTCCTGGGCACCAGGGTAAAAGGTGTAGTGGAGAATACAAAGCTTTTATTTATGGCATTGCCCAAAGACTGTCAACAGGGAAATAATACTTCCTTCTTATAAACACTGTTATGCTGTAAGAGAAGTCAACATGAGTTCTGCTCTCAGCCTCAGTGGGAGCAGGACTGGATCCAGGAAAGTATATCATGTATTTCTTCTTTTTACCTTTGCACACACAGCCTGTTGATATACAGCTGAGAAGGCTTTCGATTGACTCACGCTGATGTATGTTATTTGCAGCAACTTAAATAGCTCCTATTATTATTACTATTACCATGGCAGGGCATCCAGACCCCAATTAAGATTTTGGGCCATCATGGTTTGACATTGTATAACTATAAAAAGAAACATTGCTCTCTGAATTCATGACTCCCTGAAGCTGTGTGCATACAGTGCATGAAGAACGAGTCTTTTGTCATAGAGCAGTTTAGCACTTTTTACTTCAATGCATAATTATTAATGGAATTAGTGTCTCCATGCAAAGCAGTTTCTTTGTTGACTTCCTCTTAGAACTTTTCCATTTTCTTTCTATGCCAAGATGACCTTTTGGTCAACATGAATTTTTGAACTCTAGGGAAATCTGACTGTGCCCTTTCTGTTGTTTAAATCATTCTTTCTTCTCCGCACTGTCTCTCTTGGATTTTGTTCTGCTGCAGCATATTCTCAATGCACAAGTCAGGAAGAATGAGAGGGAAAAATGCCTTTGCAATTTGAGATTTATCAAAAGCTTTTCATTCTGAGATGATGGCAGGGAAATTGCATCATCTGTATATCTGTCTGGGGAAGAGAAAGCAGACTGGGAAATGTTTCTGCAGAATGATGGATTCTGGTGTCAGTGTCTGTTCAAAAAAAAAATCAAAAAACAAAAAAAGAACAAACCAAAAAAGTGTATGTGGAGATTTAGAAGAATTAAAAAATATGTGTGGATATAGGTGACTACTTTTTGGCAACTGTAGCTGAGGAGATAGCTAGGCCAGCATTGTTTCTGCTGTCTTTGAAAATTCAAGTAGATGTATTCAATTGATCTCAAGAGGGAAATCAAAAGAAAAGTCTACCTTTGTTCCTGAATTGGTCTTCAATTACAGCTCAGTATTGATTTCATGAAATTATTAGGCCAGACTCATGTCTGGTTTAAAAAAGCTCTGTAAGATTTCATGGAATTCCCCGATCTCTCCCTTTTTGAGGATCTGGCTCATTGATGTTATCACTGTCATGGCACTGAAATTCCTGGCCAGCTGATGTTCTCATACTGAATGTAATGCAGGTACAAAGGCTGTCTATGAGAACTTCAAGAACTTAGAAAATGCCCTTGGTTGGCACAGTGTTTGCTGTTGGGCTTCTGGTCAAACCTAATGGAGATGCAGCCAGATCCTGGACATTTGCTTGTGTGTGAATGTGATTTTAAAAAATTATTATTATTTATTATGGCCAAATGAAACAAAAAACATGGATTGGTTTCAGATGATCTGATGTTTTCCATACGCTATATACTCAAAATCTATCTCTTTAAACTGAAAGTTTCAGGAAATTGGAGACCAACTCTCACCATAGGGAGCACTACAGTTACTTGAGGCAGGGTTTTGGTGGAAAAAGCTAGCCTGGGCTCCCTGCTACATCTTTCACTTTGGTCCAGGAGGTGTCTATCACTACAGTGCCTCTAAAATGTTCACAGAATGAGAATAGAAAGATTTTACCTATAGCTTTTATAATATATAAGAAATCTGTGGTGATTTAGGAGGGGACTTTGGCAGTTGGATTGGATGATCTTAGTGGTCTTTTCCAGCCTTAGTGATTCTATGATTATAACTTCCTAGAGCACACACAGACTGCCATTAATGAAATAAAAGAAAAAAAAAAAAAAACACAAATATTAACGTGGCAGTTCAAACAATTTTTTACTGAAGGAGTTGTCTTGCATTTCACTCTCAAATCCCTGGTAGATTGATGTCAGAGATAAGATATGTATGGGTTTAATCTAGTATGTCATTTCCTGCATTCCCGAGATAGATTATCACTCTTCCTTGGATGGTTTGTAATCTAACTCCTTCCCACTCCTGGCTGCACATCTCTGCCTGTCCTGCTTCACTGTGTCTGGATTTCGTCTTGTTCTTGCAGCCTCTGTGCCATGTCTGGCCAGCAGAAACCCCACCCAACCAGAATCTGTTATCTGCCAGCTGAGTGTGCTGAAATGTCTGAGTTCCAGTTCCCCTGAGGTCAGTAGGAGGACCCAGTCTGATATGTTCTCCTTAAAACAAAGGGTGCCTAGTGAACCAAGATTAAGCATCTAACTCTAAGATGCCTAACAGTTGGCAGAACAAATAGCACCTGCACTCGTGTAAGCCTGTTAGACCTTACTAATGGGCTGCTAGTTCCTCCCAGAGGGTAGAAATCTGTGGCTGCTCTTTTTCTGTTGAGTCCCACTAGAAAATTCTTCTCCAGCCTGGATTTGCTTTGCGAGCCTCAGTGGTGGTTGACTGCAGCTTTTCCCCAATAGCTCATGAAGACGCAGCCTTTGTTGTGCAGAGGATTCCCAGATCCGTATCCTGCTCCTCCCAGGTGTGCAGTGAGCTGCAGCAGGGCTTTCTGTGGGTTCAGTGCTCTGCCTTTATGCCCCTATTTCTGGAACAGGGCCTACTTTTGAATAAGACATATCGAAAGTAAAAATAATAAAAAGAAATAAGGCAGATTTTCCCTATCCTCTCCACTTAATCTTTCAAGAAATGTTGCAAATCTTTTACTGGAAAAGGCCTAGCAGCAGGCATTGCTGCATTAGGGAAAATGAGGTGTAGAGCTATTTTTAAACAGACTGAAATAGCACCAGACAGATTCCATTTATAGGAACTTGTACTTGTCTTCTTCTGTGCCTTGAAAAGGATAATGATTTCTGTGAAGTAATGATCCTCTCATCATAAACAGAATCCCAAGCGCTGAACCTGGTGCCCTCCTTTATATTTCTGATAGGTTTCTTGGTCTGACTTCCCTTGTTTCCTTTCCCCCCCAGTTCTTTAAGCAAAGACAATGTGACGACTTTTTTCCATTCTTTTTTTTTTTTTTTTTTTTTTGGTTGCTCTTCATTATAAGAAAATTAGAAGGTGGTGCTAAATTTGTGGTGCTAAATTGTTACTGGCTAACAAAACTGCAAGAGCCATACATGGGTGTTTTTGGTGGTTTTTTTTCCCCCATAAATCAGTCGTGGAAGGAATTAGGTGGCAAGAGATGGAAGGGCAATGTTTAATCAGCTCCTGTAGGAAATCATTATCTGCACACCCTCCTTCCATCGCTGGCTATTCTTCATTCCCAAAGGCTACTTGGTCACCAGACCATTAACATATTTCAGAGACTTTCTAAACACAGTGAGAAAGCATGGAAGCAGTGAAATATCTGCAGATAACATAGGAAAAAAAAAAAAAAAAGACTGAAGAATTTCCTTGGATTTTTTTGGGTTCTTTTTTCTTCTTTATTCTCTCCCTCTCTCTCTAGATTAGAAATGTACATTGTTAAAAGACAAGTGACCCACAGCCTAAAAAGCTGTCTCTCTCTTCTACCAAATAAAAAGAGACTGAAGATTTAGTAGTAACATGAGCAAGAATAAGATTTTTTATTAGATTTACTGTATGCTCTCATTTATGGGTTTGTCGATTTCATGGCCTTTTGCACAATCTACCATCGCAATCCAATTTCTGCAAAACTGATCAGAGATTAAGTTTTTCACTTAAGTGGCACACACAAAAAAAAATTGGGTCACAATTTATTTGCAAAAAATTCAGGTCAAACCAAACTAGTGCTACTCAGGCAGTGTATCATTGCTCATCAGGGTCCCATAACTCAGCTGCATGTCTCACTTGCAAAGGTTAAGACAAAACTTCATCTTCTACTGCCAGTTCTTTATTTGATCTGAATGAAACCAGCTCACAGACTCCAATGAGATGAAAACCTGGCCCTCGGGAGTCAGTGTGACTTTTCTCAGAGACTGTATGCAGTGGAGCTGGGATTTCTGCTCTGGGTTGTTAATCCCGTATCTTTTACAAGCCTCCTTTTGCATTAGCAGATATATTTAGTGTGGTAGTTTCCTAGGTACTCATACACATAGCTGTGGAGAGTGTGTGCATCTGTGTGTATGGATGTGCTATCCATGTGATAACTTGCAGAGCTCTGTGATGAATCTCCCTGCATTTCTCACCTCATCACCTGTCCCTTGCTCACCAATTCATTTTTCCCATGACTATTACAAATTGTAATCCAAGCCTCTTCAGATTCTTGCAGTTACCATGGCTTGAAAAGCAAGAGGTAGCTTTAAAACTGAGTTCCAGTGCATTTTCCAGAACTGCGTTTAATGGCTATTTTTTTCTGTAGCTTCTTGGTTAACTAGAGCAAGTTAATGTTCAGCAGTACTTTGTTCATATTCAGATAAGATGATCTGCTCACATGCAGATTTGCAGCTTGAAAGAAATGTTCCCATGCCAAACTCCTATTGCTTTATAGACCACATCTGCCAGTTTCTGCATGTGAAGTTAATCGCATTATCTCTAATTGGAGGTTGATATGACTGCATTTGGAATGGAATTTCCTAGCACAACCTGTAGCTGAGGAAAGGTCTGCAAAGGCATGAGCCACGTGCTGGTCAAGTTGGAAATACTGTGAATTTCTGTGAAATAATACAGCTGTAGCTGAAGAAAATCTTACAGTCTTGGGATGTCCTATAGATATCAGTTCCACAGGTCTGGACTATACTGTCCTTGATCAGCCTGACCTTGTGCAGAGGGAGTGTAGTAGGGATTTCCTGTAGATAACTGGAATCTCAGGCGGGATTAATTGCATTCAAAAAGGATATTGATAACAAGGTATATAGGGTGAATGGTTCCAGAAATAGGTTTCTAGTATAGAGGATGGGGGATTAATTCAAGTTCTGCTTAACAAATAATACAAGAAAATTTTTTATGCTTTGCAAGTAGAGTGACCTGCCTGACACGAAGTACTCTAGTAGGAAAGATATTTGGAGAGTTGATTCAGAGTACTAAATGGTCCAGACTTTTTCTGCTTCTCTGTATGTGACTGAAAGCCTTTAGAGCGAAGCTGGAGTCACATCCCCGTCCTCTTACGAGGATCACAGATTGAAGATTTGTTCAAATGAATTCTGCTCCCAGAAGGAAGTACGCCACTTTGAGTATAAAGTTTAACTTATCTGTACAAGACATATTTCTTCTTTTTTTTTCATTTCATCTTTAGAATTCAGTGACTGTTTTATTCGAGCATTAACTGGCACTCCATCATACTCTGACTCCTTACAGTGTCTGCAAACCTGATGTGAAACAAGGGGCCAGTCTGATAAGTAGAGAATACACTTTAAGAAGTAACGTCTCATTTGTCAGACAGCGAAAGAAATATAGAACCGAATGATCAAAATGTGTCTGTATGTTAGCCCTGATGCCATTTTGCTTTGGCGAACTGAAAAGGTTTCTTAAAGCAAAAGAAGGTAATGACAACCCTCACCTTACTTTTATCAGCTATTGCAAGAAGAGTGCTTCTGTCCTCAGGAAACTCTTGTCTAATTCTCTTTATCTTGGTCCTGTGCTAGAATTGGAAGTGTGGGATTCTGGAGTAGTGTTGCACTTTTTGTTCTTCAGCAGAGAGCGTCTGGTTTTAGATTTGCCTTGACTTTCTTTTTACCTCTCTTGAGCTGGGGGAAGTGAAGCAGCAGCTCTTGTGCATCTCAGATCTCTTTGGATTCTCCCTCTCTCTCAGGATTCCTTTGTCAGGTATGTGAAAATTTGTCTTGCAGAGCAGGTAATGGAGGCCATGCTAGGAGAAGTAAAGCATTCTTCCTGAGAAATTCAGAACTGCTCAAGGACAGCGTAGGAGAAAGGTGCCAGAAGCTGAAGGGGAGACAAAAGGTGTTTTGAGAAAAAGTGCATGAATCTGTGTGCTCCACAGGTGTACATCTGACTTAGGGTTTGCAGGGAGACTTGACAGAGAGATTGTAAAGATGCTCCATTGTAGAGAGAAGATGATACTTTCTTAGAATCATAGGGGTGAACAACAGCAGGACATTTACCAGTCTATTCACACTGTAATTTGGAAGAGAAAATAGCATTTTGTCTCATGGTTTTTATTTGGAGGGAACTCTGTTTTTTTTTGCCTGCCAGTGAACAGCCTCCTTTTTGTGTTAATGTAGATTTACCTAGACAGATTGTCACCTTTACTGCTGTGGCTGACCTGGCATCATCATATGCACAATGAGACAGGTGTGGATCTCTTGACCTGAGTGATGATGCTGGTGCAAGGGAAGGGCTGCAGAAGCAGTTGTGCACAGAATGACAGGGAAACCGACCAGCAGTGACACAGCAGATATTGCTCATGGCTGGTGGAAGACTAAGTTGCAAAATGCTCAGGGAAAAAGGGGATACCTCGCCCTTCTGATCTCTGTCACAAAACATTTTCCCCCATTTTCTTAGTGTTTCTTTCCTAGTAATCTGAGAGGCTCAGCCTGTGGGCAGAACGGCAGACAGAGGAGGCCTGTTGGTTGTTTCTTGCTTCAACCTAGGCACTCTGGCCAACCTTGTAAACCGAGGTTGATTCATATATCAACAGAACAGGAGGTAACATTAATTTTAGGTATAGTACAAAAAAACATTTTGCAGTGTTTGTTGGTTTTTTTTTCTTTAGCTGCCCATGCTCTTCTAAACATGCTGGAGAAATAAAGGACTACAAAAAACACAGAGGAGCTGCTGTTTATAGAATTGTGGTAATAGTTTTATCTGTAGAGAGATGACAGACATTGCTCGCAGTGCTAGTCTTGGTGGAATGTTGGGTCACAGAGCACAGTTCTGTTCCAACTCAGAAATCCCAAACAATAGGTAGACAAACCTCACACTGTAGATTATAATTTTTGTGTGTTATGCAAAAGACAATGGATGAAAATGTTGGTGTGTCGTGGGTTAGATTGTTGGTGGTAAAAAAGCATCAGAGAGTTCCAGTTCATAGCACGTACCTGAAATGAGAAAAAAAAAATGAGATAAAGACATTCTGAAATTAGAAAGCTTGAAGTTGTTTTGAGAAATGCCTGCACCATCAGGAGTCTGGTGGGGTGAACTGAACTGCGAAGATCCAAATTGAGAGCCATTAATTAGGGCAGAACATGATGTCCTGCAAAGTTTTGCTTAACAACTGTATTCTAGACAGTAATTTTTTTTAGGGAGCGAGAAGAAAGTTCAGGCAGCCCTGATCTGGATAGCTAATGACAACTAAGTGGGGTTCCATACTCTGCATACATTAAGTTTAAATGCAGATGTCAGGTCTCTGCTGCCACATCGAGAGAGACAGTGCTGTGCATGGAAATATGGCTTGATAACAAGAGATACTAAGACAATTCTGAAGGCATGTGCTAGAATGATTTCCTCTTTTAGGCCATTGCTTTAAATTCATCCCCTGTTATCTATGACTAGAATGTGTTAGCCTTCAAAAGCTCTTTGACCTACTTGAGGTTAATTGGTGGTTTCAATCCATCCCTCCTTACGTGACTGTTCATATCCAGCTGTCGCTATTTCTAGTTTGTCCCAGACAATCTCTGTTTTGAAGCTGGTTTGTTTCAGTGCCCTTGTTTTACAGAGACATAAGAGCTGCCAATGGGCATCAGACCAGTGGCACATCTGGTCTAGGCTTCAACTGATGAGCAGCCAGGGGGAAATGGGAAGGAAAAAAAAAAAACAAATTTTGCAGAGCAGAGATGACTCTTGTCTCTAGGTTTACTGTAAAATGAGGTTTGGACAAACAGGCCAAACTCTGACACTCAGTCCAGATGAAAGTGAGCAAGCTGCTGTTGTTAGCAGTTGTATCAGAAGTAGAGAACTGGTTGTGAGCTGAGATCCTGCTGTGTTAGGAAATGAGCAGACTTGTAACAGAAGGACTGACTCTTCCACAAGTAGCTCGCAGATTGTGGGTAAGGCAAGTTAGCACAGATGGGAGGGTCCAAAATGAGCGGAGAGGAAATGATGTGCCAATAGTAATCAGCAAAATATTCAGAAATTATAGCCTGTCATTTCCATATTTTTGGAAAAAAAAAAAAAATCAAAGCAAATCAGAGTGTTAATGAGAGTTTTGAAGTATGTAACATCTTTTTTGTCTGAGGTGAATTTCAGAGATGCTTGCTTGAAAACCCAGCAAGCATGTGATGGAGCTGATGTTGTGTGGTGTTTAGAGAAAATAATTGATCCCTTACACCTATATGAGAAGAGCCTGATAATAAAAAGGCAGGTGATGGAGTGCCCTGGTACAAACGAGAATGAAGAGATTGTGTCTTTGGTACCTAAGGCACAATTACTCAGTGTAGCATGGATGTTTATTCCTGCATTGTTGTGAGCATATAGCAGCATGTTGAGGGATGATAGCTAGGTATTGTTACCATTTCTTTTTTATTTAAAGATGGCTATTCTGATGACATATTTCTTCCCCTTCGGTGAGAACTTGCTGCAGGGCATCCCCTGGGGCACCAGTAAGTGGTCTAAGAGTATAATCAGCGTTGATGCAGATGGTAGCCCTTTGCGTGACAGCTTATCACATATGCTCCAGGATCCAGACTATCTGCCTGTTAATATTCAGATTCAATTGAAAGGTTACCTCTCAGCCAAAGTCTCCAGTTGCTTGAAAAGTCCTACTTGAGAGATGAGAGAAGCACTCTTCGTACACTTTATTACTATAGTTTTGCTCAGTGGAGGCATTTGAGCTTCTGTAAAATGCTTTTTTTTTTTTTTTTAAGAAGGGTCCTTGGCAGTATAAGAAATTTCAAGTCGTGGTCCAGAGTAGCTGGGATTATCATTTACTGTCAGAATGCAAAGCACACAGTGCATCTGCTTGTGGGGATAGGAGGGGTTTGCTCCTGTGATGATTTCTGTGTTTTGCTTGGGAGGACCTACACCCTTTTGGCTCTTGGGATATATTGCTGTTCTATTTTTGTTTGGATAACTGGAGTCAAGGACAACCAGGGTTTTTTTTTGTATTGGAAATATCCAAATAAAACTCAACAAATGAGCACCAGCTGTGGGCTGCATTCTGGAAGGTCTCAACAAGGGGAAGAGGCCATAAAGAGGATGGAGTTGGTTTCTGTGAAGTAGATACTACACACAGAGCTGCAGATCAGAATACTCGAGATTTCTGTGGCAGAAGTCTGATATTCAACCAGTTGAAATTAGTGTAACTGAAAAGATTTTTCACCTTTGTCTCAGTGAGCCAAATGTCTTTTTTTAGCTCAGATTTGCCTGCTCTGGCCTTGTCTTGGAGAAGGTCATTGCAGCTTATAAAAGCAGTATACTTCTCTTGCCCTAAAAAAAATAAAAGGATTTAGGCAGACAAATCCCTTTTGTTCAGGCTCATGGAGCGATGGCCATGGAGCAGATTGTAATAAGTACAGAGATCTGTTGAAACTGCACTCGACAGCACTAAACGAAATGTTCTCCTCCCACTGGAGGTCAGCAGTGAAATGTTTTATCAGTTAAAGACAATGGGGACATCTCTGCTGAATGTGACAAGCAGCAGGGCTTGCCATTTTCCTGTCAGCTTCTGATTAAAGTGAAATTAGTTCAAACTTAGATTAACAAAATCATTTTGTCTTTCCTCGTTCTATCTCTTTTTCATTTTATATTTTATTTTTTGTTTTATTCAAAGCCACGTTATATCTCTTCACTAGCATGTATAATTAATTAGAAATCTCAGGAAAACAACCAGTTCCCAGAGGAACTTCTGTGAAATTGCCTGGTGTTTCCTCTATGGCTCCCAGCCTTTTTGGTTGCTTTAAGGAAGATATTTCTTCATATGAAATTATTTTCATTTTCCTTTATTTTTCCCTCCTGCCCTTCATGTATTCTCCATAGATGCATGTTCCATTTGATCTCAGTAGGCCCCACAAGATTCCAGCCACAGCATCACGTTAGATTATTATTTTTTTAATGTCATCCCTTAGATACCATCTAGTCCAGCTCTTTTCAGGTTGGAAGGTGGGGAAGCAATGCCACTCCCACTGCAAGTAACGATCAGGTTCGCAATCATCTGAACCTGAACATCCATAAATCTGTGGTTCTCAATGATATGCATTCCAGAGTCCTGAGGCAGCTGGCTGATGTAGTTGCCAAGCCACTCCTGATGATATTTGAAAAGTCATGGCAGTCAGGTGAAGTCTTTGGTGACTGGAAAAAAGGCAGTGTCACACCCATTTTTTATTTGTGTAGAAAGGATGGCCCATGGAACTACCAGACTGTCACCTCTGCTGGGGGAGGTCATGGAGCAGATCCTCCTGGAAGTTATGCTAAAGCACACTGAAGAAAGGGAGGGGATATGGGATAACCAGCATGGCATCACCAAGGGCAGGTCCTGCCTGACCAACCTTGTGGCCTTCAGTGACGGCTCAACTACATCAATGAACAAGGGAAGAGCCACTGATGTCATCCATCTGGACTTCAGTAAGGCCTTTGATGTGGTCCCACACAACATCCTTCTCTCCAAATTGGAAAGATATGAATTTGATGGGTGGACTGTTTGATGGGAGAAGAACTAATTGCAAGATTGTACCTACAAAGTACTGTTCAATGACTCAGATGGTGGTCTGTGACTAGTGGTGTCTCCCAGGGGTCAGTACTGGGAGCAGTGCTCATTTAATACGTTCATCAGTGACATCAACAGTGTGATTGAGTGCACTCTCAGCAAGTTTGTAGATCACACCAAGATGTGTGCTGTGGTCAACACCCCCAAGGATGGGATGCCATCCAGAGAGATTTAGATAGGCTTGAGCAGTGGGCACAGGTGAACCTTGTGTGAGGTTCAACCAATCCAAGTAAAGGTCCTTTTTTTAAATGGCAAGGGTAGTAAAGCACTGAAACAGGTTGCCAGAGAAGTGGTGGGTGCCCTGTCCCTGATCATTCAGGGTCAGGCTAGACCAGTCCCTAAGTGACCTGAGTGAGTTGTAGGTAGCTCCAGGGGAGCTGGACTAGATGACCTTCAAAGGTCCTTTCCAACTCAAGTTATTTTGTGGCTCTATGAAATATTCCGTTACTCCTTTCTCTCATCACAAGTCAGTTATCTCCAGTAGCCGTCTCTGTAGCTTAGAAAAAAAAAAAACAACAAAGGAAATCCACTGTTTTATAGAAATAGAGAGACCTCTAAATATGATAGTCCGTGCTCCCTTTTGTAACTGCTAGAAATATCCTACTGCTAGAAGGTGGTGAATTGCTAGGGAAGGAGACTGAAGACTGTGTATTCCCAAAATTGTCTCTCTAGGACCAGCTTTGCAGCATGGACAACAGTAGAGCCAGCACCTCTGTGGTGACCTAAGCTACTGCATGTTCCTGATCACTTCCAAGGGCCCACTGCGAAGTGAAATTCAAATGACTTGGCTCAGCAGTCAGGATATTGCTGTCCTGACTGCGAAACTGCCTTTCTTTTCTGGTGGGAAGGAAATGAATGTGACTTTGTACTATGCTGGTTGAGGAGAGAGCAAATGCTTCCAGATTCCTGGGCTGGATTTTGAATCACAGAAAGACAATGTGTGTTGGGACAGGATGTAAAGAGCTTTGTCAGTGTCCTGTGGATACTAATTGCCCCAGAGTGAATTTCGAGTGCAGACAGAATTTAAGAATGGATGCGTTTGGGTCTTTTTCTTTGCTCATGCAAATACAGATTCACAGCACATCTTAATTTTTGGCTGTAGGACTGAAGACAGTTCTATTTAGAGCTGCAGTTTTGATGGTGACCTGACAGACTCTGGATATGTTTAAGGGCTGAGGTCTTTATAGCTTGAGGTGTCTGACAGTAGAGAAAATAAGGACTCAAGGATTAAAAAGAACAACATGGCAGAGGCTGGCAGGTAAATGTTGGCAGGAAAGAAAGAAAGATGCTGTCAAAGTGGGTGTTGTTTGGCACTGGCGTGTGGAAGCTAGACAGAATAAAAAGCCGTCTCTCTCTGTAACAAGTACTCTATCAGTAAAAACACAAAGCAAACACCTCAAAACCAACCCAAGCCCCTATCGCAACCTGGTGATGAATTGAATTTTCAAAGTGAAAACCAAATCTTTCTCTGCCTTCTGATGTATTGCTAAACTAGAGGGCCTGCTGGCCCACACGTGTGAAAACTCAGCCTAAATCAGCTGTTCAGCTCTCTGTCTGGATCAGAATAGAGCCAGCATCTAAGTTAATAGGACAAACACACTCTGCCAGTCCTAGCTGCTGTGTCTGATTGAGTTTGCTCCTAGGTAATGGAGTAGAGCCAGAAACAAGGGTCGTTATGGAGATAAAAGCTCTCACCGCAACCTCTGTCTCACAGTGGTGGAAGGTGGTGTTCATCTTCCTAATCCACTTCTTGGTTTATACATATTCTCATTGCACAGCGTCCATGTGCCAGAGATAGGTTTTCAGGGTAAAATGGAAATGGCAAAAGGAAAGGCAGAGGAAAACACCTTACCTTCAGGTAAGTGAGAATAACAAAATGCAGACTTCTGACTTCTGAGAAGTTACAAAACGCAAATAGCAGTGAATGTTCTATCAGTTCCAGCTCTTTTTGCAGTTTGCTGGCTGATCTCTCTACAGCAATTCCAAATGAGCCAGTCATCTTCATCACTTAGTAGTTCACAGGATTTTGTAGACTATTCTGTGGTAGAACACAAACAGGTGATTTCAAATGGACCAGACTCCGGCAGCTTTTCCTTCTCACACAATGCTGGGTAGGAAGCAAGCAATGAGCCTTTAAATTACGCCTCTTCAGATGCGCCCTTACTCTATGCAAAACTGTAATCAGACCTAACTCAGCCTTAATGGCTCTGGTGCCTGTGATGGCAGTTCCCCATAATCCATCACCACACAGTTTCCTCTCAAAAATGTATTTTAGGCATTCTCCAAATAACATAACTGTCTCTGCTTAAGAGAAGGAAACTTGCGAGACAAGATAATCACCACTCAGCACTGATGCTAAAACACCAAATTCTGCAACATCTCTGGTGAACCTGTAGCAGACATTAGTTATAGGTCTGCCTCTCTTTGTAACTATGAAGATGGGCGGAGAGCTCATACAGAAGAAGCAAGCCATTTTAAGCTGAGTTTCTGACCAGCACATCGCTGCTCTTTTAACAGAGATCATCTGCTGTTCTGAGAGTAAGGAAGGGCTGTGACACGTTTGCAGTATCTTTTGATGCTGATGTTCTCAGATGGAGCAGATGCTGGAGAGAGCACTCAAACCTGCATTTTGTCACTGAAAGTTAGTTTGAATCTTGGTATGTACCAATACTGGTTAAAGAGTTTTTATTGCTTCCAGAAGTCTGGTTGATAGTGTAATTGTGGAGAAAGAAAAGGAGGTATGGTTTGTCAATACCACCAGCTATGTAGACAATGAGTGCTTTTCAGATTTACTGCTGTTATTTTATTTCTTCACTCTTTGCATTTTTTGCCTCGTCCATGCTCGTAGTGATCCCACATTCTCCCTGCTCTCAAGTTTGGATTATGGTCAAATAAAAGGGGGTGAGACAGTCAGTGCTTTTTCTATGGCTGAACTATTAATTTGCCATTCTACAAAGTGAGATATGGAAGGCTTCACAGTATGAAGTGCTAGAAATAAAGCTGAGGTCCTTACACTTTAGGACAGTTGTCTCAGCTGCAGCACAGACACACATTAATGTAAAATTGTTGCTGTTGTGTGGGCTGTAGGATGCGATCTATCACTTTTGCTCGCTTCAAGCAGATCACTGTCTGTATTCACTACTAGTTGACATTTGCACATATAGAGTGGGCAAATGGTTTTGAATCCTAAGGCTTGATTCTCAGTTGTTCTAAAACTCTGCCTGCTGATGGCACTCAATCCTGGGGTGAACTGTCATCTGGCCAGAGCTCCTCTCAGTCATCTGAAGTGTACCCTGAGGGGACATTTAAGGTGCTAGAACTGCTGGAGCATGTTCTAGTAAAGTCTCTGCTCCCTCTTCTGTGAACAGATCCTTACTGCAAACCTTCTCTTTGTCGAGTATCAGGTGTTCTCTTTGACTCCAGGGAAAAGCTGCTCATGGGTAGGATGGATGCTCAGAGTAGGCAAAAGTGACAACTATAAATGTCCTTCTCAGGCAGAGGAGAAAATTCAAGAGCTTTTTGCAAACAAGACTGGAAAAGGAAACCACAAAATCAATGAGAAATTTCAAACATTTGGCCCTGTGGGCTTTGAAAAGGGGAGATCTCTGATTCTGTCAGAAAATAAAAAAAACCCAGCTCTTATCTTGTTAATTCTTTAAAGCTTTTTTTGTTTACTGTGTAAACACATATAGAAGAGTTTCTGATTAGTGGTCCACCTGTAGCAGAAGAAGGAGAAGAAGGTGCTGAAAGGTATGGACAGTTTGGCTTTCCAAGCAATTTCAATTGATTTCTACTGCTCCCTCAGGTTGAGGATGTTTCACACAGGGTCAGTGCCAAGGGCAGAGCTATTGGCAGCTGGAACATTTGTCTCTCCTCTGATTGTACCCAGGATCCAGCACTGTCAGTTCAGTTGATATTAGGCTTGCTAGGTCTGTAGATCCATGTGTCATATTGTCAATGATCATTGACTTGCAGTGCCCAGTTGTAGGGCATAAATAAAGGGAGGTTGAGGTGGTGGGAGTTATCAGACTTAGCTGAGATTGACTTGAAATATCCTGCTGAAATTGCCTTGAGTCAGTACACAACAGACTCTTTATTAGCTATGGAAACAGAGCTAAAATTACCCCCAAGAACTCAAAAGTTATGTATTTGCGCTAATGACAGCAACCTAAATGATTCTCTCTGGCCTCATTATTGGGACTGAGAAGGCTTATCCTGAGCTTGCCTGAACTTGGGTTAATTCAGTCAGGGGGCAGCGATGCCAAACTTCTCCAGCTGGGTGAAGTAGCAGACAGGCAGAAAGCTGCAGCTGGGATACAGGATGCCTACTGCTTCCTTTCATGGTTGAGCTCTTACAGCTGTATGTGAGGTGCAGACTACAAATAATCTGCCCTTCAGCATGAGGACTGACTTGGATCGGTAGTGCCAGCAGGGAGATGTTCCTGGGAGAAAGAATAGTAACCACTAGTGTAAAAATAATAATACTATCTGGCTCTTTTTAAAATTCATTCTGCCTTTCTCCTGTAGGATGATCTCCAAAGCTGAACTGAACATTAATGCATTCCAAAACTGGAAGCAATCATGCCTCAAGAAACAGCTAATACCACAAGAGCAAAAACAACTGGGATAAATCACACAGCTAAAACCGTATTTTAAAAATTAGCTCTTGCTATGAGGTGGCTTGTTTCATTATTAGAATGTTGGGTGTTTTCCTACTGCTTATGAATGTGAAACAAAGCTGTGATAGGGCTGGCCACCGGCCACTGCAATTTTCTACCTCGCAGCTCTGGATGGACTTGTTCTAGTCCCAGGTCTCCAAAGAGCTCTGCTCAGTTGTTTTTTTTCTCCTCTGTATGGACTTACATATTTCCAGCCATTCTCATAGCAGCCATTTCATGTAGCACTGCTAATGCATCCAAGTCTTTGATTTATATCTGTTTTTCCCAGTTCTGCCCCTCCAGCAGTTCTCAGTTCTACTAAATCCTGGCCTGTGACATTGCCAGCTCTTTCAGTCATGAAAACTCCTGTGGGTGAAGAAAGTGAACGTAGATGTCTCAAAGCAAACAAAAATCCACGTAGGAATATCTTGAGATTGGCAAACTTGTTCTATCTACCACTCGGAAGGTGAAAGAGAATTGCATTAGCCTGCTGTGCCACCTGGCCCCTGCTAGAATCAGATGATTCTGTAATGATGTGTAATATACACATGCTCACGTGCCTTGGAGCTGTGAGAGCAGAGGAGGGAGGGAAGAGGGGTAGTGTCCAAAAGGAACAGCACCATTCCTTTTCTCCCTTCCTCCTTATGTCCTGATGTGCCAGAAACTGCTTATCCCCCGGGCGCTTGACTTGCCTGCTTCAATAAATAAAAAATGTGCCAGGCAGTTACAACGGTGCTAATTGCTGATAGCTCTCTATTGATCCATCCATTTGGCAGCTCTGATTACAAAGTGATGCTTCCATCTAATCACAGCTGTGGCAGCCAGAAAAAAAAAGCGCCTGGACACAAAGCTTTGGAATGGTACAGCATATTCAAACTTTCCAGCTCTTCTCCTCAGTGAGTGCTTTAGTGCGCGAAGGGAATTTTGTGCTACATTGCCAGGTGCAGGTTCTTGGAAGGAAATGCTGGTTTGGTGAAACTGCTGGTCTGAGCAGTGTGCAGAGGTGAAAGAGTGAGCTCAGAGATACTGATGGCAGTCTCATTTTGGGTGAGACTTTCCACGAGCTGGTCATACAATGGGGACTGAAGCTATGGACTTTCACTGTAGACTTGAACTACTTACACCATTCTCATGCAGTGAGTTGGCTGATCAGCTAGAGATCAGCTTGCAGAAGACCAGGAAACCTTTGAAGGGCTCTGCAGACAATGCACAGTAGCTACAACATAACATGGGCAATCCTTACCTTGCTTCAGCAGAAGCTGTTGTAGCAGCTGAAATGGAAGGAAATGTGCTGCATTATTTGAAGTTGTCACAAAGAACTGCGGGTATTAAAAGTGTCTGTTTGGCCCTGTTATATTTGATTACTTGGGTGTTATCTGACATTCCAAATGTGCTCAGATGTTCGCTCACTGTTCTCCTCCTGCCGTTTTTCTCCACAGCACTGATAGATCCCATGGTTGCTGTTGGCCTAAGGTCTGAACAAAGATGTTCTCATTTCAAACACAGATAGATTACGTTTTGCCCTAGGGGCCTGAAACATAACTAGAGCTGGTTGACATTGGCTGAATGGGAAAAATTGTATCAGAAAGTGGCCTTTTTAGAAAATGAATGCTTTTGTTACACTGGAAAAGGTTATTTTTTTTTCCCCTAAAATATTTATTTTTGTTTTGTGGAGATGTCAAACAATTCACCGCATTCATTTCTGCTCCTGTAATTTTTGGTTGGTTTCTACATGTTGCCTTAGAAATCCATTTGCAATTGTGTTTATATCATTGTCGTTATGATCTGTCTCTGAAGTTGTCTTTGTGCCTCCTGTGTGCATGAGACTGTGTTGTCATTGTGCCTCTTTCTCTTCTGCCCTTTCTTTTTCCTGTCATAAAGGCTCTTCCTTTTTTCCTTTCTGATTATTTAACATTTCAGCCTTTTCATATTGGCTTGGTAGACAGCTCCCACCTTTCATTTTTCCTTCCACCTTTGTTTTCAGCTGTGGTTCTTCACTTGGCTTTGCATGACACCTTCAGCCATTCGCCTCACCTTTCCTCTTCTGGTTCTCTGAGTTGTTTTTCTTTCTGAGTGATGGTGGTCACTGCTCTTTTCTTCTTCAGACACTCAGCTCCCTCAAGCATCAACTTTGTTTTAAAATCTGAGCAGAAAAAAGGCAATTAAGATTCTGTAGGAAACAAACAAACAGAAAAAGAAGGCAGTATCAAAATGACAATTATGACAATAATGACAACTCACAATTATGTTTTAAATGCTTGTGGCTGTTGAATGTAGTCTGCCCTAGGAGACAGAATCCCAAAGCTGACTGAGAAAAATGAAAAGCAAAGACTGAATGAACAGAATTGTTTAAAATCTCTACAGAAAATTGAGAAAAGAAAACAGTAATTTTGGAAATAAATTATCTTTTTTTCTCCTGTTGATTGATAAAGAATCTTCAAATGCTTAAACTGTATTTGACTTCATGAGACATGTTCAGTAGTGGCTGTAGCTGAATATAATGAGTTCTGGTCTGTTAATTTCTCTTGCTTTCTCAACATATTTGTGGGTTATAATTCAGAGCCATGTTTTGCTCGCTTCCCTGTAGCTCACACCTACTTACTGGTTGCCATTACATTTTACCTGAGGAAGAGGCTAAGTTAGTGCTGATGGAGCAGTTCACAGGAGGTGAAACAGGCAGAAACCTGCCCACTGACACATCTGGTTTGGGGAAGGCATCTCTGTCCTTAGCCCTCTGCTTTAGATTTACTTCCAAATTTAGGGCCATGTATTTATGGTACAGGCACCTACAGATGTGGTTGAGGGTGTTATTCAAATTACTGACATAACTGAACTGCAATGGCCAGGAAGAGAGGGAAGAACGAAGGAGAGAAAGGTTAAAAAGTAGGCAGTGGAGAAACAAAGTGAGAGAGCCATAGGAGTTCCACTTCTACCACCCTGTAAATTATTCACACATGCCAGCTGGTAATTACTTATAATGAACGTCTATAAAGCACTTTGATATGCTCAGATGAGCAGTACTATAGAAAGTGTGTCCGCTGTTTAGATTTTAAGGATAAGACACTAGTAGAAAAGCAAGAACTACCCATATAATTATCCTCTTATGATATGTTGGCTCACTGGTTCTGTACCTAGATGTGTTATTAAAAAAGTCGATTACTTTTTCAGAGTGTGAACTTCAGAGGCAATAATATGATGATGATTCAGATTGAGGAATAATGTGGAGCACTGATAATTTCCAGCAGTCTTGCTGAACATGGAATTTGTGTCTTTTTATTTCTGAAAGAAACGATGTCGTCATTATTCTTGAATCCGTCTGTCCAGCTGCACAACTCAGCTGTGCATCCCTTGAGGCTGTCAAGCAAGTGATGCTATCTGCAACTTGCATTCACCTGTGGTCTCCCTGCAAAGAGAGTTGTGGAATGTGCTTGTGAGCTAACTGGCTTTTTTTGTTTACGGTAATGTTTTGATACAGAGTTGTAGGTTTCCTTGAAATGGATGATATCATTCCGAATCTTTGTGAGCGCCCATTTTTCACTTCCCATCCCATCTCGAAGGTACTTTGCATTTCTGAAGAAGCATCTCCGTTGCCTATGGAGGATGCTGTTGGCGTCCCTTGGGAATCCAGTGGACAGTGTAGGAAAGCTGGCTGTGGCCCCAGTGAAGTAGAAGCACCGAATACAAACTAAATTCACTTAAAAATTAGTGCTGCATTAAATTAAGACAAAATTTGCAAATTAATAGGGGTTTGGCCAAATTTAGAGTAGTCTTATTCTATGGAATGTACAGCTGCTCTTGTTGCCCTTTATTGTATTAGAAGTCAAGTGGCATAAAAAGAAAGAAGTGAAGGAAGGAAGGGAGTTGATTAAAAAATAGCTTTCCCTTTTGTAGATATGTAAGTTGGATCTTGCAGCACCAGTTGGAAGCTGGTGACATTTGAGAGTTCAAGATAAGTGAAGCATCAGTTGGAGATTGGTATCAAGGAACATTTTTTAAACAAGCATTGCACAACGAGCCGAAGGTAGCAAAAAAAGCCTTTCCTTCACACATACTTATCACTAGAGAAGAAGAAACTTTTACTGTTCATGTCTCTTTGTGTTTTATTCTCAAAATGACCCGTGTATTCATTGGATTGCAGCTTCAAAGTGGACTCTTTTCTCTGGCAAAGATCATGGTGGACCTTTTAAGTTTCCATCTTGGGCAAAGCTGCTACAAGAAAAGGTTAAAAAAAAAAAAAAAAAAAAAGGAGTGAGAGCATTAAAGGAGTGCTATGGTGTATTATCACCAGAGACCTATAAATCTCCTTGTTTGTTAAACATGTATAAATATATATAAAGAACAAAATGATAATATAAAAAGGAGATATGTGACCCATCTCTGCATGGAGGAAAGTTACAGTTTCTGTACATCTGTCATTTTAAAAGATTGCCAGATTGTGCAACCCATGGGAGTAGTTTTATTGTACTCTCTGGGACTGCTTGGGTAAATAAAACACGCAGCAGCTGCATGGGCTTGTCCTAAGTGAGCTTATGTGTACTAAAAATTATACAGATAAAGGCACAGCGGGAGGGAAGCATCACGTGCAAAGAGGCCTTATGTCATCCAGCACTACCAGTTGGAATTCAGCCTGAAGGACAGACCAAGTGCTGCGGTAGTGTTGGCCATCAGCAGTGTCAAAGAGGGAGATAACCCCTGAGAACTGAGTTTCTGAAACAGTGGTCACCAAAGAGTAATGGCTTGATTCTGCTGGGGATGCTCTTCAATTATACTACCTGCTTAGCGCCGGGGCATGGAGCTTTGAAGGAGTCATGGGAGCGGAGCTGCCCTGTCTCCTTTCCCAGCCAGCTATCTGAACTGGGTGGGGTGCATTTGGCCCCAGTGGTCAGGAAGGATGTGTGGAGAAGGTGTTCTGTGCCATGCAGTGCTCTGCTTCCTTCTGCATCTCCAGCAAGTTGCAAAGTCTCTTTTTTCACACTCTGTACAACAGGGAGAAAAGCTCTTCTGTACCTTCTGAGGCTATTGTGATGATGAATATGTTACTGATTGTAATGAACTCACATACTAGAACTGTGGGAGCCATATAAGCATCTGATATAAGTAACTAGAAGCCAATAGGAAGGGCAGTGCATGAAAGCTTTCATTGGCAGTACTGTATCTTTCACATCCTGCTGAGCTTTACCTGCTGCTGATCACAATGAACAACTTAGGCCCTGAAGCAGCAAGATTGATATCCTTTGTATTTTATTTTTTATCCAAGCCAGTGGAACGCGAAATGCTATCCCTCTTCTTAGTGATGTCTAATCCTCCCTGGGCTCTGTCTGAGCTCTTTATCCATGGAATACCATGTGGGAGTGAGTTCCACAGGTTAATTACATGCTAAATAGTGATTCATTTTTGTCCATTTTCTTTGGGTAACCCTTAATTGCAAATTGCCCTCCAGGTCTTGTGTTATGTGAAAGTAAAGAGAGAGGAAACAGTAATTACCCTTCCAGACATTATCTTGCAGCCCTCTCTCATATATATACTCTTTTACTTTCTACTGCTCATAATCCCAAAGCTTTTCATTTTCCTTCTAATGGATTACCTCCATTCCTCTGCTTAACAGCAGAAACTATTGCTGTTCTCCACTGAGTCACTTTCTGCTTGGCCTTTTTAGTGACTAAACCTGAGTACATTATTCCAGCAAAGGACGAAACGTACATTTGCACAGAAACATACATTCACTGCCACAATGGTTGAATGCTGCCTTGCCTGCAGTCTGGTCTATTTCCTGTATTTTTCTGTTTGGAGTTTTGTTTAGAGTCGCTGAGAAATGAGAATGGTTCCTCAGGAAAGGAGAGAATCATTCTGAGGTCTACTGGGAAAAAGGTGCCGGGATCACTAGATGTTACGGGTCATTGGAGATACTCTTGGTAAGTTTTCAGGTGGCTACAAGGATGCTGGAGCTCAGTGGTGATCCTTGTGTGCAGAGTCAGTCTAGGCAGAAGACGAATAAATTGAAAAATATGCCAACAGCTTACAGATGTTATTGAATTTAGGGAAGAATTAAACTTTATCTTCTTTGGAGATTAAACAGCTCTCTAGCTAGTAGTAATAAATCCTGAAAACATTTCTGATTAGAGGACGGGATTGAAATTTGCTTTTTCCTTTTCTGAAGAAAAGCAAATACATCTAAGAGTGTCTGTACCAGACAGTGCTAGTGAAGTCTGGTACTCCCTCCCTCCTGAACATTGGCCTGGGCTGGCCTTCTCCCAGTAATCTGTGCAGAACCAGAAGTGGCATTTCAGAGAGTGAAAATTCACACTAACAAACTCACAAGGCAGTGCTGTTTCTCATGGATCTTTCTTTCCATTTATATGGGGAACAGACACATATGTCTCAGTCATTGTACGAAAGAGTCTCAGTGTTAGTTTGATGGCTTTGCATCACTTCAGAAAGTCTTGTGTTGATAGAGATGCTGTAATTCTGTCATGTAGTTTTTCATGTTATTGTATGAAAATGGAGACTCAAGCACACTGACTCTGGTACGTTTCAAACCCATTTTTTTCTCCGGGAGGAAAATCTATATTGGATTTTCCTGTTTACTGTCTGTCCTCTCTGCCATAATTTATAAATAAACCACTGTAATTCTTCATGACTTCCTCTTCACTATCAAAGTATATGCTGAAATTCTGTGAGAATATATGAAGATGTATTTATGACCAGATCTTCTGCAGATATGTATCAATACAGTATGTGTTGTGTTTGTAGGACTGTGCTCTTTTTATACCACTAGAATACATTGACTTTTTCAGACTATCCTAAGCATTGACACTGTTAGCACTGTTAGCTATTCTGCTTTGCTTTGTAGCACCTTTTAATAGTGTGTGCAATTCTGACTCTCCAGAGTTCCTGACAGTTACAAGAAGACTAGAAATAAAAGACACATAAAGCCATGCCCTGGAGGGATTAGAGAAACAGGAGGAGAGATGTGGGGAACTGTATCAAGTCTAGGAATGAGAGAAGTTGGGGGGATATGACCAAAATCTGTAAACAGCTTGAAGGGAATAATATGGATAGGAAAGGAAATTATTTAGTCTCCAAATGTACAAATGCTGCTCTGAAAGTAATGCCTCCTGTTTTGTTATTTAGGCCCACGAAATCAGAGGCAGGTGTTGGTGGTATCTCTGTTCCCATCAAACTCTGTCAGTAGGTTGCACATAACTGGAGAGCAGAGAAACAGCAAGATCATTTGATTCTTAACGACAAAAGTTGATTTATTTGTCTGAAGGAAGATCAATTTTGCAATGCTAATTCTGTGGGAGATCTTTTTCCACCAGCTCATGCTTTTTCAAGGCATATTTGTTTGATTACATTGGGAAAAAGGGCTGTAATTACAGCCCTAAGAAAGCCAGTTGGAGAAGCTGATGTGTTGACCTTTAAAACACAAAGAACTTGACACAATCCCAGCCTCTCCTCATCAAGGCAGTCAGTCTGTGCACATTTCCAAAGCTTGTTTGACATGTTATGAGTAGAACTCCTTGGTCAAAACATCCATTGGGCAGTTTCGAGAGTGATGTTTTACAGGAGCCAGGCAGGTATCAGGGCGTGACCCAAGGAGTAACACTCCAGTCTGGGGAGATGTGGGGTCACCTTCAGCAGAAATGCAGTGCCGTGAAACAAAGCATAAATCAATAAATGTGATGAAGGTCTTAGAAACAAAAGTGAAAGGCAATGTAAACATATCCCAGTATGATCTCTGGAGAACCCAGAGGAGTGTTACGAGGTTTCAGAAAGACTGGTGAAGTCACCTGGAAAGCACAAGCAGAGCATGGAGACTCCAATAATGGATCTTGGTATTGGCTGTCTTCTAAGTTGTTTGGTTTTCAGGGATCCTGGAACAGAGACACCAGAAATACTCCAGGGAATTTAAAAGGCCTTGAAGCCCCAGAGGTCTGTCTCAGTGCTGAAGTCTTATCTTTAAGTCCCCAGCTACTTTAGTATGATCCTAATGCCTCTTTAACCTCACAGGATCCTCTACTGTACCCCTTATGGTCTGATTACAAGACAGAGATTCTGCCAAGAGAACAAAATAGTGGATTTTCAGCACACAAGAAGTGTCAAGATACTGTATGTGTGCATCCTCTCATCCTTGATGAACATAAGGTAGCCTGTCCCCACCAGTCTTGTAAAGTCAGAAAAAAGATGGCTTGAGATAAACTTCTGTGCAGGAAGTGAGATCAGATGAATTTTGTGTGATTGGAGGCTGTTGAGAATCTTGTTGATATTATTCAGTATAACAAGGCTAAGAATTCAGAAAGCGCCTTGAAAATATCACACCTCAGGGCACCCTGGAGGCAGAGTTTTCCACTCGGTAAAATTCTAGGAAGACTATTTCCAGATGGGAGTGCATGAACCTATTTTATTTTATTTTATTTTATTTTTTATATCCCATCTGGTCTTTCAGGAAAGCACTGTTGAGTCCAAGTATGGATTGCTTAGTGCAGCTCTTCATTTCCCCATAGCAAAGGAATACATTCACCCAGTCTTCATGCTAAAAATCCTCATTTCTCTAAACTGTCCCTGATGCTAATAGCCCACTTGTAAACCCCCGTCTTGCTCTGACAAATTAGAAGCTGCAGCCTTTACATGGGGGTGGGGGGGAGGGCTGGGGGCCTATTCCTTTCTTGGCATAGGTTGAATGATGGGCTTTAACCTGATCACTGGTGCTAAAATATAAATAAATAAAAGGTAATATTCAATAAATAGTGGATGTATACATTTTAAGAGCAAGATTTGGAAGTTGAAGCTGGCTCCAAGAATTTCTCAGCAAAAAATAAAAATAAAAAAGCGATCAGAATAAGCCAACACATTAAAGCATCACATTAATTCAAGGCTGTATTTATTCACTCTTAAAGTGAGGGAGCTGGCAGTGTGGCTCGGTATGTCTCCAGTGAGTTCAAAAGCATGTAAGTTTTGCAAACTGCTCAGATTCTGCCTCTCTGTAATAAGCTACACTTCTGCTTGCTGCAGTAATGTGTGAGAGACAGAAAGGCTACCTGTCACCACTCTGCAGCTCACAGCTGAAGCAGAGAGTGGCTGTCATACTGGAAAGATATTTTTGGAGGGAAGAATGAATTGGGGTGAGCCAAAGAGAAGGTGAAAATCCATTTTCTCTGTTCCTTTATTCCACCTTCTAGTTTTCTTACGCCTTTTGCTTTATGCCTTAAGCAAAATAACAGCACTTGAGAAGAGACTTGCAAACCATGGGATCTGCAACTGTGCCCTTTCGGTTCCAAAGTTATCCGTGTTGTTCTGCTGCTGAACACACAACTGCTTCAGTGAGTCTGTACTTCCAGAAACCTCATCACTAGAGACGCTGAACACTATCCTGGAAGAGTTCATTGGGAACTGAGCTGCAGCCTGAAGGATGGAGCTCATGACTTAATAGGCTTTTTCTTTGCAGAGCCTCGGTGGTGCTACAATTAATTAAGCTTTCCTTCTTCAGAGCCTTCTGGGAGAAGTCTGCTAGGCTACAAGAAGCTTTCACTCTCTCACCCTCCTTCTTCACATGCCTTCTTCCCAGAAGGACAGTTCCCATGTCCTTGATTTGAACCTTTCTTGTTTGTAGAAGAGCCCCATAGTGGTAACGTTGTTAATTACAGCACCTGCAGCAGTCACTGGGATTTTAGGTTGCGTGGTACGTCCATAGGAAAATACTACACCCTGACAAATCTGTTCTGAAAATGAAATAATTGCCAATTTTTTCCCAACTTTTCTGCCAAATTTCCTTCTGGTTTGACGTAAGTGGAACAATTCTATCCCATATTACTTTGCATTTAATTTCCTGATCAATTCTCCATGCTGTGCACTCTTGCAATATTTCTTTTCAGACCCCTTCTCCCCTTCTCAGTCACTACCCAATTTCCCTTTCTCCATCATTCGCTCATTCCCATGTGACCTGAAAGTTCCAGCATCTTGGTGTTAGCCCCAGTCTAGCCCTTCATTTTATAATTATTTTTGGAGATGGAATGTAAAGGAGCCAGCTAAGGGGAAAAATCTAGAGTGGCAAAAGAGAAAGTGACTGACTTTGCAGGAGTCATGGGCTGAATCTTGAAGGGACAGTAGGATGCAAAGGAGTTGGGTGAAGTTTTTGAAAGCAAATAGCCAAGGTGTGAAGATCTAGTTGAGCAGAGGTATCTCCAAAAATAAAGATTAAAAAAAAATAAAAATAAATAAAAAAATAAAAAAAAAAGATTAAAAATATAGATAAGAATATTGCCTTTGATTAAAATAGGGTTGGGTTTTTTTTTTTTTTTTGATGGAATAAAAGCAAGTCTCCTTTCATTGGTTCCCTCTGCAATGCAGCATGTGCCACAACACCATCTACGGCCATTGAGAAATCAGCAGAGAGAGTGGTATAGATACTGGGGGCATAAAAACATTTCTGGAGGAGATACCAGTTGGTAAAATGGATACCCACCTCATAGTGGGTACAACTGCTTTGGGAACATCACCGATGGTCACCACTACAAAGATGAGACCAAAAGTAGCTGTAGGATAAGAGGAATAAATATCAGAAACGTAAGAAGTGACAGATAGGAGAAATGTGTTTGGTTTGAGTGGGGTCCAATCCATCAGTAACACTTGAGCTGTGGACTTTTCTGAGGTGTGGTGTTAACCACTGAGAGGTGAAGAATAAAGAATAGGAAAGAAATGGCAATACATTTTTAGCACACATTTTCTAGAGAAGGTTTTTCTTTCCTGCTGATCCCTCATGGAAGCATGTGCCTGTCTATCCAGGGTGTTTCTTTTCCCTTTTAGATTAGTATTTTATTCTTAAGGTCTCTTTTCTTGGCAGCTCATCCTAGCAGAGTCTGGAAATGAGAGAATGTTGCCATCTCCGTGATTAATGGTTTCCTCCATTGAATTGCAATTACAGGTTTTAATCAGTTCATTATTCCACCTAGTTTTTGGGTCTTGACAGTTACACTGTGGGAACTAATTGAATTGGCTTCACCTCAAGGCTTTCCTACAAAAGGGTCTTGTCTCACTCTTGGGGATTTTGGGTGCTATCTGGCCTGCCTGGATTTAATTTCCTCTTCTTCCAATGCAGAAAAAAAAAAAAGGAGATGCTTTTATTTCTCAGTTCCTGCCAACCAAACATTCCCATTTTGTATTTCACTTCCATACTCCTGTTTCCTTTGGAGTACAAGATCTGGGCACTGATAAAAGTTCAACCTCAGATAACAGTTGGGAACTTACTGTTTTAGTCAAAATTATTGTGACATTTTTCTCAGAGGGTGATGTCCTTCAGAAGCAGCAACTGCTTCTTCCCTGACTATATAATCTTTGGTTGTACGTGGTGTGTATGTGTACATATTTTAAAGTTCAGTATCCAAGCTGGAACTCAGAGATAATCCTTTCAGTTTCCTACATGCAGCTCAGGATTCACAGGGTTTTCAGATTTCTTCTTTGTACCAGGGAAGAATAATCCCTGGGATGCTCTGGAGAAAGTGAAGGTGAATTGTGGGATGCGGAACATGTGTTTCTAGTGGTTACATTTGGAGATGGAGATCTTTAAAGGAGCAGAAGCATTCAGGAATGGAAGTCCATAATCTAAGGATTCTTTTTATTTATTTATTTATTTAACACTTTTTCTTTAATGAATCAAAGTGTTTCCGAGTCTGCTTTTTCATCCCAGCAGGATTCACCAGCCAATATAGGTATCAGAGATGAGGGCACAGTGGCATCCTAAGTTCCATTTTCCACTGGTGCTTCTCTGTAATTAGAAGGCTTTCTGCCGTGATGGGAAAGCCGTAGGCTGTAAGGCCAACACGGAAATGGGGCAGAACCATGCTATTCACCTTCAATTCAGGTTATTTTATTAAATGATAAAACCATAAGTTTCCGTTTCACAGCAAGAGTTTAAGGCTTCAATCAGAAATGAAAAGGTGCATCATGCTGTAAAGCTGATTAAAAATATGTGCTGCATATTAACGGAGCACAGATGGAATCATTTCTTTCTTAATTCTGTCAGTTATTAAAGTATATCAAAGGTACCTGCTTTTTAAGTGATGAAAGAACATTGCCTCCTTTTAGTCAAGGTGATTAGTATCAATGATATCAATTAGTATCAGTTCCTTTTGGTTTCATTAACAGGGAGTAGCATTCACAGTGCGCTATCCAGAAGGGAGCTTATTAAAATATGACTCCATACCCCTTCCTCCACAATCCTTAGAGGACTTAATCGCCTCATTAATAATAATAATGTAGGATCCAAGAAGTAACTTCCTCCTGGGTGCTTCCAAGACGAATTGTGGAAGTATGGGCACCAGCAAGATTGAGAGGTATTTATGTGCTCTGACCTTACATAGGAAAAGGGAATGTGAGGCTGAGGAGGCAAAGGAACACAGCAGACCCAGAAAGTGCATCGTGGTTTGTGATTGCAACCACTTCCAAACACGCTTTGCAAGAATCTACTTTGTGAGCATAAGAGAAACAAATAATAACATTTCCTCTGATGTGCAAAAATAAAGATCTGTTGTTTAAAGAGCACGCAACTGTATCTACCACCTCCTGATACTTTTGACAGGAATCACAGAAGGAGCAGATTGGATCAGCAAAACTTCACTCAGCCCTGACAGTTTGATTGCACTACTGTGGAGGATATGACAGATGTTGGAACAGCACGAGCAACTTAAACAAAATGCATCATGCACAAAGCTGGGGCTCAACCTCTCCACCACTTAAAGTGATTTGCAAGCTAGGAGGGGTCAGAATGTAGCAGCGATGGTTATACATGTAAGGGGAGGAAAGGGGGGAAAGGAAAGATTGAGACAAGTGGGAAAAAATTGTCTCCAAATGATGAAGTGCCCAGCAATATCAGACAAGCGTGGGGAACTGGAAACCTGCTGTTTGTCTTTCATGAAATTATTCAGAAATGAATCATAGCTAGGGCACAGGAGGCTTTGGAGACTCATTGAGCAAGCAGAGAATGGATAAACAGGCTTTACAGCATGTGCATATGTAAAAATAAGAAGCAGAATATTCAAAGGAGACAAGGGGATGATATTCCTCAGATATTTACCTACCTGTGGCATTGTTTTCAAATTTGCTGAGCATTCCTTGCTCTCACTGATTTTAGGAACTGTGTTCAGCATTTCTGAGGAGGGAGACAAACAGGGAGGGAGGGAGGTATTCAAGTCACATACCAGGGGATCTGATATACTCAGTAGGTATGTGCAGTGCTGATACTTGGGCGACAGCATTTCACAACCAGTGCCTAGCATGTCACTACCAGATGATGAATTTAGCCTATGTGCTCAGTGAATTCTTGCAAACCATATCAGACTGCTCTCCACATCTAAAGATATTGATTTGCTTCCTATACTTCATGTAATTCTTTCCTTCTTTCTCTTGTGGGTATGTTTGTGAAGTCAGCAGTCATATTTCATGCTCACCATTTGTTGTTTATCATTACAGCAGTGCTTATTTTAATATGGTTAAAACAGAAACTCAAAAGTGAAAAAGGCAGTAGCATCAAATAGATAAAAGGAGCGTGTGTGCAATGAAAGTGTTAACTTCTCCCACAGCTCTGTGAACGAACCACCTTACTCATCTCACCTCTTACTGTTCAGATTTCAAACATGTACACAAAGTTCTGCCAGACCACGTCAGTCTTGTGTTACCGTATCTCTTATTGTCCATCACCCTTAGGCAGAGACTGACAGTTCAAAGCCATTTGCTTGCTGAGCTTGTGACAGTGAAAGACAACTGTTAGGAACTCATTTGAGATGACCAAAGTTGCTTTCCTTTGTGATCAAGCCTGAATGTGAGTTCTACTCTTTGAAACTGAAAGGTTGGTTTTGTTAGTGGCTCTGGTAAGTCTTCCTGAGGAGTGATACTGTTAGAGTTTAGCCCAATAATTTGTCCCAATCATTGTCTTTTCTACTCCACATCTTATTTTCATTACATTATCTCCACATCTTCTTTTCATCCGCTAAACTCATTACTCTTATCTCCTTATGTCTTCTCTGCAAACCCTTTTTTCCTCTTGATAACATCACCAGATGTAGCTGCCCACATCTAGAGGCCAGCATTTCCTCTGTTTGGATTGGTGAGGCCTCCAATGCTGTGATCACCTCTCTTTCCCTTGTCTTGGTACCTCATGCTCCTTTGCTGTGAGCAAAACAGAATTCTGTATGCTAGCCCTGTGTTCTCCCGCACATCAGACTGCAGTGTCTTCACTATTCTCTTTGTTGGCTTCCTCTTCTCTGCTGCAGCCGTGGTTAATTTTGAGCTCATTCTATTATAGGCACCGAAATTACTCTGGATAGGTTATGTACAGCCTGAAAAGCTGCAAGATTTGTCTAAAAACTATTTTAGCTGTTGAGCTCTGTTGAAAGTGATGGGACCCAAAGGCCTTCTCCCCTTTACAGAATGGCATTTTTCATCAATTTACCTAAAATCCTCTCAACTCAGAGACAGTAACATAACTACAGTCCTCGTGTTTGTGTATCATACACCATCATGTACATCTGTATAATAACATTTATGGTATCATTATCTGGAAAATCACAAGATGGGAAAAGATTAGTGCTTTAGTCTCTTAAAAATACATTGTTTCTTCTGTTGCTGTTTCCATTAACATCCTTTCCTGTTATCTGGGGTGTTTTCCTTGTCTTGGCAGAGCCTGCTAAAAATTTGCTTGAGTCTCGGTTAAAAAAAGTAATGTTTTCCCAGGTTTTTACACCCCCACATTCTACATTTCTTTTCTGCCAGCAGTAGCCCAGATTCCCAACTCCACTGCTGCTTCCTTTCTCAGCTCCTTCCTGTGAATGTTTCCTGTAGGATGCTTCCAAGGTGGGATTCAAACTAAACAACAAGATAGTGATAATATCATAACCCCTGCGATGTTTTTCTTTCTTTCCACTTTCAAGTGAGTCCCAAGCAGGTGGCAACTTTCTTGGTTTATTTATTTACAAATTGAACTCAAAACAAAAATCCAGCCCACGCTTTCCACTTAAGCTATGTTACTCCCAGGTCTTCTCCTCAAGGACTTCTCAACCTGGACTCTGGCTCCTCTCCTTCTATCCAGATGGGACAAAAAATATCCTGCAAGACCGAGCCAGCAAACCACACATCATTTTTCTTAACAAGATCATCATTTGCTAACAGGCTGAGATTTTCAGGATAACATTGTCCTGCCACCTAATATATTATCATACTACTTGTACATTCCAGCCCACTCCTGTGCAAACTCTTTGGGGGTAGGATTGCTCTCACTTTGCATCATGTGTAATGCAAAACACATTCATTGTCTTTGCAGGGAAAAATAAGCAAATACTGATGTTCTGTATGCTTTAGACCTTCCCTAGTTCAGCAACATATATCCTAGTTTCAAGAGCAGAATATTCAGACAGCCCAGGTGCAAGATTGTGACCAGTTCTGAACTTTGCAGGTCTGCAGATTTCATATTTTAGGCTGTTTTTTTTTCTACCCTGACCATTGTAATACCCTTCATCTATCTCTGTTCAAACAAGGAGTCCCTTCTCATAGCATGATACTTTGCAAAATGTAACCCTTTGTATGTGAAGCTTGGGTTTCTAACCAGAGCTGGGTAAATAGCCTCTTCTGTGATTTGTGAAGAGCTGGGTGGACTACTGAAAGGTGATTATTCTATTAACTTTTACTTCCTCTGGTTAGAATGTGTCACTTACTCCCCATTGATTTGAAGGGTAGCCTCAAAACTGGCCTAGATGCCTAATTCTGAGTGGCTAAACTAGTTGAGGCTGATACTGCTCTTTCTTACAGTAGTTCAGTACTTCAGTTTGTACACATGCTCTGGTATGATGAGCCATTCTAGTTGGCAGATTGAGGGCCAAGAGATATGTATTAAAAATAATAATGAAAAACCTAAAAATCAGGAAAATATTTCATAAATCTTACTTGCCATGGGAAGAATTCATTTGTATTGGAATCTGGACCCTACAGAGGAGACAAGTGGTTGGGAATTTCTTTTCTTTGTCTTCCCAGAAGATTTTGTCCATCCCTAGAAATCTCGTGCAAATTAGAAATATCCTACGTTTTCTGCTGTGACTGCTTCCTCGGCTAGAGATGACTGGAGTAACAACCAGCATAACAAGTACATGATGACATATGGGAACAGCAGTACACAAAAATAGTCTGTGCAAGAGAATCCAAATCACAATCTTGGGCATTCATTGATTCAGCTAGGCTTGGCAAGCAGAGTAGGGATTGATAAAAATAAGGTTGTGCCTCGCAATGCTTTTCAGCTGATTTTATGCTAAAAGAAACCTGAGGATCAGAGCGGTGAGACACGCAGTGCTAAAGTCTCTAAAATCCCTGCAGGCCTTATTATGTGTGTAAGGAGACAGACAGCACGTACTTCAGGGCTAGTGAAGCTTTTGCACTTGATTTAAGGGTAATTAAAGTGTGTGAGTGACAGCAGTGATGACATGTGATACATTAGACACCTTTTCTCCATCTTACTTCCTGCATGGCAAATTCATCTGCATTTTGAATGAAGAATTATGTCGCAGAGCCTTCTGCCTCTACCCTGCGAGGCTTCTGTTCTGCTCTCCATATTCCTCCCCACAGCTCTCACCTGTGTGGGCTTTCAGAGAGAATATCTGGGGCTCACCAGTAACTACGTCCTTAATCCCTCCATGGCTATGTCAACGACAGAACATTTATTCCTATCATTAGTTCGGGGTCATGCTCTGTTGCATAAATATAACCAGTCTAGTGGGCTGCTGGCTACTGCTTTTGTGCAAATGCATGCAGAGGGGAAGAGATGCTGTACTTGTTAGCATTTTGAATCTGCCCATGGCTAATTCTGAGTCCAGTAAGTCAACCAAAGCCAATGTGAGAGTAAGGATTCATTGTGAGTATTCCATTTTGGAATTGAGTGAGTCTGCAGTTGTGCACACAGTACTTGCCATGCACATCCTGAATTTGATGGCTGACAGATAGGTGACGGTCACAGAAAGTCACACTTTCACCGGTAGTTCCAACCATACATGCTGCTGGATATTAGATCCTCATAGTTCAGAAGACTATTGTCTAAGCCTCATTTCTGAAAGATCTGCTAGGGTTTTGGAGGCCATCCATGATTGCAAATAGATGTATTTACATTAAAGTAGAAAGACAGAAAATGCACATAGAGCTGATAATTGTTCACATTATTCCATCTGCCTAATAGAACAAAATTACTGGCAGACTTGTGTTCACTGCAAGTGAAAACAAAGAGCCTAAGGCACTCACAGATACATTAGGAGGGAAGGGAAGGTTTGGGCTTTGACCTGTGACAGTCATTTGCCTCCTTTGATTGCACCTCCCAGTTGAGCTGAAGCAAACTGAAAGTAATCTCGAAGTCAATGGTATGTCTCAGAGCAGTGTTGCCAAAGAGGGGGAGTGGTTCATGTGCTTACAAAGAAGGCATTTCTTCCATTGGTTCTTGATTAAAAAGGACAACGTGCCACACAGCCACGTGGGGGAAACTGGGGGGTTTTCTCCCCTTTGATTTAGGAAGTGAGGATTCAAGCTGCGGAAATGATGCAGTTTGGATCAGATTGTTTATGAGTGAATGATATTGCTGAACTGACCAATAAATAGTGATTCTGGAGTAAGAGTCTGCAGGGAAAGAAATGTCCAATCTTTCCTCTGATAAATGTCACCCCAGAAGTATTGCTTTTATCTCCTATTTCTGGAATTAGAGCTGAGCTTCATAGGTAAAAGAAAGGTTTGAGAGGAAATTGAGAGTCATAGAGTTGGGATCTATATTCTTTGACGTGACAAATCACACCAGATCTGGGGAGCACTGTCACATCACGAAATCAAGCTTAAGATGCCAGTTCTGTTGTTTCTTGCTAATACCTGCCATAACGACCTTCCTGAGACCAGCTGTTCGGGGACAGATAGCAAATGCCTGAAGGAAGATAGAGAGGAGGAGGGAGTGAACACAGCAGACATGGTGAAATGGTCTTTAACCACACAGATTTATGAAACTACTTTAGGATAATAAGAATTTTTTATTATTATATTCCGTTGTACCCATAGGTACTTCTGGGCACCCCACACATCTACATATAGGTTCTCCTTTTCACCGCATGTCGTCTGAAACAACATATCTGGTATGTTTCTAGCATGTCTAGCATTCAGTCTCTCCTCCAACAGATGCTGTTATCCCCCTATTAGTGATTCCCAGTGACAAAAGCTTCGTGGCTCACCTCCCTTGAGTAACAGAACTGTAGTGAGGGTTTCAGCTGAGGTATTTAACAGAGGGCTCAATACCTCTGGTGGAAGGAGGGGTGCTCATACAAACCTGTAATGACTACCTGTCAGGGAGATTCATGGTGTCCTTTCAGAGACTGAACACAAACAGATGAGGGTGACAGTGGTATTTCTCCAGTCCCTAATTAGAGCTGTGTGATGGCAGAGGCACAAATGGAGATGTTTTCCATCATCACTGGTGAAGAGGGAGGTAAGGCAGAGAAGCTGCTCTGCTTTTATTAGCCCTGGGCATCCTTTGCACTGTGATATGTGCTTACCTCCTCATTTTTATCACTCTCCCTTTAGCTGTTTATTTCTTGTTTTGTTCAATTTTGTTTCTCCCTATGTTTCTCTCCTTTCCTTACCACCTTCAGATTCTTGGCAGGAATCTGGTTTCCACTTTAGGTAACTGGAGCCTCCTGTTTTTCTACGGCAGCCTGCCTGACCCAATTGTTCAGAACTGCTGCAAACTTTAAAGACCACCTGTAGGGGTGGTACGTATGGATAGCTCAGTGCTGCAGATAAAGGAAATGAAAATGTTGCAATTAGTGAGCATTTCTAAAAAGCTGAAAACAGAGCTGTGTTCCCAGCTCTGGTGCCTCACCTGTCATTTCAGTGTAAGTAAGTAATCTCTTTTGGCCCATGTCATATACAGCACTGCTTAGGCACAAGTATGTCTGGTGAGTTGATGGTTGAACTCGATGATCTTGATGTTCTTTCTAATGTTTCTATGATTCTATGTGATGCAAAGGCTTTAGAAAATCCACTTGCATAAAAGATGCTCTACAGAGGCGTAGCTTTATGTCTAGCCTAAATGTGAAGAAATTAAAAATAATATCTATAATGTAATGAGGGGGGGAATATGTGCTTTTTCAAGTTCCCATGAGAACAAAAGAGACACCCACACCTCTTCATTCATATCTCTGCCCCTCCCAACCTTTCCTAAGATCCAGTTTAGCACAGCATCAGCTGCATCTCTTCTTCCCCACACAGCGTGAAAATAGAAGCTCCATTTAGCTGATAGCACCTTGGCAACATGGGGGAACCTCAGACCTTGTCCCCCACAACATCTCCGGCAGGAAGCCCAAGGAAACATCAAGTCCCCCATGATAAATTCAGAGGTTTTGGCAGGTAGACAGCAATGACAGGAGGTGGAAACAGACAGCTGTGCAGGGGAGGAAATGGTGATATAAATACAGGTTTAATTGTAGTTTAATTACAATTACTTACTAGGCAAAGTTTATTTAAATGCAGTGTAATTAGAGTGAGACCTTGATTTAATCACAGTCTTATCAGATACAGTTACTACTATTTTCCTTTGCTTCCTCCTCCTCCACCTCCTCTTACACTCTCTCTCCTGAACTTGCTTGAGGAAATTAAAAGCCAAAGCTTGAGGTAAGCAGAAGGTATCCATCTTGGGAAGCTTCTACTTTCATGAAAATTCACTTGCCAGGTGGCTACCAGCCCAGAATTTTCTCCCTGGAAATGGTGAAACTCCCACTCTGTCCTGGCAAGCCGTTATTCTTCCTTAGCAGCTAATGATAATGGATCCTCATTAGCTGGGAATGACTTATCAGGAATATAATTCATCACTGATGGCAGACCTCATAACCCATCTGCTCACAATGAGTAAATTATATAGCCCAGTCAGAAGAGATGGATTGTTCTTTCTGATCTACCTTTGGAGAATGTCCACATCCTGTTGCAATCAGTACATACTTTGTCTTCACTCCATGATCTAGGTGAACATGAGGAGAGACATTTGGGCAAAACCTCTTGAGCAGCTGACCCTACTTCTCATCATTCACTGCTTTCCCTCCTCCACTGCTGCTTCTTCCTATGCTCCTTACTTTGATGTGTCTGAGCATAGCAGCAATTTTCTTGTTTAGGAGACAAGTGCTAACATCAAACACCTATTTCAACCCCTGACAAAGACATCAAGGAGGACTAAAAGGCATTTCAGTGCTGAAGAGTGGTGCTTAATCCAGCACAGTGCCAGCCCTTGGTGGGCAAGTCAAACTTCTGCCACTGCCACTGCTGATAGCTACCACTGGTGCCCGAATATTTGTGTGTCCATTTGGAGATGCCCAGTCCCTACTTTTGGACAGTTCTGGAGAAAGCCTGCAGAGGTTCTTTACTTACCAGGCAAAACCAGTCCCCCTCTGAAGCTGTTGGCAGGTTTGCTGACTTCACTGAAAAAATACTTTCTGTGCCAATACCAGTCAATTCACATTGTCTTACTTCGCATCTTTCTCAGTCCTTTTTCCAGCAGCTCTAAGCAAGGGATGGAGTTAAATGTATCCATAAAGCATTGAAGCTCTTCATTAATTAATGCATATTTTATTCTGCCACTGAACCACAGTGGCCCTGCGTGAAGGAAAATTATGAACTGCTTGAGTCTTTGCTCAGGGAACCAAAACCAGAGACATGGGGCTCTTCCTTCCCTACTTTTTCTGTCATAGTTTGCTCTGCTTTTTCTTTTTTTTCTCCTTTCTTCCAGATGCTCCTGACATTTTAACAGACTCTCTGATCACTTCCAGGTGACCTGACCATCTTTTGTATTATTCTTGTCACAATTCATCTGGATGATAAAAAAGGAGAGATGAAAAAAAGCAAGAAGGGGTTTTAGTTTTTACTGTCCTCCCTCTTGTGGCCTCGAGTGCACGTCTCTCTCCATATCGCTCAGACTGGTGCTCTGGGTGGGGAGGAGCTCTCTTCATATCCTGCTTTTAAGAGCAGAGGGTCACTGAGTCCTTCATAGCGTGTGAAGTGAGTGGCTGTGAAACCTGTTTAACCCCTTGCTGTGGCGTTTTGCTGAGCTTTACGTTTCCGATCTCAATAATTATGTGCCAAATGGATTTTTCCCTTGGCTTTAGTATTTATTTGGCACTGGGATTTTTAACTGGAGACACGTTCACTTGTCATCCTGAGAACGCCAGGTGGGCAAAAGTAAAGTAGGGACAAACACAGGAAAATGGATGCAAAGTGCCGGGGGAGGGAGGAGAGCAGAGGTGGGAGGAGAGCAGGAAAAGGGAAAGGGAGAGGGAAAGGGGGAGTGGTAGTCACTGCAGCATCTCTGTTTGAAGATGAGTTTCTCAGATAACAGCAGCTCAGTACAGCTCCCGCCCTTGCAGCAATGAGCAGCTCACACAAAGCTGGGAAATAAACAAGCCTGGGAAAGTGTCTTTGACCCTAAGGTACTCGTATCTTCTTAAAGTTCACACTTCACATCCACCTTTCCAGCAAAACAAATAAATTAATCAGTGATTTGTGGAACAGAACCAGGTAAAGAAAAGAAGGGATGGTTGTGGTCCAAAATCCTCAATTACACCCTGTGCTGTGTGTGACTGAGAGAAAGGGAGAGAGTCACGTTGAAGAGACAGATACCACTGCCTTGATAAAGAGATGGTGTGGAGAGATACAGTAAGTGCTTCAGATAGATGACGAGCGTTAGATGGAGTAGATATACAGTTATAATTAAAGAGATGGATACTATGAGTACACAGGGGAAGATACCTTGGACAGATGTGCTGTGAATAGATGCTGCAGGAAGAAGGATATTGTCAGATAGAAAGACACTGCCTGGGAAAAAAATGGGTAAGGCATCAAGTAATAATATATCTAGGCACATAAAGATTGATTCTGGTTAATAAATAAATTCTATAAATAAATACTACAGAAAGATATTTCAGAAGTCTACCATCTATGAATATTTGACACACACATCCAAGAAAGTAGCTCATCCAAAATGAAGGTAACCAAGTAGCTACTAGGTGTGTGTACAAATCATGCTGTTTAAACATTTAAGAGATGTTAGCAGCTGCAGCAAAAACAGCAATTTATCACCTGATTCAAAGCTTGTTTCGCCCTGATGGACACATCATTGATAGCCTGGCGAGAGTATGGCAGAAAAGGCCAGGCCAGCAGGTAGACAATTAGGTGCTGAAGAAACATTGAATAAGTAAATGGGAAGACACAGTGCTTGGATTTCAGAACTGGAAATAGGCCAAACTCTGGGTGTGATTCCAACCTTAAATCCAGGTTTACAATTAGATGACATTTCAGATTCATTTCCAGTGCTAGGTACTGGGCCAGACCTGACCTTATGGGCCCACTTGGCCCGTACTGCTGCTGTCGTCCCACATGCCCCTTTAGGGTGCTGGCGTTGCCAGCTCTCTCCTGTTATCTTATTGAGAGAGGTACCACAGAGAACAGTTCAAAGTCCCACTACTGAGTGTCACAGCAACAACACAGAGCATCCTGTTCTCCTATAATTCACTTTGGACAGGAGTTCTCATCTACATTAACACCCATTCCTGCTGAGGCTGCCAGACCATGTGCCTGGTAACTGCTGTCCAACTTAAGAGCCTTCCCAGGGAAGCAGTTCCTGTCGTCGTCCCTTGGATAACATGGGATGCTCATTTTAAGTCTCTACTTAGCGTGTGTTATCACACTGTCACTGACGCAGACGAGTTCCTTCTCAGGGCCCTGGAAGGTATCCTCCAGGCTACTGCTGTGCTGCTTGCTCAGAACTGTCTGTGCTCTGAGCCCTCCGAGAGTTTATGATGTACCTCAAAGTCAATCTGGCACATGTCAGAGTTGGTTTGCTCAGTTCATTTTCTCTGTGACCTGAACACCACCAGTATGCACGGAGGTGGAAAAATGAACACATTAACCTCAGGTCTCCTTCTCTTATGGCACCTCCTTACCACTACAATTAATGATTCAAAACAGCCCTAACCGCAAGCAGTTTAATTCCTGTGCTTGCTATGACAAGCATTATATTAGATATACGTTTTCTGAATCATTTGATCTAACGTGTGCTTGTAAAGCCTCGCAGAAAGAACTTCACCAACTGCCTTTTATTTTTCTATGGATGCTGCCTTCAGGGCCCAAATAGTACTTTGTGGGGAGAAGATTACACACACACACACACACACATATATATATATTAATGGCTTCAAACACCAAATTAAATCTGAAATTAGCATTGAACTCTACCATCCATTTTCAGTAATGATGCTCAATATTATTGTGAGAGAATAGTGCTCTACGTGGCAGGTGCCAATTGCATCTTGTTCAGGAAGTCGTCCAAGGGCTCTTGGGTACCACACGCTGGGAAAGTGATTAAAACCCTGCCAGGTTAAGTTAGAAAAGTATTTTTGGTTTTTCCCTCTTCTCTTCATTTCAATCTTTTTTATCAGGCAGTTTCTATCTCCAAGGATATATCTTGTAATAATAATTGCTTGTTATCTGTGGATATTTTCCAGTACAGCAAAGATATCTAAATCCAAAGTTTCCAACAGAGGAAATTGATAGGTCTGAGTTTAAGGAGTATTAGGTTAATCCATCTCAAAGGAGATCCTTTGTAAGAAGTGAAATGTTAGGCATTTCCTGACCATCGGGAATGGCGTGGGAGAAGGGCATGCCAAGCTTCTGAGGGGGGTAGACCTTGAAAGCAGTGAGGGCATAGACAGCTCAGGAAATGTTCTTCTTCCTTCATTGTCTCCCAGTGGGCTTCTTTTGCATCAGAAATGTCTGGAACAGCATGAAAAGGCAGAAGGAGGCAGTTTGGAGCAGATGATCTGGAGCAGCAGATTTGGGTTTGTTGCACCTGGCTCTGTTCCTCTGCCATCACAGAGTTCTGAATGCATTATTTACTCCTTTGTTTAACGAATTCACCCTTATCAGCCTAGGTTAATATGACCCAAATTGCGTGAGCGTATTTAACTGTAGGCTTTGTAGGAAACAGTTACAGTAAATACATTCGTGTCACAGAAGAACAACAAGTAGGATCTGTGCTTTTCACTGCGATCGGTTGCTAGGAACATGGCTGGAAAAGGCTGCCCAAGGGATCATAGGATCACTAAGCTTGAAAAAGTCATCTAAGGTCATCTAGTCCAACTGTCCACCTGCCACCAATAGTGCCCACTAGGCCGTGTCCCTGAGTACCACATCTCCACAGTTCTTGAACACCTCCAGGAGCAGTAACCCCACCACCCTCCTGGGCAGCCTGTGCCAGTGCCTGACCACTCTTTTGGAGAAGTTTATTGTAGTATGCAACCTGATACTCCAGATCAGGCCACACAGATCTCTGACCTTGTTCTGCCACTTCCCAAGCCTTGTAATTCCTTAGCACTGCATGAACAGGAGCTGCTGCTCTGTAACATCTGCAGTTTGCATCATACCTTGTTGCTGTGGTGTCATCCCCAAATTCATAGATTCATAGATTCATAGATTCATAGATTCATTAGGTTGGAAAGGACCTACAAGATCATCTAGTCCAACGATCCTCACACCACCATCCCTACCCACCAAGCTACTAAATCAAATCCCTAATTAAGTATGTAAGGCTGGCATGAAGAGTGTCATGGGCTATCACTGGTATTTCACTGCACTTCTCAGTCACTAGCAAACCAAGGAATACTCTGAGTATTAAAAATCAGGGCGATGAGCCTTGTATCTTCATCTAGCTTCCACACAGGGCATATTTCTTCTATTGTACATCTCTTAAAATCATTCCACTGGCTATTCAGTGAATCTGGAAATCTCCCCTTTCATTTCTAAAAATGTCAAGTTGTTCTCTGCCTCAGAAATAGCTGTAGAATTAGGGGTGAATGATGCTGTTCAGGAGCTCAGCTGCTCGGTCGGACAGTGCAGCTCCAAGCGCATCAACAGACCTTTCCCTGTGTAAATCATCAGAATGTTTCCCTTGTATCAGGGGTGTTTCAGGCTGCAAAGCCTGTATGTAAAGTAAATGCATTGTTATTTAAAGCAATTCATATTGTTGGGAAGCCCAGAATGGTAAGCTGATTGGTGGCTAAGCAATGGAGTGTAATAGCCCTGAGAAAACTGCCGTATAATAACAGCTTTGATTCCTTGCAGGATAAAGCCGTATAATGTTGCCATCCTTCCTGTACCTTTCATGTGTACAGCACTTCATATACACTAAGTGTATTACTTTGTCATCTAGACTGATATCTTGTTTGATCCTCCTGGGCTTTGCTAGCCTGCTTGTGAGAAGTATGAAGTTTTCAAACAAAGTTTTAGGCTTAAGGTAACATCTAAATTATAGATTTCTGAAATCGCCTTGGCAGTGTTTCTTGATAGGCTGCTTTTGGAACTAAGCTGATAACCCATCTTGCCTCTGAGATGCTTTTTTCTCCTTGATACTGAATTGCCTGTATCATGCACCATTAAATCTGACACAGTTTATCTGTAGGTTGGCTGTGCAGAAAAGAAGAAAGTCCAGTATAAGCTTGGCAATCTCACGTTGAAGTCAGCAGCAGTCTGTCTTTGCTGCACCTGCTCTACAGGCCTATTATCTCCACCACTGGAAATCCTGGGTTATTCAGCACCTTTCCCTTTCCCTTTCCCTTTCCCTTTCCCTTTCCCTTTCCCTTTCCCTTTCCCTTTCCCTTTCCCTTTCCCTTTCCCTTTCCCTTTCCCTTTCCCTTTCCCTTTCCTCTCCCTCTCCCTCTCCCTCTCCCTCTCCCTCTCCCTCTCCCTCTCCCTTCCCCTTCCCCTTCCCCTTCCCCTTCCCCTTCCCCTTCCCCTTCCCCTTCCCCTTCCCCTTCCCCTTCCCCTTCCCCTTTCTTTCCTTTGCCTTCATTTACCTTTCTTTTCCTTTTTCCCTTTTCCTTTCTTCCCTTTCCTCATTGTGAGTTACTGGCACTAGAAACATTATTGCAGGAGGTACCCATGTAAAACCGCTACAGCAGTAATTTCTATTAAAAAAAAATGATGTCATCTTGATGTGACAGAGAAAAGTAAGAAGGAAAAAAGATTCTGTATGGCATAGTAATCAGGAACCCTGTGTACATAAATGAATACAGCCTTCCCAAATGAATCCCCTTTGTGAAGCGCATATACATAATCCAGCACTTGGATTTGTTCTATTTGTACTGGAAAATATAATTTTTATGGGCTTATTCTACACCTTAGGGGACAATCCATGAGCCAGAGCAATTCATGGCCTGGTCTTTCTCTGATGTTCATGTTCCTGGAAGACAGAACCCACTGTGAGAAGAGCAGATGTCATTTTATTCTGGTACGATGAGCAGCTTCCTGAAGCAAAGGTACAAAAAAATGGAGCTAAGAAAACATAAATACAAAGGCAAATGCCAGGAAATACAAGATTTACGTACTAATGAGGTTTTCAGCTCCAATGAAATCAGCATTAAGTCCTCAGCCTTTATTTCCTCGATCTGGTTGGCTGTTTTTTTCTGTGCTAGACAGGCTAGCTGGACACCTTAAAATCAGAGGCCAGGCTGGGCACAGAAAATCTGGCAGCTTGCAACAGTTTCTTTCTCATCTGAATAATCTCCCCTTCACTTTTTTGCCTTCACTTGTTTCCAGCACTGCAAGAATTATAACACTTCTCTTTGAAATACGACCTGGCAACTAATCCTTGTTAGTACTGTGCACCTCTCTCTCCTCCTGATGTCAGTAGGAGCCCTACGTCCTCATCATTCCTCCAGCTAAACTTCACATTCTTGTCTGGCAGAGTCACAAACGCTCACTTCTTTTCCTAATGGATCTGGAAACTTGTTATTTTCATTGCTGAAATCTTGGTTTGCTGAGAGGAGCTTTTGGACTGGACACAGCAAGGTTGTTAGTGGGCAGTACTGGTGGTAGGTGGATGGCTGGACTAGATGATCTCAGTGGTCTTTTCCAGCCTTAATGATTCTATTTTATTACTGTTTTTCACAGAGAGAGAGGCATTTACGTAGGAGAGGTAATTAAATAGATTGGACCCTTGTTTAAACTAGACTGGGCTCTACCACTAACTTGCTGCTCAGATGGAGTGATGAAACCTGCTCTCTCCATGTTACTGAGAAACTGGGGCAAAGAAAGAAGAGTAGTTTGCCCAAAGTGACTGTGAACCTGCCACGTGTAGAGTCTTTATCCTTCAAGCACAAGTGTTTTTCTCTCATGATTCAATTTTCCCCTGATGCACACGCTGACACATCTTTTCAGCCTCTTACTCCACACACAGGAACTGACCTTGTTTTGTTTTTGGTTGTAAATCAGAAGGTGCCATTACATCCTTAGGGTGGTTCTCTATGAAGTGATTGCTTCAGTGCTCTGCAAGCTGTGTTCTAACTTGCTCCATCCATCCAAATACACATCCCATTTTGATTAAATGAATACTTTTGTCGGTTTATGATGCTTCAGCTTTCACTCAGAATATCCTGGTTCCTGTGATGTGTTGCATTCTTTTAAGAATTGCAGTGGGAACTTATGTACGCATACATAAATCCACCAACACATAAATTCACATACTGAAACAGTAGGAAAACATAATTGCATTTATCAGGTAAAGCACATAGAACATTTTGGCAGGCATTTGAAAATTGATTTTTATCAAATATTCAGGAAATACTCATATTAGTAGGGATTTTAAAGAACATTTCCTGCTGGGAATTGATAGATGTTACAAGCTACAAGTTGATTCATTCCGAAACAGCACCTCAGTGTTACACAGGTGAAAGACTGTTAAAAAGCTACAACTGGAATAGAGGGAAGTGCTATGAGATCAGCTGCATGACAAACAGCAATGGCAGCTCTTCTGCATGCCCTATGATGTTCGTTTTGCACTGTGATGCCATCTGTGTTGATGGCTGCAAGTTGTTGCTTTCTTTTCTCTTTAGTCTGTTTACTGGGAGTTGTGTGTTCCTGACTGGTAGGTTCTTCTGGTGCCAGAAGTCCTTTAAACGCTGTTTGAGTTCGGCAGTAAGATGAAGGTGGTGTTTCATGTTTATGTTAGTGCTCAGTGCCCGTTGTTCTTGTGTGCTAAATCACTAAAATTCTTCATTGCAATTCCTGACAGGCAGATTTTAGGAGGCAAGGAGAAGATAATGAAATATTTGCTATTCTTCATGAAACATCTGGCAGGGCTCTGGCAAGATCAAGGAATTAGAAAGAGTTGCCACTGCTGTGCTGCATCTGACATTTTTTGTTCTCCTTAATGGAGCCCAAAGCATATGCAAATCAGCTGCATAATGAGTGAGGTTAAGTAAGGTTTTGGATCTGGTTCCATATTGTGGTAAAAACATAACTGATCAGAATGTTTTGAAATATGTTGAACACGAGTGTTCAGATTTGTTTTTATCTGAATCTCAGTAATTCTGAGGAAAGATTTAGGAACGAGGGCAGAAGCTGAAGTTTTAACTGGGTCTATTATGGGTTATCTGTGATCACACACAGTTCATCAGACGCTTTTGCCATAAGCTCCACTTCAGTTTGCTTTAAAAGCAAAACAGATTTATTTGACCTTGCCTTCTTTGGTTTTTATTGTTATGAATGTACACACACACACACACACACACACACAAAAACTCTTTTCTAATTGCACTGGCTAAACACCTTTGTTCTCCCCAAGAAGGATGAAAGTTATGTATCAGTCTCATAACTTCTTAAGCTACAGGAAATTTTAAGATCAGTCACGATGAATATGCCTACAGTGAAATGTATAACTTATGGGGTGACTGATTTTACAGATTTGTGTTGGATTCATTTCAAGAAATCTGTGATAACACAGGATCTCAGGGAGGTTACTTCGTGACGTGGCTTTGATGACAGGGATTCATCAGACTGGAACCTATTAGGCTTTGTCACCATCCTGGCCTGAAAATCACTGTTTTCAGAATGCTCCAGAAACTTCTTAGTGACCCTTAAGTTGAGATTTGCCTGAAGGCTTTCCTTAAAAGCAGAATCCAGAGGTCAGGCAGCTATTGAACCCTTACATGATGCCATACCCTCTCCCCTCTCTGGACACCTGTATCTTTCTTTCTGCCAGAGCTCAGTGCCTTTAATCTTGGTCATTGTTTACCTCTCTGAAGACACCATTTCTGAAACAGTCATTCTTTACTTTAAAAGGTGCAAGAATAAATCAGGTTCACGGGGAACAGGAATAAGTCCATATTTCCCTACAGCGAATCCAAGATTTTATCTTCACCTTTGCCACACAGTTTTGCTTTTAGCTTCTAGCTTAATCTCTCAAATAGCTGGTAATAACACTTTCCGTTACAGACAACCATTCCTGCCTGCCAGTTGAATTTCCTATCTATATCAAATCCTACCCAGATGTTCTGAGTTTCCCTTCTGATGACCTGCTGCTTTGTCAACGCTCACCTGAAGACCAGAGTCAAAGAACTGATTTGCCCTGGTCAGTAGCCAGCACTTTCCCTGTGGTTACTTCCACTTGAATTCAATAGGTTCAGTGATCATCTGTTCTTATCTCTCAGCTACCTGTAGGGGTATCTCCTGAGACCTTCTATGTCTTGTAATGAAAACTGTGCTCTGAATACAGAGTAAGCCGTGTAATTGTGTGGGTGTTGATGTCTGAGTGTATGTGTATATACACGTATGTATATCTATTTATTATTCATTGTAAAGGATGGTAGTCTACTTTGTGTGCTTGCTTACACATATTTTTATCCACACACATGCACTTAAACACATTTATGTTTCTGTTTCTCTGAAACATCGTGGTGGTTATCAGACAAAAATAAATTTTCACAAAGAAAAGCTAGTGAAACTGAGGTTGTTTTCTCCTTCAGGAGGTATAGTGGTTGGAATTTAATCATTTACAGCAGTTTTTAGTTTAATCAGGTAGTTAGATGTGCATCAATCATCTGATATGCAAGAAATATTTACATACATGGTTATCTATCCCCCAAAATAAGGGTATTTTGGTACATTACATAAATAATATATGACTAAAGTACAGGCTGGAAATGTCTTGGCTATCTTAAAACATTTTGCATTCAAAACTCCCAAATCCTTTAAGTCTCTCAGAGACAACTAAGGGATATATACATATGGAACTTGGACTTTTAAAATTAAATATATAGAGCCTGTTAAAAACTTGGATGAAGTCAGTGGAATGACATGAATCTGCACCAAGGGAAACAAGAACCCAGGAGAACCTGCATTCCTCTACAATATTTATTCTCAGCAGTGCAAACTTTCAGCATTCAAGCAAAAACCTTTCTACATTTCTTTCTTTTCTACAGTGCCAACATCTCATTTACTGGAACCACCCAAAAGCAATTACAACGATTCCAATAATCTTTTTGTATTATGGTGGCTGGACTACTAAGTATCATCAGTAACTTGATTATCATTTTGAGAAGAAATTGCTTGGGGTAGAGACTCTGTGAGAAAAGCTCCCAAACACTTTCCAAATCATATTTTCAGCAACTCTCACATTATTCAGTGTCTTAATGAGTTCCAGTAGTCCCATATGGGGGGACTTGACTGCTCACATTTCCACAGGAAGCTCATGCTGTGCAAAGTCAAAATGTTATCAGTTTTAGAAGCATTTCTTTTGACACTCAAAGTGAAACCCAAGCCACTGTCAGTGGTGTTTGGTGGATATTAACCCATCTATTTTATGTCACCCATCTTTTATTTCCTGCATTTACCTCCCATTTTTAATGAGCATAACAAGATTACAGCAGATCAGATTTTAAACTCTTTACTACAAGCTGCTTCATTGGAGCTGGCCATGCATTTATCTTCAGTGTAAGATTGCAACATCTATCCAGTGGTGGCAGAACACAGCAATGAGCTGTTTCACAGTTAATGTCATGTAAGAACATAGTGACCCAGAGCTGGTTCTATATGGTATTTTTCCCTTAAATAAACAAGTTTTAGTGTAGTATGGATTTGGAAAACAAGACCAGTTTTGCATTCACAAAATAGCTTAACTCAGGCTCAGTCACCCAGCAGTGCCTGATTATATCAAGTGTCCTCGAATCGTAGAAACATAGAATTGTTTGAATTGGAAGAAACCCTTACAGTCCATCTGGTCCAACTGCCCTGCACTGAGCAGGGACACCCACAGCTGATCAGGTGCTCAGAGCCCCGTCCAGCCCGACCTGGAGTGTCTCCAGGCACAGGGCACACACCACTTCTCTAGTCAAGTCTTCTCATAAAGGTATTCAATTTGTTTAAACTTGAGTACCAGTTATCTCAAGTGTCTTGAGCTCTGTTGTCTTAGAATTTGTCCTAATTCTCAATAGCACGGTGCTGTGCAGATACAGGCAATCAAGTCTCAGATTTTCTTCAGGGATGTCTCGCATTGCCAGGGAATTGATAGAGAAACAAGTGCTGAATGGTACTCATAGATAAATAAACTGCTCCACAGTTGTGTGGAGTGACTGAAATTTTTTGATGTGAAATTTAGCAGATTGCATACGTGGTGTGTCTGTGGAGACACAGCCAGGCTTTGGCATTGCCCGTATTTAGGTTCATATTTAACTGACTTCTCACCATTAAGCAGAAATTTTACATAGTACTCTGATATAGCTTTCCAGTTGCTGTTGTTCTATTCACACCTTCCTTTTCAAGCAGCGGATTTTTAAGATCTTTAGTTTCTTGTTCAAGCCAGGTAATACACTATGTAGAAGAGCATAGGGTATCCTAACAAAAGAATGTTCACAAATCTTATCTAAACTGCATGCAAGATTTTCATTATATTTTGATGCCTTTGTGTGCTGAAATGTAAAAGACAAAACCTAAGAAGCAGGGAGAGAAAAAGAAAACTAGTTATGTTTGGGATCTGTACTCACTGTCAGAGCTCCATTTCGTGGCTGATCTGCATCTGTTCAAGTCAGTTGGTTTTATTAATGCTAACAAACCTACATCTACAGATGCATTGTTAGCACTGCAGTGATATATAGACTGGTTCTCCATTAAGAAGAAATTAATGATTTTTCATAAGACCAAATCCACAGCTTTTGGCCTCTCACCAGCTTTTCCATCCTGCAAGTCTAAAGATAAGCTTGTGACTTTTATTAGCATTAGAAGCATACCTGGATTTGGACAGAGATATCTGGAATCCAGGAAAGCCACATAATCGTCAAAAAATAGAAACATACCCAGTTGTCTTCTACTCAGACTCACCTTTCACAGAAGGATTTCAGCTGTACCAATGACGCACCAATGTACCAATGCAATTCCTCTTGCTCAGACAGTTTTTCAGTCTCTCAGACATGTAATGGGAAGTGTGTACTCAACTTTTCCTCTGTTCTTGAGGCAGTTATCAACCATCTTCTCATCAATGAAGAGAATGGAAAGTCATTTCTTAGAAGACTAACACAGATTCTGCTGGCTACAAGCAAAATTCTGTCCAGGGCTAAATTGTTGCAAGCCTGAATGAACATTAGGGGACAGTATTGGCCAGGAGTCAGGCTTTTTCTTGCTCTTCACACTCTTTTTTTTCTTTTATTTTCAAGTTGTCTTCCCTTCCCTCTAAGTGATAAAGCCCCACTTTCTTCCTACATATCTAACTGGTGCACCAGACACTCATTTTTAATCTGGCCAAATCAATTATAAATATTACAGCCCGCAATTACCCTGGGAACTCCTGAAAAACTAATTAGTACGAACCTCAGCAATGAATTACACCTTTCTCTTGGCTATTTGCAGCAGGAATAAAAAATAAATAAGAGGAAAAAAGTGCACTCAAAGAAACCAAACCTCTCTCAGCCATAGCAAACAGAATTCAAGGCAGTGTTTAATTATGTTCATATCGTTCATGAAAGGATGGGCCACCGTGGGCTGAGAGCCAGGGCACCTGGCACTGCCTAGGGCTTAGGTTGCATTTTCTCAGATGTTGTAAGAAGTAAAAGTCCTTGGCAAAGAGTCATTGGAAAAGAGGATCTCGTGGGAGCCTACGAAGTTCACATCGTTCGTTGTTTACTGTGTATCAACAAAGGAGGCAAATGCAATAGTTCTTTAAACTGGAGCCATCTTGCATCAGCGCATAGCTGATTTCCTCCCTTGGCGAGGTCAGGGACTAAACATGCCTTGTCTGGCTTTTCTCAGGCAGGACGGGAAGCCAGGCTGCTCTCTGGGGAGCTCCTGAACTGCTGAGATGAAATTGGAAAGTCACAGCAAAATGTGTACCAGACCTTGTAGCAAGTGAATCGAGACACAGAGGGCAGACCAAAGGCCTTCTTCATTGGCATCTTGTTGCTAGAGTGTTTTTTTTGGACTAGGCATAATTACCTTTTTAGGTAATCATAAAAAAGCCATTAAGAATGGGTTTGTGCTCTGGGGTAGCTGTGGCTGCTTTAGATTCATTTTAGTTTCATTACAAGATTTTGGAAGCGCTGTTCCTGTAAAACGCGTTTAATAATACATATGAATTCCTCAAAAGCAAAACCATGCAACATCAGACACTCGTTTTAGATACAGTGACATAGGTGGAATTTTAATGAAAATAAATGGAAGGGCAAAGCAATTCCAGTTCACTGCTGAGAGGTCACAAGAGCTTCAGGACACTTACCAGTATGTATATAGCAATCCATATAGTTGGTGCAGCTTTACTGGAAAATGAGAGATAATCCTTCCATACTGGTAAGGAAACTGACAGGGTTCTCAAGTCCCTGTGTGAGTGGAGAAAAAGTGCCCTTTTATTTCAGGTGAATGCTGTAATTGCTGGGAACTTAGCCTGTCTGTGCTGGAATAAAATCCTTTTTTCCTTTTTTCTCACAGTAAAATGTCTGATATCTTGAAATTTTTCGAGAAAGCCATTTTCTGGCTTATTTCAGTCTGTGAACTGTACCATAGATGTGCTTGGCTCCTTATGCATAGCTATATCCCTGCATTGGGGAGCTTCCAAAGGATTAGGACATATCATGATGGAGAGAAGGTTTAGAGGAAGCAGTGAATAGTGCTATGAATAAGGTGATATGAAGCTACCAGGATGCTGTTTTTCACTGCAGAGAAAAGATAAAGACATGATTATTTGTTGATACATCTTCACAGGGAGTCTTTGGTATATCTGCAGTCAGTGGTGGTCTCCAGACTCGAAACTTCCCTCCTTTTTGTCTGAAGCATATAAACACTCATTTTCTAGATTTGCATTGGCAAGACTGCAGCAAATTTCACAAGAATGAGCAGAGCCAGATATAAGTACAAAAAAAAAGTAAATGTTCCGTTTTCTTCTCTGCAACACTGCAACTGCTGGGGAAGTCAAGTGAAGGTCAAGCAGCAATCCTGAACAATAGTCAAAGATTCCCTAAGAGGGACAGTTGTCAATGCCCATTCTTTCCAGAAGAAAAAACGATTCTATTTTGAGCCAGTCAGAAGAATATACAGATAGCAAGTGACCTGCCGCACAAGCAAAATGTGAGTGAAAAATCCCAAGAAATTACTTATGAAATCTCTGTTTTTTTTCCCCAATCTCCTGGAAGTGTACACACATTTGGAGGAGAATTATGTATTGAAGAAGAATCATCAGTCATCCCCAATATATATCATGTAGCTATATTTTATCAGCCAAAGCTACAGACTGTGTTTTCTTGAGGGGTTTATGGGAAACACCTGAAAGAGTTGTTGCCATACCAGAAAGCTCCAGTTAAACTGACATATAAGGAAGCACTGAAATTGTTTGTTCTTCTCCTCATGTTAAGTCAGAAAAAAAACAAAAAAGCACATATATGTGTGCATGCATTTATTTATTTATTTTACAGGGTACCAAAGCTTGCTTTCTTTCCAAGCCCAAGCAAACAAACAAACACGCCGACATACAAAAGCAAAACTAATTAATATCAAGTCATATCTCAGTGATTATGCAAATTAAAAATAAAAACAAAGAAATTATATTTATCACATAATAAAGTTGCAAATTGCTGTTGTGTCTCTCTCATCAGCTGCGATAGATGGGGGCTATGAGGCTGTAGGTTTTGAATTAGTAAATCAATCAACGTGTATACATGTTTCCTGATAGTTGGGGATTGTTGGCTGGAGATATATTAACAGCCTTCACTCCCCCACTTCTGTACTGTGTTCACGTTCAGTGGTATTCACGGGCTATATTTGTCTTGGAGTTCTTTAATGTAATGTCTTTGGTTTTCCTCATTGTTTACATTCTGTAATACAACATCATTATTCTTTGGTAAATCTGTTTCATGTCCCCTGGGTGTTTTGTTTGTTTGTTTGTTTGTTCTTTCTTCTTTTTTGAGGGGAGAATTTCTTTTTTTTCAGCTTTTAAAAATCAGATTAAAGCAAATAAAAAAAAAAAAACACCAATAACCTGCTCTTAACAAAAAACTCTTTTATTAAGACTGTCTTAAATTGCAGTTGTCTAGAAGTTTGCATTTCTGTTCATTACCACCTTTCACCTTTTGCATTCTCTCTTAAAGGAGCTGATGCCTTTGGGTGCTTTGTTACTGGCTATCTTACTGGCTCCCCAGGAGCGCTGCATGCCACCACCTCTCCTCTTTCAGAAGCAACTGTAACCTGCTGGTTTGAAATAACCCATTTCTACTGCTTTGTTACGTGTTTTAAATCTTCCTGCAGCAGAAAGTGAGTTGCTGTGATGGAAAGTTCCATGTGGTAGAGAAATGAAGTCACAGAGTTTGGTAGTGTGACAAAGAGCCTTTCAGCTTCCAAGCCACCACAGTTATTGCAGTGTCTCAGTGGCAACAGAGCTGAGTTGGTACCATCTATTTGCTGTTTGGTAGCTCAGTATGTGATTTGTGGTGGTGCCACTGACACTGTTAGTAGTGGGTAGCAGGTCAAATTGGAGAAGTCACCACTTAGGTCCTTGCTAATTGGCTTGCTCATTCACTGTCACAACAAATAAGCAAAGTGCAGAGCAAGAAATCCTTCTTTCATGACCTCTAAATCATTGTCTGGCCGCATCCTCCCATGTGGTGAACCTTTCTCTGCAAGTGTACGTGTGCATGTACTGAGCTGTCAAGGTCTTGGTTTTTTGTGTCCTGTGTAGGTAGGCAACATGGCAGGAGGCATCTTGGAAGGGAGAGCTTTTGAAGTCTCTTACAAAGGTTTTATGCATAGGTACTTTCTAAAGACTGTCTATTTAGTCTTCACTATAAAGAAATGCTCATTTGCAGTGGTTTTCTCTTTCATGTTCTGATTTTTGACTTCCAGATTTCCCTGTCACAGTAAAAAGCTTCTGTGATCTCTTCCTCTTTTGGACAGAAATCCAGTCCTAAAATCATTTACACCATCAACTGAATTCAGGAGGTCCTTTGTTAATGGGTTTCCCAGATTTAAGTAATGATAGGGATTTCTTTTTTAACTGTTATCCTTTTAATGCAAATGTTTGACATTCAATTCCTAGACTGTAAACTAAATTGTTCCATCTGAGCTGGGTGGCAACTGTGCTCTGTCTCAGTGGCATTAGCAGCTCCTTCCAAACATACAAGCACGATATTGAAAGCAGATATGCTCAGGTTCTTTTTTGATTGCAAAGCATCACAAGCTTAAAAATGAAAAATCGAGTTCCCCAGAGTTTACACAGCTTTGAACATTGTCATAGGTATATTGTATTGTGGTAATCCATGCCACGCTTTGCATCTGAATAAAAAAAGAAGAAGAAAAATCAAAACCACTGGTCAGACTCAGCTTACTGAGACCACCGCTTGTAACTGTGCTGAGAGGATTGTCCTGGTTTGTTTTGTTTTGTTTCATGTCACATACTCAGTTTCAGTGTGAGTTCTTCCTGACCTAGATTTCTGGGCAGACTGAAGTGGAGCCAATAAATGTAAAAGTGCATAATTATTCACTTATTTGTTTTTAAGCTGTACAGCTCTATTAAGCTTTCAGAGAATCCTTTATACCCTGCCTTTGAAGTAAGCTAAGCTAGAGATCAGCCAGAGAAGAATTGGGTTGACACTGCATGTTTCTGATTGCAGATAGTCTGTATACAGTTAAGATCTGGATACTCAGAGCTAGGAAGAAGTTATGCTTTTTTTGGACTGCAGAGAAGAGGGGGAAGAGATCAATACATCCAAGAGAAATACTTTACACCTTTGGTATGTTCTGAAACCTCAGATGCTGGCACTGCTGTGAAACAGCTGAGAGCTGGAAGATGATTCCGGTTACTGACATGTAAATGAGCAGACCACACATTAAATCTGTGTATCCTCCATCTGCCAAGCCATTCATTCTTCCCAACTTGGGACAAATTAGAAACTCTGGCCCAGTGGCAGAAGATGATTATTCCTTTCCCAGTCCCCCAAAGCAATACATTCTCCTGCTTTGAGTCTGATTGAAAACACTGACCTGGAGGTGAAAAACACTGTATCTGTCCCCCGATTCATCCAGACTCTGACCTAGGAAGCACTGAAACCACAGGCTTCTTTCTGGTCTCAAAAAATTACCCAGCTGCCCTCACGGACTGAGGGCCAAATTGGAACCAGACCGATAGATAGGAGAAAGAGCTCATGCCCCAGAGCCGCCTAGTCTTGTGGTTACAATTTTGTCATAAATATTGCACTAGACTAACTTCATAGAAAATGTATTGAAAGTGAACGTGCAAATAAAGCCTACAACCATTCCTGTAAGTAAAGGGCGGGAGGCTATGGCAATGTAACCTGCCCTTCTGAGAGCCAGATAAAGGAGCTGTGGCATCAGTTCAGAGTCTCTCCTCAACTATTCTGACTTCCTTCTGATTTTGGCCCTTCTACAGGAAGTTGTGCTGGCAAAGCTTTTTCATACTCCTTTTGAAACACATAGAATCAATAGAATGGCTTGGGTTGGACGAGACCTTAAAGATCACTGAGCCCCAACCTGCTGCCATGGGCTGGGTGCTCCCATCAGCTCTGGCTGCCCAGGGCCCCATCCAACCTGGCCTTGAGCACTTCCAGGGATGGGGCACCCACAGCTCTCTGGGCAGCCCACGCCCAGGCCTTGCCACCCTCTGAGTAAAGACGTTCTGCCTCATATCTAATCTAAATCTCCACTCTTTTAGTTTAAAGTATTTCCTACTTGTCCTGTCATTATCAGACCATAGGAGAGGTATTACAGCCCGCCGATGTGTCCTCCTCTGCACCAACTCCATCAGCTCCACATCCTTTTGCATTGGGGGCCTTTATCCAGAGTTGCCATGGCTCCATCATAGAAGGTCACCAGGCTAGTCAGGCACGACGCGTTCTTGGTGAAGCTGTGCTGGATGTAGCACAAGCACTTCTGGTGTTTCTGCTCACACTGGAGTCACTATGCTGGAAGTCCCCAGAAGTCTCTGCTTTTCTGTCTGCGCTTCTTCTTGTTAGCAGTGCTCTGAGCTTGCACAGAACAGGAGGCAAAGATGCCAAAGCATGTCAACCACCTGGATTAATTAGGTCACACGCTAAAAATGGAACTACAATGAAGTGGATGATTATTAAACCAGCAACCTTGTGGAAAGTGGATACCTCCTCTACTATATTTCAGCTTCCTTAACCTTTTAAATGCCTCAAGGCAGGAATAGTGCTGTGTGTGTATAAAGCACTTTGCATTAACAATAGCAGTACTAATAACAATATTAATGTGTTTCTCCTTTGGGCTAGGTAAATACCACTCTTCATTTTACAGCTGATGAAACAGACACAAAGACATACAGGATCTTGCTTAGTGCCAATTCATGCTTCATTAGCAAAGCCAAGACTGAGCTCGGGAAATGGATTTCCTTGTTCCTTGCTTTTACCATTAGATAACACACCCTCTTTTGATGACATCCAGTCTCTCTTGTGATTTTTTCTGCAGAAGGTACAGCAACAGCAGCCTGGAGACTGAAGATGAACCTCCTTGTGTGGAAGAAATCGATTATAACACTGACAGTTGCTCTGATGGCGAAGGGGACTTCTCAGAGCTAGACCAAGAGATCAAGGAGTGCCTCTCGTGGGTGGAAGAAGAGGCAGAAGATGAGGGAGAGACCACAGGACAGACATGCGGCTCCAAAGCTCTCAGGGGGCTTTACATTTCCAGCCAGCCAGCATCCAGCAGTACGGCTCTCCCTCTGAGTTCAGCACCGCTTGGAGTATACAGTGGGTTTGAGAGCAGCCCTGCATGAGCAAGGCTTTGTCTTTCTGAGCAGTAAGGCAAATGCTTCTATTTGCCTGTTTGCCAGCTTCCCAGATGTCTTGCTCCAGTTCTGCATTGAAAATTGTCTGTATGTTTGTGTGATCTGTATACATGTATGTACTGAGACTGTCTCCTTGAGCTTTGTTCACAAGGCAGAGATTGAGGGCCAGATAGTACTGTGAGAGGACATCGTCCACTCCTAAACAGAATCCTCATCCCATGGCTGCCTTCAGTATGTGGATTCATATAGATTGACATGAGGAATGGTTTTCTGACTGTTGAAGGAACAAGACACTACATCTTTTTTCCTGGCTTAAGCTTTTATTATGGACAGCAGCCTTTGCCCACAGATCTCAGAACAGTGGCAGCTTATGAGGCCTTTGGCTAGAGCTCTCTGTTTACCATTCGTTTCTCTTGAGCTGTAGAGCACGCATCTGATTTCTGTCTGATCAGAATTTTGACCATGCTTCCAACAGTTTGGGTCAGGCTATGCATGTTCCTGATCTGGTTGTATCTCAGCAACAGCGTGCAAAATCTAATGTACCAGAGTAAGGAGAGCAGCGCCATACAAAGCAGTCCTCTGGAAACCTGGGCTAAATTCACCACTTTGCTGCACTGGAATGAACTAGTCCAGCACGATCTCATTTGAGCCTCTTCATGCTGGAACCGATGGGCCCAAGTGGAAGAATTTGTTTCACGGACAGCGGAATGATACTTTCTCTATGATTCTCTGGGAGACATCCTTCCAGCAGGATGTGCTAATTGAATACAGATACTGTTTAAGGCTGCTATTGGGAGTGAGAGAAGCTGGAAGTATTTCAAGGAGAAAAACATGTTCTCTTGAGGTAGCTGGGGTCCTCCAATATTATGTCAATTGGATTAGTGATGGTGGCAATATCCAAGGGTGAATTTAGCCCAAGAATCAGTCTAGTGACTGATTATTCTTTGTTAGTTTTAATATGATACCACTAAGGAAACCTAACTCACGGAACAGAACCCCATTGTGCCGGATAGCAATATAACAGAAGACATTAATGGTAGGTTATATATAGGATGCATTCTTCTCGTGATTCCCATAAGGGAACAACTTATTTTATCTCCAAATGGAAAAAAAAAGAGAGAGATTTCTCGTAAAATTGCCTGCAAAAACAGATCTTGATTTTATAAAGTGCTCTCTTACAGAATAGGTAACTTAGCAAGGTCTGTGCATTAGAATTCACTGTGCTCTCAAACAGATGTCCAAAGCAATGGAGATGCAGCTTCCTGAGCTCCAACACAGAATGAGAACACAAATGCATGCCTGAGGTCAGTAAGGCACGAAGCTCACACCACAGCACCTCACTCCTCATACTGCCTGTACTTCTCACGTGTCTGACACTGCTGCTGCACGTGGGGAATTGCCCTGCACCCAAACAGAGGTAATTGCATTGTGTAAGAGGCTCCCAATTCTGCCACTGCTGTCTTTATAAGGCTCAAGGAGGACAAACAGTGTGTGTGTTGTAGTACTACAGACTATAAGACCTCCATTACTGGTGATTACTGTTATTATTGATGTGTGATTAAAAAGCACCCTGTAATCCTCTCATCTTTATGCTGTTCGTGGAGAGAATTTCTGGAGCCAATTGAGGTGTTTTTTTTCTGATGCATTTCTGAGCACCTACCTGGGCATCCTTTTCCATCAGGAGCCTGTTCTTTGGAGAAACTGTTTCTTCCTTTCTGTCCTGCTGGAGTTTCGGTATCCATATGTTGAAAGCCTTCACCACTACATAACAGTTCTCTGTGTTTCTAGCACTCTCTTGATGACAATGCTCAAAAGACAGGCAGCTTGGGTCCTCAGAAGCTGAGCTTCGTAGACCGAACTAATTCATTAGACATAGTGTGTGCTCTCTGTACAGATGTGTTCTGCTTGCCTTAGCGTGCAGCTTGTTGCACACAGTACTGAATTCTCATAAAAGGAAGGCTCAAAGGAACGGACACCAAAGAGGTAAAACAGGTGTTCCCATTATAATAGTTTGTATAGCATTGCTTAAAAGCTTCTTATTAAAAAAAAAAATGATACATATGCATAGCTAACTTCAAATTCCAACATTCATATACATGACAAAGCACTCACACTGTGCTGGATCCAGTCTGAAGCATACACAGACCACGGTGTAAGATCTTCAGCATTGTACGTAGCCCCAGGACACGGGACAAAAAGCACTACTATATGCATCTATAGATCCGAAAATAATGCCTCCAATGTTATTAGGTTGATCCACGATGCCGGAGGCAATTGTTGATGGCATGGTAGCAGAGGTTGGACCTTTCCAGCAGTATTCCATTACGTTTTGTTGCCATCTGACAGATGGCAGCATGGGGGCAGAATGATGTCTGACACGGAAATGCGTATGAAGCAAAGGGGTGGAACTGAATCCCTGCAAGGGGAAAAAATGGCACCCAGTGAGACTGACACTTGCTGAACATCTACAGAGGCCAGCCAGTGAATGGGAGCACAGAGAGGTGGTGGGTGGTGCATTTCAGCAGCGGTGACAATGACAGTGGGTCATCTCCACTAGTTTTTACAAGGTTTTTACAAGCGTGGCATGCAAGCTGTTGTTCATCACTGCAAAAAAATCCAGTGGTGGTGGCTATGTTGAGATTCATGTTTTGTAGCTGAGATTTTGCTCTATCAAATAGATATTGTACTCTTTGTAGTTTCCATGGATATAAATAGGGGGCATTACGTTTGGAGCAACCTATGTACACCTAGAGCTGCTCTTCCCTCCCATGCTACATTCTGTACCAACACCCTTCCACAGCAGTAGTGGAACAGTGCTCCCTGATGTTTGCCTCTGGTGCATCTTACCAAAAAGGAAAAAAGAAATCAGTGTTTCTCTTACTGAGATGCCAGTTGTAAATATTATACTCCTGCAGAAGTGCTGCTGTGTAATAGGAAACACCTGGCCAAGGTTTCTTCCTGACATCTCCCCTGTTGTGCCAGATAACTTGTCAGCAAGGGATGAGGGTGTTCCAGGAGGTGGTGGGCAGGTGAACCCCCAACCCATGGGTACCCCTCCCCTGCTACTGAGGAACCTGGAGCAGAGAACATCCAGAGGGAGGAGGGTTGGGTGACCAAGTGGTGGGGAATGGCACCTGGAAACTTCCAGCACAAGCAGTTTGGTAGATTGCGTTGCCCCCTCCAAGAACCTCAACGGGAAGCAGATGCTCTTCTTCTTTTGACAGACCTCTAGAGGTCAGGAGAGGACCTCCACTGCATGCCACTTTCTCCGTTATTAAAATTCTCCCTGAGTCATGGTAATTAAGCAGAACTAGGCTCCGCACAGAGGAACGGAAGTGCATTGACTTTAATAAAACAGAGTGTAAAACAACTTTAGATTAACTCCAGCCTTGTTTATTCTTGCACACTTGTAATTCTGATTTGGTATTTCCCTAGTGAATGAAGCCATTGTCCCCTATGCTAAGGCACGTCACCTCACTTCAGCCCGCTAAGTGCTGAGCAGCGAGGCCGCTGCCTCTTCTCCCCATCTCTGGCTAATCCCAAAGAATTTGGAAACAGAGATGGAGAAGGGGAGGGAAGGGAGGGACGTCTCCCTGCTCCCTGCCATTGGCATTCCTCAAGAGTCAGCAAGGCTGTCAGGTTGAGACGCAAGCCAAATATTTCCGTAATGGCCAGCAGAGACAGCATTCAGATAGTCCGCGCTGCAGAAGCCGTGCTGGGCTCCCGCCAGACACATTAACTTTTTTTACTGATGCCTTTTGTCTCGCTGACTCTCTTAGTGGCTCTGAATAGCTGTGCTCTCCTTCCTCCCCTCGCCGTGGGTGACATGACATGGGTAGGAGATGCGGCCGGAGCCGCGCTCACACTGCTGCCTCTGTCTCAGCCTTGCGCCGTTTCCTATCGGAGGTGATGCGAAGGATGCCTTGCCAGTGCTTGGCAGAACACACGTGTGCGTAAGCCTCTGGGCTAAAAATAAATAATTAAACAATAAAAAATAAAAAGAATCAAGTCAGCAAACTGAAGGAAGAACAAAATCTAATTAGTTTTATCTGCTGTTTGTTACGAGACTGTCAGAGTGCTCTATTCCCTGGTTTTACAGCACTCTGGAAAATAACAGTGATAATAATAATACACAACTGTGCACAGGGTTGTTCTTGAAGCAAGCAGGAGCAGATTGGGGAAGGGAAAAAAAAAACTGCAGCCCCTCTCCCCACCATTCTCCTCCTGCCAAAAAGCAGAGGTGCAGGTGATAGCACTATCTCCTGCCTTATCTGTCCTCAGAGGCGATCCACTGCCCCCATCCATCACTCGGAGACAGAAAGCATGAGTGGGTGACTGCTTGGCATCCAACAAAGGACACTCAAAATGTATTCCTTGTTCTCCCACAGATCTCCCTATGTGTTGCTGACTGTGTCGTTTATCCTTGGCTCCCAACCTCAGTTCTGATGTGAAACCAGAGCAAGGTGTTGGTTCCTCATAGCAAATGCAGCAAGGCATGAGTGACATGGTAGGTGTGTAGGGTGAGGGGCAAGAAATAGAGATGTAAAGCTGCTCACATGTTTATACTATAGTGATTTCAGCTGCTGCCAGTTGATAAGGCAGCTGGAATTATTCTGTGCAGGAGTGTGGTGGTAGTTGCCATCACTACTTTCCACTTTAATGATGTATAGTGATGGTTCATTAGACTGTTCCTTCTTCAAACACTGCTGGGTAATTCTACAAGTCTCTCTTTGCGGGTTGTTATCAACCAGTCCTATCTCATCACCTGGTCCTCACACCATGGAAGCTTTCACAGCTGTTTTAAAGGAGAGTGGGATTTAACCCTGTGTTAAAGTGTCATATGGCTTTCCAGGCAGAGGGCTGGCCACAGGTCTCCAGCTGGAGATAACATGCAAAAGCTCGGAGTACTAAAAACTTGTAATTGCATCAGGAAAAGATGAAAGAGAAGAGTAAAGAAGGAAGAAGATAAGAATTGGAGAGGAAGAAGGGGATTTAGTGAAGGGGGGGATTCAGTGAAGGGAGGGGGATGATGAGAACAGAGAGAGATGGGAGTAGGGGGCATTTGGGGGAAAGGCAGGCAGAGAAATGGGGGAATTGTTCCTGTTTGTGTATCTTCTTCCGTCCCCAGATAATGTGTCAGTATTAACAGTACCAAGAAACAACCCTCTCTACTGTAGAATAAATCTGCCACTGTATTCCCCACTCCATAAACGGCAGCCAAGTCTGTATCCTCAGCGCTGCATTGTGTGTTCAGTGCTGTGTTTTGTGAGTGCTTTTCGTGATGGTTAAGCTTGTATCATTTCTGGCCTTAGGTTTCCTCTCCAGGGACTCACATCCTCAGACATATTCTGGAAGATCCATGGCATTTTACTGTTGATGCAGCAGTTTGTGGCTACTTTCCTTGCCTTTTCTTTGTTCTGCTTCTTTTATTGCACTTAAGAAAAAGTGGAAAGGAGGGAAATGAATGAGGTGAACAGGAGAGTGTGAGAGAGAAAAGAGAAGGTACAAAGAAGTGCCCTGCCATCAGCCTAGCAAGGTCTGCAGCAAGATGGTGAGGCAGCTGTTCTGGCATCATGTCTTGTAGCCTTCGATTAAGCAGCTTGTAGCTCATTCAGGGTGAGCTAGAGGGAAAGACAAATCAGTCACTGCAAACAATCATCCACTGGATACCCTGGCAATAACTCCAGTCCCAATAAACAACCATTACCTTTGGCTAACGGATCTCTGGGCACCAGCTCCCAGTCAGCTGATGCAGTTGCCATCAGAGCTCTGTGTCTTGCCTCCCTTGCTCCTAAATGCCTGACTGAAGGCTTTGCCTGGATGGTTTCCAGCTTATGCTTTCCACGTTCACAGTGCACGCTCATGCGCAGATCTGCAGAGGTTTCCTGGCTTTGCCAAAACATTTTCATAAAAAAAAAAAAAAAATATATATATATATATATATATATATATATTTATCTTTCTCCTCTTGTTTCCACATCTACAAAGGTATTAATGTTTATTTGCAGGGAAAAGGTTGACAATGAGGCTTAAATCACAAGTATTTACAGCACAATGTCAGATCCTTAAAGAAGGCAGATGGGAGGAAATAATTCCTGCTTCCACAATATATCTGCAGTGACTGTCCATTGCTGGGGTCTTTGGTAATTCCTTTCTGGGGGCAATTAGCTTTCCTTTAGTCTTTCTGGAAGGTGGCACAGGTGGACCAGGCAAATCTCCATGGTGAAAGCATGGACAGTACAGACAGAAACCCTTTGTATTATTTGACTACACAGTGGTCTTCCAAGAACCAGGCAGAGTGCTTGTTAGGGAGCTGATAAAATGGAAAATTTAATAGAAGCAAAAAAGAGAGACTTGGGGGCATAATGGTAAACGTCTGAAATGACCCCAAGTACTAGGAGTGTAAGGGCCAAACAGGAAGAATATGAAGGCTTAGTGCATATTCCAAGGTATGACTTGATCAGTTTCACAGACATGTGGAAAAGAGAAAGTAGGAACAACAGAAGAAGGATTAATTGGCTGTGAAACATCAGGGAATTGATAGCTTGGGTCAAGGAAAGAGAAATACAGGCCAGCTAGCACTGACGTTGAGATTAGAGCCAATGTACAATGACAAGATCTCCTAAGGCAAGGGAAAGAATAGAAAGTGAAACACAAAATGTGTGTGAGGAATTCATTATTATCTTAAAAATGAGAAAAGAATTGTTTAAGAAGTTGAAGCAATAGCATATGACTAGAAATGAGAACAGACTGGTACCAAAACATGTACAGATGAAATCAGAAAGGTCCTCGCACAGAATGTGTTAGTGGTGGTTAGGGACACACAAGAGAAGAAAAAGAAATCCTATAAATATGCTACAAGAAATGAAAGCATGCATTATGTACCACAGAAGAAGAGCACATGCAGAGAGTTGGAATAGTCACTGTATTTTTAACTCTGCTTATCACCAAAACATTGGTACTAGGATCATGGAATTGCAGAAACATGGAATCAGAACATCTTAGGTTGGAATGGACCTTAAAACCCATTGAGCTCCAACGCCCTGCTGTGGGCTGGTTGCTTCTACCAGCTCAGGCTGCCAGGGCAGCATCCAACCTGGCCTTGAGTAAGTGAATTCAAACTGTTGGACCTGAGGGAGTTCCCCTTCAAACTGCCCAAGGAGAGCAGTCTTTGAATGGTTAAGAAAGGACTTCAAAGGTTTTGCTTGTATTAAAAGGATTCTGCAGACTGGAGAAGGGCAAATAGGGTATTTGTTTGTGAAGATGGAAAAAGAAAGAGCCAGCTAAGTGGAGTGCCTGCAGAGAAATCTCAACAAATTATGAAACAATCAATTAATTAACAGCTATAGGATAAGAAGGTGGCAAAAGACAATCAACATGGATTTGTCAAGCTGATCTAATTTTGTTCCTTTATTGGCTAATTGGCTTAGAGGATAAGGCAGGAGTAACATATGTCTTTGCTTTAGGAAAGCTTTCAAGACTGTCTCACATAACACTTCCGTAAGGAGCCAAGGAAATACAGTTTATATGAAATCTGTGCAAGATAAATGCATACATACTACCTGATAAATAGCTCAGAAAGGCTGAAGTTCAGCACCGCTTTATTCTTCTAGAAGTTAGGCCAAATTGCTCTACGTGTAGAGAAAATGTAGAGAGAAACACAGAGGGTCTACGTGTTCTGCTAAAACAATTGTCTAAGATATGTGGAAAGAGTCCTTTACTGGGATAGTTCTTTTCCTCATTAACTTCTGAGTGAAGCTCTAAACCCACCCCAAGAAGATATCCCACAGCAACACTTGCATGGTGTTGCTTTGCTTAAACAACTGGGAGGATACCATGAACCTCACTGTCCTTGGAGGTTTTCAAGAAGAGGGTGGACGTGGGACTGAGGGATGTGGTCAGTGGGGATGGGTTGGTGGTTGGACTGGGTGCTCTTAGTGGCCACTTCCAAGGTCAGTCTCACCTCCACCTCTCCCATGTAGGAGTCTGCTCCAAAGCTCCTCGCCCAGCTCTGTTACCCCATCCTTTGCTCTTCCAGTCGCACTCCTCCACAGCCAAAAGCCCTAAATGCTGGTGATTTGAGGGGCACCATCCCTGACAAAGCTGTGGTCAGATCATGCACTTGCTGGCGGCTGGCACTCAGGTAGATGCCAAGAGCCTTGGAGCAGGGATTGCACAGTGGAGCCACTGTGCCAGATGGTCTGCCTGCTCACGGTTGTAAGAGCTGCTCTGTACTTTTTAGCTTTACTGATGCAGAGAGAACATTTTGAACTGTCTAAGCCTTATAACCTTGTATCGTTGGCACACGAACAGCAGCAGCACACTGTTGAACATAATAACAAGGGGAGAAAGAGCTGTGGAATTAAATAAGCATTTAAATCTTAGGGTTCACAGCTCAGAACAAGAAGCTTCAGCTGTGTTATTTCCAAGAATTGGTTGAGTCATGTTTGAGAATAATGGATAAGATGAATACTTTTGTGACTATAGCTGAATAAATTATTTGCCAATAATTTTGACTATGATTTGACCAGTCCTAGATGCTTTCTTTAATGTATATGATGCCGGAATATTCTCTGTTTTGTGGATGTGTGTGCCAGGTATGCAGCTCCAGTCCTTGGCATCTAGCAGTGAATTTATTCCCCAAAGACAATTTTGAACAAGATTTACCCCAGAGCGACCGAAGGCAGGATTTGATCTGTCATATTCAGAATGATTCATTTTTCACCTCATCAAGTAGGAAGAGAGGAGAGAAAAAGAGAGTGGGAAAGTTATTTTGCACTTCACAACAAAACCTTTTCTTCAAAGTCAGAGCTGCCACGGCGCGGTACGCGGTGGCCCACCAAGGGACACGACAAATGTTGCTTGGCAACTCCACACCATTGATGGGAAACGCTCAGCATCAGAAATGGACTGAGATGGAGAGTGAGACAGTGGCACATCGGGACGCTCGCTCCTGTCTGGCCCCGCTGGAATTGACACCGCTCATGCCCCGGCCAACGCAGTCCTTCCCAGTGGGTGACAGAGTAATTGTGGGTCATAAATGGGGAAGTGTTCCCTGCTCCCTCCCAGAAACAAAGAGATTTGGGATTTATTAATATCCTGAAGGTCGCTGATTTCTTCCCGTGCAGCTAGCTGTGAGAAAACCTTAAATAGCTCTGAGATGTGGCTTAGATAGATGCTTACAGAGGTCCAGAAAGAGATTCTTGTCCTCTGCAGCACTGCACAGCCACCTTGGCACCTTGTCCAAGGCATCCAGCCCCAATGTAGTGGTGCTGTAGCCCTGATAGCCTGCGGACACCAGGGAAGCCAAGTTTGCAACAGAAGGCCACTTGTTAGAGCTGCAAAGCAGGGTTTTCAGGCACAGTATTCCTTCATCAAGTGTTGTCGCTTTAGAAAGATCATGAGTTAAATGAAACGGAGTTGACCTCGCAGAGCAAATCTCATGTGACTCGTAGGCTAACGCATTTTGCCAAAATCCTAGATGTTTTGCAACAGCAAACAACTGCAGAATGCCTGCACACAGCATACTTTTGGTATTACGATCCAGCCCAGTGCTGATGTGAATCAAGGATTATAGAATCTGGCTTGGGTTGAAAGGGACCTTAAAAATCACTCTGCTGCCCTGGGCTGGGTGCCCCCACCAGCTCAGGCTGCCCAGGGCCCCATCCAGCCTGGACTTGAGCATCTCCAGGGATGGGGCTCCCATAGCTCTCTGTGCCAGAGCCTCACCACCGTAACAAACTTCACAGGCACTTAGCAAAAATGGGATTTGGGGGTGCAAGAGAATATTCTGTGGAAGCTGGTAGTTCTGCTTCCCTCAGTATAAAGCCGGGGAAATATAGTGCTCACCTTTCTCAGACTTCATATAGCATTAGAATGTCTGTTTCTTCTCAGTGGGAACTGAAATTTTGGAGCAAGAAGGGATGTTTCCAGGGAGCTGGCTTTTCCTTATCACATACAATAGCAACAATCTAAGAATTTTGTTTATGAAAAGTGCTCACACTGTAGTAATGCTGCAGGTTTTATCAAAAATCACTATGTGCCTTTGAAAATCCCCAACAGTCTATGTAGACAATACATGCAAAATCTCCCCCGTTGTTCTGCCTTAGGCTTGTTAGTGGCATACTGTCTTGGTTGTTTTTAAGTAAAATAGCCTAACAGTTTCTAATATGTATTAGAAATTGGATTTTTCCTTTTGCAAGCTGTTTTCTGCATCCTTCCACCCACAGGAATGTACCTCATTTTGGCAGTGCTTCTCAACTATCTTTTTTTACTCCAGGTTACGACTCTTCTGTTTCAATATGACGACTCCTCATTGCCTTGCTTCATAAACATAGGCTTTGATATGTTGAAAGACCGAATCCAGATGCAACTGTTTCTGGCCTTTATCTTTTTTGTGTTAGGAAAATTTCACAGAGTCGTAGGCTATTGCTGCATGTCGTGCTGCCTTGAAAAGCCCATGTAAACTTTCAACTTCTGACTACAACTGAACGCACTTACTTTTGTTTCCTTTTAGGTAAATAAGTCAATGCTTCATAAATATTTCTATCTTTCTGTGCTTTTTTAAAATTATTATTATTTTATTATTTTACCTTTGTAAACACACTTTATTTGCTGTCTCTTCTCTTACACTAACTGAAACAACGACACGACATTTCCTGAGGATGGATTCTTCATTGAGTGATGCAGTTCTGATCTCCCTTGCACAGGTTTTGTGTTGCTCAGTAATTTTTTTAACCCCCTCCTTCACAAAGATGTCCTGAAGAACAAACAGTCCAACACATATGGCGTACCACCGAAAAAGCCTTGGTTTAGTTTCTAGTCCATTTTCTCATGAAGATCCGTTGTCTCAGTGCCTGCTGCCTCCTCCTGCTGATCCATAGAATTGTAGAATGGTTTGGGATCTCCAAGGATACCTAGCTCCAACCCCCTGCCACAGCTGGGTGCCCCCACCAGCACAGGCTGCCCAGGGCCCCATCCAACCTGGCCTTGAGCATCTCCAGGGATGGGGCACCCACAGCTTCTCTGAGTTTGTGTTTCAGGTTAACAGCCTACATGCAATGTTCGTACAGAGACCAGCCAGAGAAAACGGGGATTTAGATTTCAGTCATGTTTCTAATGCCTCTGGTTTCCTGTAGCTTTCAATCTTCTTTCCCAGAGGCATTTCTCCTGAAGCACCTGCTCACTCTTGCGTCTGCTGCTGTTCTAGGGCAGTGAAGAAAGCAGGGGGCCAAGGAAACCCTCACTTTTATTGCCAACTGGCCACGCTGGCACTGCTGCGGGCAGGGGCTGCAGCCAGGCCTGCTTCTGCACTGCAGAGCAGTAATACCTTTTTGAAAAAAATAATTGCTTTTGATTAAAATGTAAGGGTGCCATCCTCTTTTTGTTGTCATTAATGAGGGCTGCAGGCTATGGGCCTTTGAAGTGTTTCCTTTTGGCTCTCCCTGTTCTTTCTTCCTTATTCTCTCTCTCTCTTTTTTTTTTTTTTTTCTTATTATTTTAATTCTCTCAATTATCTGCCCTTTCCAGCTCAGAGTGAGATTTGTTAATTTCCACATGCTTACAAAAACCTGCCTGGCACACTCCAGCTCCCTGGCAGCCTCTAAATGGGCAGCCAGGCAGGGGAGCAAGCAAGCAGGCAGCACATCTGGCTCATTAGCTGCCCTGACCCCCCCGGGCCCCTCCGGAGGGGAAGAAGGAGGGATTGCACAGGTACTCACCTTGCCAGAACAGCTCATCTCCTCTGCAGAAATGCCACTCAGCAAGGCATGAATGAACACGCTGCTGTGTTTAATTAAGGCTGTCCAGAACTGTTTTATTTGTCATCTCAGGCCCTTACAGGCTAATGGACTCCTTTACATCATGTAACCTTGAAAGCAGTTTCTTTGTTTCCTGGCCTACGAGTGGAATAACAGGAGACCAGGCTGAACCCTAATGGCCCCTCAGGTACTTCCATCTGTATGCCACAGCTGATTGCTAGCTTGGGTGAGTCCAGGAAGGAAATAGTAGGCTTTGAAACTCATTTCTCTCTCAGAGCTGCTCAGAGCTCAGAGCTGTGGTACGGGCAATGGAAACAACTGGGATGTTCATCTCTTCATTCCCAAAATGACTTACAGAATCATTGAGTTGTTTGAGTAGGAAGGGACCCTTCAAGGCCATCTGGTCCTACTGCCCTGCACTGAGCAGGGACACCTACAGCTATCAGGTGCTCAGAGCCCCATCCAGCCTGACCTGGAGTGTCTCCAGGGGCACCCACCACCTCTCTGGACAGCCCATGCCAGTGCCTCAACTCCTTCACTGTGAAAGACTTCTTCCTTATATCCAGCCTAAATCTCTCCTCTTTTTCATTTGAAACTTGTCCTGTCAGAACAGACCCTCCTAAAGAGTCTGTCCCCTTCTTACAGCCCCCCTGTAGATAACTGAAAGATACTTGAGCACAGTAATGCCATCGATCAGCTGGAGGCATAGGAGGAAACTCATTCCCAGGAGTAAAATCCAGGTCTTAGCCCACTGGACAAAACTCAGCATACCCCACACGCTGCCATGCACAGGTCAGGCATGTCACTGCATCCACACTCCTACTTTGACCTTTGTCATCCTTAATCCCTAGTTTCTTCTTCCACAGAAGCACATGTGAGTGCATATAAGCAGCCTCTCTTTATCTCTCTCATGAAAGGCTGCCTGTGTGAGGTTTCTGTCAGGTCTTTGAGGAAGAAGAGATTGCTCTAGATCTTAGCTAAAGTGCTTGCCCCAGTTACAGGTATAAATCTGACTCAAACACTGCTTTGCTGGGCCAGGTAAACTGCTCGAGGAGGGAAAACTGAATCATATCAAAACAGAGCTGAGAATTGAAACAGAGGATTGATAGCAAGTTTGCTAATGTTTTTTATATAAAGATTTTTTACACATCCCCTACCCCCAAGTGGCTTTTATATGTCAAGGAATATATCCCTTTGAGCTGTGTGACTTTATGATAGCAGCTCACCTAAATACTGCACTGTGCTGGATCCACACTTCAGTGTGGGTTTGTAGGCACTGGTTGTGCAAAAAATGCTTATTTCTGCCTTATTGAGGGATTCTCTATAATGCTATAGTAACTACATTCCCCCCACACTTCTGTTCCCCTTTTGTTCTCAAGCCCAGGCATGATCTCACTTTCCAACCAGATGCTTCTCTCCTAAGCATTATTCTAAAGATCCCCTCTCTCTGTTCCTCAGGCTGGAAGTTTCTCTTTCATTTTTTCCATAATAGAAACAACTCATCATGGAAACTGGGTCTAAGGAGATTGAAATGAGTTCTCCAGCCTTAGACCTTCTGGTGCCTCCAAGCAAGAACATAGCAGAGAGCTCCAAAAGTGGCCAGCAATGCATCTCCAGATTCCCTTTTGCAGCACCTTTTGTCTCAGAGCTGAAAGGTGAGCTTCCTCATGTACAAGCCTGCATGGGAATGCTTTGTCACTGTGGAATCACAGAATCGTTAAGGTTGGAAATGACCTCTAAGATCACCTAGTCCAACTGCCCACCTACCACTGGTACTGCCCCACTAAACCATGTCCCTAAGTACCACATCTACCCACTGGTGGAAGTGATGGAGCTCCAGATGGGTCTGGTTTCTGGGACACAGATATCAGCAGAGAGCAACTCCAAATCCACTCATATTATTAAATTGCTGTGGTTTAATAAGTCACCGTGTGCCACTGAGCAAAGCTAACTGATAGCAGTCATTATCCCCAGGTCATGTCAATAGGGTAGGTGACACTGAAACCTCTTTGCTATCATTTGGTAACTTCCATAGTTGTGGTAATTCGATCGTATGTCCCCTGCTTCAAAATGAGACAAAGCAGATGAGACATGAACTGTATGTATCTGACTGAATGCATTTGAATCCCAGACAGCTCAAACCTCTGTGCCATCACTGAACTGGGTGCTGCTTTTCTCAGCAGCCCTGGGGTGAATGGCACTAGCAGCAATGATAAAAAATTATATTCATTCTGTTCTGTTCTGAAGGGACCCTCCTTGAGCAGGGAGGTTGGACTAGATGATCTCCAGAGGTTCCATCCAACCTCATTCAGTGATTCTGTGAAAAACCACCCAACCTCAGCTAAGTCCACCAGGACTTCTGGATTATTCTTCATTGGACCTGTATGTTTTTTCTGCCAGAAATGAGATAATGATGAACGTGACACTTGGGTTGCTATGGGAACACAGCATGAAGCTTGTGTTAGCAGTGCTCCTTCTTGCAAGCGAGCACCGCTGGCTCTGGAGATGGGCACAAGCAGCATCTGCCCAGATCTCACCCACAAAATCTAGGGGTGAGCCCCATTTATTTTATCAGAGGAAGACCTGAAGGGACAAGCCACTGCAAGGTAGGAAGATGTGTCTGATGGTTTGGATGGAAATTGCTAAGTCCTACTGGAAACTTACCATAAAAATCCCATTAAGGACTGTAAGGGGGCTCTAACAGGAACCCACAGACCAAGAGACTGCTTCCACCACCAAGGGAAGCTTTCAGTGTGGGGAAACCTGGAGCACTGAGCACCCCCTTGTAACTGCTATCTAGGCTGCTCCAACATCACTGGGACAGTGACAAGAGCCACAGCATTTCTACTTTTCTACCACAACTTTTCCCTATCCCCCCCTCATCCTTCAGAAACGCTCACGTTCAGTTGGTGACACCTGTGCTGCCCTCCCTCCTGCCCACCCTTAGGACTTCCCTGAGCCTCAGCTCACAACTAATCAGGAGGCACTTTTGTGCTGTTAGGAAACCATTTGGAGCTTTCAGAAAGACAATTTCAGAGAGATTCCTCATTGTCACCGCTATTTTTCTTTTTCATGGATCTCCCTTTAAATTCTCTCCTAATAGCATTTCATCAGGGGAGGAAATATACTTGTAAAGATCTTACAGAAGTAGGCTTTGCTGAAGCAAAGGGAGGGGGCGAGGCTGGAATCCTGCTTGGAAAACAGGTGAAAACTGTCATCAATCTGTTTCACTAATGTGATTATTTGAACGGGTAGCAGGTGTGACCTCCCCAGAAAGGGAAGAAGAAAAAAAAAAACAACAAAAAAAAAGGAAACCCAGGGTAAGGAGAGCTGAAATTATATGAGAAGGAAGAAAGGGGGGTGGTGAAGGTAGAGGCTGTGGCATTGGCAATACAGCTGCTTTTAGGGACTGCAAGAAAGAGTGAAAAATACCACCAAGGGAATCCAGCCAGGTGGTTATAAAGTATGATAAAATAGGATTTAGGGGAACAGCTTGCAGCATGGTAAGTGTTAGTCTATAAGACCTGTCAGAAGTTTGGTAGAGAACAGCAAGAACAGCAGAAATAGATTAGGAATGTGAGGCTTGTTGCAAGAAAAGAAAATTTCTTTTCTGTCTGTCATAAATCTTTCCCTCTTCACCACTTTAGCTGCTTCCTGCACTCCCTAAGCAGGCTTAGTGCTCATACGTGGCCAGAGGGTTTCAATTTGAGCTCCAAATAATAATAATAAATTCCATAAAGTGATTCCATGTGGAGAGGGGGGATAATCGTGCTTTATGTTTACACAGTAGGGCCTGCAAGAGTTTGGGTCAGGCAGAACGAAGAGTGGTTTCTCACCTGCAGCTCATCCTGGGGCTGATGCACTGCACCTGTTCTGCAGTAACAGCACAAAGAAGATGGCGAGGGGAAAGCTTCTCTGGCTGGAGCTGCTCGGGGGTTAGGGCTGAGTAGGGAGAGGAGATATGATTTCCTATGCTGAGTTGTAGCTAGGGTGCTGAAGTTAAGCATCTGGTTAATTGATAAGAGGAGTTACAGCAGCCTTGAAGAGTACCTGCTGCTTTTCCCAGTGAGGTGGAAGCCAGGCTATCTCTGCAGAGCTTCACGGCCGTGCTTGGACCCAGGTATGTCACGTTTCGTCTGGTGTAAGCGGAGCAGGAGCTGCATAATGGCTCTACTGAGATATCTCCTGATTTCTGTTAGTGGGAGGATCATATGTTTGGGAAAAGCAGAGGGAAGAGCTTATCTGTTATCGCTTCTTTTCTTGTGTTTGCCTTGGGACGTCTCGTGTTTGGCTGTTGCAGCTGCTCTATCCTGGGGCTGCCTTATAAAGAAGGAGCTGTGGGACTTGGTTCTTACAGATGATAAGAGCCTGTTTGTTGGGCAGCCGGTCCTGTGGCAATGGGAGGACCCTGTGATGGATATCTACTGTCATTTCTGGGGAGGAATTGCATTAAGTGCTTCTCTTAGTTAGAGGATATGGTTTGCTGGAAGCAGTAGTTGGCTTTAAGTTTGCATTCCAGTTTCCCCAGTATTGGGAATCCTGGGAATGCTTTCTGTCTCTACCACCTCTGTCTTTCTGTCTGTGCTTCCTCCAGCTGAAATGGGGATAGCCTCTGTGCTGAGGCACTAAGTGCTGCTGTTCTAGTGAAGGCCTGAAGTGTTTTTCCCCTATGGCACTCCTTAGGCTGATCCTCCATGCAGACTGCTGTGACCTCTAGCTGCCCTCTTTGTACCTCTCCTTCAGTGGGCGGTTAGAGGACTCAACAGCATGAAATCTCACTTCGATCAAATACCTTCTCTTTGTGATTGCTTCTAGAAGAGCACCACGTTAATAGAATTAACTTTGCTTGTCAAATGGTTGAGCATCTCACAGTTTGCAGAGAGCTCCTGGCCAAAAACACGGGACTCCCAGTTCTATGTTAGGTATGTGATGCGCCCTAAAACTTCAAGCTGAGGCTTCCCATCAAACTCTGTCTGAATAGGACTTCTGTGTGCTTCCTGTATTGAGACTTGTGGGAGGTTTGTTTTTGTTTTTTGTTTTTTTGCCTTGTTCACACAAGATTGTATGAGGGAGGAGTTCAACACTGAGCTGCATCTCTTTAAGGAAGGACTCAGAGCACTGTAATGCATTATGTGTATTGTAGAAGGAAGGGTGGTGGGTTTTGTTGTTTTTAACCCTGAATGATGAGCTGGCTGTGTTGTGGCATTGTGTGCTCTCTGTTTAGTGAGCATTGATACTGATGGGTTGATGGTTGTACTTAGGTGATCTTAGTGGTCTGTGTGTTCAGTGCTCTATTTCCAGGGAGCACTGATGTGCTCTGCATCAGAAACTAAGTCAGGGAAGAACCAAACCCTCCTCTTTCTGTTTCCTCTCACCCTGGTTAAGCCTTTCAGTCTGATCAGGGAATATGATGCTTTTGTGTACCCTCTTGATTTTTCAGACTTTCCACAACCATACTTTTGAATACTTAACAGATCCAAAGCTTTCTGCTTCCCAGGAGCATCTGGCTGGAGTGAATCTGGTTAGATAAAGTCCTGTAGCTCTACCAAGTTCAGGGTCATTAAATTAGTCTAAACCAACATTTCCCTTGAGTTTTTAGCTGGATGCAAAATCTACCTTCACTTCCTGTCTGAAGCTCTGTAATTGCAGTGTTTGTGGGACACCTGCAGTCTCCTGAGGCTCCTATTGGTCTCCCAGCATTCAGACATGACTCTTTCCATCAGTTCTGTGCATCAAAGCACTCACTCAGCCTTCCCATATGTATTAGATACCGAATTCCCTGTCTCGGAGGAAAATTTCTAATATCCAACATGGAGAATGTGGACCTATTTAACTTTCCTGGGGAGTTTTGTTCATCTATCTTTCAGTTGGGTTTTTGTTGTGAGTTTGGGTTTCTTGATTCTATCCCTTTGCTCCTAATCCCACCACCTGGTATGGCTCACACTGTGAAATCTCTCTGCCTCCTCAGTGTATACGCCCTTCAAATATTTGTAGGCATTTATCACTCCCCCCCTGCTTAGTCATCTCTCTGCCAAGCTAGACATATTTAGTAGTTCTAATCTTTCCTTGTGAGTCTCTCCAGCACTCATAATTCATTTCTCCTTGCTCTTCTTTGCATGCTTTCCGGTTTGTCAGCACTTAAAATATTATTTTGGGTGCTTTAATATGTGCAGACATGGAAAAAAAGAAGAGAAACTTCCTGAAAAGAGAAGATGATTGTGGTTGGTTGTTATGGTTTTTGTTTCTTGTTTTTGTTTTGTTTTGTTGTGTTTTTTTTTTTTTTGCTCTGAGCCATTAAGAATATCTAAAGTGGGCAAATCTGGGAATTCCTGTTGCAAGTTCTAGATGAGTCTCTAGGTCTAGTTTTGTTCTTATGGAGTACTGATAGACATGGTCCCAGTGGATCAACAGTGAGAACCTTGCTCCTTTTTTATCCCAGGAAAATGTTTCCCTTTTGGCCATCTATTGTTCTTGCTGTAGCCAGGATCTATAAAAAAAAGGAATGCAATTGAACATGGGTCCTGTTTCTAGGATCCCGGGCTTCTTTCTTTCAAATAACTACATTGACACTTTAGATAATAATAATAACTTGTTAAAGCTGCACCCTGGAGGGATGGCATAGAGCTGCTGTTCAGCCCCCAACTCTTCTACTGAACTCTATGGAGTGGTTTTTGAGGTGTTCCTGATATCTCCTGTAGATGGTAATCTGTACTCTGATGATGTGATGTGTTCAGAATGAAACAGAATGACAGGGAGCAGCAAGTGCTCACTCATTAAAAGCTTTAAGGTCTGCAGCTTTGCTGCATTGGGAGCTCTTTAAATATTCCTCATCACCATTCAGTGACCTGCAAGGGAGCAGAAGTTTATCTAGCCAAGCCACACTGTCAAATTTACTAATCTGAGCTGGTGGGGCAGGAAATGTTTCTCTACTGTGGTATCAATGCTGCCTGACCATGTGAAGCCAAGCTACAAAAAGTGAAAGCAAAAGCAAATGAAAGCAGAGTCTGTTGCAGGGGGATATATTTCATGTTCTGCATCCATTCCATGCCAGTCTGTGCCATCAGCTGGTGCCACTTCAGCATTATGACAGATAGAAATGGGGAATCTAAAATTTGAGTGAAGAGCTGCTATTGCTTTGACAGTGGATTGACTTTCCTAGCTGTCTGTTGGATCAGCCTTGGAGAATCATGCTGAACAGTGCATTACAGATACATACACTGGATATTAAAAAAGAGAGAGAATGCATTTACTGTCACTTGCTGGTTGCCTTTCACCCTTCTAGTTGTCATAGCATTCGGAAGCATTAAACAATAGGTCTTTTGTCTACAGAAGGGAAAATAGTGCCTCTATTGCAGGCTTAGTCAGGAGCGACATTCCGAAAAACTGCTAGAAAGAAATGCACTAGGCATTTTTAACAGACTCATTCATGTCTGGGGGCCTGATTCTTGAACCAGTACCACAGCATCTACTTTCACACCTTCAGACTGTTTGCTAGCACCATCAATGTGGCAACCAGAAACTGCTTGCTGCCATTGATGCTGTCACAAAAAGCCTTGTCTTTCCCTATGGAATCAGCAGTGTGGAATCAGCAGTCTAGCTCATCTTGTTTTGTCATGTTTGTCTGCTGTCACTCACTTTTGGGAAGGAGGAGGGTTTTTTCTGTTTGCTTTCACTCTGAGAGTATGCTCTTGTTCAAGATCCGTTTGGTTGACAGAGTGTTTTACAAACAAATCATATATAGGAATCACTTTGCTCATTGCTGAAACGCAGAACAGCACTTTTTACTGCAGGATCACAGGAGACAGATGAGATATAGTTCAGCACAGCATGACTTGAAGTATTTGGTCGAATAGAGTTGGAATTACTACGTATTTAAAGCAAAGCATATATTCAAATGCATTGAACTGAGGTTTATTCTGTGCAAATATGACAAGTGAGGTCTCGCTTAAGTACAGGTAAGTACTGAAGCTTGCACCTTTTCTAGCTATTAGCACAAGAAAATTGTTTGTAAACAAGTATCCGTGAAGTTTAATGGTTCCTTTTCCCTGTCATGAGTTCCCTTGCTACCTCACCTTCCTCACTGACTATTGTTTTACATTCCCATCAGCTTCTTTATTTACCTGATCCCAGTTTGAAAGTTCTCATCTTTAGTGATACAATTTATTTTTTCTTTGCAACGAGCTCTGTATCAGTTACTGTTCTCTGAGCCTAAACAACTAATAGAAGGGCAGATCAGGTTTCCCCTGCTCCTGTTCCCAAGGTGTTCCTGAGCAGAGATGTTCAACCCCAGCCTCATTTCCATTCATTGTAATGGAGTGATAACAAAACGCATGGCCGACTTCTCTAATTAGTCTCGTGCTCCTCAAGGTCTTTTGCTGTTGCCTGCTGTTCTCTCATACAGTTTAGCTTTGTGAGCTTTGTTGATATTCCCCTAAACGCTTCTAATAGTTCTCTCCCTCTTCCAAATGATTCTTTGGGCAGGGACTGATATATAGCAAACAAAAAGCAATGAAATTCTCATCATTAATTGATCGTGATCATTCCTGGTTTGGTTGTTGCTGTAGGGTTTTGCTTTAATTCCTTCCATGTTTAGGGGAAATTGTTTAATTTTATTTGATATTTAGACTTTAACATTTTTTATTAAACTGAAATGCAGATGTGTATCCAGTGTAGCTTCCCTGAGCTTGTTTTCTTGTGGATTGTTCATCTTGCTTTAACTAAAATAGGACAAACATAGGAAGAGAAGTAGAATGAGAAAAGTGGTTGCCACCTGCAGAAAGTGATAGTGTCCAGAGAAGGGTAAGAAAACTGGTGAAGGATCTGGAGCATGAGTGTGATGAGGAGCAGCTGAGGAAATGGACTGTTCAGTCTGGAGAAAAGGAGGCTCAGGGAAGATTTATTACCTCTCTCTACACTCCCTGAAAGGAGGTTCTAGCAGGGTGGAGGTCAGCTTCTTCTCCCAAGGAACAGTGATAGGATGAGAGGGAACGGCCTCAAGTTGTACCAGGGAGGTTCAAGTTGAATACTTGAAAAAAAAAAATTGTTCTCCCAAAGAGAGGTGAATGCATTGACACAGGCTGCACAGGGAGGTGGTAGAGTCATCGTACCTGGCAGTGTTGAAGAACTGTGGAGATGTGGCGCTGAGGAAAATGGGTTAGTGGGCACTATTGGTGATTGTCAGCCTAGATGATCCTAGACCTTTCCCAACCTTTATGGTTCTATGATTCTATAAAGGGCAGAGGTTTTCTCTTTAAAATCAATGCATTGTTCTTTCTCTCTCCCAAAAGCATTAATGAGAGGTGAAGAATAGGACCTGTTATCTGTAGACAATGGAAAGCCGAAGCTCTTCTCCTTGAACCATGGATAAACCTCCTAGGAGGTGCTGTGTCAGACTTGGTTTCTTTAAGGAGAGCTATTATGTGGGATCCTCAAATGGGGAGGAGTGGTGAAAGAGGTGATCAGAGTCCTTCAGCACTAATTAATTGGTCTCTGTAGAAATGCCTAGCTCCATTCAGATTTCTTTTAAAAAAGAAAATCTCAGAGCAGACAAATGAAGTCTAGTTCAGTGAGTGCTGATGGAGACTGCTGAGAGCAGGAAAGCTGTGGATTAAAGCACTCTATTTTCTGCAGCCTACCATAGTATTGGACTTGATTTTTTCCCGCCTTCTTCTTGCATTTATGCATTGAAACATAACAAGCAGTCTTTGCATTTCTCATGCCTCCTTTATTCTGCAATCCCTGGGCTCTTCACAAACATTAACTGATAAAAATTTTTCAGCTATCTATCCATCTACCTAATCTCAAAGCATTTACGGATTCACAATTCAGAGGGATGGCAGTGCACAGTATAAATCAAAGTAGTTTTTAGCAAAAGAAAAATCTCTAAATCTATTAACAAATGTTTGAAGGACTCCTAATTTACTACTGGTAGGAAGTCAGAACAACAGCTGTCTGAAAAAGCAATTGCTATTTTGCCAATATGTGCAATGTCCAATGATGAGATTTAGAAGTAAGATGGTTAGCATTTTGCGAGCAGATATTGAAGGTTCTTTAAGGGAGGTGATCCTTTACTCTGCCCTGGTGAGGCCTCACCTGGAGTACTGTGTCCAGTCCTGGGCTCTCTAGTACAAAACATCCAGGGATCTCCTGGAAGGAGTCCAGAAGAGGGCCACAAAGATGATAAAGGGCATGGAGCACCTCTCTGATAAGGAAAGACTGAGACCTGGGTCTGGTCAGCCTTGAGAAAACAAGACTTGGAGGGCATCTGATCCATGTCTATAAATATCTAAATAGCAGGATGCAAAGGGACAAGGCTGAACCCTTCTCAGCAGTGTGTGGTGATAGGACGAGGGGAAATGGCCACAAACTGAAGTACAGATGTGCACGGCAACTTGTTCACAGTGCAGTGATGGAGCACTGGCACAGGCTGCACAGAGAGGTGGGAGATCTCTGGTGATGTTCAAGACCTGTCTGTGCAACCTGGCCTAGGGGGGCCTGCTATGGCAGGGGGATTGGACTAAATGATCTCTGGAGGTCCCTTCCAACCCCTCACAATTCTGTGATTCTGTGTTACAAACAAAAGACTGTAAATCATATTCATAATGTGTTCTTGCAATACTGGGGAAAGAGAGGAGATCTTAGGGGCAAAGTAATGAGACACTGAAAGAGAATATTCTGGAGAAGAGTAAATCTGAAGGATGTTTTCCTTCTCAACAGGAGCAAAGGGTTAAAAACCATTTGTATCTTTGTTGGCCTTTACATTAGAAATATCACTGGGTGCTCACATTTGTTTGAGTGTTCTGTGTCACTTTTGCTGAATATACTGCCCAACTGTATTAGAGATACACATATAAAGCACTCAATTTCAGGGAGCACAGATAAGAGGCAAGGCCTGCCACTGTGACTCATGAAAACAATTTCAACTGGAATTCTGAGCAGAGAGTACCACTCCAAGAATGGGAATAGCCCATTTTCTGGTACTTATGGAAAAGGCTTCACATTCTGTAGAAAATCTGTTGTCTGGGATGTTTGTGTAGAGCTTCTGTCACTTCGCTTTTGTGTGGTAATATGGAAAGCAGTACTAGAGATTAGCAGACAGACATGTTGTGGGTTCAGTATCTTCCATTGGTGTAGGGAAAATTGAAGGAATTTCCTTGTGAAAGGAACTTGGAGGACAGCAGGCTGGTTCCAAGTATTGACTATCTACATTTTGTGTTGAGTCTCATCATAAAACCTGATTTATTCTGATTTTCTGTGCTCTGTATCTTTGCTGGTATTGTGAACTAAGTGACTGAACTAATTGATGGATGTTAGTCAGTTATTTTGCCTGTCTGAATTCTCTTAACTAACATTCAAAACTACATTTAAGTATTTGGCACTCCCAGGGGGGCCAAGCAGGAACAATACTGTGTAGACGTATCCAGTCGCAAAGACTCAGCCATTAGCACTGATGTAATGCACTTCACTGCTGAACTTTGCTCTCATCTCTTTTGTCCTTAAATCCCCTGCAACTTGAAAGTACATTGTATGCACCATCTCCCAGCCAAATTCCTCCTCATCAAGGCAAATTCAAGTATCCGACAGAGGTCATGAAGCAAATGAGGATTCATCCCAACAGTACCAAGACAAGGCATTAAAAGGGATCGAGAGTTTGTTGAGTAAATCTGCAAAATAATTTGCATTTCAAATCTCAGGCAAGCAGCTGTGTAATTTCTGCCTGTAGATTCACCGCTGTGATGTTCATTATCTGATTATCACTACCTACAACCTTCCAAACACTAATGCACGTTGTCTTCTTGGCTCTTGAGTTATTGAGATGTGTCTGACACTGAATTTGTGAGTAATTGCTATGGCTCCCCTCAATGAAGCATCTCTGAGGATGCTCTTGGAAATTAAATGTTCCTTCTCAAGCCACTATTTGCTTACTCAATCCCTATCTTATTAAATAATTATCGAGTAAAAATGTTAATTTGAAACATGCATGTCGTGTTTGGGGAACGAAAGAACTGGAGATGACAAGATTCTCAGTGGATTAATGCTGAAGTATTTCTTTCTTCTGTTGTCTTCCTCCTTCCAGACTATTGTTGTGACCTAACCATAACTGACTAACCACCCTATGCATGATCCAACACAATGCTACTTTGAGACTCATCCTGAGTTTATGGTGCTACAAATATTGTGGGTCATATCTCTTTATTTAACAACCGTAAATTCATCCATAATATTCTTTCCAGCCTTTATTTCTCAGGCAGTGTCAAGGTGTTTTAACTTTCCCTGAAAGTACTAATAGAAGGAAAAGGCTAGGTTGTAGCCAACTAAATTCTGCTTGTCTTGGGCTAATTTCTGGGATTGTTCTTTCAGCAGTGAGAAACTGCATTTGTTGTGCTCGAGTCTTCCCTTTCGTGACAAAAAAATTGATGGTTTCCCTGATGTAATACAATCCTCTAAAAGTATTCTGTGCTACCAAGGTGATCCACTGTGCTTCTGCACTCACAGCAGGTAATTGAAGGAGAAAAATAAAGATGGAAACCAGGCACCCAGTTTTGTACTGCACCTTTATGTACCTTCCCCACTCTGTTGAAGAGCTTCGACCAAGTTTGTTTCATTTCTGTAGAAGAAATGAGGGGCTAACTGGTCTTCTGAATCTTGCCTGAAGGGATTGGGTTGTGCTACACCTGGAAGTGTTGTTCACAATAGTAAATTTAAGCTTTGTGGGTAGTACTAAATAGACATTTGTTATTTAAAATGTGTCTTGTATGCAATGGAACTTGATCTCATTTCAATTCTCAGTGTTTAAAATGAACTGTAAGTACTTATAGTGGTGTGTTTCTAGTGAAATTACTTGAGACTTATGCAGCTGTAAGCAAGATCATAATCTGATCCACTGTCCCTCCAGCAAAGGACTTTATAAGGTCAGGATCAAATCTGTAGATCTCTGTTCAGTGGTAACTGAAACAGACAAACAAATAAGGAATCTTCTTATGGCAGTTAGATTTACATGAAATATATTCATCTTCACCTTAAAATAAATGTCCTTTTATTCACAGTGAGTAGTTTGCCATAGACTCAGTTCATTTTCCTTTCTCAGAGCTCCATGGCACTTGCACTGTTCACCCTTCATTTTCGTTGTCACAGCTTGAAGAAATTAAATATGACTATAGGAGAAATGGAGGAGGCCCCGTTTCTCACGTAATCTGTACTTGGGAAGAGCTGTGGCTGACATTAAATATGTGCCTCTTAAAGTGGGCCGCCTTTGTTCTCTGGCAAATCTGTTTTCTACTGTCTCTAAGAGTAAGTGCTTACTTGAATAAACCAAAATGAATCTTATGTTTCTTTATCTTATCAGCATTTGTAAATGCTGGAGAACACGTTTCCAGCTGTCACTTACATGTCTGCTTTATTTTTCTTTCTACCAAAGCTGACTTTGGTTTGTTTGCCTGTGGATATGCTTGTTTCTACTAAGGAGGTTATTCTGGCTACTTGGGCTCCAAAATATCTGATGGTTTGGTCTGTGCGCAGAAGTTAACTGTGAAACGTGTTAACGTGGTGGTGTGAGATGACACTCGGATATGTTCATCAACGAAGCATGTCATCTTCCATGTTTCATTACTCTTTGCTGGGGGAAAGAAGATATCATGGAAAGTGTTACTGAGGAGCTTGATCTTGATTCCAGCAGCATTATTTCCTTTAAAAGCAGAATGTGTTTTTGTTTTTTTATTGCTGGCTCCTCGTGACTTTCCTACTTTGCTTTTTTTCCATGTACTATTCATATGGCAGCAATTTTTGTTGTTCCTCAGGTGGCTTCCTGTGGTACAAAGAAGGTTAGTAGAATGGTGCCTCAGTGTTGTTCTTGGGTGTTCCGCATCGCTTTGTTGGCTTCTGTTCTTTACACCAGCTAAGAACCCTCTTGTCCATTAGGCAGTAGGTCTTGGTGAAAGACCTGAAGGTGAATGATACAAAGAGCAGTTGTTGATGGAGCAGTTTGAGATGCAGCAGCATTGCTTAATACAGAGAGAGATGCATGTTGCTTGTTGATATACAAGTTCCTTGTTTTCTGTTGCCTTTATTTTGGTAATTTACAAAGGAAACAATAATAGGAGTTTCTTAAGAGATCCTGTACATACTCATAGGTCCCTTCTTTACTGTGGCTGTTTTATTTGAGAAAGCTCTAGATCCTAGAAGAGGGGTTATGTGTATTTATGTGTGTGTATAAAGAAGACTTAGGAATCAGGCTTATAGATAATCTACTTTCTAAATCAAACTGTCATTTCCTTCAGGAGATAGGAAGTATATTCATTTTGTGGATTAGTTTGAAGTAGTCAGTGGGGAAATTGACTATGGAAAATGCTAATTTTCTGTAGTGTGAGGGGAGGAAAATCCACAATGGGAGGATTGGAGAGCTCAAAATTCATACAGAGCTGTAGGGATAGAGCTGGGAATGGCACCAGGCATCTGGTTGCCATCCAGGCGACCTGGTCAATGCAGAACCTGATCTCTCTCTGTTCAGTGGCATGGCAGAAAAACTAAGTAGCTCACACAAATGCTTCTGTATGACGGGAGCAGAATGTAGATCTTGTTCTTGTATGTGATGGTGTGATCTACTGTTTGTAAGCAGATCGTAACTGATGAGCTGTAAAACACAATTTCTGCTTTGTGCTTTGCTTAATCATGGAACAGAAAGTGCTCCAAGGCCCTGTGCAAATTTCAGGATCCATGAAATCTAAGCACAGAGCAAACCTAAATGAGCAGATCCTCTCAGGAAATAATGAGGAGCTTGTTTTTTTTATTATTTTAATTCTGCTAAGAGCTATATAGAGAGAGATACATATATATCTCTCTCTCTATATATATAGCTCTGTCTGAGGCAACTTGCTACCAGTTACAATACCTGGTTGGCCAGCAAATGCTGAAGTACCATCCAGTCTGGAGCAGAACGAGTTCCAGAGATCTCCCCATGAATCCCTCACCCTTGGGTCTTTTACAAAGAACATTAATCTCATTAGTGCATCCCATAATGAAGGTGGAGCATAAGAAACCTTCTCCTCCCTTTCTATACACTTGATATATTACGTACTTTAGAATATGTATTGAACATCTGTGCACGATGTATGTGGCAATATAAAAGCCTTCTTTTTAAAATATTTCAGAACTGGCCATTTTCCACGTTACTTTAAATATACAGTGCGTACTTGGATGTTTGACACAACATTCTGAATATGTTCTTCCATATTCAAAGTATAATGGGTAAGATTCATCACAAGAAAAGCAACATTTTCCATGTTAGCAATGCTAATGAATAAAATATACGACATTCCTGCATTGCTTGCTATTATTACTTGCTTTCTGCAGTTTAACTAGCAGGCAGAATTATTTCTTACAGAATTTTTGTGTTTGCAGCAAAGGTTCCCGGGCTACTTAATAGCTGTTTGGAGACCAATCGTGGGAGAGCTAGAATATTGCTCTGGCTCACAATGGGCATGTGTCTGTGCTAACAACTTGGTAACAGTAGTGCAATCAGCCTGACTGGTTTGTGTAGCATTGTTTTCACCGGTGTCAGCTTCAGGTCAAGGGTGTGAGATGGTATATTAGTTTGCATTAGCAAATAGTGCAGAGCAAAGAGCAGAAGTGTTGCTGAGGATTCTGTGTACGTTTCAAGGGGGATCACTTTGTTAGCTTTAGCCCGGCCTTGCAGACTAAATGTGAATCGGCATTTATGTGCTCTTGGAGCAGGTCTTCAAGTGAAGTGTTACCCAAAAGGAATCCACAGAAGATCACTGCATTGTGGGAGTTAAAACACAGTAAGTGGGAACAATCTGGAGATGCTCTTTAAAAGCACAGTCCTGATACAACATAAAGCAAGAATCCAGGTGGATCAGGTGCCGATAATGTTATCAGCATGAAATTGTTTCCTCAACTATTTAAAGAGGGGGGGGGGGGGGGGGGGGGGGAAGGCAGTTGACTGGCTTTCCCTGGTGGACAGGGAAATGGAGTGTGCTGACTGTATTCCTATCCTTTTTGTTTACTAAGAACACTTATGTTTAAATGTCTTCTAATGACTGTCTCTTTTTTTTCCATCCTTCCTCTGTGTGGACAGAGGGATGTTCCTAAAAGCAGCATGGTAAACTGAAAGTGCTCTAGTCACAGTAAATGAAAACAGCTTCTCTTTAAAATTATTGATGGTTCAAATTAAAGATTGTAAGCATTCTTTAAATTGAATGGACATAAGAGGAGGTTCTTTTGCAACAGTTGTCCTAATGAAGGATGATGAGTCTCATCCAGGGGAGTGGAATTTGTTGTGGGCTTTGGGGTCTCAGCCAGTACATCCTATTACAGCACCAGGACCCTCGACAATAAATGATTCACATACTTGGAATTAATGTCTGTAATGGGAATAGCAGAAGTGGAGATGATGATGATGATATATCACCTTGACCACAGGAGTACATTGAAGGATAATTGAGTAAGAGACCAAATTCATTTCTAATGTAACTGCACCAGCTTGACCAGCACAATCGTACCTCATGTTAACAAAAACACACGAAAAAATAATCTTGGCAATTCTCATTTTGCTGTTATTAATGATTGTCTCACAAAACCGGAGTGCAGTTTGGGAGTCTGGTTTGCTTCAGATAAATTTTGAAGTCTTACATGGAAGCTTCCTCAGATTTGGCTATAATACTGACCAGTGGCCTCAGGGGAATGAGCTTCCTTGCAAGACTTCAGTACTGCTGCTTCATTCTGGGCATGGCAAAAACAGTGTCAGACTTTCCAAAGAATTTTCTCTATATTTCAGCTAAAATGTAATGCAATAAAATTAACAATAGATACTCAACAATACGGTCTTTTATGCAACAATTGAAAGTGTCTTTCAAGAATATACTAGTGTTTTTAATTCCTATTGAGTTATGCCTGAATCCATAGTCTGTAATATATATGATTACTTAAAGAAATACAATGCCCCTAAGTTTGTGCCTAATACAGGAGAAACTGGCAGTAGGAATAAGCTAGCCATATAATGGTGGATTTCCCACCTCTTTAACACGTGCCATTGCCAGGAATAGCTGGCTGCTATCTAACATATCCCTTTCAGCTGGTCCCCTTGAGTCTGAAACTAGGGATATGGGAAGACTGGCAGATTTTGTTCTTTAGAATCCACAGGGGTATATTCTGGAACAGTGGAGCAAAAAAAAAAAAAAAAACCAACAAAAAACCAGTTTAAGCTTTACTGTCTTCAAGGCTGCCACACTTGTTTATATGCTCTACCTTAAAGTGATGTAGCATTGCTGCTTTTCATCTTGGGCTGTTTTCACTTGAGCCCTACTGATGGGTTTTAAATGCACAGGCCTGAGCTTTTAATGCAATGGATTCTTCCCATTGCTAGAAAGAGGAGAATAAAGTGGCAGGCAGAGGGTTGTAGCAGAGGGTGTGTGATGACTGCTGGGGGCTGCTGAAAGTTTTGCTTGGAAGACTGCAGCAGAGGCTGACGGATGCTAGAGAAGTAGATGTTACTGGCAGCTTCTTCCTATTTTTTTTTTTTTTTGGTAACACTGGTGAAAGTGATGTGAGAATTGTTATCTGTTCCTTTAAGCACCTTCTGAAAGAAAAACAAGAGCTTATCTGCTCTGGCTCTTCACTACATATTACTAGCTTTTGTTTTAATTGGGTAGATATAGGAAGTATGACCAGAGATCCTTGTGTGAAGCTGGAAGTTGGAGAAGCAGCCACACAGTTTGTGTGATGGTGAGGACAGATATGCTCCACAGGTGACAAATTTAAGTATTTTAATCCAATTTATCCAGAAACCATCTGCTGAACCAGGGGCTGGCAAGGTCACATCTGTTCACATTGTCTGTTTCTGACCTAGAGGTGACCATCAAGTTTATAGGCAAAATGAGACTGAGGAGGAGTTGGGGAGGGAAGAAGTTCTATGACTGAAAGCAGCCAACACATGATGACAGGAGAGGTAAATGTAGCATTTCCTCAGTCATGTCCAACCACTAAAGATCTGTAGTAGAAACTTACCAACTGTCAGTTCAGAACTATAGTAAGTAGTCTTGAAGTCTCCATGGGATATTCAGGGAAAATAAGCAAGCAAGAGCAACCCATCCTCTTCTTCAAGCCTTTCTTGACACAAGAGGGGCAGATGTAGCTGCCCAGTGAACAGTCACCAGATAATATGGTGTGTGTATGCACAACTACACACTGGGAGCATTCTTTACTTGAAGCAAGCTCCTCACACGTAGACTATTCAGTGTTGAATCTGGGTCTTTTGTGGTTTTACACACCTCAGTAATAGCCTTATTTCCCACCTTGAGTCTTTATACAAAAGGATGTCTAAATTCAACCTTCATTAGGAAACGCCCCTCTCCTCTAGGCAAATACATTTTAAGTTGCCTTAAAACTTGGCATGCAAATACCTGTGTTTGGAAAGTGACTTTCACAAATTTACCTGTCTGCTCGGGGGTTTCCATTGCTTTTTTTTTTTGTTCTCTTCCTGCTAGAAATAGTGGCATATCTTAAACCCCACAGCATTATGGGCTGCTAGTCCTATTACATGAGCAAAAGCCTTCAGGAAATCAGAAGGAACTGCCAGCCAGATTATTTAAAAGCAAAATATAGCTCCGGGCTAACTATAGGCAGGAGGCATTAAAATGAATAAGCTGTAAAGCGATGGGTGGGATTGCCAAAGCAGGCAAGTTCTATCTTTGAAGGCATTGTCACAACTATTGAATATGAGCCTTGGTTGCACTGGCTCTGTTGCAGCCATTTTCCATGAATTCTACCCCGAGTATCAAAGCTGGAATTGTTAGGATTGTAAATAGCTGACTCCTTCACATCTTCATTACCTGAATGGAAGACCAAGGGCATGGTGGGAGTAATACTGATTTGTGTGAGATGTTCAACATTTTGGCTTGCCTGGGCTGCATTGAGTGAAGAGGAATTGTCTTGGGGCCATGAATGCATTAACTGTATTATTACTTACTTTGATACTGAATAAGTTATGTTGTTTATATATTTACAAAAGCAAAAATCTAGTGGGTTGGATATGTATGGATTTGAGTGTTTCGCTAACATACTAGTGAGCCCTGTGTGGTGTCTTGATCAGGAATGCTTGAAATGCAGGCTTAGCAAAATACTCTGATCAATCCTTCATTGCTATTCATTGTATTTTGACAATCTGCACAACTGTGAACCTTCATGAGCTGAGGAAAGCAGATACGAGGGAGCTCTTCTAGTAACTCCCTAACCCTGATAGCCCTGGGATATCTGCACAAACACTTCTGTTCTTTATCAGGGATGAAAATGGCAGCTGGAGGAAGGAGAAACATCTTGAGCCACTTCTTCGGCTTATAAGAGCCTCTTAACTTAAAACAAAGTTTTAATTCATTCATATGTAGGTGCAAATCCAACAATTCCAGTGTAACTACACAGAATGGCAGACAGTCTGACAAATTTAGGTTTTTACTTCAACTCTAGGTGTGTTACAGCAATTTGCTGTGCCCTTTTCCACCCCATGCCTCCCTTGGCATGAGTGGGATGCCTGTGCACGCATCTTCCACGTGTGAGGCTGTTCTGTATAATGCTAAAGCAAATAGGAGCAAGCAGAGATGACATGCACCAACACCGCATTGAAATGATTCAAGCCATTATGCATGATCCATAAGCCCCCAGGCAAGTTGTCCTCATTTAAAATATCTGCTTACCTATTACAAGAACTCCTGTAGAACACAAGTTCCTTGGGTTGTGTTTTGTCAGTTTGATCGGTGTGTTCACAGAAACTGCAGCTTTAAGTCTCTGAGTATTTTGCATCTCATCTCAGTGCCTAAGTTTGGTCTAACCAAAGTGTTTCCTCAGTGCCTACGCATGTTTGTACGGATTTGACAAGTTGACTCAGAAGCCCTAGCTGTTTCAGACTTGCCGGGTCAAGAGTCTGCCCTGAAAGACCAGATTTCTCATAGGCATATATACCTTGGTTGTTGTATCACTCAACAGCTCTTGCTGTTTAGTTTTGCTCAAGGCAGAAAGCAGAATGAGTGATGCAGGGTCATTGCCCTGGGCAGAAACCAGGTGATGCTCAGTGCCTGCATGCTACTGATGGGGTTGTGGTCACCGTAGGGTCTTGGTAGTGATCATCCAGCCTCAAAGCTAGCTTTGACCATGGGTGACTTTGATGTTGCTCCTACAGTATGCAGTTAAAAGAAATAATGCTTTGATGTGTGCTGAAGATGGAGTTTGTGACCTTGTTTTTGTGAAGGTGAAGATCTCGAAGAGGAGAGCATCACCATTTACTAAGCATAGAGGATCTGGATTTTTTTATTATTACTTCAACACTATAGCAGCTCTAGCCAGATTTTTGCCATCTACTCCAGCTTATTCACATCTATTTCTTGCCAATATAAGCAACGGGTGAATTAAAAGTGGAGTGTTTAGTTGCCTTAGAAGGTGGGCTCTTATTCCAGTGTATGCCACGTGCTTCAACTGTGACCTCTGTCAAATCACTGAGTTTCTCTAGCTTCTCTGTTTCGGCTGGAAGGTTCATTCAAGTTACAGTGTTTAATGTGAACGTGTCTTAAAACTATGGGGAGCTCATCTCAAAGAGGGCCTTCAGGCACTGCTGTTACATGCATCAATAATAGATATGTATTTTTTACAAGCAATCTGGCCATTAAAGGTTTATTGGATGCCAACAACATATCAATGACTATAACTAACTGTTTATAAGGCAGTGAAAAGCCCCAGGATATTTCGGATTTGGCTTTCAGCCCTTGTTTGCCTTCTATGGGGTGGGAAAGAAACAAAAGGCAGAGAGGGAAACCAGCCTGCAAATATCTTCTGAGCGGCCTAAGCAAAATGAATCGGACAGTTTTGCTTTATCCATTGGAAGATGGCGATGTTGGAGGAGAGCTACTGCTACCTCTATGTTAGCAGTTGTTTATGGTATATAGCAGCGTTATTAATTCGTTGTTGCATTCATGAGGGCTTAACAGCACAGCAGTGCTAGTGTAGGATGCTATAAAAGATCTCCAGGGCCCTGTGAAAGAAGAGGGGTAGGCAGCAGTGTTAGTGTTGTTAGGAAGGATAAAACAATTGTTCTTCCTTGGGTGTCCCAAGAGGGCTCCAGCAGGGACACAGCCAGCCAGTAACAAATTTTAAGAAGGCTTCCTTAAACACTCCATATATTCATGAGTCCACGCACACGAATGTAGTTAAGAAGTCTCAAATGATCAATGGGACATGTGTACAGATGGTGACAGTTAAATGTACAGGGGAGCTGTGGAGAGAGATGAAATGAATATTATCAGTGTGATTCCGGTGGTGATAATGAGAAATGAAACAAACGAAAAAATGATTACAAAGAGAGTGATGTGAAATCGTTTGGGGAGGGGAGTGATTACAATGGGAAGAGTGCTAAATTAGAGAACTAATTATCAAATAGGTTTTGCACCATCCGAAAAGCAACCTGGAAACCATTAGCAGCACACCCTGTGGTTTTGCTCAAGAAAGGGGAATTAATGGCACTAGCTCTGGAAGGGCAACAGAGGTAATGAATCTCCAGTACTTAAACAGTAATGATCTTCATGACAGATATTTCAGAGCACCACATTACCAGCAGTCCTATGATTGTCTTCTGCTTCATTTATAACGTTGCCTTGGAAAAAAAAAAAAAAAAGAGGCCTCTGCAATGCTTTTCCATGTCTGTGGCTGAATGAAGAAATGCTTTGAGGGTAGTTATGATGTGTCCAGGGCCTCGTGTCACTGGGCTGAGGTAATGCTGGTTAACAGTCATTCCAGTCTATTGAGTATAGGCAAACCTTTTCGTGACGTGGACTGACCACTAACACTATGTTCACGTGGCATCTTACTGATTCTGGGGTTCTTCCCCTTCTCATGCTGTTGCATGAGAAACCTGCTTTCAGCTCGTTCATTCCTTGTAAGGCACTGGGTGACCTGCACACCTGTGAGTGTGAGAGAAGGCTGTACCTGGTCAGGACTGGTGGCAGAGAAGGGCTATGGGATGCAGTGAGCCATCAGGGCTGTCAGTCTCACAGCTTCACCAGAACTAAATTCACTCGAAAGAAAACATAGCTAAATATACTGTGTGTGGGTGCCATTCATGATAAACAGAGAATCTGATTTCATCTGCTTTGAATTACATTTGCTTATGATTACCTGAACAGACCCCATTTATGGTGGCTTTTTCAGTCTATTATTGGCAGATGTCTGAATGTATGAGTTTAATCTGTTAGAATTTCATAAATAAACTTTTCTGAGATCCTATTATTTACTGTTCTCACTATTCTTCCTTTCAGAGCATCTCTCTCTTCTTTCTTAATATAATCTTCCTCCTTTTGGCACTTCAGGGTAATTTTTTAACCCAACCCTTCAAATCCTGGCTGACTTGTGAGGTTGGAAACGGACCCGTGGGAGCAAAGCAGGGTCAATGAACAACTTAAACTACAATGAACCCTCATGCCACGTCTTGGGGTTGGTGGTTGAGCTGGGTGATCTTAGTGGCCATTCCAACTTTAATGATTCTATGACTCTGAGGAGGAGCATTATGGTTGACAATACCTGTAACAGTCTAAGGATCTAGATCGGGCACTTATTGGACAAACCAGTATGACTGAAGAACAGAGATGGAAGTGTCAGGCTTGAGAGCTGAGTATGACTTGAGAAATCACCAGAGTTTTGTTAGAGAGATGAGTAATACCATCTCTGTGGGAAAATCAGTTGGTAGAGCAGAGTGTTAGCAGAGGAAGGGAAAGGTGAAGAGGTAATTATCTCCTAGGAGAGTGGTGCAGAGAAGAGTGCTCGGCACTAGCAGGGAAAGGAGCGGAATATCGTGCACTGTAAAACCAACACGACAACATGCTTTTGGGGTTCTGGAGGAGGCAAAGAGCTGCTGTCTCTAAGGAAAATGCAACAGAAAATAAATATGTGCTAAATAAAAATAAATCAAGAAGTCAGGGTTTTTTAGCTAATGTTTTACCTCTTCTTCTAGGAACAAGATTGAGCTTCTAAAAAGACACCAAAATGGGAACAAGATTGAATTATTTAAGACTCTAAAGTGCTGTGTAAGGAATGGCTGCAGTGATGAAGGAAAGCCAAGCCTCTTGAGGCTGTCGTGTTGCATGAAACTTCCTTGAGCAATTGTAAGCCGTAGTGCAGGGATATCTTGACTTGGTTTAGAAAAGCCATTCTTCTTGATTCTGAAATTAAATTGGTAAGAGTAAGGACAGAAAACTGTTCTTGTACACCCACGGGCAGCCCTCGGCTCAGCAGTACTACGTAATGGCATTTTAAGCACTTGAAAGTCTATGATCCTATGCAGAAGAACAGCTCTGTGCCTCGAATCTCAGCCTAGAACTTGAGAGCTGAACTTAAAGCTCTCTCTTCCCAGGCTTCCTGTTGGCTTTTGTATGGCGTTCATTCTTCTCTTGTTTTACTGTCGGATCTAAGCTCAAAGGTGGGTGGGATGGATCTCTCTCTGGAGAGCCTGATCTTTGCCTGTTGACAACAGAAAGAGCTTCAAGGGGGAATTTGGATTTTGAGCTTTTATTTGGCTAGATAGATGAGAGCAATCCTAGCCTTCATCAGTTGTCTAAATGTATTTCTTTTTTTTTTTGTTGTTGTTCCTTGGAATGGAAGTGTGACACAGCTTCCTTATGGTAAAGAAATGAATGCATTAAAGTTTGCATGTAGGAAGATGCTGTCCTAAGCTGTACACCATATGTACCTTGGGTAAGATGGATTTTTGTTTGTGCAGTTTCAGTTTCACGATGATTTCTCTTTTCGATGCGACACCTTAAATCCTTCTTGCTGCTGTTTCTGCTATCAGAAGCACAGCAACTTACACAGAAAATGATGTTAAAATCATCCCCCTTTCCCCCTTCTCCCTTAATTGTTATGTTCACACTTTAGTTGAAGTGTCTGAGTGGAAGGTTTAATTTAGATTTAATAGGATAATTATTGCATGACAAATTAATGCCAAACAATTATTAAGTGCATCTCTACTGAGGCTTTTGGAGTTCGTAATAGGATAGCTATCAGCTACCTGGTGGTTCAACTTCAAGAAGCCTGCTCCTAATAATCGCAGTATTTATTTAACATGCAATTTAAATGCTGATTTAGGTATAGTATTGTCAGGAAATCGGTTGATTCCCATGATACATGAATGCCAGCAATGCCAAATTTTTAGCATGGAGCTCTTGGGTGGCCCTGCAGGAAAGAGATGCTGGTATTGCTGGTGTCATTCCTGCCTGCGCTACAGCTTGGGAAACAATGATGAAAACTGCAGGCCTTCACTTCTGCATGCCAGATCATCTGCAGTCAGTGCATGCCAGGTCGTCTGCAGTCATCAGCATTACCCCAGGGTAAAACTGATTGCACAGAGTGAGGAATTACATCCTGGTCTGTTAATATGGGATTAGCTTGCCTAGGCATGCAATTAATTTGGGGGGAGATGCTAGGTGGTTTTGTTGTTGTTGTTGTTTTTCTTTAAAGCAAAGTACTTGGAGCTGTGCAGAATTAATGACGAGGGTCAGCTTCTGTCTGTTCCATTATTCAGGCTACCTCCTCCAAGCCATCCAATAGGGGCAGAATTGGCTGGGATGTCCTGGGTTCCCAGCATCCTCTGGCAGCCTGTGTTGTGCAGTAGCAGTGCCCCCTCCCTCCTGACATAACTCATGGTTACAGCAGGTTAAGCAGTGTTTACTGACAGTAGCATCTTATGAAAGGACAGCCAGAAGAGATGGGGCTGGTGGAGACTGCAGGAATAGCTAATATCCATGGCTGGTTGCAGTGAGGATTTATTGATGGATGTGATTTAGTGGGCAGTATTGGTGGTAGGTGGATGGTCTGTTAGAGGTCTGTTCCAACCTTAATGATTCTGTGAGTCCCAGCTTAATCTAAATTGTGCCGTAAGTTCCTGACCTTTAAATCATGTGGCTTGTTTGGTTGTTTTGTGTTTTTATTTTTTTTGTTGTTTTGTTTGTTTTTATTTTGCCATTTTCCCAGAGGTTTGGGACAGGGATGACTGACAGGAGGGTAGTTTTCTTTACGGGCTTTATGTTAATTTTGTAGCTGGAAAGCTTAGCTGGTTATCAACAGCCTGGATAGCAGAGCTGGCTGCCAGCCTGTCATTACATTTCGATTAGTGTTTTTAAAGACAGCTCCAAAAAAAAAAAAGTGCCCAGAGCTGCTGTTTATTTATTTACAATGGGCTTACATTTGTAAAAGAAGAAATATCATGCCTTCCCATGAGCTGGGAAAGGGAGCTCATTGCAAGGCACCCAGGGTGGGTACCAGTGCAAGATGTTTGGACCAAAATTGCCCTTAACAAAGTCATATGAATATACTGCTCTGTATATCTTTCTATGGAAGAAATCTGCAAAGGACAGAGGCGAAGCCATGAGGACTTGCCCCCTTTCACCGCTTGCTGCCACTAGATGTTACCACAGTTTCCTCTACAGATGGCAAAGCAGCATCCCCTCTCCCTGTCCCAACTTGGAAGGCAGCCAGCCTCATCTACGGCATTGCTGCTGATCAGATATTGGGAATAAATACCCCTGTAGATGCTTCAACTCTTGCTTTTGGGGTGGGGGGAGTGTTTGCCCTCTCAATGGCTGGTTGGAGAGCCCATGGGATTTGAACTGGATTTGAACTCAGTCCTTTGTAGGTTAACTCTGTCCCTATGAAGATTCTTTTCAGATCTCGTTATTTATGAGAGAAGATTGCTCTTCTCCTCCTTCCTCCCCACCCCTTCCCAGGCTTCAAATCTCATTGCTGTGCCATGTAGTTTAATTTAACCCACAGCAATTAATGTCCTTGACTGGCAGTGTTTAAACAGCAAACAATTTCATCCTGTAAATGGTAGTTTGCTGCCTGGAATACGAACAGATCTTTAACAATTACATCAGACTATATTTCCCCCATGGCCACTGTAAATAAAACACATGCTGTATTTTTATGCTATAGGTAGAAAAAGCTATCCATGATGTCAACATCTTTCATATTGTTTAAGGTGTTGCCAAAACTGGTCTCTTCAGTGACCAGTGCTTGTCTTTATGTTCCTGGTTTTGCTTCTTCAGCATATAGTGTAGCATAAGAGTTTAACTCCTTGTTGCCAGGAAGGTGATAGTAGTGACAAGGAAAAACTGAATTGAATTCTCTGTTTTCTCCTATTTCAAGCATCCTCAGCACATTAAAATTATGCAGAGGCTGCTATTTCTCTTGCTGCTTTGGTCTGAAAGGATGAAGAGAGAAAGCGATGTCCTGGTCTTTCACTTCTCAGCAGAGGTCCCCAGCCTAAGGGCTGAGTGTTGCAGCTGTTTTGGGTTTTCATTTTGGGCACCTGAAACTGTGCTGTACTTTCTCTAGATCACAGCAGTGACCATCACATGTAATCAGCCACAGCCTGGCTTAAACTGATGTTTCCATTTCTCTTATTGTACCTGTAGCTACCAAGCCTCTTCCCTCCAGAAACCTCTGGAATTAATCTTTAGTGGCCCATGGCATCTTGTTTTCACAGGCTTATCTTCCAGCTAAGATACGGTGATGAAAAGGCTGACTCAAAAGAATGAGGCCCCAGCTCCTTCACCACCCCTTACAGAAGGGGAGATTCTAGGGAAAAAGATGTCAGGAGAACCAGAAGTGTTTTCCCATGTGTCTCAATGCACAAGACCTGAGATGGTAGATGCAGTTGAGAAATATGAATTTTCAGCCCTGAGTGAGTCTGTTTAGTATGAGGCTGTGCTTTCCTCTAAGAAAGCCCTTGAAAAATGCTAATGCCTTCAAAAACTGGATTTCAGGGAAAAGTCAAGGCTATCAGAGCAAGGCTGCCTGAAGTTCATGGGCAGGGTATTAAAGGACATGAAGTCTCCATTATCCAGATTAACAGTTGACATTTTCTGACATAGGATTAAAAAATATGCTCTCATTTATTATTTATCTTCCTAGTCTGGTATTTCACCTGCTGCCACGTCTGATGTAGCTTCTCAGGGGGGTTTTAGCATAGATGCAGATACTCAGTTTAGCATAGATGCAGATATTCAGGTTGCTGTAGATAGATGGAAGACAGATTAATAGTCTTTCATAGTCTGTCTTTCAGGATGGTGGAACTACAGCTGAAATCTCCAGGTGGTCTCCTCAACAGGAAAAGGGCATTTCCTGTTCTTAGGTGCCTTTGATATTCTTGTAAAATCTTTAGCATATCTCTGAACAAAGTAATCACCCAAAATCAGAAAGTTGAGTTTCTTTTTTCAAGAAATGCATTGGTGAGGTTTGCATTCTGAAGTCATATTGTGTTTATAGGATGTTGAAAACACAAAGCTATGTAGAACTGAAGGAAAATACCTTGCCAGAAGGTTGCTTTTAAAAAATATTTGGGATATTCTTTCTGTGACTTGGAGCCAAACATTTCAATACTCCTTTATTTGTCCCCTTTGTATGAACCTCTTTACAGGAATCCATGTTCACCCACACATACCTACAAAAAATGACTGGAAAGCTATTTCCAAGCAAGCCAGTAAGCTGCAGGGTCTTGCGTACTGCCAGTTATTTATTGACAAATTGTCATGTTGAAATTGCTAAGGTTTTCTTAGGCTGTGCAAACTGACTTCGTTGCGTTGCAGTCTTAGGAGTTGTTTAAAATTTGTACATTTGAAGCATCCAGGTGTCTGCTGGGAGAATTGTGTGGCATTGTGTTAAAAATGTGCTGGTGATAAATACTCTGTGTGGGCTAAGGCTGGCAATCATTTAAAGCAATCGTGCTTTACTTGGTTGACTACTTGCAAAGAGGGAAGCCTACCTGGTAAAACTCCCAGTACACACATTGCTTTGGGAATAGAGATGGGGCTTTAAACCTTCAGTGCTCAGCCTCATTTTTATGTGGTTTGCATAATTAACACTTCAGAAACTGCTGGGGCTGAGCACTTTGACCACACAGCTTTGTTTTCCTGTGGCTCTTGCCATGCCTGTTCCTTGGCTCTTCACAGCACAGCCTGGCTCTGCTGAAATGCCCTGCACCTCCATGGCCGTGCCACAGCAGGAAGCTGTTGTTCTGGCAGTCCTAAAAGCTGCTGAACTTTGAAACCTGCCAGAACCTACCTGATCACGGTGCCAGAAGCTCAACAGCTTAATGCTTCTCCACATCATTGAGCACCATCATTCCTGTCTGAATGATGACCTGGTCGTTGTACAGGGGAAAAGAAAGCACAGTGAGACACAGTCCAGTTGTAATCCCTTAACTACAGCTCAAATGAGCTTTCCTTGCACTGTCTAGCTGTGCCAGAATGCAGCAGGCAGGCAAAAAGCAGGGAAAATTATCCATCTCTGTATACTGCAGAAGAGTACTACATGTTGTAATTTAGATCTCCCCATGGGAGAGCTCAGCTCACTCAGCATGAACCTTACCTGTCCTTTTTGGAAAGGGGACAGGCCGGTCCTGGTATGCTTCTCTCCCACTATAATTCTTTCCTGGTGTAACCCACAGGTTTATAAGCTTCAGTGATGTGCGTGAAGGGCAGAGGGATACACCTGATGCTCGTACTGCCTTGCAGCATGCTATTATATGGAATTATAACATGTAGTTACAGGGCTGTTAGGGAGAACCTGCTGCAGTGCTGGCTTGTCATCACCTGAGACTTGGGTGTAATCACCAAGGGATGACTCAAGAGGTGACCTTCCCAGCAGTGCTGATGTTGACAGGATTTTACAACCTGCTGGGAGCAAGTCAAAGTAGAGCCTTTCTAAGGAAAGTGGAGCAGGACATGGTTTTTATACCTGAGATCATCACACTGTATATTTTCCTCGTGAGCGTGAACATTTCTACCCATCCAGAAAGTACTTTCTTTTTTCCAAACTCCCTTAGCTCATGTGAGAGTTGGCAAATGGGTTAAGGATCCTAAATTTCTCTGGCAGTTAAAGTACAAGAATGTGAATAATTGATGCTGCTCCACCCCCAAGTCAGAAAGCGTCCATCAAGCAGTGAGCAGCATTCACTGGGTTCCTTGAAGTACTGCCTCAGCTGTGGGTTTCATTCCAAAAACTTGGGTAGAGGAGAAGAGCAAGCTAACCTGAAATCTCCCTTAATCGAAGCTGACACGAGCTGAAATAATGAGTTACAGCACCTGTGTTAGATGCATTAGTCCCTGTGTGTGCCCAAGGTGTTCTGCAAACTCCTGCTAGAGCACTTCAGTCCATGTTTCTGGACCAGAAGTATCAAAACCTCTGTTGTACCTTGCAAATTACTCCCCCGTGTGATCTTAAATATTAATCTGCTTCAGGTTATTAATCATCTGGAAGACACGAAATCTATTTAGGCCGTGTGGTAGAAGCAAGACAGTCTTTTGTTATCTGTGACAGAGGTGGGATAACACATCTTGGAGAGGTGGCAGTGGGCCTAAGGCTATCATCTCGCACTGCATCTCCTTTGCACCTTTCTGCCTGCAGCAAGACACTTCTGAAGGTGCTCTGTGAGTGCCTGGAACTGAATAACTAGGGATAGAAACAGCCCCCTTCCTGCTAAATCTGGCTCTATTTCAGATTTTGCTTCTAGGGTACAGGGAAAAAAGCATGAGGCCTGCAGCAAGGTGAGCCTCACACCCCTGCTGGGGTCTGCTTTCTCCTTCCCACTGCTGCAGTGATTTACAAGCCACAGTCATGTCAGACACAGGGTGCACTCACATCATATTCTATGTGTAGCATCCCTGGAACTCCTGAAGATTAAAAATGTAGCAAACCATAAATATTTGAAATCCCCTGGAGCTGGCATATGTACTGTCTTTAAGCAGACCTTTTTGATCAGGTTTCTGGTTGGTGGTATTTTTTTTTATTATTATTTTTTTTCCAATACAGCACCTCTTGCAAGGTTCTTTTCTCTTTGTTTCCCATTCTTTCCCCTTTCTGGCAGCAGAAGGCTTCACATTGCTCAGGAAGAGCAGTGATGTAGTGCCCAGGGAGATGGTGGAGCCACTGTCCCTGGAGGTGCTCAAGAACCATGAGGATGTGGCACTGAGGGAAGTGGTCAATGCTGGGGGTGGGCTGAGGTTGGACAGGGTCTTTTCCGGTGGTCTTTCTTCTTAGTGGTCTTTTCCAACCTTAATGTAGTGCAATTTAAGGACCAGGTTCTGCCATGCTGATCTGCTCTGAGCTGGGAAGCAGGACCCCAGCTCTGGTAGGCTATCTGACTTGAGTGCTTTTGGGTCCTGCTGAAGGATGTGGGAATCTTTTCCCTTAAACAGCATTTGGAGCAAGGGATTTTGGTGGTTTCTGTGGCAGGAAAGACATGCTTGAATCTGCTGCTCACTGGATTATTGTGGAGATAAGCAGTTCATGTTGTGTTACTCAAAGCACTGCTCGAGCTTAGGGTGCCCTTGAAGAGCCTGGAAAGACCACCACTTTAAAGTGGACAGACATCTACTTGAATTTTGTCTAATAGTGGGAATGTGATTGAGTTTTCCCTTCTTTTTTCTTAACAAGCACTCCTGTCTTTTGAATAGAAGAGCCAGGAATGGCATTGAAAGAAATTCCCACTTGCATCTAAATGAGTGTTGCTTCGGGGAAGGAAGAATATATTCCTTCCCTCGACTTTTAACAAGAGTGAAGAAGCAAATGGGAGTTTTGCAGTGAAGTCATGCAATATTTATCAGCATAGGATTCCTTTAGTCACCCTATGTAACTGCAACCAATGTAACCCCGGGGTGTCCCAGCGCAGTGGAGAGTTCTCCCTCAGAGACTGAACTCTGCACACGTTGCTCTGAGAGAGGTTGGAAATCTGTAGTAATCCTCGTTAGCAGACTCATTAGCCTCTGATATGGATCACCCTGTAGGGGGAGACAGTGATTCTCCCTGGTAAAAACATTTTATGTGATCAAAGACAGGGAGGATCTCACCCTTTTTTCCTTACACTTGAGCTGAAATGCAATTATCTCCTTCCGGAGGCCAGGGAATGGATAGATAACGGCAAGCACTGCCTTTCCCCTGATGAACTTCTTTTTCCAAGCAGTTTTTCAGAAGGATTTTCCCACCCGCCTTTGCTTCAGTGATGCTGCAGACAGATCTCTTCAGGGCACAATTCAGGGAGACTCATAGTTAGCTGATTTCTCAGTCTGTTCCTATTTTTAGCGTGGTTTTCTAAGAAGCTAAGGATCTGTAGCCTTGTGTACTCCCATCTTCTGTTTGTCAGTCCCTCAATATGCTGCTACTGGTTTCTGAATTTGTTGACCTATTTCAGCCATTCTAGACAGAAGAAATTATGCTTCTTGGGAGGATTGCAGCGATTATTGCCTGCCCTGTGCTGATCCAAAAGACCAGCATGTGCTGGCACACCAATGATATGAGTACTTTCTTGCCTTACGTGGATAATGTAGATAAGAAATGGAGATTTCAGGGCCAACATACATAATGAGCAGCCATGAGTGAGAACTGGGCTTCCTAATGCCAGCAGAGAGATAGGATGCTAACCCAGTGGAAGACAAGTTTCATTTGTTTCTAACAATAGAATGGTTTGGGTTGAAAGGGCGCTTTAAAGACCATCTAATTCAACCCAACCTGCAGCGGGCAGGGTTTCTGAGCAAAACTGTACTGCTGATGGTGGTAGAAAGGGGTCCTGTTGTTAAAAGATGTCCTAAGGACAACGTCTGTTATTGCTCTGACTACCAAAGACACCAGAGTTACCCGCCTTGAACTTGCCCTTGGAAGAACCTAGCCTGGAGGGAAACCTCTGTCTCCCATCACCAGCTCACCTCCCTCAGACTTAATTTCTATCTCCTTTAATTATCAGATTTTCCCTACTGATACCTATTGAGAAGATTTGCAACCAACTCTCGTTTAGTCATATCCAGTCCAACACTTCACTTGCATTGCTGACAGATGCAGCTCTCATGTGCACACCAGCAAATTGTGTTGATCCTTTCCCCAGTGAGAAATGAACTCCCTTTCTTTTCTCTCTTTAGAAAACTAACGATGTACCTTCAGCTACATCCTCTGTTCAGCTCGCACTTTTTTAACCTTTTAATAGCTTTCTAATCAAGATCCAATTTTTGGCTCAGGGCTTATTTGAAATGGCAAACCTCTTTGAGCATGTTGAGAAGTTGTGGTGCTTCAAGGGGACACTTGTTGCTGTTTCTGTGGCCTTTTGAAGCCTTGCTAATAGAAGAGCTATCTTTGTCCATCACACACAAGGAGTTAATTGAAAACCTGGCTGTCAGCTATTGGCCTCTGTGACAGGTTGAATAGTGTGTCCTTCAAGCCAATGCACCCTGAGCTGCTTCTTACCCCACGGCTTTGGATTTCCAAGATAGTAATTGGAGAGAAAAAGGCATTTTCACCTTTTTGGACAACAGATACGATATTCATTTTGCATAGATTTATTGTGTGCCTGGAGAACATCTTTCTCCTACGTTCTCTGTGTAATAAAGCTGGCTGGTGCTGTCAGTGCCTTGCTGTACTGTGCACTGGTGGTAGTCACTGGGAGCAGTATTGCCAGATGCTCTGGCAGGAGCCCAGCCCTGCTCTGGAAGTGGCCAAATGCTCCGACTTGCACGCAGCATTGCAGTGTGTTGATGTTGTTGAGTAACCACAAGATGTTCCACTGTAACAGCACAGGCAGCCACTGTGTCCCAGGCGACCAGGAGCTGCTTAAATCAGGGTATTGAAATTCTATATCGTGGTTCATAACAATGAACTTTATTGATCCTGTCTATGCCGAGGACCTGATCCGGCCAAGTATATACGTTGTTCAGGGGCACCAAGTGTGTTTTTTCTCCTTACGTTGCTCCAATTTGAAATGAAAAGTGCATTCAGAAATCTTGGTTATTTTGTAGGATGGAAACTGCATTCCTCTCGGAGTGCTGGTTGTAGCAACATTGCATCGGGGAGATGCAACATCAGTGTATTTCAAGGGAGGAGGCTTAAGCTGGGCAGACTGGATCTGCAGGGAACAATCAAGAGTGCCCTCACAACACGTGGCAACAAATCTGTAGAAGAGAGGTTGGAGCGGGGATGAAGCCAGCTTCCTGCTGGTGGGGGGTGGTGTTCAGCTACAGGTGATCATTTCTGATCTGCACAGACGTGCTGACTGTGCTGGAGGGAATTCTGTGACTATCCTGCTTCAGCTACATCCTTAATTATACACAGTAAATGTGAGGGTTTTGGTGGTTTATTTATTTATTTTTTTGTCAGGTGCTGAGAATGATAGAGGGGATGATGGGGTTGGCAGTGCCCTCGACCTATACCCCACCTCTATGTGCAGCAGTGTGGGTCACCAGAACCCTGTGTCAATTCATTCTCATTTGCAGCCCTGTGGGGTGTAGCTGTAGATCGCTTTGAACACATGACAAGCCAGGGACCTTTCCTGTAAGTGCGAGAAAGCACTCAATTTACAGCCATGTGGGATCTTTAAAAAGCCGCATGCAGCTTTTGAACGTTACTTCAGCGGACGTTTTAATTAGGCAGAATCTGTCTGGGAACCTTGTGCTGTGACATTCCTGTCACTGCAGGTTAGGGTCTCTGCCATTATCCACAGCTGGGAAAGGAAGGAGCCCACTGTTAAGAAAATCTATTCGTTTTAGTGGCAGAGTGTTTGACAACACCTGAGAGGTGAGGGGGTGTGCAGACATTGAACTTGCCTGTGTGTCTGGGGCTATGCTGGACAAGCAGCTCTGTGCTGGCTGGAACTAAAAAAGGGGCCGTGCTTTGCTGAACTCTCCTCTGAAGCACTGTGGCTCGATGACATCCATCATCATGTGCGTTTTGCTCTGCTTTTATCCTAGGCTGCATTCTGAATTGCAATTATGTTTTACGGGCTCCGTGCGTTGTGTTGCAGCCGCTCCACGTGTAGGCTTTCCGGCTCTAATTTGAAGCTGTCACTGTGCCTGGCTCCTATTCCACTCATTGTCGCACCTGCTTTGATGTATTAAGCCATCACTTGTTTTGTGCGTGCTTTTTAATCCTTTTAATTCCTTTGATTGCTGGATGTTGAAAGACAAAAGGAATAAATAACTGGAACAAAGACAGAAACGTGTGCTCGGAGCAAGTTTTCCTCCTCCTGAATTTGAGGTTGTTCTGCTTGTACTCGCAGAATTATTCTGGTTCTTTTTAATTGTCTTTTTCAAATGGGACACAGAAGGTAAGATAGTCTTAGGCAGGTTCAGCAGTTGAAGCATTCAGGGACCTGGCTGGACTCTGTCCTGTCTTGAAGCTTCTTAATTTACTTAATAATTAAAAAAAATTTTCAAAGCTTTCCCCACAAAAATCAAGTCAGGATTTTTGTCATTCTACCCAGGGAAAAGCTGTTTTTCCTTCGGTGAAGAAAACCAGTCAGGGCAGCTCTTGCTTTGAATACTGACTAGAGACACCGTCTCATCCAAATGTCAGACACATTTGAGAGCCAACATTATTTTAATCAGTCACCTCTGCTTCCTCTTCCCTCTCAATCACAGCCCCAGCAGGGCCCTGCGGTTCCTTGCTGCCTTACCTTCCCTGGCTGCCTTCCTCTTCACTTCTTCTCCTTCTAAATCCTTCATCACCTGCCTCTGCAGGTCACCTCTGTCAGAGCCTTGCTGCCGATCTGTTCACATCATCCTGATCCTTTTTCCAGCTCATGCATACTGGTCTCTACAGGGCATGACCAAAGCAGGAGCTGATAAGACTCCTGGTATAAGGACCGTGCACGTAGCTGGGATGTTCATGCTGGGTTCATTAGGTTCATTGTCCTCCTACACCTTTGAGTAAGGCTGTCATTGATTCCCTGGTCCCTTTTGAGCAGCCTCCTTTCTGTATCAACCTGTTTGTTCCACAGCCTTCTGTTCCCCTCCATACCAATGGCATCGAGCAACTCCAGCTGGAGGTGAATGTGCTCTGCTACATGCACTCATAAACATTTATGGAGACCTTCTCACTAGCCCAGGCTGGAAAAACATGGCATAATTGAAATGAATTTGTGATGTGCCACACAGACTGAGGGCTCTGGGATGGAGAAGGGCCAGAACTCAGAAAAGATGGATGGCAAACAGCTTTCTCATAGTCCCTTCTCCCTTCTGTGGAGCCTCAAGTGCCCTCAGTAGGGTGATATATACAGCTGCAGCTCTCTGCGTTTGTCCTGAAAATGGAAGGGGATTATTTCAGCAGGCTTTCAAATACGTGAACGTTTCTAATTTTCTTGCCTGCTCCTGGGGCCTTAGCTTTGTTAACATTTTGGAAATGAAGCTGTGCCTTATGAAAAAGCTTTTCACAGGAAAACGTTCAAGCAATCAACACAGTGACCAAAGTCCTGTAACTTTGGAGTAATGATGTTGTCTTATTCATTTTTCCATTTAACAACACTGCCTCCCCTGCTCACCTCTTACTCCTACTTCAGTGGGAATAGTCAAATGGGAGTTCTGAGACTCAAATTATGTTCAGTATGTTCTTCTGTTCATTTTGGAGAGAGGTAAAAAGGGCCAGGCCTTGAAATTTTACTCAGCATCTTGTCGTTCTGGGGAGTGTGTTTGATAAGTCATGTCTTAATCTCTCCATCGCTTTGCTTAATACCCACCCGTACAAAGGATCACATGTCACAGCAGTAGGGTAGAGGGGGGAATCCCTCCCTACCCAAAAGATTTGATATTTCTATCTTCTGTTCCTTTTGTAAAAGACCCAAGCAGATTCCTTGCCAAGCAGACACACTATGGCAGATACAGCCTTGCTGGGGAATGCTCTCTGGTGTGACGCTGGCAGAAAGAGAGTCTTGCTACTTCAGCTCATCAGTTTGAAGTTGTTTTGAGTCCTACATTTTAGCTGTGCTGTGCATAAGTAATGACAATCATGAAATACTGCAGCCTCTAGACCTTTAGAGAAACAGAACATCAGATCTTTCATTAAAGAGGCATGTTGTGTCTTGCTAGGAGAAGGAAGGAATTTATCAAGCGGGGAGGACAGACACAAACCCTTACTGGAATGTTGGATTAAGGACAGTTAATGTGCCCACATAAAATAGAAGTTCCCTTAATAAAAAAATCATTTATTTTCCAACAGTTGAGTCAGCAGTGCTAAATACCTCCCAAGAGTTGAAAAGATGACACTTTCCCTTGGGATGAGTCAGAAGGAATCTGCTGAAGGAATGATCTTTTTTCTTATTTCTCTGAGAGACTAATGCTATTTTTTTTTTTTACTATTATTATTTTTTAATATAGGAACTTCTGTTGCCTTTTGTCTCAATGTTACACATCTAGATGTTGTTCTAAGGGATGTGCTTTAGTGGGCACTATTGGTGGCAGGTGGAAGGCTAGACTATATCATCTTGGAGCTCTTTTCTAACCTTGGTGATTCTATGAGGGAGAAAGGATTGTATTTTCTGTGAGGCAGCCAGGCAGTTTCTGTTTGTCACTAGAAAGGTGACAGATGCTTTTCTGAGCACTGGGAGGCAAAATTGGTTCCATCCTTGTTGGTTCTGTGTTTGTTGATTCCATCCCAAAAATTATTTTCATCGGAGGCACACACTTCCTCTTCTCACAGCACTGTGATGTGACTTTACACGTTGTGTCCACAAAGTATAAATATAAGTCAATTCAGGTAAGACTGCAATCTAGTCTTGCAGGGGTCATCTCAGTCCTGTTTCTGCAGGAATATCCCCACCATCCTTCCAGTCCAAGCTGATGAAAGCAGAAGGGAATCAATATTAGTTTTCTAAATATTAGTTTTCTGATATAGTTTTCTCAGAAACTTCCCACATCTTATTTCTACCTTGACCTAGAATCTTTCAGGGGTAGATGCACAAATCAAAGTGCTTGCTAGATAAGTAGCCCTTCTCCCTGTTTTTGTGGTATTTGCTCTTCTCGTTCTGGTATTTTTCTTCAAGACCGAAGGTATAGACTTCCCCTGCTCCCCACAAGTAATGTGGGGTTCCAACCATGGTCCGACACAGAAAGAAACAGCCAGGATGTCAGGCAAAAAGAGCTGCTCTCTGTACAGCTCTACAGGAGGGGTTTGACACTAGGGGTAAATATTTAATGTTTTGGGTTTGTTTAGTGATAATTTAATAGGCAAATGACAACGCTAGGGAAGTAACAACATCTTTGATATTAGAAAGAGTTGTTGCATTCTGTTTAGTAAAGACATAAACATTTTTAATTAATAAAGTGTTCTTCAAAAATGCATTATTTACTCGATTGAATAGTAATGAGAAAACAATTTATCTCATTTAATGAACCATTTTAAAACATTCTTGACAGAGAGGGCAACAGACTGTTCCCTTTGGCATTTCTTTCTCCTACTGCTGATACTCAATTGCATGCAAAACAAAATACAACAGTATAACAATAAAATAGAAAACTAAGGCTATATAGCTTTTTTTTTTCCAGAATTTGGGCCATGAATTCAAATCTAGCCCTCTCAGTATCAGCTGCTGTTACTGGTTCTTTTTATTTAGTGTAGCTGGGGAAAGCTTCATTATATCCCAGACCAAGCACTGTTGCAATCTTATATTGGAGAATTAAGAACAGCTGCCATTGTTAAACTGCTGCCTCTTGGTAAGCTCAGTTTATTCAGGGAACAGAATGATCTCTAAGTACAAATCTGGCCAGATAGTCTCTGGAGAAATCCCTTCATAAGACTATTTAAAGGTTATCTGCAATTTGGCTGGAAAATAGAGTCAAAGCTGTTAACATGACTGTCATTGTACAACCCAAGAAAGTTCAATGAGTCTTTTAAGTTGTCAAGTACGGAGATTCTGGCCTGCTTGGAGCTACAGCAAACACTCCTGAGGATTCCTGCCAGAATTTAGAAATGTATTGATCAGGATGCATCAGAGGAAAAGAATAAAAACACAATATGAAGCATCCTGAAGCTGAAACGTAAAGATCAAGCATCAAAATATAATCCAGAAATTATAAGATACCTTTTATGACACAAAAAATATATTAATTAGCGTATGTTAATTCTATTGAGTGTTCTTTAACAGTGGGTAGGAAAAGGTTAGATTGTTGATGAATTTGGACTCATTATTTTATTTACATATGGGTTTTGTTTTGTTTTTCAAAAACAAGATGTGGATTCAAAGAGGAACAAAGCTGAGATAGTAAAATATGTAAAATGTGGCAGTTCTTGATGCTTGCAGAATAGTCAGCAGCCAGTCAGTTGCATCTGAGAGCTTGAGTGGGTATGGGGGATTCATGAGGACTGTTTCTCCCATCTGGGTACCTACACTGCTGTTTTGTTCAGATCTACCTCATCCATTTTTCCTTCACATCTTCTATCTGGTAGGTTTCCTCAGCCCAGTCATGCTGGGTTGTGTGGGATGGGTCATCTCAAGCAAAGCTAAAGGCAAAAACTGCAGAAAATGTGATGGAGGGGATAGCAGAGCAAACCCGTGCATGTTAGGCTGGGAGATCTTTGTATGTCCACAGTGACTGGCTAGAGAGTGAACTGACCTTTGAAAGAGAGATTATACAGAAGGTAGAGCCAAACTCACTGCACAGTGGGAGGACAAGAGTCAGTGGGTACAGGTTGGAGCAAGGGAGCTTCTGACTGGATGTAAAGGGGAAGAAAACTGCTGGGAGTGTTTTGAAGTACTGAAATGGGCCCTGGGAGGTGTGGATTTCCATCTTTAAGGCTTTTGAGATTTGGTCAGAAAAGGCTTTGAGCAGCCTGATCTAGCTTTGAAGCCAGCTCTGCAGGCAGTTGGACTAGGTGACCTCCAGAGGTCCCTTCCAGGCTAAGTTATTCTATAATTCTAAGAAAATGAGCTTTATGCTTTGTGAACAGGCACTTTGTACTTGTTTGGTGTGCCACAACAGAAGAATGAAAAAAATAGATATTTTTTTAATCAAGAATTTATTTTGCATTGACAGGATTTGGGTAAAAGATTTCCCTAGCAACAGCAGAATGTGTTTTTTTTGGCAGGGAAGGGGTGGTGCAAATGTACTGTTTCAGCACAGCGTAGGTGCTTGGACCACCAGCAGGTGCAGCGTGAGAAGACAGATCTCTGAACTCTAAACTTGGCTGATTTACATTAAAAGAAAAAAGAAAAGGAAGAAAAGCAACCCATCTGTACCTCAAGCTCCGCTGAAACAAAATTTGGAGTTAAGCACTGAAAGAAAACTATCTTTGTCTTTGACATGGTCACCTGAGGTTTTTCATTTGAATGTTGTCAAGGACTAAGAGTAATGTCATAGCAAACATTCTTGAGAAGATAAGAGAAAATAGTTGCAGTTGAGCACTGTAAAGCACCTGACCAGCATTTCAAATGCACCTTCTTCCCCTTCCTCCCTTGGTCAGAGGTCTCTAGGTAATGAGAAACAATCACTTTCTTGTTGGTTCCCCCCAGTGGGCAGCCCTGTCTGTAAGCAGTCTGTCATTTAGCACTGTTAAATGAGAGAGAGTGTTTTTGGTTTGTTTTTTTTTCCCAAGCTGTGTTCCTGCCACTGTTGCAGCAGTGGATGTCCTCCCCTCCCTTTAGCTGACAAACACACACAGAAGTGCTCGGGGTGTCTGGCTGTAAGTAACAGTGCAGTGTCCTGCTGGAGCTTGCAGCATGAAACAACCAGGGAATAACTGATCCTCAGGCAGAGCTCCTACCACAGATGAGCTGAAGAAAATAATAGGAGATAGGGAAATGGCATGATGGTAAACTCAGCTGTAATGATGCTCTCGAGTCCTATACTGGTTGTGACCATGTATCCTTTGGAATAACCTCTTCCATAGGATGAGGGAGGATCACACCAGACCTCCTCTCTCAGGAGAAATGCTGTCAGTTTGTTGCACAAGATTTGCAGTTGAGTGACGGCTTCTTTGAGCATCTCAAGAGAATTAACCAAACTGAAGCTGAGTGAGTAGGTCCTTAAATTTGGGTCAGTCCCTGTCTGGGACCAGGCCTGGCTGTCCCTGGTGGAGTGAGAAGAGATGCTGAGTGGTGACTGTTGTCCCTTGGCACGTGGCCCAGGAAGGGTTCTGCATGTGGGGATAACAGCATATAGAAGACAAAGGGCCTGAATTAGACTTGTAAATCTGTATACGTGTCACCAAACCCATGTGGGCCTACCCTGTACAAAAAGATTATCACCGTGGAGGTCTGTTTGCAGGCAAATACTCCAGCTCTTTACCAGCTACTTGAGACAAATCATAAGCCCATTCTGTGTATTTTCTTTTTCTGTCACCTTATGCCTGTGAACTTCCAATAAATAAACAAATAAAAAGAAAGAATATGGCTGTTAGTCAGATGAAAGCATCAAGGAGGTGAGAACATCTCTCTCCAGAATGACTAGTGCCTGCAAAATGAGCCTTGAGGGGAAAAAAAAAAATGAAGGGAAGCCATGGAAATGAACAACAGGAGAATGCTACAAAACGTTGTTGCTTCTCAGTAGAATTTTACCCATCAGCTTTGACATAAGTACCATATTCCGGCTGTAAAACATAATTAGAGCAGTGAATCAGAAAGGAGCTGTCCATCGAATAGCACAGTGTGTTCTCAGCCAAGGAGAAGGATGTGAAACTCATGCAAATAAGGCTGAGTTCCCCTGCTTCCTCCTAAGGAAACTGAGTGTGACACAATCAGCAAAAAAACGTCTGCAGCAAACTGCAAATTTCTGATGCTCTTTGGAGCCGGGATTTGCCTTTGAGCTCTGCATTAAGTCGAGCAAGCTGCCTCCCTCCATCAGCTCCAGCTCTCAGAGCTCCTCTGCGAAGTGGAAGTGTTCCACGGTGCTGCTCCTTGGTTCTTTTGGGGGAAAACAGCAGCAAAACTCTGCAGACTGGGAAGTGAGATAGAGCCTGGCTGCTGTTCTAGGACGTGGCAGAGCAGCTCTTCCAACTTAATGCTATGGGTTCTTCTGGTGTTCGCCAGGCTTAATTTGATACTATATCATTTTATCAGCTGTGCGTGGAGGGCTCGAAAGCTGGGTCACTTAAAGAGCCCCTTCAGAAAAAGAGGGCTCTGTTCTTTTTTCACTCGTTTGTGATTTTGATGTTTTCCTTTTGTAGTTTTCAAGCATGTCAAAGGCACAAGTGAACCCTGAGTTCCAGGGTACCTGCAGCCTGGGCACAGCACAGATTTAGTGCTTTTACTATATGCTTTTGCCTGCTATCTCTTTCTATGGCATGCCCAGAACGGTACCCTCAGATGAGGTCTCTGTTTTCCTACAAGTGTGAAATAAAGACCTATTACAAAGGGGGGAGATGGAGCTGCATTTGCCAGGAGCAGGTTGCTCAGTTGCTCCCTGAGGGTTCCAAGCACCTCTTTCACAGTGGTTCAGAAACATCACAACTTTAGTAGCACTCTTCACTCCCTTTTAGGGTGGAAACTACAAACATGCTCCTTCCTCAGGTAACTTCTGGATCCAGAGCATGCAGCCTTGGAACTGTAGTAGGATACACTGCAATTTCTTTCCTGGTGCTTTTTGTCTTCTGCAGTGATTTCTTCATCAATCATAACTAGCAGGGTACCAATTTTTTCACCCACAATGCTGTGTGTTAAATGTTCCTCTTCTATTCTAGGGCCTTGAAGGCTATGTCTGTACTGTTATGCTGTGACTCAGTTTCCTGATCCATAGCGTTGCTTATGTGTTGGGGCAAACTTAACTTGTCTGGACCTACCTAATTTTTTCTCCAGGCTGGGAAGTCTAGGCACTGTGAGGCATACATGACGTATGCCCAAACTGTTCCTCCAGGTGGTGTGCAAACAAATCGCTCAAGTAATGCTCTTTTGCAGAGACAAACGTGCACACATCTTAGTTTTTGAGGGACAGAGAAAACCTGGCCCTAAGTCCAAGTGAGTTATGCATTCAAATGTACAGACTGAACCTTATGATGGCCTGACTACTTAACATCATATTGATTTTGAAGGCATAGCAGCAATGCAGGCAACAAACCATCACCAGTGAATGGGTGAAGTTTCAATGATAAATGCTTATCCTGGTTAACATCTGGAGTGAAAGATACCATCCCAGCCCCAACATGACCCAGAATCTCTGGCAAGCATCTCCTGCCCAGTGGCCAAGCTCACTGGACAGTTTGTCCCTGAGGAATTCAGTGCCCCTTTTTTATTCCTGCAAAGGAAAAATAATTGTGTGCTAAATGCAGAATTCATCTTAGAGGGGCACAGCTGCTAAAAGTGGCCTTTTCAAATACATTCTGCTCTCCAAAGATAACTGATTCAGAGCTACACTTGCTGGTTGCTATCCTGTGCTAGCTCCATCGCAAACACCACTTTTCCCTCAGATACTTTCATAATGTGTGGGCAGCACTTAGCTGTGGTGTATGGCAAGCAGGCCTTGTGTATCAGTTTCAAATCATCTTGGCAGCCCAGAAGGGAACACTATTTGAGCTGGAACAGCCAAGACTTTTGCTGAATAGTGATAATGTTCTGGGCTGGGTGCTTGTGCAATGTTCTTGTGGGCTTCTTCTGTATCTCATCATAGCCTTTGTATTCAAGTGTTTTGCCTTGGGGATTACATTTTCCTCTTGGAGGTATACGTCCTCCTTGCATAACTGATAGAAAGGCACTGACATTTTGAGACATATCCAAGCACCTGAGTGTAGGTGTGACATTTTAGGTGCTCAAGGGCAGCATAGGCTGGCAGATACATCCAGGACCCAGTGGAGATCTTTGACCTTTCAAAAACATTAGCTGAAGGCATTTTGGACTTGAGTTTTTGAAGCTGGATTTCTCCTTTCTAACCTCATGAGCCTTCCCAGAAGCAGCATTGGAGGAAGGTATTGGGCTCCCTTTGAAATGATTTCTTGTCTTCATCTCCAGGAGGTTTCATAGAGATAGTATTGAAAGGAACAGGAATTAGTTGGGTTCCATGTGCTCAGGATCACCTCCCAGAGCCTCTGTCTTTACCTCAAAGTGAGTCTGTTGTAAAGAACACATTCCAGCAAGGAAGCTTCCCCGTGCTTTGATCAGACATCTGTCTTCTATGCCTCTGAAGTTAGAGATCCCACGTTACCTCATTTCTTCCATGCAGTTTTGCTGTCTTCTCACTCTCCAAAGGAGACTTTGGCCAGTAATGATGCTGGATGATTGTTGTCTTGCCTTTCCAGTATGATTACACCACATCAGTCTCCTTCACTCCCATTAGCCGCAAGTGGAGCGTGCAATGATGAGTTCTCTTTCCATCTGACAAAGACAGGAAGGTTGTCCTATTCAAGTGGAACATGACCGAGCCTCTCTGGGTGAATGAACTGAACAACTGAATGCATTTCTAGGCTTTAGCATCAAATGTATCATTTGCAGTGCAATGGCATCCTTGCTATTAGCTTAGCAAGAGAAGAAGGGACCTGCTGGGAATCATTTCTCCGTTTTCGTTTTAATCAAGAAATCAGTAAATTAATATTAGATATATGAATGTAGCACAGCCTTTTTGTTTTCCCCTGTGAATATTTATTCAAGTTTTAAACAACTCATCATTCGCTTCTCGTGTTTTCCATGAGTTTTACTGCCAGCTGGGTTCAGTGAGAGCTCATAGCAATGTCTTGAATTCCAACTCATGGAAAGCTGGTGCAGCAGTCTGAAATGCGCTCATCTGATTTATGGAACCAGCTGAAAAGTAAAGAAACCTCACCTGTCTGATCAAACCAGACAAAATTGAAATAAAGAGATGTAATAAAGCAAAATCCAGCCAAAAAGAAAGGTGGAATTCATTCTTTGATTTGTTTTTCAAAAACAAAGCCGAACAAAACAAAACCTTCAATCAATAGAGATGTCAAGCGTTTTCAGAAGGTACATTCTTCTTTTTTTCTTGTTTCTTGCCACAATAATTACAAAAAATCCCTCTCACACATGCAGCTGTGTGTAAGGAAACTTTTTTCCATTGTATCACAAGGGAGAGTCAGCATTCAAATACACCAAAGCTTTTTACAGGCAAAGAAGTAAGGAGGCAAAGCAATTCTTCCGAAGTTGTGTAATAAATCTGAGAAAAATGTCTGCTGAGAGACCTTCCCCAGAAAACTCCCCTTCCTCTGTGAAACCCAGCTGCATCTTTTCTTCTTTGTTTCCAGGACCTTCAGTGTTTTTCTTTGCATCTGAAATGCTCTGGCTGTGTGGCAATGTCCATGCTGCTCACTCCCCACAGCCTCGATCAGCATGCTCCTGGCTGCTTCTGCTCCCTCTGACACACGTCCTACAGCCCAGTTTCTGGGATTATTTTATCATCCTATGAGAGAGTTCAACAACAAAAATAGCTCTCTCTCGAACACAAATGCTTTAGCTGTGAAACCTGGGTCGTGCATCTTCCCTGCTCACCTGCAGAGAGGAAAGAGAAGTAGAGGCAAAGGGGGAAAGAGTGCTTAATGCCTGCAATTGTATTTATCAGTCCATATAAGGTTCTCACTGCAATAAATCCAGTTGCTGCTTTCTAATATATTGCCCATCTCTAGCCAGAAGTGCTAAGTTCTTGGCTTAGATGAGGCAGTTTGCGTAGGGAAGCAGCAGCTGCAGTCTGCTCTCCTGCAAGGCAATAAGGATTCAGTGCCATGTTACTGCTTCTTTATTTTCCTTTTTAATTATGATAGTGGAAGTTGGCTGCCACGATTGAGCTTCAGCTGAAGTACAGTTCCTCCCACCCCTGTGTCCTTCTCCCACTCCCTGACTGCCCTGTCTCTACCTTCCAAGGCACATAACTAATAGCCAGTGACAGTTCCCAAGAGAGTATCTATAAAGCTGAGTCCTTGCTACTGTCTATGACACGATCTTTGCAGCTGTCAGCCAACAAGTATATCATGCATGACAAACATACAAGGTCTGATCTGTTTCTTTCTTCAAGACCTTAAAAACCACATGCTTGAAGATGCATGGAGCAGAATGCATGCAGAGAAACATGGTTATAAGAGGTAATAGCTTTAAGTTGTGCCAGGGGAAGTTCAAGTTGGATACTAGGAAAAATTTTCTCTTCAAAAGAGTGGTGATGCACGGGCACAGGCTGCCCAGGGAGGTGCTAGAGTCATCATGGAGGTGCTGAAGGACTGAGGGGATGTGGCACTGAGGGATGTGGTCAGTGGGCACAGTGGGGGTGGGTCGACAGCTGGTGATCTTAGTGATCTTTTCTAACCTTTATGATTTGATGATTCTAACTGGGCTCAGTAAGACACTGCATTCAATCGGATCATAATGTAATAGTATGTTATCTGTGTTATCTATGCCAGTTTTCCTCCATCACAGTATTCGTTAATGAAGGTTTACTGTTGAGATCCATGGGGTCATCGTGTCTACAGCAGCAATTTTTCCTCCTCATACTGGAAGCAATCTTTTTATTATTGCCTTTATTGTGTGTGTTCAAGCATGTTTGGTTTGTTTTCTAATCAGTCACAGTCTCTATCCTTATTATTTACAAATATAATTGATGGCTGTAATGGTCAAACTGAAGTTCACTAGGCAATCTCTCCACCATGCTGAAGGGAGAGGACGAAGGGGCAAGTATGTCATGCAGAGAGGCTCTCACTGTCTGAAAGACAGGCAGAACTTTGAAAAGAGCAAGATAGTTCAGATATTTTGATGTCTGAACTAAAGTTGGGACCAAGGGAATGGAATGAGGCTCTCAGCACATGCTTCACAGTTTGCCAGCAAGCTCTGACTTTGCCTGTGATGTGAAAATATGGACAGCAAGTGAGGCTCGATGATTCCCAACTCATCTAATCAGATTATTTCATCACCTGAATGAGAAGTGACAAGTGGAAGGTAGAACAGGAACACGTGTTCAACAGGCTTGAGCTCTCTTTGACGTGTCTCATTTGCCTTTTTCAGAACTGTGAATATGGTGATAGGGATATCCTGGATAGGCAGAGTTTGCAGCATGTCCCAGTGGGCAGGGAGTTCATCTAGAAGACAGGAAACATCTGTTTTCTTCTTAGCTTCTCTTCGTTTGCTTGGGGAGTTTGTGTGATGAGAGGTTAGGCCATTCACCTCCATCCTTGAGGGAGCTTTGTATGATGTTAAAACAAAAAAGGAGTATAGATGAAATAAGCTCTGCCGGTGCAGATGCTGGGCCACAGGATCTTCTGGAGCTGTGATGATTCGGCTTTTTGTCATCTTGCTCTGGGAGAACAAATTCACCTCAATGAGCTCTTGCCTTTAAAACAAAGGGGAAAAATGGTAACCGACCCAAGCAGCATCTCTGTAATAGCACCGCAAAATGACAGTGCACAAAAAGACAGGTGAAAGCAGCACCTCAAACAGCCCAGCAAGTTCATGATTTTGCTCAGTTTCTGAGAGGTTAAGGTTGACCACGAACTCACCTGCCCTTATCCCGCACCGAGGGCTCATTATTTGCTGTCTTTCTTGCTCTTTTCTTGGTCCTCTTCTTGAACTTGTTTTTAAGGAAAAATCCTTGGCTTTGAAAATAGGGCAAGAACACAAAGCTTCTGACTACCCCAATACTTTTTTCCTTTCCCCACAAAGATTAGTTAATACCATCCTTAATTCTGCCCAAAAGACTGGACGGGTCATCTTAAGCAATTTAAGCTGTTGCTAAAGAAAGAGGGAATGAGAGAACTTGTAAAATGAAAGCTTTGCATAATTTCGTACACTACAAAGACTTTTAGCTGGCATTTCTCTCCTTTTTTTTTTTTTGCACCTTTAATAAAGGAATTAGACGATTTTTAATTGCAGTTACTTGTCACTGGAGCTTGTCATTGCTTGCTAAAATCTTTGTAACAAAAATAAAACAAAAAACTTTGAGCTTCATTTAGGAGTTTATAGTGTTTTACTTGGTCTGGATATATTATCTTTGATCCTTTGTGCCCCATCAAAATTAGCATAACCATTTCCTACCAATCAAATAACCTTCCCTTTCTACTATTTTTTTTTTGTCACTGTGGAAGTGAAATACGGAGCTCAGTTTTAATCTTTTACCTTCTAGGGCTTTTATAATAGAAACAGAAAATCAGGTTTTGTCCCATGAAATTGCCCAAATCTTCCAAAAATATTTCTGTCCCACATTTTTGGAGGAAAAATGATGTCTCAATATATTGGAGGGTTTTTGAGCCAACATCTCAAGGGAATCTCTTATTTTGACACTTTCTAAATAAGAATCTTTTCTAATAATCGGAAATATCTTTTCTTGTTCACTCTTATTAACTCACCATGTAGGCAAGGAAAATCAGGGGTTTCCATCAGAAAAGCGAAACTTGTATAAAAGCTTCAAACCTTTTTGAACAAAGAAATTTATTATTTATATATAACATACATTTATAATTTATATAAATGTATATTTACAAGCTCTAAATCTAAGTAACAAGTGGAGAGAAATTGAGAAGGATGGGATCTTCAGTCTGGTGCCTTTCTCATCTCAAATTTGGGAAGAAAATGCTCTAACTCTGAAGTAGTGTAAGAAAGCATTCCTTTATTCCTCACAATACGCACCACCCTACTTGATAAAACACACATGTGCTCTCAGAGTTCAGGTTCTACATTTAAACAGATAAGACGTGCATATGCAGTGCACTGGAAAAGAATGAATGTGTATACCAACAACTCATTAACATACGCCAATGTCCCTCCGTGTGTGCAGTTGCATTTAGGTTGGTTGTATGCCCACTTCCCTTATCCTCGTTTCTCCACCATCAGCTTCATCACTGAGACTTTTGGCTGGCCTTTAGCTGTTTGTTTGTTTGTTTGTTTTGCCAATCTGGCAAATTTCCATTGCTTGTTAGGCCGTAATGAGCAACTTCTAAAACAATATACGAGAAATGTGAGGAAGATGTCCTTGCAAAAGATGAAAGTAGTCTATTGAGACTCCAGTGCTTCTTCTGAAGCAGGATTAAGAGAAAACAAGGCTGTTCACACACCAAGCAGAGCTGATATGGAAAGTTTTAGAACTAGCCCTCATTGACTCCTTTTGCTAAGGAAATACATTGATCCTTAAACTATTATACTGATCCCTATTGCTAAACAAACCAGCCTGCCTATATCACCTTTTATGCTAGGATAATTTACAAATAAAAAAATAGTGAGATGTGGAAGTAGACCTGAAATCTGACCTAAATTCTTTGCCTGGCAGGGAAATAAGCCAGGTAGCTTAATCAGTTTTTCCCATTTTGACTGCGTTTTGCAGTGCTCCCTTTGCACTGACATGTTCTGGCAGGCGTTCTGTGCTCATCTGGGGTGAGAAGTTGCAAGGATTTAATCCACCACATGACTGCAGCCAGCAGCACTCAGAGGTGGACTTCGACTATGGCAACTGAAGGGGCAGATCTGCAGTGAAGCGTGTTGTGTTGGTTATGGGATACTGATGGTACGTCTGTGTGTAACACCACTCTTGCAAAGCTCCAACGGGCAGCTGATGTCTGTGTGCCTGCTGTGCACGTGCAACTTGTTTTATTGCATGGGGCAAATGGTGTGAGTGCATGAGGCAAATCCAATGGGATGGGCAGAGCGTGAGAGACCCCTCGGACATCTGTGCACTGAGTCCTGTGCTCTCTGCATGTGCCCTGCAGTTTCTTGGTGTAGGCTACTGCCTGCTGTTGTAAGCTCTGGCAGCACGTACCAGACTTCCAGTCTGAGACTCAGAAACAGACCCATCTTCAAAATCTATAATGCAATTCACAGAGTCAATTTTTCATCTGGTGCTCCACGTCTGGGGTGAGCCAAGTTTTTTAAGAGATGCAGTCTGTAGGTTTTTTTCTTTCTTTCTTCCTTTTTCATTTCTGCCTTTCTGTTTTGTTTTGTTTTTCCCTTCACCCTCTCAGACAATTAACGTGAGTCACTGACTCGCTTTTCTGCTTCTCTTCCTGATTTGATTGGCTTTGTGAGGCCAAAATAAAGCCAGTCCCTTGTGGAAGCATTTGAAGGCCTTTGCTAATCAATTAAGTCTAAACGAAATTCTTTGTGGAAGGAAGTTACAGAAAACTGGGAGGAAGGAACTCCGCTATCTTAAGCTTTGTTTTGCATTGCCACTGCACTGACCCCTTTCGTAAACATCCCTGAGAAAGGCAGTCTGAAGTTTCTGAGACCAGTACAAGACTGCTCAGCTGTTTGAGACATAGGATTGGGAGGGACCATTCTGGGTCACTGAGTCTGAGAAATATTTGCAGAACAGCTGCTCCATGCAGCACCAGAGAACATGTCCCAGTGCCCTCCATCCAAAATCAGGTGACTTGCTGAAAAAGATCAGAAAACACAGCTGATCTTCCTAAGAGAAGACAGCAGGACAAAGCGATGATGTGTCCCATCCCTGCCCCTGGAGGTGTTCAAGAGCCATGCAGATGTGGCTCTGAGGGACATGATGTGGGCATAGTGGGATGGGTTGATGATTGGACTGGGTGATCTTAGTTGTCTTTTCCAACCTTAATGATTCTATGTGCTAGATTTTTCAGCAGTACCAGTGGGTGAATCCATTATTCACTTCAGCAGTGGATGAAGAAGCTGAGCAGAGAGATCTGAGTGTCTCTGCTTGATTTCCAGAAGGAAAACCCTCATTTCAAACTTTCCCTTTGGCTGAGGAAGGATCAGGGTCTCAGCAGCTGTACCAACCCAGGGCTGGGACACTGCCTGCTGTTCTCACACTTTGTTTGCTCAAACAGGGAAATATGTACTCCAATCAGCTGACCCATTTTACTTGAAGTGACACAATTTGTGTTTCCCTTTGGTTTAACCTTTAAACAAAATATCTGTCTGCTGCCAAAGCAGGATCTCACAAGGTTTTGTTTAACAGAAAAGCAGAAATGCAGCACTAAGAATTCCTGGATTTCTTTATCCAGAAAAAAAAAGAAAGAAAGAAAGAAAGAAAAAACAAAGCTGTTTATTTGCTTCCCATAGATTCACAAAGAGTCTGTCTGGTGACACACTGCTCATGGAAGCCTTGTTTTTGCTCACACTTGAGCAATATTGTTCCAAGCATCAGATACTGACAAGTCACTGCCTGGCAGTGCAGCGAGCTCTTGTCCCTCCTCTCCAACTGAACCTGTCACATCTACCAATGCAAGGAATTCGAAGAAACTTCTCTTTACTTTAAATCACTTCCTTTGAACTGATGTAACCTCTCCTTTGTTATTGAAGTTCCTTGTCTGTTTACTCCCCACGTGGTTCTGCCATTAGTCATCCCAAAGCCTGTGCCTAAATCATTCATGAAGGGACAGTAAAAACGGTACAAGATTAAAAGATGTTGTGCTGGGGTCGTTAGTTTAAATCCGATTTCCTTGCAAAGGGAAAATGTTTCCAGGAATGGGCTTCTAGTGTTAATGATCCGACAGGAGCGAACAGGAGAGGAAGGTTCTGAAAATATTTGGGGGGGTGAGGAATGGAAGTCAGCTCCAAAATGAGAGCACAACGATTTGAGAAGAGACGCTCAACTGCTTTCCTCTCTCTTTGCTCTGCCTTTCCTCTGTGACAAACACACGGATGCGTGGTGGAGTTGAAAGAGTTCTAGAGTGGAAATACAAACGAGGTTTACATGAGGCAACATCTTGCCCGTTGTTGCTGGAGGAAGCTGGCTGTCTCCCAAGCTCCCAGTGTGCTAAGGCATGAAGGAGCTGCAGGTACCTCCAGGCTTTGAGTGCACTGCCCATCCACTCCCGCAGTGAGAGCTTCACTGTGCCAGGTGGAGCAGATGAGGAGGTGGAAAAATGGTCCTGATCCAAACCTGTGCTCAACGTGCTTTCAATCCTGTGTGACTGAGTGGCCCCAGAGCGTTATATGGCTGCCCAAACACGCTCAGCACCTCGCAAAAAAAGGCGAAAGTTGGCCAACACTTGGGCATTGCTCTGTTAACCTGCACCTTGCCTTTACTTGGGCACACCACAACACAAGCCAGGGATCCAAACAATCTGTCAGGGAAGCTTCTTGCTGCTATGGTACTCCTCACCTCAAAGCATCCAATTTATGTAATTTCAATGGAATAATTGTAGAGCCTGAGGATTTTTAATACACGTTCCTCAAATCTGTGTGCAAACTGCCCTCAGTTAATGTTAAATGTCTAACTGCAGTAAGCAGTCCCAAATTTATAAAAGAGGGCACCAGGCACTATTTGTTCTGCATTGAGTGATGTGAGAGTGGAAACTACATTGATACACAGCAATGGATGACCAAAATTTCCCCATGAGCTCTTGTAAATCATGGCAGTGTCTCAGTGCAGTGCCCAGTCAAGGAGCCTGACTGCTCTAGACTATAGCTCACTAGAAGAAATCAGCACATCCAGTTGATGTGACCTGGGTAAATCTGAAGTAAACTTCACTCACAGCATGTTCTTCGCATCTCTTCTCTCCCTGTTTGCTATGCATCTTTCTCAACCTTTCCATGTCATGCTCTCAAAGTGATAGGGAGTTCAAAAAATGGGTGAAGAAATAGGACTGGACAACACAAAGGTTTTATTTTAGGGGCTTGAAAGCAGTCATATAAGCCCGGCTTTGTTCTTCTAGCTTGAAAATAGTGTGAGCTGATATTCAGCACAGTGCTCTCTTGTCAGTGACTAAATATCTCATTAGTCTGGAGTGTGGGATGTGAAGGGGATGTCTGTTGTCAAAATGAAGCATTATGAAGCAGGTAGATCTCAGGATCAGTATTTGAAGCTTCCACGTAACTTCTTGGTGTTTCTTAATTTTCCAAAGGACTAGATTTAATGACACACTTATCCACTGTGTGCTTGACCCCATAACTTGTCTCCTCAGGATGGCCCAAAAATCAATGGCAAGGTTTTAATCAGCTCTAATAAGTTCATGGAAGAAAATCATTTACTGAGGCCTCTGTGCTGTATACATTTGCACTATGGTTCAAATTGATTATTTGTGCCAATTATTAACTAAGAATCAGGACGGAAGGGAAATAATCAGTTTGGTCAGTGCTTTTTTCTGAGATTTTCAGACGATAACATCAGCAGCCCCCTCTGCCCCTTCTCCTTCCATTGCGCTGTGTAATTGCAAAGTTTCCCTTCTAAATTATCTGTGGTTGTTTTTTCCCCCTTTATTTTTCCTAAAGCAAAAGTGGTTGGAAAAAAAACAAGAATTCCCTTATTAGTTGTGACTCCAAGCAGCTTTGGCCAAGAATGGGGGGGTGGAAAGCACCTGGAATGATTTGTACATAGACTAGAAGCAGCCTTCATACACAACCACACACTTCTGAAGTGAAGAATTTGAAAATAAAACCTTAAAAATAAACAGCTCTCAGAGTTATTATATTTAAGGGGGAAAAAAGCCTTTCTGGGCTCTATTGAAAGCTAGCAATTAGCATGCACTGCAAGAAGTGGAAGGCAGACAACTAGTAACACCTCAGCAGTTGTCTTTGCTGTTTCACTACTATTGGGTCCATCAGAAAGATGTCATCTCCACAACAGTTACCAAAATATATCAAACCCGTTCTGAGAAATATCATGCTTAGCTCCTCACCTGTGTGCTTAGCGGAGAGCAAGCTTGGTAGAAGTGCCTTGTTAATTGAATCTTCTTTTCTCCCTTTTATATGGTAATTACACCAATTATAAGTCAGATTCTAATGTTTTTAAGGTGGTGCTTCTGAGAACTCAACTTCTCAAGTGTGGCTTTATGAGATAGAGGAATGGGATGGAAGTGTTGCAAAGAAACCTCTTGGTGGGTTCCAGCATACAGAGGATGGGCACTCAAGCAGAAAGGGAAATCAAAAGGTTGGGAGTGATCATACCTGAGCCTTGCAGCTCAAGTTGTGGAAAACAAACCTACTTCTAGCTCCTGAAAAACTTTTGCATGTGAGAATGTCTGGGATCTAGAGGCAGACTGTCCTGCGCAGGTCTCCTCAAAAGCCATAGTTTAAGGAGGAGGTAGTAACAACTCTTAGCTCCTCTGCTCCTGTGAGTGTTTGGGAGGCAGCAAACCATGCCCAGCCTATGGACGAATTATTGACACTCCTTTAGATAAAAGTTGGACAGTAATTCCTCCTTAGGAGGTTCTCACCAAGTGAAAAAGGGAATAAGGAACTCCAGCTTTTACTGAAACGAAGAGTACCACTTAAGCAAAGGATTTGCTCACTGCCCACTTTCCTACTCAAACAGCCGTGTTGAAGTAGGAAATATGTCTGTGTTTTGCCTTTCCCCCACTCCCAGCTTCCTGTGATCTTGCTCTGGAGCTTTCCCTAGCAGACCCACCACAGGCAAGGTCTCTCCTTCCCCACCCTGATCCCTTGGACAAGCATGCTTCACTGAACCATGAGCAGAGGCTGAATGTTACAGCTGAATGCAAGCTGAGCACTTCCAGTTAGCTCAGAAAGAAGAGGTACTGTGCCAGAGCCTGATGATGCTTAGAAACCCAGGCTGTAATTCTGAGAGCTTCCAGGGACCAGCAGTGCTGTGACCACAGGAGAGGGGAGGGATGGTTATTCCAGACCAGCAGAGAGAGCTCTTGATATGCACTCATGGACGAGCACATTGTGGAAGTACATCACAACCATTTCCATGGCAACTGGCTTTGATGGACTTCAGGGCAGTGGGAAACCAAAGAATAAGTTGACTTAGGGCAGGGGAAGAAAAACTGTGGTTATAAATACTGTGGAAGTGCACGTGGCCCATTTATCTGTGGTGAGTGTGTGTGGGGAGGTATTCACACATGTGAGGGTAATAAGGTGGAACTTGACCTAAGCTGCAGCCCGGGATATTTGTCTCAGTCAGAACCCTGCTGCCAAACCTGTAAGGCTTTATTTCCATTGCTGACCACTGCCTTACCAATCAGAAAAATAAACAAACTCCACACTGCTCGTGTTAATCCACAGCAGTGCTTGTCTATGCAAAGCGAGTAGGCCAGGTCCAACCTGAACCTTCTCTGTCACGACTTGAGGCCATTCCCTCTCATCGTGTCATATTAATTTATTTTCAATCCCATTCAAGAGGGAGGAGCTGGGCCACACAGCACACAGGCCTGGATTAAGCACAGCACTCAGCAAAGCTTCTATCCGGTTCCTGAAAGCAGATCCGGATGCACTGGTGGCTTAACACTAATTGGAGAGAGCCTGTGGTGGCCCCACCAGAGGCAGAAGGATGATTCAGTTGGTTCTGAGGACTGCCTGGGTTATGCTCCAACAGACAGGATGCTTGGCCAGGGTCAGTGGTTTCAGCAGGAGCGCCAGGGAGCAAAGACAAACAAGGAACCTCATTTCTCAAAGAAAGTGAGTTTTGCACATGCAGCTTTTGGAACAACAGCTGTGCAGGGCAGAGCCTAGCCCAGAAAAGCTTTGTTTTCACTTTGGCTCCTCCAAGATCAGCCTAAACCTCAGAGCTTCAGCACGGACATGCTGAGCCTGTGTGGCAGTGAGCCGGGTCTGGATGCACACTGACCCACAGGCTCTGAGGTATCCCCTGGTGCGAAGGAAGGAGCTGCTTTTCTAACTAATAATTCAGCAATGAAAAAGCAGGGCAGAGACATGGAGCCTGCCAACCCTTGCAGCTCCCTGCACACCTGTTTTCCATCAGACAGGACCCATGCTGCTGCCATGGGCTGCTTAGAGGCTTGTTCTGTCGGGGCTGGTTAGCACCACTAAATCACAGCCATGGCCTGCCGCTCTCAAGCGGTCGTTTCTGACTCGGGATTTATCATTCCCATCCCCACCCCTCTCTGTTTGGCATTCTGGAGTTATTTATTTATATCATGAGAGACAATTGCAGCGTTTCATGGGTGGGCGCAGTGGAATGCTAAGCAGGCAGGAGCGGGTCCCACAGGTACTGCAGGATGTGGAGTAGATTTGGCCACATCTACGTGACTGATATTAAATATCACCATATGGAACTGAAGTCTTCCCCGGGAGTTTATCACTAATTCATCTAAGGGTGACTTTTGTTGTCAGTGTTAGAGTAGCACTGGGCTGTTCTTCCCTTTTTTTCCCTGCGTTTCTACACTGTCTTGTATTTCTTTTCTTCTTTTAATTCCTATGATCTACTCGAGGCAAACGGAAATATTAATTAATCTGTTTAAAGATAATGTCTACAGAAAAGTTGCTCCTGCACCTGGATGTGTGAATGGAAAGTGTGTAATTTGGTCACAGGGGAAAACAGCTCACTTCCCACCCTTCTGTGAAATCAGTCACTTAGTTATGAACCTTTATTCTTAGCAGATATGGAGAATTTATTCCATGTAAACAGGGCTGTCTGTCAGCTGGGGTTTTCTTGCGGGGTTGTGTTGTGCTGGTTTTTGTTTTTGTAAGAGAATATCTTGACTTTGTATTTGCCAGCTGGGCTATTTAGCTGGCAGTTTTATGGGAATCAATTCAAGCCTTTAACATGCAATGAAAGTTGTTCACCTTGACCCTTCACTTCTTACAACCAATTACTGGATTTCTAGACTCACATATACATGCTTCTGATCCTGATGGAGTGGCGGGCATGCCTGACTCATCATAATTAACCAAACCTCTTTCTCAGGCTAGGATTCCCTGGCATTCATAGAAACAAAGGCTATTTCCGTGTCATTCATGAGAATGATTCTCCCAGTGAGCTCCTTCTCTTGCTCCCTCCCCAAACCAACCACCTTCAGTATTATTTACTTCTACAATCCACAGTGCTGGATATGGTGAAAACCTGAATTGTGAAACAGAAGTAGAACTGAACTCAGCCTAAGAGTGTCTGTGATACAATTGATTATCCTGTGAAATCGAGAGCTGCCTCCCATTTGAAAACTTTCAGGTCTACCTCCTTCGTAGAATCATAGAATCATTTAAGTTGGAAAGGACACTTAAAAGTCATCTAGTCTGACTCCGTCCTCTTTTGCTCTCCCAGAGCCATTTTTATTTCCTGCTGCTCAGCTCAGCTTCTCTTCTTCTCTCTTCCCCAGATTTTTCTCCACTGTGGGAGAACTCTTTCCAAAGCTCCCTTCATTTCTGAGGAAATCTCCTCTCCAGATATTGGAGCAGCAGCCCAGAGTTGGGAATTACAGCTGGAGCTCTGCTCAGTGCTCAGTGCTTGTTCCTCTTGCTTGCTGTATGGCATGAGAGTAAAGAGGGGCAGATGGATGCAGTGGCAAAAACAGTTCAGTCTGCACACCGCTTGCTCCCTGAGAGCCCATTAAAGGGAAGATTTTGATGTAGTAGTGGTGGTTGGGAGGACTGGAACGTTAATTCTACGTGGATTACAATTAGCAGTTTTCAGTGAAACAGAACTGGCTGCCGGTGAACAGTGTCATGCACGGGTTTACTTTCCCTGCCCTTTGCAGGCTTTGTCTCTTGCTGCGTTCTGCAAAACGGGGGGAGCAGACATCAGGGAAATTCACAGCATGTATCAGGGCTGAGCATCTGCTCCAATCCTCAGTGCAGGATGCTTATGCTTTGCCCAGAATGCAAGCAGGTTATCTAGGTGGGTACCACTCATCCACTCTATGGCCAGATGCAGAAAAGTCAGCCAATGGACCAAACCGAAAAAAAGCCATTGGAAAATCAAACATACAGCAACCCAGATCCTCCTTCAGCTGCCTCTTCCTCACCACCATGGACAAAGCCTTTTTGCTCCAGTGCTCATATGAAACATGAAGAAACACTGAGCTACCCAATCCTGGCCCACTGGCATGCCGTAGAACAAGAAAGTGGTTGTGCTCATGGGTATTCAGAATAGCCAGCTTGTAAGTGACAGTCTTTATAGACACGTTCAATTACGTTTCACGCATTTTCATCGCAGTATCAGCACTGCAAGTAGAGTTGAGATCACTTATCACATTTACTTTTCCGACCTGAATGTGAAATGTCCTTCTTTTTTTTCTTTCCTTTCCAGTAGAATAACTCTGAACCGCTGGGGTTTGTAGGATTTGCTTTGGGGGCTAATTGCAGTCTCTTTCAAAAAGTTTTCACCCATATGTTACACACTCATGATGTAATTTAAATTCCACTTTAACTTAGTTTTTGTCTAGGAACGTTTTTCAATTTCTCTTCTGTTTTTCTTTAACTATCAGAAATTTCATACAAGAGTGGTAAAGAATCCCAACGAGACCGTTATTAGAGAATTTTGCTACAGATTAGAAGTCATAGAAAATCTGCCTAAAATTGTAATTTTTAATTAATTTTTAAGGACAGATTTTCATATTGAATTTGACTCATTGTAATTCTACAAATATACTACCAAAATTAAAGACATTTTTTAATGTGTTTTATTGTAAGAACTCCGTTATGAGCAACTGCTCTGAGATAGCCATCCAGAAAACACCAACAACTGGGACTTTCTCCCTGTTCTGCAGTGATAGAGCTGCCAAAGCATACCAGTCAGCTTGCTCCAACTTTTGCATTTATCTCTATTTCCTTGACACTGGATTTTCTCTCAATTATGGACTAGAGGAAAGTCAGTAACCTCTGGACAATTACACAGACTCAGATACAACAATCAGTCTAATTTATTTAAATATAACCACACTGCAGGTTCTCGGTTTACATGAATTTGTATTTCCAGTCCTTTAAAACCTTTGGGACAAAGAAGAAACTGCCTCAGATGCTATTTTTCTTTGAAGAGACGGTTTGTGATTAATTTTACTTCATAAAAACAAATTTATTTACTCATACACCTTCAAAAATGTCATTGCGTCCTCAAAGAGGAAGAGTTAACAATTTTAGGGATCAAAAGCTTGGGCTCTTCTTATGCCTCGAACAGACAGAACAGTGCAGAAAACAGTGGTGGACTTGTGATTTTTTGTCTGAGAATGTGGTGCTATGATTGAAAACGATCAAGTTTCCCTTGTTTAATGGATTTCTTCCCCTTGGTCAGTTTCTCTGTTATTCAGTTGTCAGCTATGATAACCTGTTCTCAGTTATGCAATCCCTCTTTTTGTACTGAGCAATATTTTGACCTGTCAAGCTATGTACTCACTAGCCAAATAACCACGGAATCCTTGGTGTTGTTATTCTCATCTCTTAAAACCTCAAGATCCTGTCCCACTGTTTTTGAGACATTCATCTCTTTTCTGCCTGAAGATGCACTGTGGCTAATCCATAATCATGGATGGAATCTCTTGACAGTATATTTATATACAATTTAATGTCAGGGGATTTATGGGGTGTTTTGTTTTTTTTCCTATGACAATTTACCTGTATTACAGTCATAATTATGATTAATGCTAAATCAACAAATTAACTGAAAAAAGTCTGGAAATTAAACTGTCAACCACCAGTTTGTTCAACCATTATCCAAACCACAATTACTTTAAGATGTCCAATAGCAATTCTGCCCAGAAGAGACGCTGTCTTAATTCACTGACATTTAGGTTATTCTTGAGACCATTTTTTTCTCTTCTTGTGACTAAGGTTAATATTCAACTGAAATGTTCTGTTGCTTAGAAACCATCTTGTAATGCTGAATTCATTAATGCTTTTTTCCAATTTGCTCCCAGGAACCTTGTTAGATAGTGTTTCCCACTTTTATCCTAATTAACAGGTACTGAGCAAAAAAAAAAAAAAAAAAAAAGAAAGAAAAAAAAACGTACTTCAGTAGAGAGCATTTCTGCTTATCTTTTGCCATCCTTTTTCCCTCATTCGCCACAGAGACAGCAGTACCTCTGACCTCAAGCTCCTAATTCTCTTTCAGTAAGTCACAATATCCGTTGAGCAAAGCAAATGTAATTCTCAGTGTGGTCCTGACACTACTGACAGTTAAGATGACTCTTTCTGTGTATGGGGTGACAGGACTGTAAAGCGAATGGGTGGACTCTTCCACCAGAATCAGGCTGAGTTCAGCACCTGATTTCAATACAATCTAGGCTTTCACCACATCTCAGTGGCTTTTTTTTTTTTTTGCTAGTGATGTACTCACAAGTTAGGGCAGCATGCATAGGACTAACCATAGAAGCCCAGCAGCAATCCGTGGCTCAAGTGGAGCCCTGGAGAAGGAGGAGCATGCCTGAAAGTTGACCAAGTGGCCCCATCTTCTTTTCTTATCAGAGCTCCTCCTGAGTAGCTCTGAAATTACCTCTAAGGGTTCTGTCTCCTGTCATATAGATATGTTGCAGGCGTCTCACGCGGCAGAGTGCTTGTTTCAGTTTTCCTCTGCTCATAGGTGCCCTGAAAGCCAAAGAGGAACATGGCAAAGCATTTGTGTTGAGAAATTGGGTGTTTTTGGACAAAGATGCAATCTCAGTCAATAGGCCAAGCAGGACAAGCTGTATTGATGCCATTAAGCTGCCAGCTCACAAGCAAAGACAGAGAGTGCTGAGGTCTATGTGATGATGCAGAGTTTCTGCTTTCAGTTGGGCTTATTTATTTAAGTTCAGCTGATAAAGAGGTGGTGGTGGCTCTATTTTTTTGCTTTCATCTGCAGCAATATTTGCTCCACTGGTATTCCAAAATGCAATGGCTAGTATCATTAAGGTTGGAAAGACCACTGTATCATGTTGCCCAACCATCAGTCCGTCACCACCATGTCCACTAACCCTGTCCCTCAGTGCCACCTTAGGAAAGGTGGATCTCCTTGTTTGTTTGTTTGTTTGTTTTTCTCTCAACCTTTTAACTTCACGAGGAAGGATATTTTCTGATTCAAAAAGGGGAATGGGGGGTGGAGTGCATAACCTAAAATGAATGTGTTCCTCCTACTCCCATTCTGCATGCAGAGCACAGAAATGCCAAAGCAAAGGTGTTTCCATGGTGTTTTCCACTCAGACCTCTACAGTCAATATCCTGCCCTGATAATGGCACAGAGCTTGTTAGCATACAGTTTTAAACACAGATCACTCAAAAGTGTTGAGAATATTAGGCAAAGATATGAATAACACACTTACTTTCTGCAGGCTTGTGCAAGGCTCCCATGCCCCCAAGATACCAATGATTCCACACTGATGATAAAGAGCCTTGCTTTTTCCAAGCTGAGCGTTCAGGCAGAACTGTTGATGTCACAGATGTTTTATTTACTGCCAGCCCTGATTAGATTTACCAATATTTAGCAGCCAGACACAGTATTAAGAGATCTTAAGTGGTCAGATCCTATTAACAGTTTGTTTCTGAAGTTGCCCTCTTAATTGCTTTGTTCTGTTTTGAGGGGCTGATTTTAAACCCTTTTAAAATTCTGTTAAACAAGAAAGACAGTGTGCTGTCCTGTTCTGTAAGAGTTGACAGCAGCATTCAGGTAAGACCGACAGATTCACAGAGGTTATTTATGTCCCAAACTAAACTAGAGCAAGTTTTAGCAAATCATTTGACTTAGTTATTTTTCATGGCAATCTGAGTGCAGCAATAAAACTGAAATGGCATCAGAGTTTTCTTTTTCTGGTTGGATTGAATTTCTTGAATAAAAGGGGTTTTGTTTTGTTTCTCAAACTGTAATACAGTTTGGTCAATTTAGTGCAGGCATTTCACAAACGTAGGTCAGTTCTATCAGTTGTTTTAGCTTAAAAAAGCAAATGTCCTGAAATAAAAAGCAATTATTAGGGGATATATGCAGTTTTATTGGGGTAAAAAAAAAAAAGGAAAAGTTGAAAGAAACTTCATTTTCAGTTCAACACAAATCGTTCTTTTGAATTGTGGCAATTTACAAGTTTACTTTTCATTCATTGGAAATGCTTTTTAAAATGTATGCTTTGGATTAGTCTGAAGTAAATCTCTTTTTTCTGATCTTCCAGAACTGCAAGCAAAGCAAAAAATCGCTTCTTCGTGCACTTTTGCTGGTGAGGGAGTGTATGTTTGAAAGCTTCCCAGTGTATTTTCCCAGATGCTAGAACATCAGGTGGCTCTGATAGGATTCAGAGTGATGTCCAGCCAGCTAGATCTTTACCCGTGCTTCCTCAGGTTCAATATCTCTTTTCTCACTACCTATCTTTTTCACTGTAGGAACATGCTCCAAGCAGCGATTAAAAAGCACAAGGAAAAGCTTAGGGATGACATATGTCTAACGTATTGCCTCATGCTTCTTTCCATGTCCTCCAAACATGGCTTGCAAATCAGGGAGACGGGAAAGACAGGAGCAAGCAGCAGCTGTGTGAATTTCAATCTGCCCAAAAGACCACTTATATCTCTGGTTTCAGCAAACGGTGTGGGATAAGATGATGGGTGATCCTGTCCTGCATTCACTTGGACTGCAGGAAGCAGTTCAGATTTAAGACGACCTCAGTCTCATTTGAACCAGAAAGTAAAGCATGCCCTGCTATTGCACTGCTTTTCTCATCTAAGTTAAGTATGGAGGTTGAAAACAATGTGATGGGAAAGGTGGACAGAAAGAATAAGGCAAAACCTCTCCTTGGCATGAAGGGAGGGGATATGAGCAGCCTGGCTAAGGTGTCTCTGATGGATAGTGGCTAGGAAACACTGGCACAAAGGTACTGCCGTGTGTGACTCATATTAGAAATCATCATTAAAAGAAGTGTGGCTGATTTGTGAGGTTCATGTGGGAAGTCTCTGCTGAGGTAGAATGGAGGATGAAACTTGAGGGATAAAGTGACAGAATTTCAAGGGCTCCCCCTGATTTTCCAACCTACTGAGAACATTTCCAAGTGTGCAGACCCGAGCCCCATAAGAGAGACTTTTCCTGTGGCATGGACAGGTCCCTTTTGCAAAACTAAGCACTCATTGAGCATTTGTAAAGGGAAGAAGAAAACCGGTCTACAGGGAAAGATGATTTTATGGCTTAAGTGTTGCAGCAGGCCCCAGGATGTGCAGATTTAAGATCAATTTTTCTTGCAGACTCAGTGAAGATGAGTGAGTTAGTTTCTTGCCTAAGCTGCCTATGTGTAACACTGGAAGAATAATACCTCCTATTACTGCTGTCCTGTCTTATTGAGACCATATTCCCTTCTGAGGAGGAAACATATCTCAATCAGTGGTGACATACTGCTGAGACTAAGGATCCCCAGTTGCAAGTGATTCCTCTACATGTTCATGTTACTACATTCCTTTATGTCATCCTTTATTTCTTTCATATCACTGCCACCATGAGGGGCCCGTAGCTCCTGGGGCTGAGCTAGCAAGGTCAAAAGAAAACCCCATTTGGATCCCATCTTTCCCTTGTCCTTCCAAGATTGCTACCTGCTTGGAGAATTTCTGCCTACCTCTGGATCCCGATGGGAACCCATCCCTGGAAGTTTCTGCCTTTCTGATGAAAGACATGAAAAGCTGTCGCTATCACATTTTCACCTCTAATGTTCTGTTCCTTTCCATGAGATTGTAATAAACAAGTATGAATTATAAGCCAGACCGCATCAGGCTTTTAACAGGAGAAGAAGGAAAGAGAGGGATATCTTTTTTTTGATGAGATCAGTGTACAATGACTCAGATGATTACCTAAAATCACTCACACTTCTTCCCACTACAAAACCTCAGGAACCCTCAATGACATGCCAGGATGATGGCCACCACCCTGGAAGGTCCCTTTTTCTGCACAGATTGCAAACAGCTTTTACCATTTATTTCAGAAGTAAAAGCACGATTCCTATTTAAAGTCTCCTTGAAAAGCTGAGCAGTGCCTTCTTTAACATTGCCAGCGGCTATTTGGATTGCTGCAGCAGCATTGCTCCAATGGAGAGACTACTGAGCAATTCATGCCTGTCCTGCTTTATGGCACTGGGGGATCTGCTGACCCAATAGCCCATTGTGGGCGAGAGCAAAAAAGCAGTACAGGAAATCAGAAGCATCCCAGAGGAGGTACCATGTTTGGATGGGCCTCTCTTCAGCATTTAATTTTCCCCCTGTACAATCCTTAAGCACTCACTGTGCTTAATAACTTCACTAAGGTGAAAGAAACAGCACGGAGAGTGCCAACAGAGCCAGAACTGCGTTCCAGGGGATAGAAGAAAGCCACCTCCCTGCTGTGCAAATGCTCGGTGACCGATGATACTGCAGAGGGAACGGAGCTCATGGCCTCCTTATTCCATAGGAAGCAGCTCCTTCAGCGAATTCCCCATCCTGGGATCCTTAACAGTGCTATTATTTGCTCACTCTCCCCCAGGCTGGCCAAACCTATTGCTGATCACAAATAGAAGGTGGCTGGCAACCTGCTCCCTGGGCAACAACAAATGAGTGGAACACAGTCAGAGGGTGTTTGCTACATAATGAGGGGACTGAATGCATGCAGCACATGCAGTACTTGTCTGCAAGCTGCTGTACAAACCTATCTCATCATCTGCAGATGCGATAAAAAACAGATCAAAAGTAAAGCAGCTTGCAATGATTTAAGAACCCAGCATCTTGAGCCCTGTGCTAAATCCATAGCCTGTTGCATTTCACTTGGATGTATTTTGAAGTCTAGCAGCAGATCTAACCAGGGAAATGGTTTAACCATTTAAATCAGACACACAGGTCTTCACTACTGCTGCAGAAGAGAGGCATGTATTTTCTGTTCTTCATATTGCCCTTACTCTGCCATGGATTCCCTCTACCACCAGTGCAGTTCAGGGATGGGGGTGTGGTAGCACTGCTGGAGGTTGGGGAGTCTAGCAGAATAACCCCAAGGAAACTGTTGTTTCCTAACAAGTTCTGACTGTTGTAGAACTGCTGTTCCTAAGCCAGACCATGTGAATTGTCCCATTTCTGAGCACCCATTTGGTCCATCTTTAACAATAATCGCTGCTGTGTGTCTGGTGTTTGTGGCCTGGTAAGGGACAGGTGAAATAAGATTAAGACTTAGTATGCATGCTGTGCCGTACGTACATGGGTGATTAATTTAGCCATCCACAACGGAGAACAATAATCCTGTCCCACACAGAGCAATCAAAAATTGGTTTAGGCAACAGCAATTGCCTTGTGGTTGCGAATGCATCAATAAAGGCAGCGTTCAGAGTCAGGGTTCTAACTGGCCCTGTGCCACAGTACAAACACTCATGGAAAGAACCTTTCTATACAAATAGGGTGAAGGTTTTTTAATTACCGCTTGCGTTATTTTTCTTCTTCCATCAGAGTTTACTGTAAGGCACATCTACATGCTGTCCTGCATCTCCCCCAGCAGTTTCTAGCCAGTCCCATCCTCAGCACTGCCACTGGCACAGCACGTTGCCTCGGCCAGACAGATACAACAAGTCCCTGTGACTAAATATTCCCCAAGCTTTCCATTTATACTTCGCACTACAGATCTGCTGGACATTAGTGTGTGTACACACAGACATCTATTTTCGATTTATAGAAACTATAATAACCCACAATGAGACAATCTCACCTGCCCCCAGAATGTTAATCTTCATTTCCCACAGCCACTTTCTCTTAAATCTAATGAAAGGCTATTGGGGCTGGCAGGAGAACAATAGTGGCCTTCTCCTGCTCGGAGATAACAGGAGTGGAGCCTAGAAAGCAAGAATGATGCCAACAAGCCAAAGAATCCTGTATAAATTACGCAGCCGTCGTTGAGATTTCATGGAAGCTAATCCCATTTGTGTTTTGCTCTGTGTTTCTCAGTAGCCAGGCTCCTGCCGTAATTACATCTGGAACTTTTTCTTTCATAAGCTGCTTTTTAGAGTTCAGGCCCAAGGTCGTGCTGCAGGGCGCCAGTTAACCAAGCAGTGGTTTGAGATTCTAAGTGCAAAAGGTCTCCTGTTTTGCTGTACATGAGTGCACCAGAATTATTATTTGAATGGATTTGCAAGCAATACAATATCATGGCTGAGTGTTCTGATAAGACTGAAACAAAGTGTTTTCAGAATATTTCAGTTTATGGAGAAAGAAAGGAAAAATCAAATGGTTTAATTTGTTGTCCTGGTCCCTGATTAAAGCAAACCAAGAGTCTTGCCCTTCCCCATCAAAAGGGCATTCCATTTTCTGATGAGCCCAGGGGACAATTTCCCATCCCCAGGATGCTAGGTGGGTGCAAGAACCATTCTTGGCACACCCTGTGCCTCCCTGAGATGGACCCGCACTTATTTAGAGCACAAGTCAGAGCACTTGTTCCCAAATGCACTTGGCAAGTTGCTATTTAAGCATGTTAATGTATGCATATTTTATGTATGTTAAATAGGGGGCTGGTAAAAAGGAATCTCGTTGATCCCACAAATAATTTATCATCATGAGTTACAGAAGCTGAGAATTTCTCAGTTTAGAACTGTTGATTACAAAATAAACAGCACTTTCCCTTGACTCGCTGTTCCCCAGTGCCTGGGGATACGTTACTTGCCCTCCTCCAATCTCACCGCAAAGCCAGTCAGTCAGCAGTGGAAATCTTTCTTCCCTCACAACAACCTTCAGCCGCTTGTGTCTGTTTGTTTCTTCTTTTCTTTTTTGCATTGTTTATAAACATGCCAACATCTGAAGAAGGGACTTGTGTTTGTCCCAGAGGTCACGTATTACAGAACTCATTTATTGGCTCAGTACAGACACTGCAAGCCGCCGTGCCTTCGGTTTGCACAGTGGAACCACTTTCCTTTTGTAATTGAAACAGCCTCATCCCCGCACGTGTGGTGAGAGTTTTTAGGCACTGTGCGTTTGACTGATCGTGCTGTGGCAGTACTGAAACAAACTGAGATATCTGGAGAAAGGGGTTGGGTCATATGTATCATAGCATCATTTGTGTTGGAACAGACCCTGAAAGGCCACCTAGTTCAACTCCCCTGCAATGAACAGGGACACCTACAGCTGAGCAGGTGCTCAGAGCCCCATCCAGGCTGCTCTTGGAAAGCCCAGCATTCCAGGGGTGATATTCAGTAGGAAAAATAAAGAAAAGAAAAAAAGGAGTAGGACAATGTCTTTGTCTTCCAGAAAATTGGTATGGAAAAAAAACATGAGATAATGAACCGTGCTGAGTTTGCTCAAAGCTGATTTGTGAACAAATAAATAAATAAGTAGAACATCTGAATCAGAGCAGGGCACGCAGCCATGGAAGCGTGCAGTCCTGGTTAGTGTCTTCAGCCTGGTGTAAAGCAGTGCACATGGGTACAATTGCTATGAAACATTGGAGTGACTTGCTAGTGTGTACAGAATAAAAAGACCCGGAGTGGCTAAGGAGCTTAACACAAGCCTGGGAAGTGTTTCTGGCCTTTATGCTACCTCAGGGACAAGTGCTAAACCTAAAGAGGATGGAGAAAAGAAGAGGGGAAGGAGAGAAGTGTTGTACAATGGTTTCAAAGTGCAAGAAAAGATGAGACCAGCCCTCTCTCAAGAGCTTAGAAGCAAAATTGGCTTCCTGGAGAGAGAACATAAGAAATCTGGCAACCTAAATACATTTAAAGGGCTTACGGCTCTCTAGGGAAAATTTTGAGGCTATTGAAGTCGAAAAAAAAAAAAAATTAAGATTAAACAGGCTTTTTTTTCCTAGAGAAAAAAACAAATCGACAAAGCAGACATACGTTTGGCAGGAGACTCAGAAAGGGAAAAAAAAACTGGCAATAACAGCAACAACATGACGTGGAAATTTGGGTAGAGAGGATAGGGTCAGTCTGCCTCTCCTCTGTCTCCCACAAAGACCACATGAGGAAAGTGAGATACCTGTCCCTGCAGAGCTTCCTATGGAGCCAAGGTTGCAAAAATAAAAACAGATTCTTGAAAAGGTGGAAGAGAGCCTTTCCAAGTAGATGTAAAAAAATGTAAAGTTTGTAAATGTGAGGCTGATAAGAAACCTTGTAGAGTTAATGTTGATCTGGTCTCATTCCTGGTGTGTGGCAGAGGATGACCACTGCTGCCTGACTATGGGCTGGAGCTTACCACTGGCAACTGGCACAGTCACAGTGAGTGGCTCATGAGGGTGAACAGTAAGTGCCAAATGTTTTGGACATCCCTCGTTGTGAAGAAATTGGCTGTGAAAATGTGTGTGAAACAGTGCCCACGCAGGGCCCCAATCCCTCTGTCCCCATAGCAAGGCACGTGCTGTTGAGATGAATCCATCCATTTGGGGTTCTCAGCATCTCTGCCTTTGTGGCCCAAAAAAAAGCAGCTTGGCAGAATCCCCTCTCAGCTGTTAATGTGGCAGCAGGTCATTACACCTGGGATTTGGGCTTTGTCCCCGGAATGAACAGAAGTAGGGAAGGAACGGAGTTCCAATTGAAACTGCCTGTAAATGTCAGTGATGTTTGTGAAGCAAATGGCAAATCACCGAGTGTGTTCCATTCAGGTAAAGGTGAAAACCCTCCATTCGTATCTGTGCAATTGTACCCCTGGGCAGAAAGGAATGATCAGGTTTACGGGAGAAATGCCTTTGTATTTCCATTGCTGGCTAGGTGTGAAGGGCCCTAACGGGAAGTCAGTATTAACTTGCCTTGTTAATACTGTGAGTGCAGATGTCAAACTTAGCAGCCCTTCCCTCCCACAAGTATGCAAGATGGATGTAGATTCTCAGAGAGTATATTCCCCTCAGATCAGTGACCTGGTTAAGGCTAATTACCACACTGTTCTCACTCTGAATTAAAAAGGACCTCAGTAACTGAGCCCTGTATGATTAAGTGGATCCAAAGATTAACTGCGATGAGAGCACTACGGCATTTCCAGGTTCTTCAGTGCTACGTATTTGTCACTCTTTGGACCCACCAACATAGACCTTGGAGCTCGGCTTCAAAAGGTCTTCAGTGAGAATTAATAGCCATTTCTCAGTTGGGAGTGGACAGCACTAAGAACACTTTCGAGCACCGGCTTTGTTCCAGCAGCAAAATCAGCTGCTCTGACAGTTTATCCACCCAGCAGGGGCAGAACACAGCACCAATGGGATGATCCACTGCCACCTTCATCCTTTGGTGTTGCCATAGAGGGAAAGTTTCCTATAGAGACCTCCCTTTACCGCTCATCATGTGCATATGGCGAAAGGAAACCACTATAGAGAAGTAAAGCTGGTAGTTCTTGGAAGAGGTTTCTGTGCAGTCCCTGCAGACGGGGAGAACTGCTTTCTGGGTGCAGAGCGAATATCCAGACAGACCAGGATGCTCTCTCTGTTCGTGGCCATTAATGGGAGCTTAGAAATTAACATAAGAAAGAAGGAAAGCAGGGAAGGAAAATTCCCTGTCAACAGCTCTCGCCATTTCTCAGTAATCTGCAGCTTATAGAGCCACACATCGGAGCTTGGATCCACTTCACTGTGTTTAATAAGCCCTTGATGTCCTTTTCTTCCATGAGTTTGTCTAATTGCTTTTTGAACTCATTTATACTTCGGGCAATGAGCGCTACAGTTTGATTACTCTGTGTATGGAGAAGGACTTTCTTTTGTTTGTTTAAATCCATGGCCTGATCAGTTTATTCGGTGCCTCTGATTTCTGCCTGACGAGAAACAGTGAGTAATTGCTTGCAGTCACTTCCTCTGTGCTACTTATGATTTTACATAACCGCACATTACAGCACTTACACATCTGTTTTCCAAGTTGGAGGTGTTTAAGGGTAGGTGTGGTACTCCGGGATGTGGTTTAGCGGGCAGTATTGGTGGTAGGTGGATGGTTGGACTGGATGATCTTCGAGCTCTTTTCCAACCTTAGTGATCCTCCGATTCTCCGATTCCACTCTAATGATTGCTAACATGCTCTGTATGCCTTTGACATCTGCTGAGCATTAAACAGAGTTTTTCGAAGAAAGTCGTAGCGATTCCCAGACGCCAGCTGATTTAGAACCTGTTGCTGTGTGTTTACCATTAAAATTGATTTTCCTCATGTGCCTCACCTTACAGTTATCAACGCTGAATGTGCTCCTGGCCTGGGAAGGTTGTTACCATACACTTCATAAAAAATATCCTGAAAGTTGTTTGATGTACATTTCGAGCCGGGAGTGCTTCAGATCCATTCCTCTCAAACTTCTGATCTCCTCCCCAGTGAACTCTGATAGAAGGATTTGTCGAGGCTTTGCACTACAGCCACTACTCTTTGAGCACCCATTACACGCTGATCGTGAGCTGCTGGTGTAAAGTATCTGACAGATTTCTTCTTTCTGATGTGGTTGAATTGTTAGTTCAAATACTTACCAGGAGTCTTTTTTTTGTTGCTGTACTGTGCGGTAAATTTAACACTGGACTTGGCCAAGTTTGTTGAGTTTTTTTCTTTCTTTTTTTTTTTTTTTTATTTTTTTTTTATTTTTATTTTTGGCCCAATTGCTGCTTTCCAGTAGATGTGGGTTGGAAATTTTATTTTATTTTATTTTATTTTATTTTATTTTATTTTATTTTATTTTATTTTTATTTTATCTTATTTTTATTTTTTCCTTCTAATCTACAGCTGAACCAAAGGTGGCCTTTTTATTTGCTTCTTTTGCTGGTTTTGTTGCTATAAATTTTAGTGAGCCTCTACTGTGATCTTGTCTATAATTTTCATGCCACAGGAAGAAATTTTACGCTCTTAGCTGTTGATTTTCTTCCTCATTTTTTATGAAGTTTGCTCTCCTCAAGGTAAATGCTAATCCCACAAAGAGGTTTATTTGTTCATCCGTCCTACAAGACTGTCAAATTGAACTGAATTGTTCTCGTTATTACAGGCCAATTCTTAAGTAGCTGGGTCTTGAATCCAGTCCTGTGTACTGGCTATGACTGCATCAGGAGTTGTTTTTCTTCCTGCAGTGTCTCGAAACTGTGAATTCAGCATCTCTGTATTCGATACATAGACATGAATTAATGGGAAAATTATGCCTGCTTGGGACTCATTTTCTATTCAGGATAAAACAGATCGTATGTTTGATAACTGGGTTAGAGCACGTGCAGTCTGAGATCTCCTTCAGGCGTTTTGTAGTGGTGTATTTTCTTTGGAGGGTTGGCTGGCTGTTTTCTATTTGTATTTGTTAATTTTGTTTGTGTTTTTCATTCTCAAGACCGTGGATACTCCATATCCACATGCTGTGACACTCAGAAAACCCCTGGCCACCTCTGAACGCGCGCAGTTCCATTGCCCGTGTTTTTCTTTTCTGCTTTCAAGGATTTATCACATCTCCACAACTACATAAATGATATTTTAAAAAGATCCCTGAATCCCCCAGGCTTGCGTCATCTGTACCAGCTCTTCCTCAAAGTTGGCTCTAGGTTCTGTAGAGATAAATAACGCCTGGAACGTCCGAGAATATAAATCATGATGAGAATGGCCTGAACCCAGTAGCAAATTACCGCATGCAAAATTACAAATCTGTAGAGACTTACGTATTTCTCTTGAGCTCACATTCAGATGTTTAATATGTGGGCCCTGCGCATGGGACCAGCTGGAAAGCAGAACCTTTCTCTGTAATCCATCTCTTTATTTTTAGTGGAAGCTTTAACTGCCAACAGTTATCTGTCATGTCTGGCCTGTCTGGTCTTCTTCACTGTCATATCAAAGCTCTGATATTAAATAATATACTGGCATCATGTTTTCGCAAGAGGATTTTGATAAGCACTAAAGGGAGAGTCTGATAGCACTGCCATGAAACTCCTGGAAATAGCCCTGAATCTGCCCATTATGTACTGGAATCGCCTCTGCCAGCACGTTTCCAAGAACAGCTGCTCTTGATGGCTATCCTAGCCCCGCATTTCTATAGCATTCAGTGAAAGCCCCTTCTTTCTGTGCTGCAGCACTACTGCTATTAGGTGATGAGTCCTCGTGAAGGCATCCTGCCTCACTGTCTGCTGTCCTATTTCTTCTGTCTCCTTATGCACACAATGTTCCAAGCAGGGAAAATGGTGGGATGTTTCGTGCTGTTGGCAGATGGGGACGGAATTCAGGGGTTGAGCTTGTTTCCACCCTTGCCTTGAGCAGGTTTGAAACACCATCTCTGGCACTGAGTGTTAGCATATCTTCTACATTTTGCTACCTGCCCCAAGGCCAGCTCCCCTACAAAGTAGGTCATGAGGAAGAAGGGATTTCTTGGCTACAGCTGAGAAATGAAAAGATTGAGAGTTCCCAGACTGTGCTTTACCCATCCCTGGGCACTGAAAGACCAAGGGAATTGCGATGCACAGAACTACACAAAAACATAATTGCTTTCAATTTTCTCTTTTCAAGTGAAATGTTATGATCAGGGTGCAGGGTGATCTGCAAGACAAGTTGGCAGAGGGTTTGGGCCAAAGATAATTTGGGATCGCTGCCACAGAAATACTGGAACCAGATAGAGACATAAAAATGCTCTGCATGCAGGTTGAAAACTAAGTACAATGTTTGTTATTCTGTCTGCCTTAGTCTGGCAGGCGCTGGGATAATAAGAGGTGGGTGAGCATTGTTTCTGCTATTGATACAGCATGATTACTTTTTTCTAAGAATGCTTCTCTGTAGAGAAGATGTCTAAAATTGACGAAGGCAATCTATCCATTCCCAGCAAAGGGCTGCAAAATTACAGGCTGCAGCTGAAGGGGTAACACGGCAGGAATGTGGTGGGATCGGCTCTGGCAGTGACTTATAATTTCCCACCAGCCGAATTCTCACAGCAGCAACTGAGCAGGACAAGAGGAGGGTTGCGATGCTCAGGAAGAGAGAGCTGCTATTTACGCACAAATACATTAATAATCAACAGGACGAGAAATGAAACAGAAAGCTCACATGACAGTTTAATAGGATTTGGGTAACATCTGATACACTTACCAAGTTTTGCATGAATCCGACAAGGACTCCGACAAATTCCTTTTCCCATTTTAATGGAGGTTAAACAGATTTGAGCAAATCTTAGGGCAGATTTATTAAATATTATGTAGATTTTTACAAACCCACTGGAGATTCAATAACAGTTATTTTGGAGTTAGCAAATCTTTCCTTGCGCTTGTTAGAGATCTTGGTAGATTAAACAAGGAGCCAGGTCTAGCAAATGTTGAAATTTAATATTTAGAGTCAGACTGAATAAACCATGGGTGGATTTTGCAGTGACGTGTTCAAGATTTAACAAATATTGTCTCATCTTAAAGAAATAAATGTTAAATAAGGATGAAGATAATAAGACGAGAACCCCATTTACAAACCTTTTACGTATTTGATAAATATATTTATTAAATGATGTGCAGTGCTCATTGGAGATTGTATCGATGTAAGACATTCATCTCTGGTATGACATAGTCAGGCTAATTCCCCACTTATTAAATGCTCTTGAGATTTAGAGAGTCCACATGAAGCTTAATGTGTCTCTGGGAAGCTCTGTGAAACATTCATAAGGAGCAGTAACCAGTGGCAGCCTTGGCGTTAGGATGCATCTTCGTTTTCTTTGGTTATGCTTTGCACTGGGAAAGCGAAACTGAAGAAAGAAAGAAAGTCATTTTGTGTTGAAAATGTTTCTAATCCTGAAGCTGTGTGGGAGGGAAATTTCTGGAGATGGTCATGGATGAGAGGGGAGCTTATACAGACTTAGCACACTGGAACAGAGACCAGTGAGTATCTAGTATAGTGAATATTCAGCATTTTTATCGGGGAAAAGATACACCCTGCAGATCGCAGTGGGCTGACCCCTTAGCCACAGCACATGTGGAATATCAGGACAGACATCTGCTAGTCGTTTGTCTTTCTCTTGCTCTGATTTCTGTTCCTGGCCAGCTCAGCTCTTGGCTTCACTGCTGATCAGGTGTTCAGAGCCTCATCCAGCCTGACCTTGCACATTTCCAGGGATGGGGCACCACCTGTCTGGATATCCTTCTTGGGAAATTATAGGGAATGACCTCAGAGCATCATCCTTTTCACATCCTTGAGTAGAGCAATGCTTTGGAGACCATTTTACCTGGGTTCCCCTTACCTGTCCCCGCACCCAATCCTGCACAGCACTGTCTTTGCAGTAGATGTGCTGTTCCCAAGTATTTCACAAGAGGGTGCCTCTGGCTGTCTGGGTCCAGTCCTTGCTGCCCACAGCTCTGACCATCTCTCTTCGAGGGAGACAAAGCGAGGGGACCTCAACAAGGCAGAGGGAGTCCAGTAGGAATGCAAACCTAATACAAATAGGCCTATTTACCATTGTCTGCTGCTGTTTCAGAGCAGATCAGCTAAAGAGATTTCCCAACAGCAGAAAAAACATCTCTCAGAGGAGATAATAATCTTAATTGAAATCAGGAAACCTTCAAGTATCTTTGTGCGTACAGTAATAGCACGACATTTAGAATCACAGAAGGATTAATAACAGGGAAGATGGTTCTGCTCCTTGTTTGGTTCTGTTCAGGGTGAGATGGATGAGTTGCAGTGCTGTTGGGGTCAGCTCCTGCCAGGCTTCTCCCCCTGCACCCTCACTTAAGTCCAGCTTCTGGATTAAAAGGGGAGGAATGCCTGAAGATCACACTGTAAACCCTGGCATGATGGAAATAAAGCTATTTAGCATTCTGCCATGCCATGCTGGAAGAAGAGAAAAAGTATAAGAAAGCTAAACAGAGATTCAGCTCACACCAACCTTTGCAGGAACAATTATAAAATGCAAATACTATGGACATTTCCTTAACAAAGCAAATCTATCCATTACCTGCCTCTGTTCTTTTATCAAGCATCTATTTAAAGAGAAAATTCTTCTCTATTTCATTTTTTCCTTCCATTCTCTATGATGTTAATACAAATTGTCCATCAGATTCCTCATTATGCCACCATGCCCAAGTAAGCTGACTCCAAAACGCTTATTGTGTCACATCAGATAATGATGATAACAGTGCTGGGCTTCTCCTTGTGCTGAGAAACATTTTACAGCATGAGGATTTATGGCAGGTAAGAACTCCACATTTTACAGAGGGAAAGGAGAGAAAGCCATACTTTTTGCCAGAGCTACTCCTACATGTTGGCAAGGAGCCACCAACCAGATTAACCCATGCCCATTCGAAGACCAGGAAAGATATGCTAAAGAAGCAGCCGTTGCTGGAGACAGCCATTTTTCTTTCTGAAGTAAAATTCCCTGCACCTGTAGCAGCTCTGACTACAGCAGCATGCCACAGAATGATAGAGTAATAGAATGATTAAGGTTGGAAAAGACCTCTGAGGTCATCTCGTTCATCCTTCCTCCAGAAGTGCCCACTAAACCAAATCCCTCAGTGCCACATCCCCACAGTTCTTGGACACCTCCAGGGATGGTGACTCCACCACCTCCCTGGGCAGCTCTGCCAGTGCACCACCACTCTTTATGGGAAGATGTTCCTTAAATCCAACCTGAACTTCCTCTGGCACAATGTGAGGCCATTCCCTGTCATCCTATTGCTGCTACCTGGAAGCAGAGGCCCACCCCCACCTCACCACAGCCTCCTTCCAGGGAGCTGTAGAGAGTGATAAGGTCTCCCCTGAGCCTCTTCTTTTTCAGACTTCTCCATCCCAGCTCCCTCAGCTGCTCCTCATATGGCTTGTGCTCCAGACTCTTTACAGCCTTGTTGACGTTCCCTGGCCACGCTCCAGGGCTTCAACATCTTTCCTGTAGTGATGAGCCCAAAAATGAACACAGCTTTTGAGGTGTGGCTTTACCAGCACCGAGTACAGAGGAACGATCACCTCCCTGTCCTGCTGGCTGCACTGTTTCTGATACAAGCCAGAATGCCATTGGCATTCTTGGCCACCTTAGCACACTGCTGGCTCACGTTCACCTGAGCATCAAGCAGCACCTCCAAACCTTTTCCTCCTAACAGCCTTCCAGTCACTCTGTCCCAAGGCTGTAGCTTTGCATGCTGGTGCTGTGACCAAAGTGCGGGACCCATACAGGACTTCATGGTCACTTCCTTCTCTTGGCCATAGTCCACGGGCACCTCATTCCTATCAACTTCAGAGCATGAGAAAGTAAAAAATCTTAGGTTATCATTTTTTCCATCATAGAGCTGGAAAAAGCCTTCCCAACTCAAACAGCTGCATTTCTTCTCACTGTTAAACCAGCAGCATTTGTCACAGAGCAGACGAGCTTGACACTGGTGGTGTAAAAGCAGGGTCTTCCCTGTCCGAGCTGGGGGAGCTGATCCTATGGCTGTTCTCAGGAAGCTGAGTGTGCCAGCTGGTTACGCAGCAGGTGTCAGCAGTGACGCGTAAAAGCAGACAAGTGTGTCTCAGTCCTCCCTGCCTGCCGGCCTCTCTTTCTCTGCCATTTACATGATGTGCGAAATATCAGGGTATTTTGCTGCTTTCAACAGGATTTTGAAAATAGATCATCCAAAATTAAGGTCACTTTTCTCCCCTTCTGATTAGCACTGAGCTGCTTCCGTATCTCTGGGGTAGAAATAAAATTTAAATGAGGTTCAACGTTTATTAGGAAATTTTCTTCAAAATGCTGCAACATTCTTGCTCCTAAGATCTATTTCCTTGCAGCAATCAGCTTTAAGAGTCTCTATTTAATTCAGGTGACAGGTCCGGCGGAGTGAGACATGGGTAAATCCGAGACTTAAAGTCGGAATAAAAGAGAAATCGAATGGAATTGAGTTTTACACTCTGCCTTTCACACTGTGCACATTGTTATTCACATTTATCACCATCTATAAAAGATGCAAGAAGAAGGGGAAAAAAGCAGGAAATGAAATGCCAAAAAAATAACTGTCTTTATACGCTGAGCAGCTGAAGAAAGATGGAGAATTCAGTCCTGAAGGGGCACCCTGAGTTAAAGGGCCCTGTGTGCTGGTTTTCTTAAAGGGAGACTGAGGGTGGAAGCTGGGGATGGAAAACACGAAACGCAATGTGGGAATTTACAAAACTATAAACAGTGATAGCCCAGCTAATTCCTAACTCAATCTGCAGACCCAATTATCTTCACCCCATCAAAATGTCCTCCCCAACAAGCAAAAAGAAACCAGAAAACAACCCACTGTGACATTCCCTCCCTGATTTTTTTTTTTTGCTGCCGTTTATTAGCAGAGTGTTCTGCTGAGATTTCACAGCACTAAGAATCCATTACTTTTAACTCAATATGCCACAGTACTTTTATGAGTATGCTAACTAGCACTGTAAATAATTGAAAATAAGTGATACTTGTTAAAATAAATGAACAAAGTGTATTTTGTAATACAGTATCTTTGATTTTTTTATTGTCTTTGATTGCTAATTTGCAGAATTCTGCACTTTCAAATACATCTCTTAGTCATTAGTGGAACTTGTTCTGATCTGCTTCATGAATAGAAATGACTTCATGGTTTTGATATCAATAAAATAGGGGATTGCGTGGCTGTGGAATATGTCAGTTAAAGAACAGACAGGAATTGCTGTAGTTACACAGTTCAGGAATTTGTCCTCCTTGCTTCTCATCCTACTAATACTAGAAGGATTTGCAGGTGGGAGCAACAAGAGAGAGGTTTGGGAAAACTTCAAGTCTGAGATATTTCTTCTGCATAGGGTACCAATTTGGTTTAAGCTCACATCTCTCTAGTTTTATTTTTGGTGGTAGGATTGGGCTGGGTGATCCAACCTGTAAGCGTAATTTTTTCTGAAGAATCTGAGGTTGGAAAAGACCACTAAAATCATCTAGTCCAACTCCAACCCATCCCCACTGTGCCCAGTATGTCTCAGTGCAACATCTACCATCTTCCTGAACACCTCCAGGGATGGTGACTCCACCACCTCCCTGGGCAGCCTGAGCCAGTGCATCACTGCTCTTTCTGAGAATAAATTCTACCTAATATACATGCAAAGGAGAGTTTCGAAGGAAGCAAAAGTCTGAATATCTCCTTTCCTCAGTTGTGAGCACCAGCATCACCCCTATATCTCAGGAGACACCAGGGTGAATGCCACTATAGCCTAGTCCTGTGATCTAGCTGAAAGTTAACAAACGCTATTAAGTGAGTCAAACTATATCAGAAGCCAACTTATGCATCAGCAGCCATCACAGAAACCACTCAGCAGTTTCAACCAGCAAGCACCGTGCTGCAATCAGCAGCTCCTGGACAGGGTAAAGAATCTGTGAATCTGGACTCACTTTAGTGAGCTACAGTCTTCTTTTGTGCCTGCATTTATATTCAGTGCCCACTGCAGCTCACTTTGAATGTATGTGCTCATGCCTTCTTTCTGTTTTAAAAGCTGCTTGTTATTTTTAGAGTTTTATCTGGAATCAAACAGGGATGTTTCCTTTTCCCATACAAATATGGACATCACATTCAGAAGGGACCTCAGCAGCTCTGCAGAGCCATTTCCCTGCCCCAGGGCAGGACAAACTGTCCTCATGTCATCCCTGACAGATGTTTGTCCCATTTAAAGACCACCAGGGACAGGGACTCTATCGTATCCCTGGTGCTTTGTTCTCTTCTTCACTTGAAAGCTTTCCCTAATATGTATTCTGAGTCTTTCCTGCTGCAATTTATTCCTATTTCTAGATATCCTCCTCTCTGTGAAAGCAGAGGGCAGATTGTAGCCTTTCTAAGTACTTTTTTTTTCTTTCTGTTATTCAAAACTTAAGTTCCCCACTGAATTTTCTCTTCTCTTGACTGAGGGATCCCGGGCTGTTCAGTCTTTGCTTGCAGGTCATGTTTCAGAGACATTCAATCTTCCTGCTTTCCTTTGGTCTCCCTTCAATCTCTTTGCCTGGCCCTTGAAGTGTGCATTAAAACCTTATGCTGATTGCCTAGGAAAGCCTCCGATGCACCTGGTTTTGTTGCTGCTTAAAAGAGAGTGAAGTCATATCTCATGGTCTGAGATTTCTATTACAGGCTTCCACATCTCAGGTAAGCAGGCACAATGAAACAGTCTCTACAGAAGTTAGTATGGACACCTTCACCTGCTTACAGTTTAGTCAGAATAAGAGCTATCTGCAGCCAGCCAAGCCAACTTCCCAACCAGCTTGAGCATAAGATGCTATTAAGGACTGCAAGATTTGACCCTGCATCCTAAATCACTAGAGTGACTTTGAAGTGTTGCAGAAAACAGTCTGTTAAACTAAACTGTCTCCTCTGCAGTTTTTTAATAAAGGACCATTTCAAAGTGAAAGAAGTCTAGTGGCATGTCAGATATTTTTCTTTATGCATGAGTTTCTATGAGCCATATGGGAAGGAAGGGGGGTGAGGTACCACGTTTTCCTACAGAGCCTCTTCCCCATGATAATAAGGATTCAAATTCTATTTGTAGGCAGGAACTAAAAGGTTAAACATGCCAGAGGAGCTGCCAGTGTCAACCCCCACCTTCCCCCCAAAACAGCTCCTTTTTTCAACAAAGCCAATTATCTGAAAATGACAGGAAATGATTAGTCATGTTAATTAAAAATAATTTTCTTTCCTACTCCTAAAAAGGTCAGATCGTCAGCTGTATGGAAAATTGAGCCTTCATGCACTTTCATTTGATTTCCCATTCAAAGTCTAATTAGTTACAATTTGTTGTTAAGAGAGATCTTCTTTTTCTTGATAAAGCCCACATTCTTTATCCTCTCCCTAGCCATCATCAGGTTGATGTTATTGTTGCACTATACATGTATACATTCTCACTGCGGCTAGAAAATGATGAACAAAAGCTCACCCAGACAGGTGCATTTTGAGGCTGAAATCTCACCACCATGTCTTGGTGCTGACCTCCAGTCTGAGTCGTTCCTGGAGAACAGAGCACTGAGAATCTTCATGTAGTTCAGTGCCTAGGAGAAATCAGGCCCAGCAGTGCTCCCCCTGTTGAGAACTTCTGGAAAAGTTCAAAGATGAAGATGTTCATCATCGAAGATGGAGAGGTTCATCCTCTGACTAGGACATTTTTTGTTCTAGTCCTCATTCATTTTTTCATTTGTGGCCTTTGATGAAGAAATTCTTTGCTAGGTGGAGTTTTGGGTAAAATATTAGGTAGAGTACTGAGCAGAGTATTGAGTAGAATATTGGGTAGAATGTTGGGTAGAGTTCAGCCAGTTTTCGAGGTTACAGCCTAGCATTTGCCTGCTGCTGTGACACAGCACTCCCAGCCCTCCTGTAATTAACAGTGCTCCATCCAGCAGACTTTCCTGGCATGTTGCTCGGTCAGGAGAGGTCTAAGCGCATCATCTGCAGCAGGCTTTGTCATCATTGCATTTTCTTATCCCTCTAGTTCTAACAATCTCACTGACCAGCTCCTGGGCTGGATACTTTAACTAAGTGGACCCTCTGCAGAGGGTCCAGCCTTCCTTTAGTTAATGAAAACAGGCAGTCCCATCCCTGTCTGATCATTGCTAGTGATTGTCACTGTGCTCGAGGACACCAATGGCTATAGCTGTGGAAAAGGCTCATCTCGATTTCTTGTGTAGGGAATTACCTGAGCTGGCTGATTTGGTCCATAACCTTACTAACCTGCACTGGATGAGCTGAATGATGGCTTTGGCTCCTGGATGCAAGATACAGAACCTTGCTATTCCCATGGTTTCTGTGATAAAGGGACAGGTAACAAGTCTGCTGGAATACGTGTGTTTTTTCTTCTATGGAGACTTTTTTCCCCAGTTGTTTCTCACTTTTTTTTTCCCCATTCCTTTCAAGACTTGTAACTCACACAACTGGCAACTTTAACATGGAAAATAGCATGCTGAAAAACGAGCACTCACAATTTGTTTATGTACAAGCTCTACACAAGAGAGGCAAGGCTGATAGGAGTGAACAGCTACAATGCTCAGCTGTAAAACACTGAGACACTCTCTATGCTTAGCATAAAGACTACCCAACCGGCTGTGATAGTGATAAATACCATCCTGGGAAACTCTTGTATAGGAGGATTGATTAACGTAAAGGCTTCCAGTCTGAGCCCGGCCTATACTGGAACCAGTGCTCTGTCCCTTTCCAGTTGCCTTGAGGCAGCTTAATTCTAAATTGCTTTTTCTTTGAATGAGAACTTGTATTCCCACATCTCCTCCCACCTCCTGTGGGTGCGGCAAACCTGGGGAACAAATAGGAGTGTTATTACTGCAAATAACAGCTTAGAAGAGCCTCAGACCAACTCCCAGTGTCTTAATAGAGCCCGTCAACATGGAAAGACCATTGAGTAGCATCAGTCAAATGAGAAACCACTTAGCAGCGCAGCAGTGTGGGAGATTAAAATGCCTCTTTGTAGAATATAAAGGTCAGTGAGGCAGTAAACTCCTTAAAGGGGAAGACAGCGCATTTCAGAAATGAAGGAGCAAGCCTGGAAAGATATGTGTCAGCCACATTAGTCAATAATGCCTTCAAAATGAAGATACATTTATAAATGCCATTTGGGGACGTAATGTTATGTGAAGGTAAAGGCAGCCACAGGTCCCCAGCTGGGATGAAAATCCTCAGAGACAGAGTTATATGCATCTTTCTGCTCTCTGCTACAACTCCTGCTCCTCAGGTGTGAGAGAGCAGCCCCTGGGCACCATCACAACCTGCCCTGCTCAGATCTCCATAGCCACATCTGCCATCCAGACTTAACCATCTCACGAAATCACACAACTGTGCATGTACACTTCTGAAGGCTTTTTAATTGCACTTGACAACCAGAGAGTTGAATGACTCTCTGCAGCCAGCAAGTGGCAATGGCCTCATCACACTTTAGGAGTGCGACTCACTCAGCTGATTGGAGTGCCATCGAACTCACAGGTCCAAAATCATCCCTCTCCTGCACATTGAGTCTATTTTTCTATTTTAACCAACTTGTAAAAAAAAAAAAAAAATGGCAAAAAAGCATAAGAGACAAAGGTAGTTTTGAAGTTGTGCCAGGCAGTGGTAGCGTGTAAATGGAGGAATGTGCAGGCAACTCACAAATAAGCACAGAGAGGCAAAGAGAGGTTGAGAGTATTTTGCAGAGGTGAAGAATTCTCCTCTCCTTAGTGACTCCAAATCCAAAAACATATTACTAGCAAACAAGCAAGTCAGAGCAGTCCAGTATCCTTTCTGTTTTCTGGTTCCATTTGCTATGCATTTTGCTGTTAATAATAATAATAGCCAACTCTTCAAGCTTTTCCAGAAAAAGCTGATGTCTCTCAGGCTGCTGCCAGCAGGAGATCTGGAACAGCTCTCTATGAGAAAATGCTGATTCTGAAAAGTCTGAATGTTTCAGGGGACGGTATCAATATCATCTGACTTTTATTTAACATTCTGCTTGGGTAAGGTTGAAGCACTTTGTTTCAGCCTCATCACATTGACTTTCAAATGAATTGTATTTTACAACAACAAGTGTTGCAATGAGGAAATCTGTAAAAGCCCCAACTTGTCTGGGGAAAGGAATCTTCATTACATGAGAAATTTCAAAATGCTAGGGTCCTTCTTCTGTAATTGCCAAGTTCTTTTGGAAATCTCCCTGTGTTGGAAAGAATAGGAATCGCAGCGTTCAGGGAGCTCTAGCTAAAATCCACGAGCTCAAACGTGACCTTGATAGTGAGCCTCGTGTGACAAACAGGAATCAGCTGTCCTCAGGCCAGCTTCATCTATACTCACGTTGTTCACCAGACTTTTCAGGAGCCCACCAGCCCCCTAGATCTGGCTGGAGGTTTCTCAGCAGCATGGGCAGGACTAAGCGTTGCCATCCCATGGATGTTTCTGCCCTCAGAAGCAGCAGAGGGAAGGCTATGTGTTCAGGAATGATGCTCAGGACAGCCCTTCAGGTCTCTCTGTTGAGGGCTACCTGGTCATACAAGCTTCCCAAAGCTGTGCTGTTGGGAAAGCAAATCACAGGCACTTGGCTGCCCCAAGAATGCTATGCCAGAACTCAGAATGACTTTTGAAGCTACAGTTACGAGAACACTACTACTGACTCAAGACATGCTGACTTGCTGCTGTACCACTGACCTGCTCTGCATGCCTTAATGAATCAGTTCATCTCTGCCTCCTACCCACCTTCCACTGATATTGTCCAATTTTGCTCTTCCTGAGGGCGAGAACTCCAGGTGGCTCTTTAGTGTCTAACACGACCTTGTTTAGCTCTTCTAGGCAGGAATATATTACACATAATAAACTTCAGCACTTGGATGATGAAAATAGCCTGGAGTCTTCGTTTGACATTGCACTCGACATGAGCATATATGAGATCAGATCTTGCATTATCTTGATCTTTGCAATGGGTTTTGTTGCACAAGGAACTCAGCGAAAACCATAAAACCGAGACATGAAATGCTGCTGTCTGCCTCCATCACATCTTTGATTTGGATGTTAAACCATGTGGAGACTGCACGTTCATTGTAAATACATTAGGGAGACAAAACAAAAGCATCTCAAGGAAATGGTAAATGGGTAAAAGGCTTCTGAATTTTTTAATAACGCATGCTCTGTATGACAGGTTTGCTGAGGATCTTGTTTATAACCCCGCTGCAAATACAGTACTCTGAACTAAAAGCTGTTTGGTCCTTTCAAGCTAACAGCCCTTTGTTTGCAGCGCATTAATGGAGCAATTTTTAAATAATGACTTTATTTCTTTTTTTTTTTCCTCTTGGAAGGTGCTTTTTTTTGCAGTCAGAAGCTGGTTCTTTTTTTTCCCAGCCTGCATTCTGATTCATTAGTACTAGTTGCACACAACTTGTAGAGGTTTATTTGTTCAGTTAGAAATGGGACATTAACATTTTAAGAGAATGATGCATCGCTTTTAGAGACGATATTCTCTCTGCCCTGCTCTGCTGATGCTCTCTTAAAAAGTGCAGAATGCCACATTCTCTCCCTCCAAAATGATGAGTTTATTATAAACACTTTATCACTTGGGACATGATTTTCTCTCTCTCTGTTGTCTTTGTGTGTGATTATTATTATTTCTTTCACTATTTTTTTTTTCTAAATAAAAACACTTAAATTTTTATGCATGTTATTTGCAATTCAGAAAAATTAGAGACTGTCAATGTTATGTGGAGTCAAGAAAAAAAGCCAGTGGGTCCCACTCCCAGAACCTTTCCCATGTCTTACTGAATGCAAACCAGGATCTTTCCTCTCTATGCATCACAGTTGTGGTCTGGAATAGTAACATTTGGCTTTGTCCGATATCCCATATCTGAGTGCCAGCAGTCACTGTAGCTCTTGTTCCTGGGTATGGATGATATGCCCTGAACATGTATATGCATTTATATATCCTGTCGCTCAGCGAACACCTCAGGATTCAAACTATCAGTTGTTCTCCTATTGACTTTCCAAGCATTCCGGACACTTGAGTAGGAGTTCAGCATCTAAATCACTCTAAGATACTGTCCCTTTGAGAGAAGAATGAAGCTCTTCATTACATGCACAATATTGCACTGAGCGGGTGTTAAGGCTGTAAAATCAAGTGTTTGTCAATTAAACCATGCCACAATTACAATTTACCACTCTGTCTGAAGGTAGTTCACTGGAAATATAAGCACTGTGACACATCATGTGCTCTGCACTGTCTCTTCTGCTGCTTTTAGCTTCACCAAATGTGAGAAGATGAGATACAGAGAAAACCTTGAGTTTCGGATACAGGATTATTTCCCCACCGCATAACGACATTCCCGCCTTTGTTGCAGTGTATGTGGACTGCAGAATTTTACCATGAAATTGTTTATGGAAGAAAGAATGGTTAAATGGTTAAAGAATTTCTAACATGAGATACTTGTAAATGATTGAATTGCGTGGAAAATATCAGTGAAATGAAAACGCTGAAAAGGGCAGACTCATCTGGGAAGAAATCAGGCATCTAAACATTTTGCTTTAAGCCCTCCGTAACCCAACATCTTATGCAATTACTGCCCTACTAACCTATGCTTTTCTGGCCTAAATATTTACCAGAATATAAGCATTTATATCTTCTCTAGCCCTCTTTCAGAAACACATTTTCTTTTTGCCTCCAGGTGCAGCCCAGACAACACTGAGACCCCAGAAATCTGCTGGAAGTGACTAATGCTCATCTCCTTCCCCCTGTACACTGTGGTCCTGTTAACCCAAGGTAAGCAATGGGGCCCTGGGCAGCTGATCTAGCAGTTGGCAACCCTGCCTACAGCAGGGGTTGGAATTAGGTGATCCTTAAGGACCCTTCCAACCTAAGCCATTCAATGGTTCTATGGTTTGACGAAGCTGCACATTCCAATATTCTCATTCCCATCTTCCAGGGCACCAGGTCTCTCTCCACCAGCTTCCTCATCTCAAATACTTGGTTGCATCTGCCAGGGTAAATTCTACAGTGCTTGGACAATCTGATAGCAGGCATCACAGGAGGGAGAGCTAGTAAAGCACGGGGCAGTTTGAGTCTGAGAACTGAACCTGTGGCTGGGGTTGAGATGTTTGCTCCGATGCCAGAGCTGCCAGCATGAGGTTCATAGAATCATAGACTCATTAATGTTAGAAAATACCACTAAGATCATCTAGTCCAACCATCAAAATTTGCGCCTTCCTGGGCAAACCACACATTTATCTGTGACACCTTTCCCTGAGCACTTAGGTCAGGGACTAGCATCCACCTGACTTTGTAATCTGCTGGAAAAAAATGTTGCTGTATTTGCCAACACGATGACCACAGACACATATTGACTTTAATGTGACTGCGGTTTGTGTCCAGAAGACACAGCTGACAGCATTTTAAAATAAAAGGGTATGAGTGTTGTAGTCCAGGTTTGAGAGTCATCTGGAGTAGGAGGAGGAGGAGCATGGCATCGTTTATGTGAGTAAATGTAGTATTCAAATGTGTACTTATTCAGAATGGTTTGGCAATAAACTAAATTGAATCCACCAGCTACCTGGCAACAAAGGGACGTGGAAGGTACAGAGAGACAAGATTTATCAGGCTGGACAGATTCAGGCAAAGCAAGGAGAATGAAAATGAGGTTCCTGTGAATTTCCTGGCTTTTATCAGCTTGTGTCATGCACAGTCCTAGTATTAACTGGATCTACATTTGTATCTGTTATCATCTATTTGGGTGACCGAGACTAGCAATTAGTAATAATAGCAACAGGAATAATGCTGCTTTCTGAGCTGAAAAATAACTGACACTGATTAAACTGCAAATCTAAATAATTGATATTAATTACATGAAGTTTTTAGCAATAATCTGCACAAAAGAACTCTGAAATTAGAGGATTAGAAGCCAGAGATAATGTTCAGCAGCTGGTCCAAAGGCATTATGCAGGCATGTAGGTGATGTGAACCTAAGGACTATGATTCATAGAACTCTTCATCTTCTTTAACCCATGTTGAACTGGCATTTGCTGAGGTAAGGTGTCCAGCCGGGCAAAAAATGGATTTCTTGGTCCATGGCACACTGGAAAAAAACTGACCTAAACTTTCTGTCTTTGACCAAGGAAGTATTCCTTGAAGATCTGCAGTTTTATGGTTTTTGACCCTGCTTTCCACTTTACATTTCCAATCTCAGGACGATATATACACAATCAAATACCATAATGAGATGCAACTCAACAAGGCCAGGTTGGATGGGTCTCTGGGCAGTCGTATCTGATGGGGGGCAACCAGCCCATGGCAGGGAGTTGACACTGGTCCCTTCGAACCCAAGCTGTTCTATGATTCTATGATTCTGAATGATTCAATGAGCAGTGAGTCCAGATGTCACAAATATGGACTGGATCTCAAAACCACCACCACCAACAAAATACTGACATTTATCTGCCCTGGAAAGACACTGACTTACGCTAAATCCACAGCAGCAACAACCTGGTAGATAGATGTCAGACACTAGTTGAGCATCTGGCCCCTTATTGTATTTTAAATGATCCACATTTATAACTGTAAAGCAGACCGACAGGCGATACTGTCTAACATCACCATCACTAATAGCTCTAATAGCTCATGCATCCACAGCCTGCTCCAACCTGTCCCATCTCAAAGCAATTTTGAGACAATGGGCTCAGCTCCACTTAGATAGATATAAATGAGATATACAGAAAAGGCACAATATCCTCTGCCGCAGTCAAATGACACTGCTTCCCTGTGAAACCTGAACTGCCGCATTGTAACAACTTTTATTTATTAATTGTAATTATTATTTTGTGGTGCAGGCCTTTTTTTAAAGAAAAAAATAAAAAAAGAAGAAGAAAGTTAAGTGTGCACATCATTAGAAACATTAAGATTGGAAAAGAGCACTAAGATCACCCAGTCCAACCATCAACCCACCCCACTGTGCCCACTAACAGCATCCCTCAGCATCACATCTCTCCTTTTCTTTGACACCTCTAGGCACAGTGACTCCAGCACCTCGCTGTGCACGAGTGGGCCTGTGCACACCCAGCCTCTTCTAATCCTTCCTAGTGAGGGTGCAGCAGGCCTCCTCAAAGCCAGCATCAAGAGCTGCCTTTGACGAGAAGAAGGTCCCAGGGTGCACAGAGCATTAGCATGCCTTCACCAAAGACCATGCTAATGCTGCTTTAGCACTGATGGGTTTGAAAGCCTCATCTCTTTTATAGGGAGCTTTGCAGAGTTTGTGCGTTCTGGTTGGGTCTGCCATTATCCAGCCCACTACCTACAGGTGCTCCAAGAAGGAATGTACTAGGGGATCCAAATACTTTTCTCCTTGGGCCGTGAATGATAGCAAACTGGGATGGGCCTCCTTCCAGCAGAGCAAAGGCCTAGAAACGTTGCTCTGGAAGTGAGAAGGAGGAACGAGAAACGGGGCTAAAGTAATAAGCACTGGGAACCCATGGTATGACATGTTTTGGCTCTTTCCAAACTTAATGGACTTTTTATATATTGACATAAAAAAGCACATTTTCTGACTCCCCTCAAATAATTACCTGATAAACCCCCACTTTTGGAGTTGGCCCGAGCCATGCATTATACCTCTGCCATGAACTTTATTTCATACCACACCGGGGAGGAGACAGAGCAGTTGGAGTGCTCAGACATTACATGTAATAACTGGTCATAAAAATCAATGTAAAATTTAATGCAAGAGGTCTGCGGGCACCCAACCATTGGAATCCAGTGATAAGGCAGATGGAGAGCAGCACTATGCTTTCCAGCAAGTAGTATATTTTCTTTAATGTTCCTGCATTACATGTAATGCTGTTGCTGTTTTGTCCATCTACATACTAGTTAAATGTGCTGCAGCCACAGTATTTATGTCTCCGGGTGGTTTTTGGTTGCAGTTTATTCTTGGACACACGGAGTGTTATGTATTCAGGATGGATCACATCGCAGGACCTAGGAGGGAGAGAAGAAATGTCTTTCTGCCATTTCCTCCGGTGCTCTCTGATTGCTATGCAGGTGGCAGTCCTGCTGTGCCCTGTTCTCGCACAGGGACTGGGAACAAAGTTGTTGTGAACCAAGGGTGCCCGACCCAAGCAGTTCCAAGGAGCAAAGGTTGCATTTACACACAGTCTGCGTGGGGTGGATATCACTCAGATGGTCCCCAAAGAAGTTCTGTTCTCACATGAGTCACTTCATGTAAAATAACAGCTCTTGTCAGCCAAAGGATCCTTCCCAGCTCACTGGCTGCTTCACAGCACGCAGGGACGAGGAGATGGAAATGGAAACCTTCGACCCACCTGAAATATGTAAATAAATCAGAACAGACCAGAGGGTCACTGACCTTTCCTTTCAGCCTCACACAAACAGGCAACAGGATGCTGAAGCCTCAGCGCAGGGACATGCTTCTTCAGTTCCTATCTGTCCTTGTCACTCAGCGTGCTGCTCATCATACGCATTCCCACAGGAGCGAGGAAAGGAAGGAGATGGTTTGGTTATAACTCTGTTAGCACGCATGGGTGTTCAGCTTTCAAGAGCTGAGAGCAACAGGTAACGGTTCCACGAAGGCAAAGAAGCGAGAGTCCTGCTTCTGTTGTAATGGAAAGAACTGCGTTGCTCTTTATCATTTTAGCAACAGGTTTGTTTCAAACAGTGGTAACTCACAGAATGAGTCACTCTTAGCTTCCTTTTGGGTATAGCATGGTGGCTGTGGATGAAGTATATTAAGTCCGGGGCATTTTCCTCTCAGATCTGGAAGCTGCTATTGATTTTACCCTGATAGATACTTGGCTCCAACACACGATGAAAGATCGTTTAAAAGAATTCTTGATTTCTCACATCTGTGATTCAAAACATCCCTATTTGGACGTCACAGCAAAACTCCACAGCAACAAAAAAAATAAAAAATCTTGGCCAGAAGAATGGGGGTCATTGCAAAGAGACTGGAAGATGAAGAAACTGAAACAGGATTTTGTGAAGCCATTTTACAGCGCCGCTAAAGTACTCCAGAGTATTTATTAAAGCAAACTATTATGCTATTCTCTACTGTTTAAGGTTATTACAGAACTCGTATTAGAAGAGTAATTGCCTCTGGATGAGCATATGGCTTCGTCTGCTGGTAGAAAAGAGAGCATTTCCATAGGCTAATGATTTCTGTATGAGAACTGGACTGCGGTGATTCAGAGAATGCAATAGCCGTGTTTTCAGGCATAATCAGAAGGTGATTAGTAAAAAGCCTGTCTCATCCAAGAGTGTGAGGCACACAGCAGCACTTACTCTGGGATGCAACACATCAGGGTGTGTTACATGTATTAACAGAGATTACGATCTATCAGTGTCACCTGTGCACACCTTTCCTGCAGGTGCAGATGGTTACCTGGCTCTACCCACAGTACCCCAAGCAAAATGATTCTGCACTCTGGAAAGACACCTGGCTGCCCACCTCAGCACATCCTGATGCTGCTGCTTATCAGGAAAAAAAGTCAGCTTGGTAAGTTCTCCTTCGTCGCCTTTCAAAGGTGTGGTGGCCCTTCTTGGGAATGGCAGGGCGGCCAACCCCAGGCTGCTCGGTCCATCTACTCACAGACGCCAATGTGGTGGACGGCAAACGGCGTTTATTGGCGGGCTACACAGCACTTTATAACCTAAGGTTACAAAGTTGTATTCGCCTACTTACACCACGAACTAGGGCTACTGGCTGAGAGGTGGCCCTATCTTCCCGTACAGCACGATATCTTCCGTTCACCAAAACCCTGACTGCAACATACCCCCCCCCCCCCATGCTCAACTAAATAGACAAACGTATATCGCAAGGCACATTCGTTCCAACAGGTAACTAGGAACAGTATACTCAGCATACAGAACCAAAGTAAAAAATATGAACTATATTTGACTACGTAAACATTGGAACCGCGAATGAAACATAAGGCACTGTAAACAGGTAAACTTTAGAGTAACCAGTGCTCGTGGGGTATGGCTCAAGGTGTAAGCAGAGGTAGTGCAATAGAAGTAGTGCAATTGGAGACTAGTATAACTGGAGGTAGCACTGAATGACAGCACTCATAACAACTATTGGATGCGATAGGTGATGCCAGCAGGGCGTCCCCTGCTTCAAGGTGCACCTTTCCTTTCTCATCCATTCATCTCATCCTTTCTCATCATTTTTTCTGCAGAGTTTTCCCATTTGCACACCGCATCCACATGGCTAGTGCATGATGCAGAGCCCAAATGGAGCTCCTGCTTACAAAGTAGAGGCAACTGTGCTTTACAGCAGTACGTATTACGAACTTATGGAATAACAGGGTATGATCAGGAATGACTAAAGGAAGTTTAGTGTAAAAACACTTTCAAAGCAGCTGTCTGTGCTCCATTAGCACAGTGTACAAAGGCTTTTTAGCCCCCCTTCCTGTAGAGGCCATTCTGTCATCGTCTGGATTCTGACAGTGCGGAGCTCCCAGGCTTAGACGAGATGTCTGCTGGTTTGTCGCTCTCTTGTCACCTGGGTGTACGGGTACGAGGGTGCCCGATGATCTGCTCCTGTGAATACAGACTTCCACTTTCCATTAGACTCACTGTATTATTATCACTATTATTATTGTTGTTACTGTTAGTTTTACTCCAAAGGTCCGGTTTAATGGGCTTGAGCGGGCACCGCTTTCCACGGTTACCGCTAGCCACGCTCGAGGCTTCGATAGCTGACAGAGTGTAAAGTCCATTTGCCACACCTCAGAGGCCTTAGGGCCTCGAGGATGGACCCCACTACACCACAGTTATCTCTCTCCAATTCGTGAGAGGGGTTTCCTCTCCTCGCTGCTCCCGGCTGTTGGAGTCGCAACTCGGCTGAGCAGTCGCTTTCCGGGCTCCGGTACATTTAAGTCTGCCTCCGGCCCCGCCTTCTTTTCTTTTTCGGGCTACGGCCCCGCCTGTGTTGTCCGTCCCCACCGCGCTCCTCCCTCTCTCTCCCCTCCCATTCCCGAGCGCGGGCGCCTGATGTTTCCCGCGCTTTCTCCTCGTTCCCGCCGTTGGCTCCTTGGCCCCGCCCTCCACCTTCAGGCTCGGCGCCATGTTGGGGCGCATAAGGTGGTGGTCCCCCTACGGGACCGCTTGCCGCCTCGATCACCCCGTCCCGCTATAAATCAGCATTGCCCCGCTCCTCCGCGAGCGGCCCGGGGGCTGAGGGGCCACGGCAGCCCCTCACCGGTCCCCAGGTTCGTTATTATCACCGCAATGATAAGGGCGCAAAGTCCACGTGGCTGCACCGAACCGCACCCTCGGAATGCCCCGTTCCTGAATAGCCCCGTGCAGCGCCTGTCTTACTCTTCCCCACAGCTGAAGGTTTTCCATGCTACCCAAGGCAATTGTTTCCTCGGCTAGCGTGCTGGTACACCTATCCCACACCTCGGGGTGGAATATATCCACCAGCTGAGCAGTGACCCCGATATCCAAAAGCCTCGCAACTGCGAGAGTAAAATCCTCGGGATTACATTCAACACCCCATTGCTCAAGTAAGTCTACTACGAGCTGCACAAGGGCTTCCATCCTCCTCGTGGGTCTGGGAGCATGCTCCCCGCCAGGCTGGTCCCACCGCTCTGGCCGCCGTTCACCTGTCCATGCTGTCCCAGGTTTCGGCACCATTTGTTGCCTTTCGAAGGCATGGTGGCCCTTCTTGGGAACGGCACAGCAGCCAACCCCAGGCTGCTCAGTCCATCTGCTCACAGACGCCAATGTGGCGGACGGCAAATGCTGTTTATGGGCGGGCTACACGGTACTTTATAACCTAAGATTACAACTTTGTCTCCGCCTGCTTACACCACGAACTAGGGCTATTGGCTGAGAGGTGGCCCTATCTTCCCGTACAGCACGGTATCTTCCGTCCGCCAAAACCCTGACCGCAACACTCCTTGCTGCAATATTTTGGGTCGAGGCCTCTTTGAAGATGTTCCTGAAATCATGAGATCGCCTCAGCCCAGCTTATCTGCAGTGGATAAAGGCAAGCATCTGCTGGAAGTGGTATTGAAACTCTCTTCCAGGGTGTGTTTGAAAAACTTCAGACACCCAGCCTCGAGCTACAACAGAAGGAGCAACTACCATCCTCATTTCACAGAAGGGTAAACTAGTTGACAGAGAAGCTGATGTGTTGCTGGCCGATTACACAGTTAGTAGCAGGGATAGAGAAGTGAGTGGAAAGCAGCCTGCAACTTCATCTCAAGCTTCTGTAAAAGGACAGCAAAGAGGGAGGAAGAGAACAGGAGGGAAAAGACATGGAGAGGTGGTAGAGAAAGCAAGGCACCATCTAACTTCTTAACTTAGGTGCTTGGTGCCTGAACACATCACTAAGGATTGTGGCTATCTTGAGAACACGTTGTGATAAGTAGATTGGGGTCATTGTTTCGGAAGAGGCTGAAGTGATGAAAACTCACTGGAGGGCTGCAGATAGAGGGAAGTGCTGGGAAGGAAGCCAGCACCTCCGGCACTGGAAAGCTGGAGGCTCTCCAAGTGATGTGTATGGTGAGAGCCAGTGGCTGTCTTGCTCATGGGTCTATTTGTCAACGCTAAACTAGATTATCACCCTATATGTTTATAAATCCTTCCACATCCTCACTGCAAGACTGTGGATGTGATGTGCAGGAAGCTAGCAAGGAGGTTTTTGACTCCTGAAAACAGGGCTCCAACCATTCCCCATCCAGAAGAGGTTCAGTATTTTGGGGTGGACACTCCTTTTGGTTGAGCTCTTCCTTGCATATCCATCCCCCATTGCTCTCATCCGTGCAGAGTTCATCTTGTTGGCTGCGGTGTTTCAAATAAGTGAACTGGTTGATGACCCATCTTTGGAGACATTTGAGGACAGGCTGGATGGTGCTCTGAGCGTGTGATCACCTGTACATGTCCCTATTCATCGCAGGGTGGTTGGACCAGGTTGCCTTTAAGTGTGCCTTCCAACTCAAATGATTCTATGAACTGGGAGCCTGAATTGTTCATATCTGCCACCGAGCCTTCCTCCCACTCCCACCAACACAGGCAAATCACTGTTGTTATTATCAGATACTATTAGTATTGAGAACAGTTAAACAGACTTCACTGAATATAATTATCTCAATTGATGCTGAATTTGAAGTTTCCACTATTGAATCAGCATTGAAACATGCAATTTTGATTTAGATTCTGTTCTAATCTGCACGAGGAAAATCTGAAGTTGGTGTAGGAAAAATCTGTTTGTTCTGGTGGTCTCGTGCTCTGGAGTTACTTGTGCAGAACTGAAGATGTCCTCCCACCAGAAGTCTCCGGGACAACCCTGAAATGCCAATCCACCTTCATCTTTGTTCTTCTGCTTCACAGACAAATCCAGGACCCTAGGATGGGAAGTACTGGGGGAAAAAATAGAGACACGGTGAGGAAGCAGCAGAAAACTGTTCATAATCAGGTCAAAACACCTCTGGGTGGCGATTCTGCGCCTGTTCCTGTGTACCACCAAACTCTTCTTGCACCCACTGAAATCTAATGGAAGCTGTTCAATTTTGCATAACATCCAACTTAGTTCTGCCAGATCTCTGTGAACAGGAAGCAACAGGTTGAGTGCGAGCAGAGGGACTGCACATCTCGAGTAATGAAGTTGACTCATTACTCTGCAATACAGTCACCAGAGTCATGTGGGGATAGAAAACAAAGTGATGAATCAGGCCCAGCGTTTGCTGCAAGTTGAGACTGCTGTCTGGTTGGCAAATAGCTCTGAAACCAGTCCCACTGCTGCGTAAGTGGCTTCATTACTCTTAAGTGCTATATTTACTGAATAATTTGGGCCGACCATTTTCAGGTTCGTTAGTCCCAATTGTTCACTTTTCATATGGTGTGATTGGTTTCTCAAACCACGTGGTTTTAGTTTCTCTCCAAATCTGAGAATAATGGGTGGAAAAGTGCTAAAACAAAAAAAAAAAAAAAAAAAAAAAAAGCACCTTCTGGAAAGTTGATTTGTTTGTTTTTTAACTGAATAATGACCTAGACAGAGCTCATTAAGCTCTTGGAATTTGGGAACGGTGTTTGGATGCACTGGATATCTATGGGTATCTGGAGGAAAAGAATATAAACCTGGGTTAATCTGAAGGTAATTTATACCCCATCCTCATGCACCATTTGTCCAGCTCGCCCCTTGGAGGATCAGTCACCCAATGTGATTCTTCCTTTACTCCTTACTTCTCTTCAGCCCTCTGCCTCTCTCATTTACTTCTCTCCACTGGGACTGTTCTTCCATTCTATTTTTGTTTTAGGTCCAGCACCTAAATGATAAAAAATGACATGCAGCAAATAAGCACTTTACCCAGAGGCTAGAGGATGGTTAAAGCCTAAATGAAAACAATTTATAATAAAAGCTCCAAATCTGCTGCCATTTAGCAAAAAGTTGAAACAAATGATCCCTATAAATCATGTTAAGATTTGTCAAGGATTTTCGAGCCACACGTATTGCTTAATTACAGAACAATAATATGCAAGGAAAATGCTGATAATAACTTTTCAGAATATTTTATTTTCTGCCGCACCAGACTTCTTGGAGGCAGTTTCATTCACCTGTGTAGTGCTGTACCACGAAGAGGAGATAAAAATCAGCCGTGTGGTTAAGGAGAATTGTTCTCAGAACAAACTGTAGGTTAAGATAATGTATTGAACCAATAACACAATACCACGAACTCGCTAGTATCAGACCCACCAGCTTCACAGACTAAGCATTGGCAAGTCAGAGATTTTGAAGCCAAGAGAGGGACTGTAGACTTAATAGTCTGTGTGGCCCTGGCCCACGTTACTTACACCCTTCAGGAAGAGAGAGCTAAGGGACTCTGTGAAGGGTGAGTAGTGCAGAGAACGTGAAGCCGCAGTGGGACACACAGTGGGGTCCCAGAGAAATGCCTATATGTGTGCAGAGCCCCATGGGGATGAGTGAAGCAGGCTGCTCTCTCCAAGTGGTGTTTTTCGTTTGTCTTCAGTGCAAATGGAGCTACTTGGGAAGTTTCAAAGGCTTTACAGCAGATGTCTTGCTTGATTTTGGTTGGTTTTTGGTGGTTTTCCTTCAATTGCTTTTCTAACTGCCATATCTGGTTTTGGAGCATGCAAAAAACTTGTGGTAAAACCAGATTTATAATTCTTTAAGGCACAGTCTTTTTAATGTGACCCAGAATGGGTACTGTGCTGGACAGAGTTGAAAACCAACATTGTGAAAGGCTGTGTTCTAAGCTGGCAAAAGGACTGCCATTTTCAGGAGTGCTAGACTAAATTGAACTTCCCTCAACCCCAGCTCCTCCTGGAAGGAGGAAAGGAATAAACAAATTAGCTAATACAATGATTTATCTTGTAGCATTTGGAATTTGCCCCCTTAAGCAAGCAAATTCATCAGCCAAATCCCTGCGGTGAATGGTAAAGCTTAAGGGCTGTTACAAACCCTGTGCTTCAGCACATGCAGAATAAACCTTCAGGCTTCCTACCCTGTATGAATAATCCCAGAAAAGCCAGCTGACCTGTCAGAGGCTGTGCAGATAACGCTAGAATACATGATATTAATGAAGTAGTGGAGCTGTCACAAAGAGCAAGGATCACTGTAAAAATAAGGAGTGAAAAACCGATTGCATTACGGTTGTGAAAGTAAATGGATTTCACTCCTATCCTTTAATTTCTTCATTTTTCATCAGGTTCTGCCAGAGCTTCCATTGCAGATACAAGGAAGCCTGGAAAGCCACCTCCACACCCTGACATAGCACGGCCCTGAAGTGGCAGCTGTGAAACACGGAGCAGCCTGACAAAGCTGGTAACACGTTTGTACAGCCCAGGGTGTCAGGAGGAATCAGCTCTGTGGAGCAGACAAGGAGACGGAGAAGTGAAGTTTTAGGTTCTCTCTGTGGTTTGCTACATTGCAAAACAAGCTGTCCTCGGGTCCTCTGGGAAGACTTTCTGCACAACAATTATCCCTCTCTTCGAGTCTGAGAGAGAATTACTGCACATGAACCTGGTGAGGTTCAGAGAAACACTGAGAGGTTCTGGCATTAGGGACTTCGAAGTGTGACCCGGCTGCTGCCAGAGGCCAGCTAGCACCTTCCTTGAGTAGCACGGTAAGCTACCTGCCCTCCGTGTCCTGTTTCACTTGATATCGGGTGAATTTGCTCTGTCCAGCCTCGCTCCTCTCTTCATTTCGAGCTGCAGAAAACACACTTCATGTCCCACACCAGCCCCAGGGACGCAGTTGTGTTGCACTTTCATCTCAGAAGCTGGCTTAATTCAGGTTTATTTCATTGTCAGAGAGATATGCCAAGGCACTTAATTTCAGTTAGTCCGCAGCACAAACGTGTTCTCATGGAAAATGTTGGCTGGTGGTGCTTGCTCTGCTCGAGGCAGCTGCCCTGGAGATGACCTCTCTTCTATCCTCCTCTTATTTTAAAATGGCATCTGGCTGCTAGAAAAGCACCATTTCTTTCCCACTCCCAGAGCACCATGAGTCCATGAGCAACTAGGCAAGTAGTCCAGTGGTCCTTGGGCAGAGGGGACTGGTCTTCCAAGCAGGAATGCCTGAGATGGCCCTATACCCCAGAGCAGTGTGCTCACAGCAAGGACTGACATGGCTTTTGTCAGTGCTAGCACTGAAAGAATCTGTCCTTCCTACATCGTGGGGTCATTCGCTTGACCTCTGAACCCAAAGTGAAATCAGCTTATCTCATGACTTCCATAAAATACTGTGATCCCAGCACCACTTTCCTGTGCTTTATCCCACTATCCCCAGTTCCTGGCTTGCAGCACCACTGATAGTTTGATGGGGACACATGTGGCCCAAGGAAATGGCCCAAGGTCAGAGTGGTAAAATGGGTGGAAAATTACCAGAAATAAGAAAAGATTTAAATGAAGCCTCCAATGATGCAGTTTCCATGGCAACTACCCTTCCACCTACAGTTTTAATCCACTTTTTCAAGCAGCCATTCCAGGATGTGCAGGGAACCACACGGCAGCTGCACATGTCCTATTTCTAACACATCTCCTGATTAAAATAATTATTCCATATATATTGTCCTGAATGGTAGTAGCTAAAGTTTCTGGGTAGCCTGGGGGAAGCATATTCTCACAGCACTAGATTCTTTCTGAAATAACACATGTAGATGCAAATCCTAGCATTCACTGGTGGTAAAATGCAGGAAGTTCATCCCAAAGCTGTTGCAATGGGATATGTCTCCTCGTCCCCATGGGATGAGTGTCACTGTGTTGTGTGTATGGTTCTCTGTCAGGGATGACATCAGAGCTGGTCTTCTCTATGCCATAGGCTCCCAGCAGCAGGTTATTTTGTCAGAAGCTACAGGGACAAGGGTTAGATCTAGAGACTTGCCATCACACTCCGTGCTCAACCCTCTCAGCAATCTAGGACAGCCCCAAAGCTGCCCCTCACTTCAGATTGTCATCTTAGGAGTGCTAACTAGGGAAGTATTTTGCAGATGAATCATTTCTTTGTAATCCTAATGGGACTGTGCGATGATGACAACATTTTGATTCTCTGTGGGGATTACGTGGACTGAAACCAGAGCACAGGGAATCACCTTTATAGTCCTGAGGATGTTATATCTTGTTGTCATTGCTACTGTTATCTCGACTCCAGCTTCTAAAGGCCCCTGTGAAGACCGGTGTTCCCTTCTGCTAAATAACATGACAGGATGAGATACAGGCTGTACCTAAGAGCTTGTAACATGGTAGAGAAGGAGAGGAAGGGAAGCCAAATGCGTGACAGGTAGAGAACTAAAGAATGAGTAAACTAAGTGGTTTCCTTAAGGTTGCATGCTGAGTCCATGGCCATAGCTGAGTGCACATCCCTGGAGACCCAGACAGGGCTTTTATCACTGGGATGGCTCTTCCTTTGCTGCTCTCCCAAGCTGTCAGTCTCATTTGTCCCACAGAAATATTGAGATAGCGCTGGCAGATGCATTACCTAAAGAGGAAAGCGTCTGAAATTATCCTTTCTTCACTCCAAGGAGTGCCAGGGGAAATCTACATTTCTCCACTGCAACTGTGTTAACCACTTGATTCCAAAGGAAGCAGATAGCAGGAAGATATTAGTGTGGGAATGAGCAAGTAAATAAAAGGGTAATTCTCCCCAATAAACTTCAATTCTCTGGGAATTATTTTTGAAGTCTAAAAAGTTAAATTACAAAGAAGTCTGCCAGAACAGGTAATGACTATACTTAAGGGAGAGGCAATTGTCCTAGAAAATTTTATGTACTATGGTTACAGTGCTGGAAGGAAGAATTTAACCAATGCAGAGTTCTTTGGGTAACAGCACCTCCTCCAAGGACTCAGGACGAACTCGGGCACTTGTTAGTGTGTAATATCTGAACAGTTAACGGCTAGATTATGAGCTCTTGACTTATTTAGCTTGACACATACTCTCTCACATAGATACTTCCAGTGTCTTGAGGAGGAACTGAGTGACACTGGACAGGAAGGGCTGAAAAAATCTATCTTTAAAACACAGCTGAATGGTGTTAATGTTAACACCATTGGTACTGTTGTTAATAGAGGTGAAACGTCTCCCTTTCTCCAAGATCAGTCGGGGTGATGCCTACTGTTTAGCAATAGCGGAAACTAGAACAGCTGCATGTTTTCATGATGTACCATATTCATTAAGTTGGTTTTATGGGGATGGGCCGGGCAGAGTGAACAGTGTGTCATGTTTGTATGGTAAATAACAGCCAGGTGGAGGTTGGTGGGCAGGGAGCACAGAGGTGGGATGCTGGCCACTGTTCATGCCATAGATGCAGGAATTGGCGGATGCCTTTTTGTTTAGCAACAGTTCAGTTTCTTCCGTGAGACAGAGGTGCACAGAATGACTGTGGTGTGAACGTGACTCTGTGGAGTGTTATTTGCCAAGTACAGTGCATAGAGAAGGAAATCTTATCTTGCACTTTTCAGTGTCCCCATTTCATAAATATGATGCATTAATATTCATTATACCATGTGCATTATCATTTTGGAAGGAGATTACTGGGGATTCACTATTTTCTCTCCATCATATTTTCCAATTAGGATCCTCTCTTTTGCAAATAATAAGCTTTTTTGTTGCCAGAGGCTTTGCAGCAAAGTTCCAGCCAGGACTTTGGAGCTCTGCTCAGCATTCGTTTAAGAAAGAAGTGCAAATTGAAGAACAATTACATTTTTAATGACAGGTTAATCTTGCAGCACTAAGTATGATTAGAGTGTAGTCTGGCTAGTGTGGAAGAACACAACAGCTTGTAGATGTTCCCCCCAAAAAAAAAACTGCTGGGCAATGGGGAAGGATGATGTAAATGCACCACTGAGTTCACTGCAGAGATGAGCACAGAGGCTTAGTGGTTCTTGGGGACAGAAAAGAGGATAAGAAAAGTGAGAAGTGAAGTCCTTATTCCCATGCCATGAATAAGTGCTGTAGCTCAGGATGCTCAGAACAAGAGAAAATCACTTCTCACACTGCCCATCACTCCCCACACTGCTCCAGAGCAGGTACTTGGTGCCTGCAGCCCTTCATGCCCACGTGGGCTTTGTGCAAAGTGCTCCAGCCTCATTGAGGCTGATTAGTTGGGCTCCAGATTTCTCCTTCAATTACCAGAAAGTAGTAAAAGAATTAAAAAATCCAAAAAGAAGCAAAGGAATATAAATTTACAGTCAACCCTTTGACAGACTATCTATTCCCCACGCTCACATAGGCACGCTAGTAAAACAGCCCTTTAAAGTTGTTGGTGTTGTCAGTTACAAGAGCAGCATTTAACATTTAATGGTTGTTTTTGGTCAGAGCTGTTACTTTTCATTGTTTGCTAGATTTGTTCCTTAAATTTGCTTGGCTCTGTGCCATGCAGTTCTTCTAGATTTGCTTTATATTGTGCTTGGGGCTGCAAGATATTTTTTAATGATTTTTTTTTCTTCCTTTGAAGACATTTTATGAAATGATTTTCATTTTTCTTGCCCCATCCGTTGTTTTGTCGTATCTGATATTTATCTTGAGGACACAGGTGTCCCCTTACAAGCCTTCTAAACGTGCTAACATGGTCTCATCCTCCTCCCAGTGCCAAGTCACCAATTATCACAGTTGTGGGGATCTCTAAGAGCTCCGTTGGGTCAATTAGACTGGGCAGAAGGCTTCAGAAAATACGGTACAGTGCTGCCTTGTAACTCTTACAGAGGTATATGGGAAAAGCAGAGCACAGAGATAAGGAAACGACTCAAAGTCTTCAGCATTTACTTACGCTCTGTTATGAGAGGTTAGATTAGTTGTTCAATTAAAACGAATGCAAAGCGAGGAAATGCTGCTGTGCATCATGACCTTGTTTTGTAAACAGACCCTCGTTCCTGAGATTGGTCCCAGGTTCATTTTAACAGGAATTTCAGGCAGTGAGATGTTTTCATCAACATCAGACTCTGCGATTGAGAACTGTGACTCATCATCAAAGCCACGTGGTCCCGGTGTCTCCACAGTCCATATTTCCGGTGCGGATGACAAAAATACTGCAGGGTTTCAAAGACAGAGCAGGCCCATCTTGTTGTTAGGGTTCATTTCTGTTTTCCCAAAGGGCCCTGGCAGAGTGCAGGGGTATCCAACAAGCTGACCCAGCAGACAAGGGCACAAGCATCACCTTCCAGTTATTGAATATTTCCCCTCCACCTTGCCAGACCTTTCCTCAGCCAAACAACATTGTCCTGTAGGTTTTTGAGTTCAATTTCTACTCCTATTACGTGTTTCCTGGCATGTTTATAGTGCTTCTAATTAATTATTTGTAATTGCTTGTGTTTTTCCCCCTTTTTTTTTCCCTTTGTTCCTTGTTTCTCTCCCAGCCTTGGTAACAAGATGTTGCATCTCTCGAGGCTACCAGGGTAAAAGCCTATTAATAAATAATTAAGTTCTGAGGCTGCAGCAGTGTGGAGTCACGTCTTGCCATCACATGGTTGTAGTCTCCATGGTGACTCACCACTGTGAACTGAAATGCTCTCTTTGGGGGGAGGCGAGAGAAGGTTATATAGGGCAAAAATGTGCGAAGTTAAATTATATTTTAAAAAATTAAAGGCGCCGTCACGCTGGTTAGTTCCCTAAATGATCTATAAAGATGGAAACCTCCTATTAGCCCAGCTCCACCAGCATCCCTCACTTCTGGCTGCCTCTCCCTCATGTTTGTGTTCTGCTCCAGAGCTGCCAGCTTGGAGGCTTTTCCATCATGTAGATGCTCCTCTCTGCTAAGCAGCATTTTCCTTCGCCCAGTGCTTTTCAGACCATCCCAATCTCCAGCAATCCTTCCACCAAACTGCAGCCTCAGTCCCTGTGCTGAGAGTGACCGACCACTAGGAAGCGTGAGCATGGAATAGTTTGTCATGGGACACCAAATTAATTCTTAAGGGCTGGAGTCCAGAGGTTCCCGCTTCTCTGCTCCTCTGTGTTCTTGTTTCCTACTGCATTAATAAGTTGCCTTTTCCCTGGAGTCATCCTGCAACCTATGTTTGAGCAAAATTCACACCTGCTCCTCATTAGAGCCAGATTTTGAGAAGTCTTAGCTGCGTTTCTCCTTTTCTGGCAGTACTCAGAGGCAGCTTCATGTGCTGGCACATGAAGTAGCCCTTCTATTTTTTTTTTTTTCCATCTCATAATCCCCCTCTAAGTATAGCAAAGACATTTCTTGCCCATTCAAAGCAGTAGTTTTCGAATGAAAAGCCGTCAGCTCAGCAGTTCCTGCATCTGTAAAAGTGTGTCCTTGTGCGTGATCTGAAACCCCCTTAGCCTGTTATCAGCTTTCCATCTGTGTTAGCAGCTACGTTATTCACAAGCATCCTGATTGATGTATTTCAGCCAATATAACTTTCCCAAGCCCCACTTCTCCAGTAACGTTTCATGGGAACACAAGAAATTTTGAGCTCCTTGTAACGCCAAGGATGTAAATCACACTAATTGTCTCCCAGATTTCAGAAACATCCTGGGCTTTCATTTCCTCTGCAAATTTCTGGAGCATTCATATTAACTTTTGGCCAGTAAATGGTAGGGGGACCAAGCCATCCGTCACATAAAGCTGCACTGAAAACACATCAAGCTGTGACAGGTAGATAGGTCTCTGCTCCAAGGGAACGAGGGTTTTGATATCACAGTTCCCTTCTCCTTGCAGGAGAACACTATGGAGCCCAGGAACATGGCTCTTTCCACCCAGGGACATTTGTCGGCCCTGCTTGGAAGCAAAGTCAAGACATCTGCTCTGTGCTGTTGTCAGCTTTCCTTTAAGCTGCTGGGATGGGATCAGGGCAGAGATCTTCTCAAAAAACGGGTGGTTCTGGTCTCGCAGAGCTGAAATCTGATGCAGACTGGATCTCCACAACACATAGAGCTCCTCATTCATCCTGGGAATGGGTCCGTTCCTCTTTGTCACCACCACCAGATCTCTGGGAAAGTGTGTGAAAGATCTCTCCCAGCCCCCTTCATTGGCCTATTTTCCTCCTTTCCTTTTAAAGCAGAATCTAAAGAAGAGGTGAAAGACAGTTTGAGTGAGGTTATCAGAGGGATAAAATAATACTTCAAGGAGTTTCAGACTTGTTTTCATGCTGTTCTCTTATAGCCACTGCAGAGATTTCCAGAAATTGTTTCCCTGCCCTTTTCACCTCCACACTTCTCCCGACAGACTAAGGCCAAAGCAGAAGAGGAAAGCAGATTAATACTTTTTTCTCCAGCAATCTAGCATCCTGTTTCTGCTTGCACACTTTTGATATCCACCAGCTCCATCAGAAAACAAGCAAACAATCTGAAATTCAGGGCTTGTTAGGTAAAGCAAATAATAACTATATCAATTATTCTGATTTCAGAGGAGAAATGTTTTCTTTCTTCTTCTTTTTTTCCTAAGACTGCCTATGGATTCTAATGCTGAGGTGGGATTTAAAATAATTCATCTGTTTTTAAGCGATGTTGGCAACCTAATTTTGACTCAACACTTCCACGGTGCTGAAGAAAAAAAAAAAAAAAAAGGGAAAAAGAATAATTGCAAAACACAAAATAAGCAGAAACAGTTTCAGTGAGGTGTTTTGATCACCCCCGTGAGCTGTTTTCTTGCTGTGTTGTGCGTGACTGAAAATCAGAAAGGGAATCTGCCTATTAACAAATGGGAAGCTGACCAAACCAGTTTCATCAGACTGCAGTAAAAGTGCAGAGCAAGGGACGAATAAATGCAAGTGATTAGAATTATTTCCATTGTGTCAACAAGACTTTGTGAATGAGACAGGAAAGGCTGCCTTATCACAGAATTGAGAAAGTGTAGGTTAATGTCTTTGAATGGGGAAAAGTTGAACAGGTTCCCATGTGCGTGGCTGCAGTGAGGTGTCATGGGCTGGCAGTGAATGGATGGGTTTGGGTCAGCCCGTGAGAAGGGACTGCATCTCCTCCCCTGACTGTAATCTGCTCTCTCCATATTCCGCTGCTCACTTTTGGAGTAAATTGCAAACCTGCACGAGGAGTTGAGTAAACAAATTACTGCCTGCGCATGTGTGTTCATTAGAAAAAAAAAAAACATGCTGATTACTTGGCAGCCTGGCATTTCATAACATCACAAAGGGTTGTGAGAGATGAACAGCTACAGCAAGCCTGCCGTGGAAACCAATATCTCCACCTTGGGAAATGCAGAGATAACAGGCAATTGTGACTAAAAATGCAATTATGACAAGAGAAAAGGATTCACTTTCCTCCATGCACATACAAATCATGAAAAGATATTTTCATCCTAGGCCAAGGAGGCCTGAAGCTGGGTTTTATTCTGTGCTTAGAACCAGTAATAATTTCTTTCACCTATTATGCATCTCCCAGACAAAAAAAAAAAAAAAAAAGTATTCTTCTCCATCTCACCTAGAAAGGTCTCTACTTCGAGGCAATTCTTTTATCAGATGCTGGGAAGTAAGATAGAGAAAGCAAATATTTGCCTTTGAGCATTTAAAATTATATTCTCACTTTTTTTTTTCCTGTCCTTTAAGATCAGATTTCTTCTGCAACACGAGTGTGTGCGAGACTGCTTTTAAAAAGAAACATCTTAAGTTTTAACCACAAGCAAAATATAAGAGAAGCACAAGACCCCTTCATGCTAAAGAGGAGGAAGGCACATCCTGTGCTCTACGTAGAGGGTAAAGCCCTACAGAAACCTCAGCAAAGTGCCTGTCTGTCACACTCCATTTGCTCTTGCATCCCTCCAAGCAGCTGGCCTCACAGCTGATTGCTTTACTTTAGGTAGAGAAGTTCAGCCTCCTGCATCAGCCTTTCATATGTGGGGTATGCTGGAAGGAAGCCAAGCTTAAGGAGCGATGCACAGTTACTGTTGCTCTGCTGCATCCACTGCTGCAAGACAATAGGATGCCTCCCAAAAAGTGACCATGAAGTGCAGGTCTGCTTGTAATCCTCGTGTCACTGAAGAACCACAGTGTGGCTGTTGCCAGTTTACCCAAACAGTTCCTCCAGCGTGTGACCCATTTTGCTGGTAGCTCCCAATTCAAGGGCTCTATTTAGACTCATTTGCAGCAAACTGAAATCAATTTCTGTTTCACTCAGCTTCTGTTTTCACTTGGAGTTTGGAAGTGCAAAATGTCCTTTGGAAGTGTGCCCAAATCATAGAGAGCTTGAAGAAGCAAGGTGAAGGGAAAGCAAAGCTCTGGCTTGTTTTGGTTTTGTGACCACACATGAACGTAAATCCCTAAGTTTTGCAGTTCCTATAGAAAAAAATCTCTGTACTAAGGGGGTTTTCAGTGGATTAGAGGGAAATGGCACAGAAACAAAGAGCTGTTTTTATGGTGCTATCATAGAGTCCTGAGGGCACTCTGGCATTATGTTTTTGCTGCAGTTCCTATGAATTCAGCGTATTGACCTCTGAATACAAGATGCTGGCTTTCTGTCCCCAAGTCAAAGCACAGTGTTGACATCATATAACTATCCTGTGAGCAGAGTTACCTAAAGGATACCTCCTTAAAGTTAAGTGGTTAGAAACCCATGATTTGGCAGAGGGGACCAGGACTTAGTGCAGCACACACATTCTTGTCACATCAAGTGTTGCTCCTACGCAAGAGTAGCAGTGCTTCATTGTTCCTGAAAAGCCTTTTCATTAGAAAGGAAAAGGTTTAAGAGACAGAATTGTTGTCTCAGACTGTCACTGACACAAATACAGAGAATAATACTATTGAAAAATGATTTATTTCTTCCACTTGAGTCTTTCTGGATGAGTCCGAGCATCCCCCATGTGTTCTTTGCAGACAGAATCAGCTTGCAGAACTCTCCTTGGACTGCTCTCAGGGTTAGAAATGGACACAGCAAAAAAAAAAAAAAATAGTGAAAATGGGGATTGGCAGGTGAATTAGGATCATAGACTCATTAAGGTTGGAAAAGAGCTCTAAGATCACACAGTCCAACCCCAGCCCACCCCACCATGCCCACTGACCACGTCCCTCAGTGCCACATCCCCACGGTTCTTTAGCACCTGCATGTTCAATGACTCCACCACATCCCTGGGCAGTCTGTGCCACTGCATCACTGCTCTTTCTGAAAAGAATTTTTTTCTAATATCTAATCTGAAGAAGAATCGTTCTCCCAGTGTATTTTAATACGTTATATTCTCTTGGGTAGTAGGCGCAGCTCAGCAAGGCCCCATGATCACACTTTTGGAGGGCTGTGAATAACAGATTATCATCATTTTACAACAGCTACAAATTGCTACAAATCATGGCCATACCATTACATGTAGCAGGAAAACACAGCTGTTTTCTGAGCAAATATGGCACGTTGATAGGCAGCTTTCCGATTTAGGAGAGGTTTGACAGTGTACAAAGGCTTTCAGCAAAGATATTGCTCTAAATCTTGCCCAAGCTGAAGCATCTGAAGAAATGTTTACACCTCACTGATCACTCAGTCTTAGATTTCTGATAAGACAGAAATCATTGCCATCTGATACCTCTCTGCTAGCCTGTAAGATATGAATGAGAGAAGCCTGTGCCCTGTCCGGAGTTGACAAGACGTGTCAACGCGACAGAAAATATAATCGATCTGACACCTCCACTGGCAACCTTGGGAGATTCCTTCAGGGCAGAGCTGAACCTTGCTGGCAAGGGGAGGAAATCCCTGCTAGTGACACTAGACTGAATCTGACAGTGCAAAAAAAGGATTACCTATCTACATGATTTTAATATCATCCCAAACGTCAAAGTGCAAAATCAGGCACACAGCTTCCTTCTTCAGTGCCATCAGCCCCAGCTGAGGATTATGAAGTCTCAGTGAATCATGGAGTCTTTAAGGTCAGAAAAGACCTCTAAGGTCATCTAGTCCAACTCCAGCCCACCCCCACTAACCACTCAGTGTCACATCTCTCCTTTTCTTGAACACCTCCAGGGACGGTGAGTCCACCACCTCCCTGGGCAGCCGTGCCAGTGCAGCACACTTTTCCAGGAAGGAATTTTCCCAATATCCAACCTGAACTTCCCCTGCTGTTACTTGAGGCCATTCCCTCTTGTCCTGTCACTGCTACCTGGGGGCAAAGTTGACCCCCACCTCACCGCAGCCTTTTTCAGGCTGTTGTAGGGAGTGATATGAGCCTCCCATTCTCCAGACTGAACCATCCCAGTTCTCTCAGCCCCTGCCCATAACACTTGTGCTCCAGACCCTGCACAGCTCCACTGCCCTTCTCTGGACACACTCCAGGGCCTCAAGGTCTTTCTTGCACTGAGGAGCTCAAAGCTGAACACAGCACTCAAGGAGTGGCCACCAGTGCTAAGTACAGAGGGATGATCACCTCCCTTAATCCCAGTTGGAGAAAACCCAGTTTTATCATCCCAATCAAAAGAACCAAGCACCCTTCCTAGGATAAGACCTTTGAGCATGTGATAAATTTTCTCCTTACCTTTCCTCTCAAAACAGCGCATGCAGCTATACAAACCAAAGTGAGCCCTTTCTAGTATGTTTTGGAATAAATTGACATCCCCACTTAAACATATTGCACTGAACAACATTTCCTGGGGGCCCCTGATGTTGTTGCTACCCTGACAGACACAGCCGCCTCCCAGATTGCACTTATCCTGACCTTACAGATACTGACACAGAAATGCCTCGAAGACAATGTTGTCTCTCAGAGGCTCTGCACATTCGCAAATGCACACTCACGTATACACACAAAATTATGTCAGCCATTTAAGTAATCCTTTCTTGGCTGTCTTTTAAAATGCATCTTTCGTCTTTCTGTAACCAAGGGCTTTAATATTCAAATGTTCATGAGCACCAGCTTTATTAAAATTAGGGCTTGGGGAAATGTCTTCGAAAAGGAGAAACGAATATTACCCAACCATTTAAAAGATGCTAATTAATGGAGTTCTAAAGCCCAGAGAGGCCATTTGACGGAGCAGAAATTCCTCTACTAGACAGATTTGTAACTTATCATTTCAAGTGGCAGAGGTGGAAACAGGAGATGAGCAAAATAAAATGCAAGTAGGTTAAGAGGAACGATCCTCCAGGTGCTATGAGGACTCCAGAGTTTAGTTCTGTGCCAGCAGAATGAATTTTCTGCCTACGAGCTCTGTGCATGACGGTTTTTTTGGCCGTGACACAAAACACTGTGGCTGTTCCCTTCTGGAAGTGCCCTGTGCTAGGATGAAGGAGCTGTAGCCCACACCCTGCTCAGCCACTGCTGGGTGGTGGCTGCCAGCTGCTGGTGTCACAAGGGGATATTCTGAGATGCTTTTAATCTCCAGGGTATGTGAGCATTTCCAACACGTGCACAAGGAAAAGTTTGTGCTGGGAGTAGCAGAGACATGCTGGAATGGTCAGAGATCTCCAAGCAAGCTTGTTTATGATCATTTCATCTACCTTTCCCTGATCAGCCTTGGCTAAAGAATCTCCTTTGGCTGATGTGGTGAAAGCTTGAGGCTTTTCAGGCAGGAACATCTGAGCATTTGGATAAAACATTAGGTCATGGAGACTTAATATGTTATTGCACATCAGCTGGGTGAACGTACCTGTCCATGCATGTACTCCTTGCCTGGAGCTGATGCGAAATAACACGATGTACCTTCACCTTGTTTCACTGTCAGATGAGTTAAATTGCATTATTATGTCTTTGCAACAAGCTAAGAACGTGTGCTCAGACTGCTGCCTCAGCTCTTCTGATGTTTGGTGACTTGTTAAGCTGATCTTGTGTCAGAGCCTGGAGTCCTTCACAGCTGTCATGAAGTCCTTGGGAGCCCTGGTTTTGTCACCCTGGGATATATTCCTACACACGAAAAGCTTGTGGCTGCACATAGCATAGGTGTACAGGAGGTGTGACAGACTGGATAATTTTGTTGACCAGGAAAATTAGTGTACACATCCCAAGAGACCAGTACTTTTGATTCACGCTCTTCGAAGTCTCCCTTGAAATGCGATTTCAAGGAATAAAAAGCTACTGTTAAATCTCTGATATCTGCAGAGATATACATAGAGAAACACTCTTTAAGTTTGTAGATCTTTAGTGTCTTCAGAGAATTATTGGGAGGAAAAGCATGAAAAAATTGCATCTGTTTCTCTAGCAAAATGCAGATTGACCTTCCTAAATGAAGACAGTTGGCAGGAACTATATGATCTGAGACGAAAGAACAGCAAAAAATCAGAGTTAGTGTAAATTTGTCTCTTTAACTTATGTCTTGACTTCAGCAGATTGCCATAAAGAAAATGAAATGCAAACTGGAAACACAGGCTTGTTCTGATAAATGCAGGGGGAGGAATAAAAATAACAAATATATTTGTTTCCCTACTAATCCCTCTTCATTATAGGACATGGCTGTTTTGTCTAATGGCCACAAATGAATCCAATATGAACTCAAACAAGGGGAGGTATCTTTTCTGTTTGTAGATTAAATCATTTGTAAAAATATCTCAAGTGCAGTCAACATCAACAAAGTCAAATAAAACCTCTCTCTCGCAAGCAAAAATTTACCACAGCAAGTAGCTTTCTATGACAATTGGTAAGAGGTAATTTTTCCCTGGAGCCAATTTCCTTTGGATCAGTGATGCTCCAGTCTATAGCAGAGAGAGTTTGCATTAGGATCTGTGTACCAGCACGCATAATAATGAATCACACCCTACATTGATTTAGTAAACCAATAGGTTTTATTAACTCAACAATGAGATTAAAATGGATTAAAACAGGAGAGGGGCTCTATCATTGCGCTAGTAATTTACCCCTGATTCTACAGCAAGTGCAATTCACTTCATTTTTAATACCTGATTAGACTCAGTATTGCTGTACCATTTTCTCCTGGGTGGAAAGTGTAGTGGTGAATCCTGTATCCACATGCAACTACAGAAGAAGCAATCTACAGAGCCAACTTTAATCAGAGTAGAGACATTACAAGTGTTATCCCAGACAAAGAAATCGATGATTTTTCATGGCAGGGACTTTTGAAGTTTCCTGCTAAAACACGCAGAAAAAAACCCTAAGGACTACAAGAAAAACATGGTTGGGATATGTCTACGTTTCCCTGCGTAGGAAGTTCCAGCAGTGCTGTGGTACCAAGCAGTGCAGAGCCCAGCACAGATCTGCCTGAGAATAAAGGAATTTAGTTCACACCATGCTGTGTTGCTACCAGGACCCAAGTGGGCAGCTTTAAAGCTGCGACTGTTTCCCCACTGCATTATGTCTAGAGGAGATTAGTTCTGTTCATTTCAGCACGTTCAGGATGTTGCTTTGCCCTTCCTGCCGAAGTGCTTCTTTCTTTCAGTGCAAATCAGTGATTTTCCACCCACTAATCCAGAGAAGTCAGGTGGGTTATTTCTAAAGGATCTGCAGAAGACAGCTGTAAATTTTGCAAAACTAAAGGCTTAGAATTGTTTGGAGGGTTTACACTTGAAAAGTAAATAGGTTACAATGGCCAACAGATTATAAAAGCTTGAATTAAACTTATATAAATCTTGTCCTGAAGGCTAGGGAGAGCCAAGGAGAGTTTTCTACTTCGCCCAGTTGAACAACCTCCCTAAACATACCATGGGCTCAGAAACGGCCTTAATGGGAATTCCTGTTACTTCTCAGTTGAATCTGAGCTCAGCTCATTAGAATAAGAGAATCATGGGTTCATTAAGGTTGGATAGACCTCTAAGACCATCTCATCCAACCATCAGCCCATCCTCACCATGCGCACTGACTAAATCCCTCAGTGCCACATCCCCACGGTTCTTATCATCTCCAGGTATGGTGACTCCACCGCCTCCCTGGGCAGCCTGTGCCAGTGCACAACCACTCTTTCTGAGAACAGTTTTTTCCTAATATCCAACCTGAACCTCCCCTAGCACAGCTTTAAGTCATTAAGGCCAGTTTTGTAGATGTTGAGCTATGGAGTATGGGAGCAGACAGTACAGAGCAGGAGAAGACCACAAATAAGAATCTGGTCCTCCTCCTGAGCCAAGAAAATTAACATAATAGGCATTTTATTGCTTTAGTGTATTTTATTTTTGTATAAATTGTGTGCAATTATTGAGTTATGCCACACATATGCAATAAAATTAAGCAAATATTCAATGTCTTTTCACAGATAAAGCTAAAAGAAAATCTAATTCTCCATTCCTGAGTTAATCCACCATGAACAACTTGATCAATAAACATCCTTCTAAGCCGTCATCCACCCACTTCTCTCCTTCCCACCTCCTCCTGTTTTCTGGGAGAAGTTTGATTTAAATCGCCAGTAACCATACTCGCAATCACTGTAATTATGACAATCATTGTTATTGCTATTTGGTATTAGATCAGTGAAGGAAATGCTTTTTCTATCTATAGGAATTTATAAGATTTTGGAATGTTTTTTCCACTCTGGATACCTCACTGTCAACCAGTACTCTGAAAAAAGTACAGATCAGATCAGTGCGCAATTGATATGTATACCTTCAAAATATTTCATTTAGATCGTGGCGAGCTTTCTGTAATAAAAACATAATTAACTTAGCTGTTGGAAATGAGGAAAGAGAATGTTTGGGCCATTTAAAAAAAAAAGTTGTTTCTTCAAAAAGGGTAAATTTATTTAAACTGAGCTCCTCTGCCAACAGTTTGTGCTGACCTCCCGACATTCTGCAAGAAGAAAACTTCCAATCCAAAAATTGTCAGCTTGCCATTTACTATTAAAAGTTTATATATCACACAAGGAGTTGCATAAAAAAAAAGTAAAAAAAAAATTAAAAAAAAAGTTATTACTTGCATCCTCAAAAGGAAGAGAATGGTCTGAAGGAGTTAGGCAGAAATACGGATTCACAGTCTACAACTTCTTAAGTATTTCTGATACCATCTCAGCCTCCGGGTCACATAGAAATGACCTCTAATTCTTCAACTCTAAGAGAGCTTTCCATAGCTCTCGGGATTTTATTTCAGGATATATAAATATGTTTTTATACAATTATCATATCATCACCAAACTCTTATCCATCCTTTTCACATTTCAAATGGTCTCTGAAGGTGTTTGTTTGGAACAGATCTGATTTTATTACCTTTAACCCAGTTTTCTGAGTTTTAGCCAAACGCTGTTAATCTCAGATATGCCTCTCAAGCATGGGCAGCTGATACAGTCTTGACTTGTCTTGGAGTTCAATCTGTGAACTTGGCAATTGCATGAGCAAGTGACTCATACCTCAGTTTGTGTTTGTCTCTTAGCTCAGACACTTCGTCTTGAGCAGAGCTGTGAAAAATAATTGTTTTGGGGGGGCTGGTGACAATTCTGATTGCATAGGAATACTATAAATCACATTCAAAACCTGATGCCAGCTTCCTGTACCATCCTACTTTTTAAAAGTTGCATCTAAAGAGGTTTTCTGCTTATTTCTGGCATCTTGAACTTCTCTGGCCCTTTTCTTTGTCTCTTCACCCTAAAATCCTTGGGGCATGTGTGTTCTTAACGCCATTAGCTGTCAATCCCCCATGAATGGCTGTGTTAGCTTTGCTTGGTTTTGCTCCAGCCTGGTGCTGTTGTCCTTGTAAAGCAGTGATGCTGAGGCTCAGCGGGTCAGTACTGTGAGCCACAGGAACACAGGAGAAGAGCTGAAGGAGAACTGCACCTTTTAAAATATACACTGAGGTACTTTGTGATGGCAGCACCACCAGCTCCAAAAGTAGCATCAGAGTCCACCGTCTTAGAAGAGTATTCATAAGACCTGGAGATGCTTGAGGCAAACTGTATATAACTTAGAGGAAGGTAAAAAGAAGCTCATAAAATGCCTTCCCAAAGAAATGAAATAAGCTGAGAAAAGAAATTTGATGTGAAAATCTAGCCTGAACCTTTGCCTACCCCTGTACCATACTGCTATGTTAACATAGGTGTTCAATACAACACTGTGGGAGCATTTGCTTCAGGTGAAGAACTGCAATTAGAGTATTTCCAATGTACCATCTATTTCTACTTAAGTTGTCTGAATTGTACTCTGTTGAATAAAAAGGGATAATAATATAAAAAGGTCTTTAACCCTGCTGCAAGCAATAGGAGGAGAGGGGAATATTTCTGAACATACCCGCAAAGTTTGTAGGAACAGCCTGGGGAAAATCAGTCCAATAAATGTCTGGTTCAGAGCTAGGTTCTCCAGATGGCATCAATATATCATAAAGTGTCAAAGAGAGCCTTTCTGAATGCAAATTTCTATTCACATTTTACCTAATTTATGCAAATTAGCTCATTCAGTCTTCCACTTAATCCTCTCTGGAGTTACTCCAAGGTTCGAAATGAAAGATATTCTTCTTGCAAAATATATATAATCCATATTAATTGCTTCTGATGGAGATGAGTGGGATGGACAGCTATTTCAGCAGTTAATACTTTAATCGCTCCACCTTAGCAGCTCTGCTTCAGGTGAGCATGCCCTGACTACCTGTCCCCATTGCTGATGCAAGCCACAAACAGCTGCATGATGGGATGCTCCAGGTGAGGGCTGTCAGGCAGGCAGGTTTCAGGAAGGAACTGAGAGACACTGAGTAGAGTCGAAGAGAGGGCTGATTTTGAGCAGATCCAACAAACAGCCATGCAATCCTACTGCTCCCAGCTGGGATGGAGCTGCTCTGAAGTCTCACTGCTCCATCCTGAAACAAGAGAACAGATTTTGTGGAAGAATGAATTGAAAAAGCAGGAGATGATTCAGTTGGAAGTCTCAGAATTATTCCTACGAATTAATTGAAATATGCTTGGTTGTATTAACTTCAACCTGTCCTTGGTTTAATGTTTGTGCGTTATCTCGAATAGCTCTTCTTCAGCCACATAGTGGTACTTATGGATTTCTTATCCCTGTTCTTTGTGTCTGGATGGTTGTGATTGGATTCAGATTTAAAAGACAGAGACTTTAATTTTGAAATCATTCAGTTAGAGATTGAGTATATTGATATTTCATAGTATATCTTTGTAGAGAGTGAAGATTAATCTACAAGTGGTAAAATGTAGTGTGCTGCTTTGTTGTACTTGACAGACTCAGAATAATATCTCACTCACAGATTGAGTTTTGTCAGACTTTTGGAGAGGCCCCTAAAGTTCAAGTGGGTGTTACGTGGGCAGCAGAAAAGAAAGAGCAGGGAGGACCAAACTGTGGAGGTTTCTGCATGGTCAGAATCCACTGACTGCACAAGGGCAACCCATTACACCTGTACCAAACAATACTGAAATCTGTGCATCTGGAGTATATGTTAGATGTAACAGGTGAGAACTGGGGCTGGTTTGGATGCAGTTCCCCTGATGTCACACAAATGTGTAATGTGTTTGGCCTAGCAATGGACGTGCAGTATGTTATACAGTTTGTGTTATCTGTCTCTCAGATAGAGGCAAAGGTATTGGCTGTTATTTTTCAGCAGATATCATTTCCCCATAGCAATGTCAGTAATGTATCTCCTTTTTCTGATGAGGAAAACTTGTCTCTGAACCATTCTGAATTGCCATTTCAAAGGCATTTTTTTGCCTGAGAATAGTATGTCTGCCAGAAAACTCTGAAGCAATTGATTAGTAACTTTCAAGAGAGATTTTTTTTCAGCTCCGTAAGGGCGATATTATTATTAGTATTACTATTCTGACAGCCCCAGGGGACAGGAATATCACTGCATTCTGAATAGCTGTATTTACATAACCTGGCTAATGTCACCTGCTTCTTTTCAGAGGGATTCATAAGGTTACAGAGTGCAAGAAGTTGGGAAGAACAGTCTTTGCCCTCCAACTACGCATAATGATTTTTTTGTTGTTGTTAAATGCAAGTACTACTGGAGCAGAGTACATTACAGTAATTTCCAGTTTATGTCACCTGAAATGGAGCTTTGATCAAAATAGGCTGATCACTTTGATGTAAAATAGCTATAAAGCATATAATTTGTACAAAATGTCAGAGAGTTAACTTTGCTCATTCAGACCTCCTCTTCAGCAAGGTGATCAGACGTAGGTGTCCAGGAACAAGCCTTGAGCATTTCAACATCAGCTGTAGCTCTGAGGAACACGGTTTAGAGGGGAACGTGCATGGCAGGTGGATGGGTGAACTAGATGTTCTTAGAGGTCTTTCCCAGCTTTCATGATTCTATGAGGCTGTCTGTCTCCTCAGCAGATTCCCACAGGAGCTGGGCAAATCATTCATGAGCTTGGTCAGCCAGAGACAACCCCATGCTTAAAACTGCTAAACTTAAATTCGACCTCTCATTGAATTAGCTTAAGGGCAACTTAACAAGGAACCTAGAAAGGAATATGCTTAAGTGGATCTTCATCAGTTTCAGAACTGAATTACTTGAATCGTTTTGACTTTTGTCCACCACCAAGGTGCATTTCCTAAACGCTGTGGACATGTCTACAAAACAGATCTCAGCACCTCCCATTTAAGAGTTTAGGACTCCATCCAGCAAATCACTTAGGCTTGGGTTTAGCTGTAAGTACATGAATATCTTATTAACAGCAGGGAGATCACATTAAGTAAGGAGTATGTGTAAAGTGCTTTGCTGGATTGGGGCCGTAACTACTGCAGTCATTGTTGCTAGGTAAAAATGTAAGGCAAGCAAAGTGTTTCAGCAAGAGGATAGTGTGTTCTTGAGAATTACTCAACAACAGCAAACTGTGAGAGCAGGAAGATGACTGACTGATTATTCTTCCAATTCCTGGAGACCCACGGGAGCATCTAAATCAACGCCTGAGTGCTGCAGGGTGACTTCAGACCAGTGATTAGAGCAGAGAGAAATGTTGTGATTCAGAACAAATTAATTAAAAAGCGCTATTTTGACTAAATGGAAATCTTTACCTGACCTATTTTGATTTCTTCTAATTTTCCATTTCCTAAGAGAAATCCCAAATGAAATTTTTCAAGCTTTCTGGATGTTTTCAGGCTAATATGTATTTCTTTGTGGTGGGAACAAGTCCTACTTAACAGAAAACATTGAGGCAAAAAATCCAAACAGAAGAATGAATGCTTTCATTTTTAACAATATCTCACCAAGAAAAAAATGATCATATTTTTTGTGTGATTTTTAATTGAAATGTTTGTGTATTTTTTTTTTTCCTCTGGAGACGTACAATGGCTTTTTCTTTTTTTTTTTTTTTAAGACTTTTTAAAAAATGTGGCAAGTTTTCCTCAAGAAAAGAGTTAAATGAAGGACAAACTCCATCTGTTCTGTTTCTACATAGAGTAAACTTCTTTATTCCCAGCTAGCTGTGACAGTTACATAAAGCTATTGAACTGGGAGCTCTCACCTTCAAAGAACTGCAAGGTGACAACAATTTGCAAATGAAGGGTTTGTTCCTGTCCCATATCCAGTGGTGGTTTTTCCATTGATTCAAATAGTTTTAAGATCAAACATTTTCTTCTCAAAATCACAGGCTATCCAATTCCTATTATCAGGGCATGAATATGCTTTATGCTACAAAGAAGCAGGAAAGTCATGTAGAGGCTCTCATCACTGTGTGCGTATTTTAGGAAGCTCTTTCAGTTCATGCACTATTTCCCCACAAAGTCAATGAAGCAAAGAATGGCCTGATCCGATGTTTTAGGTGGACTGTAGCAGTATTTCCCATTGCGCTCATGGTCACGTAAGAAGTAGCTGCTCATGTTTGCACCTACAGACAGGGATGGTCCTCGCCCACAGTGGCCTGTGCTTAACTCCAAGAGCCTCAACTCTCTTCAGCCAACCAGAATTGTATCTTGGTGTTCGTTACTGGATCGTGTTGATTTTAATGAGTTTAATTGATTGTCATCATCTCGAGAGCTGCACAGACAGCTCTTTGTCTGAGGCATGATTGTGTTGTAGGGTGAGAGGGAGCATAAAGGGTTAATGAAAGGCCATGCAAGTTAATAGAGAACTGAAAAAAAACAACAAAGGGAAATCCAGAATAAACACCTATAGGAGAAGCCAGTGATGAATAAAGGCAAACAATTTGATTTGAAACATGTTGTAAAGGACAATGATTGTTTTAAATAGAAAGCTGTTGAATTATAATTGGAAATAATTGAAACTCACCAAAATACTGAATAAAACATTAGATATTTTAAATGTTGTTATCTCTACAATTATCTTAGGAAATAACTACAATGAAGCAGACAAACTGTTGTGAGTGGGAGAGAGTCACCCAGGGCCCATTGTCTTCCGTAGTCATTGTGTGTAGTGTTTAATGGGTAGGCACTTATGAGCAAGTGGCAGAGTTTGTTTCTGATATGGCATTTCATGGGTAAGGGTAAAATGGGGTGTAAGCTGGGAGCTAAAGGGAAGCATTTGTTCTTTTCAGACCCATTGCTTTAGAAATTCATCTAGAAGATGCAACTCCCTAGAAATCTCCTGTCTTGTTTATAGGATTTGAGGGTTTAAAGAGACACATTTTTACATCTGTACATTGTTATTCTGAAATGTTTTCCTGAATGTTTTCATGACAGCAAGTACACATTATCCTTTTTCAAATAGTGATGCTCCTGGAAAACAAAGAATTTTTTCAGAAAAAGAAATAATAAATGTCACAATACTTAAAGGTTTTCATATCAACATATGTATTTATTTTTGATTCAGTGTCCAAACTGCCAACAGTGGTGAGGCATTGGCACAGGCTGCCCAGGGAAGTGGTGGAGTCCCCATCCCTAGAGGTGTTTAAGGAAAGGGAGATGGTTTAGCAGGCAGTATTGGTGGTAGGTGGACTAGATGATCTTAGAACTCTTTTCCAACCTGAACAATTCTATTAACTTGGTAGCCTCAAATATAGCCTTTTTATAGGAGTATTAATGGAAGATATTACACAACTTTTCAGCTCTGACCTAAACGTGTCCCCAGGGTAAGGTGTGAATGGTCATTTAGTAACAGACCGTGGCTTCTTGGCATGTGGCATCCTCCCAGAACTTCAGGATGATTAATATAACTCAGTGGTGCAGGGTGTGGTTTGAGGCCTGTAGCAAGTGGTGTTCCCATGGACTGGTACTGGGTCCAGTCTTGCTCAAAATCTTCATCAGTGGCCTGGATGGAAGTTTGCTGATGGCACAAAGATGGAAGGAGTGGCTGATAATAGCAGAAGACTGTGCTGACATTCAGCATTATCTGGACAGGCTGAGAGTTGGGTGGATAGGAACCTTACGAGGTTTAACAAGGGCAAGGGTAAAGTCCTACACTTGGGGAGTAATAACCACATACATCGATACATGGGACAAATTTTCCCAAGCAGACACAAAATAGGCAAATAATTGAATTGCAATTATTTAATTTTATTTTTGGTCCCGGGAAAATAAACTGTCTTCTCTCCCCAGGGGTAGAACTCGTATGAGATGTTTGTCTATTACTGCTATCTTTCCTATGGAGTAAACTGAGGAATGAGGGCTGTGATTGAGAGAATTAATTAGGAATCTGCCTAAATGGAGCAGCAGATGAAGAGGATCTGGAAGAGATACTTAACTATAAAGGGAGAAAAAGAAGGCTGAATTTGTGAGGGAGAAACAGCTCAAATTCAAGAAACCACAAACCAATGCAGTCTGCTAGTTCTCCTGAAGGATTCATTAACAGTAGGGTGATTTCTTACCAGATGATTGTTCTGTGCTAGTCTAATATCTACCAAAATCATACACGGAGCATCTGGCTTCTTTGTGTTTCTTTTCTTGAAGGACAAATTAGAGGATTTTGCTTTATAATGCACTTACAAAATGTTTCATGCTCTACATGAGCAGAGGGAAGAGAGAATCTGCTGAAGGGGATTCTCCATTGCCAAGGACCATACCTGGGCTGTGCTGTAACAGTAGCCAAGCAGACTGCCTGAGGAGATACGGGGCAGGATGGATATGTCTGGACAACTCCAGGTGCTCTTTTAGGGTGCAGTGACTTCTCAAGCACTTGGAAGCCTGAACTCTGTGCACCGTGCAGCACCTTAATGCTATTCTTCTTCGGGATATGAGATGTTGGGATGCAGGCCATCAAAATTGCTATCTGACACAAACTCTTCCACTGATGTCCCTGTGACATTTTCACAGCTCTGCGTCAGTAAGTGTCTTTTCCCTCTATCTCACTTTGCATATTTGGTTTGGGCATTTGCCTGTCTCATTGTTAGTAACAAACGTCTACATTCACATGACGTGATGGCTTCTCAGTAAGAAGTATTGTTCACTCGTTACTGGAGCCCTTCTGTTGTGACAGAAAAATAACAGCAAGCAGGGAATGAGTTGATATCATTTATAGGAGTCTGCAGTGATTCAGTGGTGAAAGATCTGTGATTTATCTTCCTTGGGAGGCTGAAGGCAAAGATTAGAACCTGATGCAAGGAGCCCTTATTGACACGAGCGATGTAAATTGGTTCAAGGATCAGTCAGAAACGGGACGAGCCAGGACATCATGGCTTATCCTCATGGTGAAATTTCCAAATTTCCTCCAAGCTTGTCTTCATTCTTTTTGAAATGAAGTGCTGCACAATATATCTATTTCTGGAGATTGTGCAGGGTGAATGGGGTGGAACAAGCAAATATAAATATTCAGCACTGCCAGGAAAGGAAAGAAGCGTTTGCTAAAGATGTCTAGACACCACAAAGAGCAACTAACCGGATTTAAAATTCTGCCAGACAGGACATGCAAACATACAGAGAACAAGGCCACCAGGCTTCACCTGGCTCGTACCTCTTCAGCAGCAATAATTAAGATTATTAAGTTCTTCCCTGAGTCCTTATAGAGATTGACTATGAGCACACAAGGTACAGGTATGAACGTACTATGGCCAGGCAAGCAAAGTGGTAGCAATGCTTTTTAGACAGCTTGTGCATGTCTACGGAGGTACTGAAGGTGGAGGCTGCTTTTACAAGCACTTTCATTGCCCTGTCTGTTTTCCATCATCACTACAATGAAGTTGCTGTATCTCCCAGCACTTTGTGAGAAGGATCACAGAACACTGTTAAGTTACAGTTGTGATCATGTCATGAAATATGATACACGAATGCAGGTGCATAAAGGAGGTAAATTAAGTTTGTGCAGCCAGCCCCACGCTTTCTGGAGTTTGAATTGCGCTGCCAAAAAAAAGGCAAGAATGTGCATTTGTGTGATATACATACATCAAAGCTAGTGTTACAGGTTGGGCCAAAACCAGGTTGGCAGCTTCCCTTTAAACTGTTTTATGGATCATTAGGTACCACACAGGAGGCTGAGTGCACCAACTACGCTTTTATTGATAGTCGAGGGTTTCTAGCCCGAAACAAAACAATTACTCACGTTAACTGGAGGCTGGAATAAACTGTCCCAGGCCACTGTCCCCTCAGAACAGGTGCGGAGCCAAATCTGGACTCAGATTTATATCTTGGTGTATTCTTCGCTCACCCAGGATTGTAATATCCTTACGGATGCTTTCTCTAAACAGGTTAGCACAACTGTTTTCCTGGGAAGATCTTTGGCAGGCAAATAGATAGAGTTTTCACATGTGCTCCAACAAAATGTCAGCATATTCATATAAGTAATACATATGCCTCTAACAAAATAACAGAAAATGAGCTTATCTTATCAACAGAGTCAGCTTTCACAGTCCCTTGTATCACAGTTTCACATGAAGCTCTGCATTCAGGAGCAAGGTGAATGGTGCCTGGTATTTCTATTTACTGCCTTCTGTCTCAGATAACTATTATGCCAGGGAGGCTTTGGAGATTCAATGGTACAAATTCCCTAGGAGCCCTTGAAGTGTCTCAGATGCTTTCAAAGGGAATAATTGTGATCCAGTATACATAAAAAGTGTTAATTCTCTCAATGCTCAGCTCATCACCAAACACCATCTCCCGGAAGACCCACCTCCCTTAGGCTGCTGGGCAACGCTATTTATCCCTGTCTCATAGATGAGGTACCATGTGATAAAGGGCCAAAGATTTTCCAAAACCTTAGCATCCTCAGTCGTCACTGCCTCTTCAGAAAACAACAGACTTTTAGATGCGGAAAGAAACGGGGAAATCTGCTTTTACATGCTGTAGTTGGAGCTAAGCTGCTCTGAATGTGGTTCTTGTAGTCAGGACCTCTCTCAGTCCTGTGGGACTTGACCAGTACTGCACAGAAAATTGAGGAAGCTGAACCTGGATCTGCCAAAATCTTCACCTGATGATGAGCCCAGCAGGTGACCAGAGGATTTTAACAGTCCCTGGAGCAGCATATTTTCAAAATCTGATCTTGTCATTCACCTGGTGCTAATACACTGCCACCGAAATCATTCTCATCCAGATCTAAAAGCTCTCTTATTACACGTACTTTGTTATTCTAATGAAATATGTGTGGGATTTATTGTGTCTCTCACTAATCCTGGGGAAAATCAGAAAAAGTCCTGGACAGTCAAGTAAATGTACACAAAGCTCCCCTCATCTCAGCCATATCTTAATATTTTTCTCTTGATGGAAGTCTTCATGCAGAGAAGCTAAATCTGGGAGGCTTCTAAAATGATAAATCAATTATGAAATGGAAACCTCCATTACTGTCTGTCTACTTAATTATTTGACAAGTTAATTAATCTCCTAAGTAACTGTAGAATGACTGTCTCCTTGGTAAATTATAGAAACAAACTTTGGCAGATTCCATAGGTCTTGGCACTACAGTATCAATAAGACTCTAGAAAGTTATAGATAATAGACACTAAGTGAGGTCAAGCTGCCTCCATAGCAGTAACTTGAATTGTTTATTGCCTGAGGGTGTTTATGCTGCTAATTATTTTGCTGCAGCCAATTATGGTTTGCCTGTTTACTTGTGGCTAAGTTTTCAAGGGATGCCTTTACTCCCTACAGAAAGATATCAGATCATGATAGGGAAGGACAGAACCTCCTGTCTCGTTAGAACAAAGGCATTGTCTGCCTCTGCTCAACAGACAACACAATTACAGCTGACACAATAATTGATGCTGAAGTTTTCCAGCGAGAAAGATGGACACAAATTATTACCCCATCAATCTTGTTCCACATGGTGTCTTGTATCTCTGGTTTTTCCTACTGCGGTGGCAAATTGACTGCAGCACTCCTAACAGTCTGTTTCTTTTCCCGAGGGTGGGCTGTGATGGGGAGCGGGCATCTTACAGGGCAGAAGGAAAAAGGTGAGCCAAGCCCAGAGAAAACATCAGTCACTGTGAACGAAAGTCAGGCTTTCTTCCAACACCTTCTTTGCGTGTTTACATTTTCATTACACAGTATTCGTTTTGTTTTGTTTTTTTCTAAGGAGAAAAGAGGATGTCCAACATCTACTTATTATACATGCACTGCGCACATTGCTCCATTGCACCGAGAAACCATCTGACTGTTAACAGCAACTGTCCCTGATTCACATCCAGTTCTATCTGAGCCTAAACACAGACTCCTGTGAGATTTCTGCCAGATCTGTAAGTATCTGGAAACCCCAATGTGAATGAGATGTGTGTCTGTTTGACAACTCTCCTGTCATCTAGTCTGAGTGTCAGTTTTGCCCAATTTAAAATAACATTTGGCATTTAGTTTATGTCTGTTTACTGCTTTTCATATGCATCATAATCTATATATGAAATTCATGCTATAGAGCTTAGTCTAAAGCCTACATCTACTGTCTTGGAAAGAATTTCTGTCCGTATCTGAAATAAGTCTGATTTCTACCTGTCCACTGCTTTTTCCAATAGCTGAGTTTCTTTAGTTAATAACAATAATACAATTAGTCTACAAATACAATTGCGTATTCATTTAAAAAACAAACAAAAAAGAAACACGGATACAGCATAAAGCCACACAAAGTACAGTGTCTGGCACAGCTGTATTATTCCTGTAATGAATAATCACTAAAGATATTATTGTGGATGCAGTTACCATGCAGCAATGTGAACAAAATGCTTTAGACAGAAAATTGTACTTCAGGAAAATGTATGCAATAGTACAAATGTATTACTGCCCATTAATATGTATTAATTCAATGGAAAATGCCTGACTGAGCTGGTTTACATAGATTAGGATGGCAGGCAGTGAAAGGAAGCACTTGGACTTGGTTAAATGGGCTGTGAAGATAGGAGGAACTCGAATCCAAAGTGCAGAAGCAAACCACAAGATAAGCTGTCCAGTTCCGCAGGTATGGTTTGTTCCTTCTCTCATTCATATCAGTGTTTTTATTATGGCAGAGAATCAGCATTCGGTGCTCTTGATGCATTAGCTCTACTCAGTCAGTCCTCTTGATTCTGCATTTAAAAACTCTCTGTTTAATAATAATGATGCAATTTGCCTCAAGTTAGCTACTTAGTAGGAATTGTCACATTTGTTTTAGTGTATTGAGGATGCAGAGTATGAGCTCCTGTCATTCTTGTCATTGTCAAGAAAAGCTTCTCCATTTCTAAAAGGCTGAGGTAATTCACTCACTGCTCTAACTAACTTCTGTGCATGACAGAGTTGTTGCAGTTCTCTGAGCTGCACAGATGCAGTGAGGTATTCCCACAGCCTTGAGGAGGAGCTTTTGCTCATCAGTGTTTCAAATGATGCCAAATGTGCCCTTCTGTCCAGGCATGGTTAGTTACACATAGAAAAAAAAAAAAAAACACACACACACATTTCACTCTCCCTTCTGGCTAACAATCTTGTTATGAGACAGACTATAATGGCAGTCATATGCTCAACATAAGCTATAGCTTTCAGTGTGTGCATTTAAAAACAAACAGCGCAATTCGTATAATAATGCCACACGTCCTACACAAAGCCCCACTTTTGGTACAGGGATGAGTGACAGATTCACTCTCCTCTGCCTTTGGAGAAGGTTTTGTCCAGGAAAATTAGAAAAGTCCCTCCACGGGGAGGCACGGTTGGAGGAGAAGGTAGCTTAGTGTATATATCGAGTCGCCAGGGTATGAGCAACAAGAATCTGTCTGCGTCTGGATTGTGAATTACTGGAATATCAACAAATAGTGGATGCTTGAAGCAAAGTGTGCACCTGGTGGGTTTTGAGGACACGGGGATGTATCCTCCAGCGCACAGGAATTTCTTATACTGCTCAGCAATGGAATACAGATGAGTTACTACCATGACTGCCCCCTTTAGATCTTTACTAGTAAAGGAAAAAACATACCCCCCCCAAAAAAAAAAAAAACACAAAGCAACAACAACAAAAACACCTCTGCTGTGAAATGCCTTTGTGATAGCAATCAGAACAGTTTAATCTTCTGCATTCATGATAGCTACTAATTCTGTACAGATGAGACTGCTGAAGTTAAAAAAAGAAAACAACAACAACAAAAAAAGAACAGCTCTGCTTTGGAAGAGCACCAGAGATAATTTTTATTTAACCCCATTTGTTTGTAGAACCGTCCATTTGTGAGCAGGAAGAGATATGGTATTTCAGCAGCCCTTGTTTACATGAACTGTCTTAATTTAGGTACTTAGAACTTGTCCTGTAGCCCTTTTGTATTGGGCACCGGGGTTTAATCAGGACTGAAAGAATGGAAAGACAAAACAGAGGACCTTGTCTTTAGAAAAATATCTTTTATGTGTGACCTTGCTAGGACACAAAGGTTATCCAAACCAGTGAAAAATGATATCATACATGACTACAAAAGATTTACTGTCTCCTTTGCCCAAGCAGCCTCATAAATCGGATGCGTAATCTACAGTCTTACCCACATCCTCTTCCAAATACATCTGCCTTGCATAAAACTTAGTAATTTCCCAACAAACACAGCTGACCAACGTGAGAGCAAAGAGTGGAGTCCCTCTAGCATGTTAAATCCTTTCCCTCCAGTAAAATCCTGTGATATCTTTAATGGCCACTTTTATCTAGGAATTTTTGAGATGACGGAGCTTGGATCGTTCTTTCTACCTAAGTTTATATTCACATGGCTCCCAGGGCTCTAGTGACATTCTAATAAGTGTATTGAATTTTGCGCTGTTCAAGGGTTTTGTATATTATTTATGAGAATGGATTGATTTCTCTCTCATGTGGAGGAATATATGTAAAATTGAGTTTTGTTGTGGTTGTTTCTTTGCTCAATGTCTCTGATATGATCATGGCTTCATAACGATTTCAATGTATTATTGCCAGAGGTATTATAAAATAGGGAGACATTATCCTTCATGTCATAATTCTTTCCCTGCTGAATAAACTCAAAAGCTTTTTTGTTTGTTTGCTTATTGATTCTTGTTTTGGAAAGTAGTAAATTAAATGAATGCCGTTAAACAAGAGGCCAAATTCCCCTGTAGCTTCAAGTTGGACTTCAATTAGCTACGGTTCCATGACTATGTTATGATACTATTCACAGGGAAATTATGACATTGTCAACAAATCAGCTCCCGTTATTATCATCCTGAGCTCAGAAATATAGTTTTCTTGTGCAGAAGCCTTGTTACCTTTATAAGGCGATCTTCAGCCATTGTGGTCAGAAATAGTGTCAGGAATCATCTGCAAGTTACATTGGCATTGTAGGATGGATCAGTCTCAAAATAAGTCTGGCAATTAGAAAAAAGAAAAGAAGAGAAAATGCAGGGTCATCGAGTTGCTCTAGTTTCTGCCATCCAATTGTTCCAGCTGTGCACCAGGCATAATCTATAGTCCTCAAAGGTCTGCAGTGACCAAAACTAATATCTATGGGGCACAAGAAGTTTGTCTCCTTCTGCTGTTATTTCACTGCAGAAATGTCAATAGAGAATTAAAATTCACTGGCTTTTACAGTAAGAAAATGAAGAGTTATCAGATAAAGTTCACTGATGGTAAGTTGAAAACATATAATAAGAGGTGGCTTGTACACAAAACATTCTTGATTTCCTGGATCCTTTGTCTTTATAGGGATTCAAGACTAGACAATGTTTTGTCACTGTTCTAAGACTATTATTTTTTCTTGTCTTTAATTGTATCGTTTTTTTCCTTCAGTTAATTGTTAAGCAGCTGCTGTGGCATTCAAGTTCAAAGCACCCTGGTGTTGTTCTCTAAAACAAAAGAATCTGTACTTAAACCAATTTGCTTGTTAACACCAGCTCACCAGTTTCCAGCCTGATAAACTGTTCATGCCCGTCATGTCAATCTATTTTTCCAGTGCAGAGATCACTCTGTAAGTGCCATCTAACCCACTACAAACGGAGGCTGCAGGCTATGCCTAGAGAAGAAAAAATAATGTATCTGACCTCATCAGCTAACTACATTTTATTGGAGCAACATAATTTATATTGACCACTGTTGTCTGGATGAAGGGCAAGGTCAGTTTAAAATGTGAATAATACGTTACTTTGTTGGGATGTGGGATTCACCTCTGAAATTCATATTAAAGGGAATCTCGCAGCTATCAGGGAGTTGTGAATATTGCTTTTCAGTCTGAGCGAAACATACCTAACTGCAATGCAAAAATATGTGCTAGAAACTGAACTTGTAAGATATGGGACACTGAGAATGAACACAAATAATTCTAAGCCAAGGTACCAGCAGGGGACTGATAGAACATATAACCAGGAGATTGGCTGTTTGTTTCCTCATTCATTCTGTTTTATGATTTCATTTCTGTGTGCTGATTAAAAAGTGGCCTAAAAACAGTGATGGAGATGGAATAATTTGGGAATGTACTGTGCAAGTTTCCCCCAGACCAGCTATGATATAGCCAAGCCCTTTCCATCTTCAACTTAGCAGGCTTTTCAAAAATCATTTCTCCAAATTGACGTTCACTATTCTGATGGAATGAGAACATTCTCTGAAATCTAAGCTGCATGTGTCTGTGAATGTATTTTTACCCAACAGGTTCCATTTTTAGCATACCTTGTCCTTTAGGTTAAAGCGTTTTTGTTCCCTCCTGGTGTTTACAGCACTGATAAATTCGTGAATTGCAAACATACCTATCTCAGTCTTCAACATCAGGCCATAGAAGCCAAGACTTGCTGTCTTCCTAGCTTATTGGGTAGGACAGTGTCTCCTGTCTCTCAGTCACATACTCAGTTCCATGACAGCTGCTTTTCTGACTACCCCTCTTCAGTGTCAGTCACCAGACCGAAGATTTGGGCTTGCACAATTGGATCAGTATTCTCACTTTCAAGCAGAAATGCACTAGCTGCTATACCCAGACCTCATACGGACTTCTTTAATTATGACATCACACTGAAGAGCCATAGATATCTACCGTGCCATCAGTCACAACATCTTTTTTTTTTCTCTTTTTCTGCTACTTAAATTCATGATATTATAATCTATACTAGTAGATCCCATCCTCTTTCCAACCCTCAAAATCTCCTATCTCTTCTTATATGACAGCTCAATCTTTATTCCTATTTCATAGAATCATAGAATCACCAAGACCTCTAATACCATCCAGTCCAACCATCCACCTATCACCAATACTGCCCACTAAGCCGTGTCCCTCAGTGTAATATATAAATGTTTATTGAACAATAAGTTTTTCCTAATATATGAGCTGAACTTACCGTGGTGCAACATGAGGCCATTCCCTCTCATCCTATCACTGTTACCTGGGGGCAGAGGCCAAACCCCACCTCACCACAACCTCCCTTTGGGCAGTTGTACTGAGCAATAATGTCGCCCAAGCCACTTCTTCTCCAGGCTAAATAATCCGAGTTCCCTCAGCTGCTCCCCATGAGACTTGTGCTCCAGACCCCACACAAGCTTAGTTGCCCTTCTCTGAACACATTCCAGGGCTTCAGTGTCTTTCTTGTAGTGAGGGGCCCAAAACTGAACACAGTACTTGAGGTGCAGTCTCATCAGTGCTGAGGTTTTGCAGGTTTGTACTCACAGAAAAGTATCTGTACTTTTTGTACAGAGAGTGTTTATGAAAGTTTAAGCCATATTAGCCTCTGGGAAGCTTCTTTAGGACACCACATACTATCCTTCCTCCCACCTGACACTTCATCCTTCAAACAAACCTGTTGTTTTTTCCCCTTCAGCTGTTTCTTTATTTGTTTTACAATGCCTGTATGCCTATACCCCATATTATCCAACAAAACAAATAATTTCTCATGCAACACCATATCGAATGCTTTACTGAAATCTAGATAGATTAGATCTGCATTTTCTTTGTCTAGAAAATCAATTATCTTATGAAAGAAGAGTACAGAGTTAGTCTGGAACTCTGTGTCTCTCTGTTTAACATTTAATCCTGTTTTACATTTTCTTCTCTGTCTCTAATTGTTCTGTCCTTAAGAATTACTCTGAAGACTTTGTGTAGTCATGTCTACTAGTGATCCAAATGCCTTTGACCTTGGTTTGCAAGGACTGCATGCAGTGTGGTTCATAGTTAGATCTAAGATTCAGGTGCAAACGTCAGTACTGTACCATGATATGCTGTCAGAAGAATCTGCGCATGGGGAAATCTGTGCATGGGGACTGCAAGAGGGGAACTAAAATAAGGCAGGGCTAAAGCCAGGAGGAATTCAGCAAGCTGTAAAGGAGGCACAAGTATTTGCCTCATTCTTATACTGTTATTTAAAACCCTACCAGAGACAGGATTTTGACTTGAAGAACTTTTAATCTGTCTTTGTACAACTATTTTAATGGTCTTCTAATAACGATGTTCTTCTGAGCTTCCACAGAAGTGTACATTGTAGAAAAGGTTTTGGGGTGTGAAGGTTGTTGTACAAAGAAGCATCTGCAGACCTACTGACTGAATTATGTCCTTTTAACAGTTCTGTCTTTGGTGTCCTATCCACCATCTCCCAAAGAGAAATTCAGATGTGACAAAAGTATCTTCTCCACCATTGCTTGACATTTTGCTAACCACTTCACATCCTGCAGAAGTACAGAACCAGTAATTGGTTTTGCAGGGGGAACACCTCAGAGAGAAATTATATTTTCTTTTTCTCTTTTCTCTTGTCGCTCCTTCCAGCCCCATGAAATATACTATCCTCATCATACCGAAGCTGCCATAAATGAAAGTCTGTCACTGTTGCCATTATGAGCCCTATTTTTAAACAGTTTATCATTCAAAGGCAAAGATTCATTTTCTTTCCTCGCCATGCTGGGTGAAAAAAGGTCAGGTTTGGGCTGAAGCTTAAAATATATTTCCTCTGAACTTTTTAGCATTCTCGTAAGTATTGTTGAACAAAGATGGGCCAACAAGAATCCAATATGAAGAGACATCACCACTTCACCCCATAAAGCCAGGGACTTTGCTAAGGTGGAAACCTAAATCTAAAATAATGAATAATGTAATTGTCCTTTATCCTGCAAGGAGTCTTAACTGGATTCCCACAGTCAGGCTCCCTTAGACTTTGGGAGACATATGAATCAGATCTGTTTTTCTAATCTGTGCTCATAGAAAAAGAAATTATCTCAGCTCTTTTTAAAGCAGGCAGCAATAGCAGAATTTCCAAGAACCTCAGGGAGACAAAGAGCAGAACACAGTGTCAATAACTCTACATAAATTTAAACCTCTGAATAGGCTTTTGGATTCTACTGGGATGAACAGGGAAGTAATACTGAAGGAAGAGAGATCCAGGAATGAAAGAGAGTAATTTGACCTGCATCATAGACAGATGATCTGTTGGAAGAAGAGTAAATGTAGGGTAGCACAATGGCAGTTAACCTCCCTGTGTCCGGATTTCTCATCCATAAAATGATAGTAATGATACTTGCCTTTGTGAAGCACGTTTGAAATCTGTGGTGGAAAAACGAAGTATAGAGACAGACATTGTTATTTCAAAGGGACAGAGAATAGCAGGGGTTCATAGATCCAGAATTACAAAATAGACAAATATTGCGGGAAGGACTGCAGAGGTCAGTTGTACCCTATAGTTTATTGTAGCTCTAATAATGTTGGTGGCTTTGCTATTCAGGTGCACTATTGTAGGTAATTACTCCGTTGCTCCATAACTATCAGAGTGGGGATGAGAAACAGTTTATTTCAATGGATGGACATAATTGGAATGAAATAATCTAGTATGGAACTATAAACAAACTCATGACGTTTCTGCAGTTTTCCTAGAGAAATTCGCACAGACTCTGGTTTCCAGTTTCCTCAGCCATGAGTGAAGTTGTGGAAACTACTCTTCATTCTCAAAGACATCTACATTTTTCTCTTTTGTGGATGTCAATTGTAATATGATTCCTAAGCAGTTGTACCCAAATCTGCCTCTTACACATCAGTCTGAGCCTGGCTCAGGGTACAGTTCTGAGGTAGGCACAGACCCATCCCTGCTGAACCCCTGCTGCTTCCAGGGGTCATGCCTGACTTTGCAGGATGCCTCCTTTCATCTTTCCATGCACTCCTTACCAGTGTTTACTGAAGGAAATCAGAGTGAAGTACAGCGGAACAGATTAATATCCATCACGAAGTGATGTGGGGAATATGCAATCACTTAGCCTGGATGCTTGGCAGCTCTTTGTGCAACAGGAGAGGAAAATCTAAGGGAAAGGTGCATGCATCGGAGGGACATGGAAAAATCACAGGGGATTCTCATCTGAACGGTGGCACTGAGGTCTGACTGTACCTAAAGCTGAGCAGGGCGTGCATGCCAGGTGACAAAAGCTCCTGAAAGCTGCCAGGCTGATGGCCCCATGGTCATATCCCAGACCTCATGGCTCAGAGAGCACTGTAGATGTTTAGATAGCTGTAATTGGGAAAAGTTTTCAACTGAATAAGCTCTTGAGTTCATCCACAATGAGACGAATTGTCTCCTCTATCACATGCGTTTGGAGGCAGCCAGGCGAATGAGTTTAGTGACCCTGCAATGCCATCTCCCACGCAGAAGGGATGAACTCAGGGGATGAGGAGGGGGAGCACGCAGCCATCGCGTGCCCAAGGCCTGCTACCTCCACCAGTCCTGTCGACCACAGCACAGGGCCCTCGCCTGCAAATTGCCACCTACTGCCTGCACAATCACGGACATTTCGAGCAGATTTGAAAACCCCCGTCTGGATAATAACAGAGTGGGAGCTTCAGGCCAGGCCATCCAGCTGAGCTAAGTACAGGTCTGAGGAGCTGTGCTGAGGAGAGCATCTCTCTGGCAGTGCGCGATCACCCGCAGGTCGGCCTGCTCGATTCAGTCTGCCTCAAATCCCACCCCAAGCAATGCAGCATGAGGTCTCTGTGACCGTGCCTGTGTCAGAAGGCATAGAAAGACTGGCATTTTTTTGGTGTGTGTCCATAGGGTTTTCCTGTCCCTGCCCACGAATGTGTTACACAGCCAGAGGAGGGCTCGCTGCTCTTTTGTTCCCTGAATGAAACACGGACCTCTGAACTGACTTCCTAACTTATCCCCATTCCTCTGCAAAACCTGTGTGCCTCCTTCACTGCACAGCCACAGAAATCAGTTGAGGGAAGAGATGTGGAGTCCTCAGTACAGGAGAGATGTGGACCTGTTGGAGCACACCTCTAACAGGACAGGCTGAGAGCTGGGGCTGTGCAGCCTGGGGGGGAGAGAGCTCTTAGGAGACCTGAGAACAGCCTCTCAGTACCTACAGGGGCTGTAAGAGGGAGGGGGACACTCCTATCACTCTGCTGTGATTGGACAAGGGGAAATAGTTTCAAACTAAAAGGAGATTTAGACTGCATATAAGGAAAATGTTTTTGATAGTAAGGACAGTGGGGCACTGGCACAGATTGCCCAGGGAGGTGGTGGGTGCCCCATTCCTGGGGTACACTCAGGTTGGGATGGACAGGGCTCTGGGCACCTGATCAGCTGTAGGTATTTGTTTGCTGTGGGGGAGGTGGACCAGATGGCCATTAAAGGTCCCTTTCATCTCAGATGATTCTGTGATTCCCCCCACTCCCATCCCTCACTCATATTTTGCTTAAGCAGCAGAGAAACCCCTGGGATGAAATGCAAACCATTCCCATGGAATTTGTATCACTCTCTTCAGGGCCTTCTCCCCACATTGAAACAACATCACAAAAGCCAGTCTGCTGGCTGGAACAAATACAAATATCTTAAAGAAAGGTATGATAAATCAAGCCCACATTGCTGCTATACTGTGGTCTGGATGAGGGGAGCTATCTTCCATCCTTGATGGTGCTAGCAGGATGTTTTTATGTACCGAATTACAAGAGGTTCGTGATCACTGAGCAGAGACATTAACGTAAGGCCTTAGGGGTGTCTTGCTGAAACGGTTCCACACTGCATCCAAGAAACACCTGCCCGGTCTCTTGCATTTGTGGAATCACTTTTTAGATCAGAAAGACATTTTGGGATTATTTTCTTTCATTGGTAATGCAGTTTTGGTAACACAGCAACTTTTTTGCAATTTTGTATTTGCTTCACTGAATCCTTCTCAGAGGCTGGAGGGGGAATTTAGAAACCTCATCTTGACATGAAGCTTGCTACTTGCATCTAGATGTTTTGTCATTTTCCAACAAAATATTTTGATTTTTCCATTGCAATCTTAGTTTAGTTCAAAACTACCTTACATTTTATTTTTAAAGTTGTGCTCAAAACCCAGCTATCACCAGTTACAAAGGGACAAAAAGTGTTTTGATCAAACTGTTTTTTTCTTTAACTTTCAGCTTGAAAACAACTAGTCAAAAACAATACAGAAAAGAAGTGTTACTGCTAGTGAACCGAAAATTCAATTACCTGAAAAGCTGTTATTCTCATTTCAGTATCGGGTCTTGACCACAGAGGGTGGTTAGTGTGCAGCACTGCAGTACACACAACCCAACCTGCTGCAAAATGACTCCCCCATATGGATCCCCTCCATTGAGGACAATATAAGTCAGACATTAGAAGGTAAGGTTTCCCAACCAAAGGCAGAATTGGACTCAGCCCGCTTTCCTTTGCTCAACTAAGGTCTGAGCTTCCATGTGGCCATGCCTGTTTCTTTTCACTGGCTACTCCAGAGTTCTGGGCCAACATTATGTTAAATCAGAACCATTCCCCGTGAGGGAGGCTGGCTCAGGAAGGCTGTGGAAATGTAGGGTATGGTTTTATATGAACTCCACTTCTGCTGTACCTTGAGGAGTACAGAATATACGCAGAAACTCTAGGGCCTTTGAGTATGGACTTGCCCTGATGCAGCAGGCTGAGAATAGCCTCTAGGGAAAATGTCCCTGACTCAGATGCTGCTGTCACCGCCGAGGTCATTCTGTGAGCTCAAAGAAGGTTTCTAGACTTGCCGCTGGGGTCTGAGTATCATCTTCTGCAGTAGGAGAAATGTAGTACTGCACAGAGAAAACGAGGCTTTATAAATTTCTTAATCTGTTTCTCTGGCCGAACAATTTGTGGTCATGCTTGAAACCTTCCTGCCTCTGACTCATCGTGTTTTGTGCTCCACCTTGTCTTTGGGATGAAACCTTAGACCCATCAAATTCTGTCATCCAGAATGAGGTTTGACAGTAACTATAAAACCTCCCTGGGGAAAGCGTGAGTGCAAGCAGCTGCTGAAGCCACAAGACTGGGTCTGTGTGGCAGTTCACATATCTGGCCTGCACACTGTCAACATATCACCCTTCCAAACACACAAGTGATGCTCTTCTGTCAGCCTGGCTGATGCACCATCACTGCATCTCTCTAGCTCAGCTTAGTGCTTAGGGGAAATGCAGTGAGGCAGCTGCAGAGCTCCCTGTGCAGCATCCTATCCAGATTCTGTTCTCTCAGCAGCAGCAGAGTCTGTGAGATGCTGGAGAGGAGGTTATCTTCTGTGGCTGCTACATGGCTGCATCGTCCCCATCTGGCTCAGATGTCAGCCAGCCACTAGGGATCAGCTCTTTTGCTACTGTGATAGGAGTGTGATCTTTGCTTTTTCCAGTAGCTTGATCTGGCTTACCCAGGGAAATCACAGCAAGCGCATTGTGCCAAGTCTTGATTCCAGTGAAGTCAGTGACATGGCTCCAGTTGACCTCAGTGGGACTGTGATTTAAGCAGCACCATGTAATTCCTATAGGCTTCTTGCACAGTTCATGAAGCATATGTGCTCTCTCTCTCGGCATGCTTATTTGACTTTCACACTCTTGATCGAAATGTGTCTTTATAAATTTACAAAAAGCGTAGCAGCTGTGTGTTTATATAACCTCATTTGAGGGCCACATGTATTCTCACCCTTGTGCTATTAATATTTATACTGTCACAACCACATACACACAAATACCTTGCACATGCATGCTGTGGAACAATAAGGAAAATAGGTTAAAAATACTTCAGAGTCAGTCATGCCTTTAAAACAAAAACGGAAAGGCAGATGTTGATTCTTGAGAGACATTATGGAGGATCTTTTTTTACCAGATCCTGGTGACTTTGTGCAAACTTTTGTGCTGTTGCACCCTTAGCTTCTGCATAGCAACACCTCTCCCTGATCTGAAGTCACCAAGTTGCAAAAGTTTCACAGATGAACAATGATATTCCAACCAGCCAGGAGACAGACAATAGGGCATGCAGGACTTGGAACACTGCAGGCTATTGATGACAGGGCAAGTGACTCCAGCTGCTGGTGCTGCTCCCCAGCCAGTGCAAGCATCATTGTTCAGAAGGCCACAGTGAGGCTGGTGAACAGCTCTTGGTGGAAATTATTTTTTTGCAAAAATGCCGAATCAGGCTGGTTTAGTCAATCTGCAAATTACTCAACTTGCTTCAAACGCAATCAGGAAGAAAAAAGGAAAAGAAAAAAAAGGCCAAAAACGCAGCCTTGATGCTTTATTTTGGCAATCTCAGATGAAATATTTTCATTTTCTCAGGCTGAAAAAAACAAACTTGCCATTTTTGATTTTACCTCCACTTAATTTTCTGTATGCCAAAGGATAATTTGCCCCACACTAAATATTAATTATTTCTTGCTTAGGTAGAGAAAAAGATCAGAAATTATCATTTAAGGGTGGCCAGATGTAATTTTTTCCCTTTGCCACCCTCCACCCCGACTTTCTCATTCAGTCAATGAAACTGCTCTCTTTAAGGAGCCTAATCCAACCTTTATTTGAAGGTCCTAGGAGAGTACAGTTAAGATGGTCTGTGGGCACTCATTTGCCCTATGTGCACATGAAGTGAAGAGCAAGAAGCCTTACTAGGTCCCCTCCTTTCCTTTTGCAAGGAAACTTTGCTATGAGACCACATGGCCGCTCTGATGCCAGCAAGTTCCCTGCAGATGGGGAGAGCAAATAAAAATGTGCATATTTACATTATACATGCAGATTAGATAGTGTGCATTCCTCACAGCCTGTCCCTGAAACACCCTCCAAAAGGAGTGTGGGGAGAATGCAAAGTTGAGTCCAACTCTGTTCTCTCATTGTCTCCCACACTCATGCTCTTAACCACGTACCCTGGCTGATTAACCCCTTCCAGCACCCTGGGTCATGGATAAAACTGCCAGTGCCTGGCATTCTCTACCTTAGTGCAAAAAGTGGAAATAGTTTTTTGTAAAGCACTGCTAAACTCGACAGCAGTAGTATCTGCAGGATGGCAGTGGTAATGGTGGGGAAATTAATTACTGCATTTCTTCACCTTTGCATCTCACCCCTGAAAGTCTCTATAAGCACCCCTCCTCAGCACCCACAGCCTGCTCCCTCTCAGATCTGGTTTCACCCTCCCCCTGGTTGCCTTTCTCCAGTGTTCTTTCTTCCCCCAGCTTCACCTCCCTGTGCCCTCAGGGGGATGACCTAAGTGCTGTGTAATACCTGCTGAGTGCAAGTGGCTGCTGTGTCCCTTCCTGACGACATCCTAGCATGAGATTAGTGCAAGGAGAAATGGAGGGAGCTGGGGGGAGCAGGAGCAAGCCAGCAATGGACCACTCAGTGTCCGCCCTAGGGAAGGTCAGGTGGAGCTTCTCTGGAAGTACGTGTGCAGAAAGAAGAGTAGTATCAGCCCCACTTCCCCCGTGCTATGTTGGATGATGTTTACACTCAAAAGCTCTTGCTTTTTGCTGGGTTGTGTCCTGGATGTCTGTCCATGGTCTGCTCAGTCCCATTTGCAGTGGAACTACCAAGGGAAAATCATCAGCTTGCTCTATGTCTCCCTTTTTTAAAAGGCCTGGAACTTCTCCACAGCGAGACAGCTGCGCCTACAAAAATCTACAAGGTCGAAGATCATGGTTCACTGCCAGAACCAGTGTAGCAAGAACCTCTGGGCAATTAGAAAGCACCACTTGGGCCATGAGGAATCACCCTGCTAGGTGCACGCACTCCTGCTCTCATCTGTATCCCCTCTCTCACGCTGCAGCGCTCATGTTTGCCCTTCCAAATGAGGTTCCTCAGGGCATTTGTTCTTCGTGCTCTTCATGCTCACTCACACATGCTTCCCTCTCCCTCCCACACAGCTCAGCATTGCAACTCTCTATTAGTAAGTTATGCCCCATTTCTCTCCAGGAAATCCTTGCCGGGCTCCGCCAGCTGCCACCTCACTGACAGATGTTCCGCTCAGGCCCACTCTATCATTTTTACATAGTGGCAGCCTGGTTAAATATTTCACGCCTCGCTTCAAATTTTCTGTGCTCCCAGTCACAGGGAATAGCATTGCCAAGTCCAACGTGGGTCATGCATGACCTTGGGGTGCTGAGCCCTCAACTCTTTCTGGTCTTCCTTGCAGGTGGGGTACAACACTGTGCTTGGGAAGATGCGTTGCTTTGAAATAAGGCTGAGCTTCAAGGAAAACGGCCTGCACGAGAGCCTGGCTGGATATAAGGTATGGGAAAATGAGAGATTCATGGCATCTCTTAAGCAGATGTATAAATTATACTTTTGATATATTTTCAAAGGTGTGGTTGGGCAATTTATATCCATGAAATGTAAATGCCTCTGACTTCTGCCATATAAAGAAATCAGCAAAAAAGCATGAGGTTATTAAGCGCTGCAAAGTGTGATATGACAAAAAAAAAGAAAAGAGTGGTTGATTCTGGGATGGAGCCTTTCTCTAAAAGAAAGGCACTGAAGCTATGGAATGTGTCCAGAAAAGGGCAGTGGAGCTGTGCAGGGTCTCAAGTACCGGTCTTATGGGCAGCTTCCTAGGAAACTGGGATGGTTCAGTCTGGAGAAGAGGAGGCTCAGAGGAGACCTGCCCCTACAACTGCCTGAAAGGAGGTTGTGGTGAGGTGGAGGTTGGCCCCTGCCCCCAGGTAACTGCAATAGGACAAGAAGTGATGGCCTCATGTTGTGCTAGGGGAGGTTCAGCTTGTACACAAGGTGAGAACAGTGAAACAGTGATGATGCACTGTCACAGCTGCCCAGGGAGGTGGTGAAGTCACCGTCCCTGGAGTTGTCCAAGAACTGTGGGATGTGGAACTGAGGGATGTGGTCAGTGCACATGGTGGGAGTGGGTTGGGGTTGGGTGATCTTAGAGATCTTTTCCAACCTTAATGATTCTATAGTTCTAAAGGAATGTAAGATTTCTTGGGGGAACTGCAGGTTTTAGAGATTATGAAAAGTGAGCCTTTAGGTACGGTGGTGTAAGAAGCCATCTCGGCTCCTACTGACAAGTTTTATAATGTTCTTATTGCTGTGATAGCAATGGTAGGAGAGTAAATGAAATATGACTTAAAATCATAAGGAAGCTAAAACAATTTCCTTGTTTCATGTTGCACATTTACAGTCTCTTCTTCAAAGATCTTGCACATAGCTATTTTATTTTGTTCTAAATTGACTCTCACACCACTTTCACCAGCATTATAACTGGATGCTTCCAGTATTACACCAAGGAACGTGACTAACATCCCTTACAGGTTGTTTGTGACAGTTCTTCCCTCTCAGGAAAGATATTACAGGCTGGACCAAAGCAGCTGTTTCTGACATTGATAGCTCATATGGCTGCACGAGATTAAAATTGTAGTGAAGGGGGAAAAAAAAAAGAAGAAGCCTATTTAAGGTCCCAAATCAACCTCTAAACATCTGTGAAGACTTAAAATTTGCAAATTACATCTTTAAAGAGCATCCAGCTCTCATTCACGAGGCGTATACAATATAGCACATTCAGAGCTTTGCAGCCCCGTTTAGATTAGAGTTTCATCACAGTTATTTTCAAGCACCATAACTCAGTGGGTCAATCCCAGTCCTGTTGAGCTCTTTGAAGGTGCAGTGGAGCAGTTCCCAGAATGGCTAGCATGAAGTAAAACAATCAATCAGCCCATTGCTGCTCTAGGGTCTATGAAAACGTTAATGATGACCCCAGGTTGTACCGTAGAAAGGGAGCACCTGATGCGCTGTGTGAGTGAAGTTGACAGATCACCACATTTACAGCATCTTAAATGCAGATCTGGAGTAATTTTTTTTTTTTTTAAATTGGAGGAAAATAGTAAAGTCAATGCAGCACAAAGTAGCATGCAAGTGTTGTGAATAAAAGCTTCAAAGGGTACTAAAGTGCCATTGATTACCTTTGAGAGGATCTTAAAGATCTCAAGTCTCAATAAAGGACTTACACATACAATGTAATGTGAAACCATCATCTCTACGTTTCCAATAATCACTTCTTCTCCAGTAGATGAATTCAGACATAAGCATCCTGTCAGGAATTTCTAACTGAAGGTACACAAGGAAATCACAAGAAGTTACATTCCAGTTAAGTTCAACAGTATTATGCCCTTAGAAGAGCCTCTAACGTTCACCTCTGCTTTGGCAGCCAAGATCTTAAGAGGGATTAGCATGCTTATTCTTTCTGATGGCTAAATATCTTGCCTATCTGGAAATCCAATCAGAATTCAAAGGTGGCAATAAGATGCCTCATCACCTTTCTCTATATTTTTATTGTACCTCATACCATGGCTTGTTTTATAGAAATGGAATCTAATAAACTAAGATCATATACTTTTGGGGAGAGGAGAGGAGGAGAAAATTACACGTTTGGTTGATAATGATAACAAGATTGCTGTATGAAGCATTTGAATAGATACTGACTGTCATTTTGAGGAGGAATTTAGAACAAAGCAGGATAAGCGTGGTGTGGATGAAGCAGATTTAAACCTGACAGACTGCAAAATGGAGATGGAGAATGAAAAAGGAAATCATTCAGTGTTTCCTCTAAGGACCTCTAGCTCTCCTGAAAAGCAATGACCTCTAGAAGCACACATCCATGGGTGATTTTAGTCTAGAAGATGAACTCACTGTCCTCTAAGACAATGGGCTGAAGAAAAAGAGAAGAGGAGGAAGAGTTAGCTGGTATTAACTGTAGGAAGGTATCCATGCTGGAATAATGCATCATGTGCTGGTCATCACAGTTCAAGAAAGCTGCTGGGAAATAAAAGGAGCTTCAGAAAAAAAAAAAAAAGCCACAGTAATCATTCCAAAGATAGGCAGTGTTGCCTTTGACTCCAAGACCTTTATCCAGGTACCTTACCAAAGACAAGCTGATGGGATGACGTTGTCACAGTTTGGAAGTGTTGGGAAAACATATGTGGCAATAAAATCCTTAGTCTGACAGACCAAAGCAGTTAATTCGAGTGGCCTGAAATTAGAGTTAGACTGGTTGGGCTTAGGATGTGCACAGATTTTACAGTGAAAGTGGTGAAGTACCAGAGCTTTTTGTAAAGACTGTGGTGGATTCACAACCATTTGTGATTGTTACATCAAGATCTAATGTACCTTTATAATATTCTTTACCTCACAGAACTGATTTGTGGAAACTTGTGTCATGTAATAGAGGCCAAACTGAATGGTCATACTGATGACTTCTGTCTTTGTGACCCTGGAAATTGTGGAAAGGGATTTCACTGAGGGATGCTGTCATTCAGGAAATCTTGGCAGAGGTCTTCCAGTGCCAAATCCTCCAAGGAGGGAATCACATGCATTTCACAGGGAAGGATGGAGACGATGAAATCTTGAATACCTTGTCCAGTGGAGTCTATGGCCGGAGCAGAACCTACACGCTAAAGAGCCCTAGTTTTGTGCATTTATCATAAAGCATCCTTCCACCATGGTCTCACTTTTCTTCAGTACTACCCTTGTTGTTATTTCAACCCTTGAGGCACTTTTCTCATTTGTTTTTGATGCTTTGGGCTTGTTTTAAGCCTGCTGAGTGAAGGTGATTCCCCACATGGCTTTTCAGGGAGGTCGAATGAGAAGAAATGACAGCAAGGCATATTCTGGGAGCACAGCCCTCTACATGCACAGGGCCAGGACACTTTATGAGGGTAGAACTAGTGCCAGAGCTCCACTCTCTCCCCCTCAGTGGCAGTATCTCTCTGCTGTTAGCAGGCAGCCTGCCGCACTCAGACAGGGAGCAGCTTGTGTTTGCGGAGACCTGTAAATAGGGCAGCCTGGAAATGTCACAACTCCTTACCTTTGCAGCCAGCTTTTAGGAAGTGCAGGAAGGAGCTCACTCAGGCCATGGGCTGCTTTATGGAGACGCTGTCATGCAGGAAATCTTGGCAGACATCTTCCATTGCCGAATCCTCACCCAGCACCACACAACCAACCCAGTCAAGTGAGTGACAGCTACTAACAGGCCATCTCCCTGCCTGGCCCAGGCCCAAGTCACAGAGCCAATGCTTGCCAGCACTGTGCTGCATTACCTAGGCAGAGCCGGACAGGTGGCATGGGCTAGAAGCCAACAAAAAGCAGTTCATTCCTGGGGAGCGATCTTCCATCCAAGGCAGCACATGGCTCAGACTTGAAATTCAGTGGAATTCGGTTAACTTGTTCTGTTTTGTCTGAATAACACCTTTATTTTTTTATTTTTGATTTTTATTTTTTGCATATGGCTTCTGGCTTCATTTCTTGTTGTTGTGAGCACTGAAACTCCATCACAAGAGCTTCATCGTTTCTTAGCTTGTTATTATAGTCTTTCAGCACTGCATGACTCTAGTGTACCTCTAGCCATGCTGGAAATAGGAAGAAAGAACCAACAGCTCCTTAGATAATGTAAAAAGACCTGCAATCAAAAATGCCATTCTGCCAGCAGCCATCCCCACCTGCATTCCCACATTTCTCCAGCAACATAATGATGCTACCGTGAGGTTAGAGATTTACTCAAGGTCCTCTTTAACTTCAGGAAGATTATTTACAGTGGGAGGTATTTTTCAGAGTGCACAACAGCCCTGTGGTAGGAGGGAGAGAGTTTCCTTGAGAGGTCCCTAATACCCTTCCACGCATTCACCATTCCTTAGTAATCTCTCCTCTGTGGGCCTATCCTACCCAGCACTGCTTAGCTGGTAACTGCTGAAGGAATCAAAACACAAGGTGTGGCAGCTGCATGCATCCAGTGGAAGAAAATCCCCACATGCACACATCTAAAAGAGAGAGGGAGGGGGAGAAAGAACATTAAAGGAAAGACAGCATTCACAGCAGGCTGATGTGTCCTTGACCGAAGGAGACATCAAAGACAGCTTCAGTGATTTACTCTTTGACAGGCCAGTTTCTCCATGATTCACGGAGCTAATCAATTAGGTGATACATTCCCCCTCCTCACCACCCCTTTATTTTTAACAGCTTCTTGCCAAGAGTGGAAATGCTCCAGCACTGAGTGGGTACCAGCATCCAGACCGTGCTGCGAGAGCTGAGCTGAGCATCCCTGCAGATCTGAAGGGAGATCAGGGCACTGTCAAAGGGGATTTGTCACAGGGGCCAGAAGCGTTTAGCCCCCACCATTTAGCCCCCATTGGAAGTGGATACAACATTTTCCCAGGTCTTATGATACAGATGATGTTGCAGAGCCCCTCCAATTAAATGGACTTATGTCTGTCCCTGACTCCCAGATTCTGTGCCACGTGAAGGCTTTGAAAGCCTTCCAGCACTTGAGTCCTTAAGCCACGTGCAAACAGAGCCTTGTCCCTCTGATATAGACATCCTCCTGAACATATTTACGTACTCCTGCAGGCAGTAATAGCGACCCTTTCATAGTCTTGGAGGTTAAACCCAAAGAGACCCTTAACAATTCCACCCTTACATTACATTCAGGAGTGCAGATTTATGCATACACAAAAATAAAAGATAAACACAGGAATGTACAGGCATCCTTTGATCATGTGCATATTGCTGTTCAGGTGCCCTATCCACACTGCATACATTTTACACGTGCTTGCATGTCGGTGTGCATACTCCAACCTAAATGCATGCACCAGCCTAGTGCCAGTGGCTTCACTGCTGATTACTAATGGGGAAATTTTAGTAAAAGCAGCTCTCCCATTGTCTTCCTCCTCTCAACCATTCCCATGGGATGCAGGAACATAGAGCATGATTTTACATCATAAATCAACAGCATCTGCAGTGACAAAACCTTTCAGAGCAATTCAGTTTTGAATCTTTGACATCCAATGATCAAAAATGAAACACAGGAATCCTTCATTTCCCAAATGCCGCCCCGAGGGAGAGTGCACTCCTCTTCATGCAGAAAAACACCAGTGTTGGCTGTCCTATTGCAAAACAAGAGACACAGCCACAGCAGAGCAATTCCTGGTGAGGAGAAGGCCCTGGGAGGCGCAGAGGCTGGGAAATGCATACAACAGGCTTCTGGGACTGCAAACTGCAGCTGGCCAAGTACTGCGGAAAGCAGCTCATGTGCAATGTTTGTGCTTCCTCCTAATGAGAAGCTGCAGAAGCCTGGCCACAATCATCTAGACAGAGAGATGGGAGCAGTCGTTGGGGTTCAGAGAATAACCCCCCACATACGGGATGTTCTGAAGCCCACGGGCAGAAACCGTTTCAGGGACACGCATGGGGATGAAAACACTTTGAGTCACAGCCAGAGTGTGAACGAGGCAGTCAGCACTGGGACGCTGAGCCAGCCATATCAGCAGTTGCAGTGTTTAAAATTTCATTGAAGATAATATCACAAATCTCTATCCTTTGTGCCTGCAAGTCTTCTCTTCTGAATGGCCACTGTTGTCCTTCCCACGTGAATATGCTCATGCACGGCTCAAAGCAGCAGGAATGAGTCTGAGCAAGCTCAAAGAACCAGGAGAAAGAAATAGTGCTGCTTTGATATAAATCCAGGTTCAGGATAAAGGTCCAGTTACTTCTGAAAGAATGGAGGTTTCTTCCCTGCTTTGCTCAATAGCCATGACCTGTCCTGGTGTTTGATGGCAACTGTTTCTGGGTAAGTCTAGGTGAATGTTTCACTACTGATCTGTCTGGAAGAAGGACGACGCTAACAAAGAGAAGAGGACTGGAGATCTCCATCAGATGAAGATGTGGTAGGGAATTTGGAAATTCACACACATTTTAATCCTGGTTAATGCCGGGCTGGATGAGGCCCTGGGCAGCCTGATCTGATGGGTGGCTACTAGCCCACAGCAGGGGCTTGGAGCTCAGTGATCTTTAAGGTCCCTTCCAACCCAAGCTATTCTGTGATTCTGTGATCATGAGAGATAGCATGGTTTCATGGCAAAGAAATCCTCCCTCTGGATTCAGACTGGAGACCTCTTTATCATCTCACTCTGTCTCACAGGGATCAGAGGATGGAGGCACGAAGCTGACAGTGTTACCCCAGGGTCCCCCCACGTGGCACCGAGGATGCTCAGCACACCCAGCTGAGCCCTGGCTCCTGGCTCCCTCAAAGAGTTTCCTGTGAAAACAGAGACATTGTTGAATATTCTCTGATTTGATCTGGATGAAATCTCTCATCAGATCCTGCTGCTCTTCATGGCAAAATACCCGCAGGCAACAGAGTCCAATTTTTACCCGTTCAGCTTCAGGCATAAATTTGCTGTTTTCAAAGTGGAGACAGCATCAGATGGCAGAGCGAAGGGAAAAAAAAAAAAAAAAAGCCTTTCACCAGCTGTGAAAACTGCCCTTTTAATTTTCATGAAAAGATATGAGACGAGAACAAAAGAACTGTTCTGCTGGTTGCTTCATTCCTCACTGGTGTAATCGACAGCGAGTGTTTCCATTGAACTCTTAGGTGTCATTAGCTGCTGGATCTGATTTTGGCTTCCCTCCTTTTCCCCTGCTGAACTACTTCCTTCAAGACAGCACCTCCTAAATTCACATTCAATTTCGGGGGGCAAGTTCTGTCTGTTCTGCTTGTGACAGGAAAATGGTTTGTTCCTCATGTCCTACCCAGCTTTCTCTGTTGTGGTAAATCCTCTACCTGTTTCTGTTACTCCACTTTGAGGCCTCCCTTCAGATGTTACTCTTTCTGTTTTACATCTACCCCATATCTCATTAAAACCGCGCACCCATCCAGATTTCTCCTCATTACAACAGGCAGAAAGCTCCACTTATGGGAATGAAGTTATAATGAGGGCAAAGAGTATGGCTCAAAAACAACTTCTAATAGCTCATTAGCAAAAAAAGAAAAAAAAGAATAAGAAAAAAAAAAAAGAAAGACTAGTCAGACACTGCTTTAGCTTCCTCATTGCTCCATGAGATCTGAGAGCCATCCCTTTCCCAGCCTGCAGACGTTAGCAACGTTTAGCCTCCCAAATCAGGGCAGAGCTATCTTCCCTGAGGTCTGTCTCACAGCCCTGGGACTGCCCTGGACTCCTGTATCTTGTGATAATGTCTGCAGATTTCATGAGTCACTGAACATGGTTGCTCGGTGCTCATTTATCACCTCCTCTACATCTGGGAGGTAGTGACGGGGGCCAATACCACACACTGACAACCAGCTGATGCTCCCTGCTCCCTTCCTCGGCATGGCTCTGGTCCTGCCTGATGCTGTCCCGTTGTCTTCTCCTTCTGGGAAGCATTCAGCAGGACCAGCTGTATACCTGGCAGTGTTATCAAGAGCTCCTTCTTCGTTCAACTGTAAAGAAGGGCAGCTAATCATAGAACCACAGGATTGTTTGAGTTGGAAGGGACCCTGCAAGGCCATCTGGTCCACCTCCTCTGCACTGAGCAGGGACACCTACAGCTGATCAGGTGCTCAGAGCTCTGTCCAGCCTAATCTGGGGTGTCTGCAGGAATGGGGCACCCACCATGTCTCTGGACAACCTGTGCCAGTGCCTCACTGCCCTGATTGTAAAAAACGTTCTCCTTATTTCCAATCTAAATCTCTTCTCTTTTAGTTTGAAACTATTTCCCCTCGTCTGATCACAACAGACCCTGCTAAAGATACTATCTTCTTCTTCATTATACACCCCCTTTAGACACTGAAACACTGCTACTAGTTCTTCCTGGATTGCCTAGGCTTTACCCAACACTTGCTCAAGCAAAGTAAGTTAACACTAAGTAAAAACTGTAAAAACTGAGCATGGACCTTAGGATTTATGCACTCATGTCACTGCAGGACCATCTCTGGGGATGAAGCAATTTACACTGTAAAATATAAGTGTACTAAAAGCTTAGGAGGAGCTTCATGGACTTGACAGCTCTGTTCATGTTTTCTGATTAGCCACTCACAGCACCTATCAGAGAGAGAGACTTCATCGTCAGTGGTATTTAATGTTGAACTTCAGCTCCATTGAGTGCAGGCTTAAAGTGTAACATTTTGACAGCCTCACAAGGAGCTGTCTGAGCTGACGCAGAAGGAGGCTCTTCTGAGCTGGTGATGTCTGGCCTTCAAAGGACCAGTGAATTACCCACAGCCAGGCAGTGCCCCATCCCCAGGGACAGAGGTTTTGGCTTCATCCAATGGGATTGAATCCCGCTGCAGCTGCAGGGCAATTCGGAGCTGTTTGCTTCATCACCTTCACGTGGCTGGCAGTGCTGCCCAGCTGGAGATAAGCAGGTATCAACCCCCTGGAGGAATATGCTCCTCAGTCAAACTATATTTGAAAGCATTTTATTTTTAGCCTGTCATTCATAATTTCACTTGTGCACGTCATGGTGACTCATGCTTTGTTCCTCCTTACCCAAGCAGGTGCCTGCAGAGACAACGTGATTCCTTGTTTAATGCATGGCCTCTCTGTTTGAGGGCTTGTTGTTTCAGTGACGCCTGGAAGCAGCAAGGGTTGCTTCTCAGCCAAGCATTTTTATGCTGTGAGAGTTTGTAGATGTGTCCCTTTTTTATTTTTTTTTTCTCTTTCCTCATAAGAAATATGGTTTTAGTAAAATGCAGACGTGGCAAATGCGTATGCACTGGTCACATCCATCTGAAACAGAAAAGGCCATCAAATGGAAAAGCAGCTATTAATGCAGAAGAGACCATCCTGTGCATCACGTTGTGTTTCTCACATCCCTGCCAACCTCTTCACAGATGTTCAGCCCAGACAATTCCCCAGAACATCTGTGCCACGTCTCCTACCTGCTGCAAGCCACAAAACACCTCCCTGCAAGACCTCCTCAGACCCCATGTAGAAAACACAAAACCTTCAAAATGTTGCCACATTACAGAGAAAAAAATGGAAGAGATCAAAGGCAAAGTAAGGAGCAAACAGTTCCTAATAGTTGCCCCGTGGTTTCTATGTGGACTGGTACTGGCTTCTCCAAATGTGTAGCCATGGCACTGAGCTAACAACACTGCTTTTTGTTTCCCTGGGGCTCAAAGCTCACCTAAGCTTTCTCTGATCCCTCCAGTGAGCTATTAGAGCACCAACTGTTGCGAGGTTGTTTTAGCAACAGTTTGAAAAGTGATTTTTTATGAGCTGTTTATTACCCTCTCAGATTTATGATGTTCCATTCAGACCGATTATGTGAAATAATAATAATAAAAAAATCTCTAACAAAACATGGACTAAAACCAAAAAAGGAGGCTTCTAAAGAAAACATGGACCAGACTTATTTCTTCGTTTCATTTTTTTTTCCCCTACACTTTTGGAATAAATGTTAGAATTAATGTAAGTCAGCATTGTCAGGAGCAAACGTTGGTCTTTACTGTTTCAAACTTAAAGCATCTACATGAAGGTTCCTCTGAACGAATTTGGTTGTAGGATGAGTTGCATGAATCTATCTGGGAATCCGTGCTGATCTTAGCAATAAAAAGGGATATATACCTTGAGCAGCAAAAGATTTTCCAACTGTTCAACTTTTTCAAAGTATGATTGTGCTGATGAAGACCTGTCCATAGCCCAACCCTGCACCAAGCAGAGCTTGTGGGAAGGATTTCCTCTGCATGGATCCTGGGCTACATAAATTAACATCACACCACTCTGCTAAGAACAGCTCAGCGAGATGTGAAAGGGCAGTTCTTCTGCCAACAGCACTAATCTCTGTGCTTGCACTTTGGATGAAAGATGGTCTGTTGACAAATTCAGTTTTTAATTTTCTTATTTTCCCTGTATTTTCCTTTAACAATCTCAGCTGGAGATCAAAGCCCTCTGTCCAGCAAGGAGGGAGTTATCCCACTGCTAATGCTAGTGCTGCTGACTGCAGAAAAGGCTCTGGGAATTGCCAGACCCAGCCCTGGGAAATCCAATGAGACTGAAGGTTGGCCACGCAGCTGAATGGTTCAGTTTTCCCCTGACAGTCAAAGAGATTAAAACACAGGAGAATTCTGTGGCAATTACGGTGGATATCAGGAATTTCACTCCCGTGTAGCAAGGAGATGGAGAGGGAATGGCCTCTTGCTGTGCCAGGGGAGGTTCAGATTGGATACCAGGAAAATTTATTCTCAGAAAGAGTGGTGATACACTGGCACAGACTGCCCAGGGGAGTGGTGGAGTCACCATCTCTGGAGCTGTTCAAGAACCATGGGGATGAGGCACTGAGGGATGTGGTCACTGGTATGTTTTTGAGGGAGGAAACGTGTTCTCTAGTTGTGGGGGCACCAGTATAACCCCAACACTTTGTGGCTGGGTGCTTATCATTTCATATCTTTTCTGTGCTGTCCGTTGACTGAAGAGGTTGCTAAGAACAAGCTCTTCTTCAGCCCTTAAGAATGGTTTCTCTCAGGTTGAGCTGCCGCATCAGGATAGAATTAAGCATCTTCAGTCTCCACAGTAATTAATACCCATTCATCAGCTTTAAAAATCATCTGTGTGTAATAAATGCAAGAAGTTAAACATCTTGCTGCTGAGCCTCTGCTGGTTGTCACCGAGGCAGGACAATTTATGACACCTTTCCCGAGCATCCTGTCAAGGACTCATTCATGTTGTTCCTCCAAAGGCCAGATGCAGTCTGGAGAAGATGAGAATTCAGCGATCTGCCCTGCTGCCTTGTTACCCTGCATGATCATTTCCGATAAGTGTTCTTGTTTAATCATTTCACTGCATCGAGCCCAGGGTTCTCTTATGTTTGCTTGTGTCATATTAATAAAGGTCCATTTGGGAGGACGCTGGGGGTGGAAATGATTTGACCAAGGTTAAGTAACAATTGTACAAAATTGTTTTGACATTATGTTAATGTCTGCTCGTGCATTATCCCCAATTTAAAGTTAATCACCAAAATTACCATTGCATTTCCCAAAATCTAATGAAATAAGATTTGTTGAGGTGTGAATAATGCAGAAATTGAGAAGCGTGCTGTCACTGTTTCCAAAAAGGAAAAAAAAAAAAAAAATAGAAATAAACTGCTGGCTTTAACTCTCTGAGTGCCCATACAAGCTGAGATGTGTTCACAAATTAAATCACCTCGAAACTGTGCTGAGCAGGCTCTGAGCAGAGTGTGTGTGCATAGAGCATGTAGTCCCACTCCATGTCTCAGCACAGGGCCATGGCGAGACTTTCCATGTTAATAAATATAAATCGGTGCTTTAATGGTCAATGGATTCAATCATGGCTTGGCTGTGCTAGGATGAACATAGCTGATCTGGGAAGATAAAGATAGAACACTGCTATCGTGAAAAAGCATTTAAAAAAAAAAGTCATTACCATAAATTCATATAAAAATGCTATGGGTAAATGGTAGCATGTGGAACCAAAAGAGATGGAGGAGTCTGTTTGCTTCTCATGTTATGCCTGAACGCGTATAGGCAAAAAGGAGGACGAATAATGAGGAAGCATTGATGCTGCAGTGACACAAGAGCCTGGTCCACAGCCCACTCACCGCTGATTTTCAAAATTCAGCTAACTCCTTTCCCACACAGAGCCCTCATATACAAAGAACTCAAAGCAAAGGATGTCACAGTCTGTGCAGCTAGGGAGAGGATTTTAATAGATGTTTCTCTAGAAACTAGAAAATGGGAAATAACTGGATTTGAACCAGTGCTGTAACCACAGAGAGAGAAAATACAGTGGTTAGGCCTGGAAAAATGCGTGGAAACAGGACACCTACAGGCTGACTGCTCTAGAGATGTAAGTGGGGTACAAGGGGAAGGATGGGAGAGCCATCTGGTACTGGTGCAGGTGGGAAGACACTGAAAATATATGGCTGTGGAAATGGGAAGACACTGAAAATATATGGCTGTGGCAATGGTACACAAAGCTGCCCAAAGAGAAGAAGAGAAAGAGGAGTGAAAAGAGCCCAAGGAAGGATGGAAGAGAGGATTCAAGTTCAGACAACTGCTGCAGTTTTCCTTCAGAGCTGCCCCAGGCACAACTGGGAGTTGCAATGAATTACTGAGCTAGAAACACATTCTTATGTCAAGACTGAAATAAAGGAAAGACAAAAATGACTCAATCAATTCTAAAAGCAGGTGTTTATCACTTCATGCTCCAAACAGGCTAAGTCACTTGGTGAGACAGTGAGCACCACATTTTTGATATAGAAAATTCCAATTTGTGCATGCAAATAGAAACAGTCAGCATTTGCATCTAGTTCTCCTGAGGTTGTGTGTACAAAGATGTAGCCAGTGATGACCCAAACTGTCCTAGCACAGTAATTGCAGCCAGTTTTGTGGATAACAAGTACAATTTCAAGTGTGGAAGTAAGCTTGAGAAAGGCTGAAAACCTGATCCTCTGTATGCCTTGAAAAGCTACAAAATGGCTGCATTGTTGGCTTTAATAAATTCCCAGTAGATATTTCATATCCTCCATAAAATGTTTCCACAAAATCCACTTTTCAGCTTCTTCACCTACCAGTCTCTCTGAAATGACCCTTGTCCTTCCAGCCGCTCTGGTGTTGGGACTTTCCCTGTGACATATCCAAATGAGGAAATTTTGATTCACAGAGGTGAATCAAAAGATGCTTTTCTCTTTCAGTTTTCACTGATTTTGCATAGTATGATGGAGCCAAATATCTATCAGGACAAAATCGATTGCAGCTCCCAGAAACATGAGAACAGGCCCCAGGCATTCTGTACTTCATGTGTTGCCTGTGTAGCTTTATTTCAAAAGGAAAACTAATATACTGAATTTTTCCATAAGTTATTGGAGTTCAAAGTGTACTCACTGCTACAATGATTGGAAAGAAGATACATTTTAGAAGTGCTGGCAAAACAGGAATGCTTTCTCCCTGAACTTTCAAAAACCTGTGGGCTTCTGAGACTTTGTCTGAAGTCTCTCATCTCATGAGTACCGTGAGGAAAAAAATACCGTGAGAGAGAAGATATGCCTTCTTCCAGTTAAAATGGCATTAATGCTGAGCTGCGTGTGACAATGTCACCCTCTTGTAGCTAGGAAAATAACTGCAAGGATAAGCCCTTTTGGGCTTATACTTACTGGCACATCACTATCTGTAGCCATTATGGCTCTTGGAAGCTAAAGAGTCCCAAACCCATAGTGATTTGTAGAGATTGTGTGTTAGCTAAGGGTCTGAAGAAGTAGCTTCGGCAAAACACAAGCCAGAACTGTCTAGAAGACCTTAATCCAAATTTGGACCACAAACAGGAAGAAGGTGTAGTCCAGTAGATTTATTATTTGAGCTCCTCTCATTTTCAGTGTCACATAAAGGCTACCACAAGGCAACCAAATATGCTTCATGAGCTGATCGTTACCCACACTGGGAAAGAGGCAGGCTCTTACAAAAAATTCCTAGTCTCATTAAGTCTTTCTATTGCATGACATCATAGAATCGTTGAATTATTAAGGTTAGAAAAGACCACTAAGATCTCCTAGTTTGATCATCAGCTCATCCCCACCATGCCCACTAACCACATCCCTCAGTGTGACATCTCCAGGGACGGTGACACCACCACCATTTCTCCGAGTAACTTCATTTTCTAGAATGACTTTATAAACAGAGAGTTTTCCATATTCACCCAAATCAAACTGCTCACTGGTTCTTAGCAAGTACTAATTAGACAAGATTTAATACCATGGGAACCCTGTGCCTTTAACATAACCATTTTACTATTAATTGGAGAGGGCTTTGGTGGACAGACTGATGCTTGCTCAGCCATAATTTTTGTCTTCCCCTCAGCACAGCCTCATCACAATCTGCTTTAACAGGCATTCAAAGATCGCTGGTACTTTTGTACTCTCGCAGAAGCACCTGGGAGGTTACTAAGAAACTTCACATCTGTAGGACTATGCTACGATAGTATCTAACTCAAGATTGTACAATCAATGTAATTTATATAATGTGCTTAGACGTTACAAGCTCCGCCTTCTATCTACAACTGATCACCTGTATGGCTGTCAGCAGCCAGGTACAGCATCTGTCAGCACACCCCCAAGCTTGTCATGCCTCCAGACACAGAGCCTGTTTCTGCCTTGGCTTCCCTCTGGCAGAGCAGCCAGCCTTTGGGTTGCGTGGGTGACTTTGGCTCGCCTCTTCCCACAGAAAACAAATCAACCGCAAACTGGAACTCAGGCCAGCCGTGCTGAATGGTTAGCAAAATGTTCACTTAGCCCGAAGCTGGGATTTGTGTTGTCTGAGCCAAATTTCAAGAGAGGCAGCAACAGTTTCTAGTGTTGGGTGGATGCCAGCCAGGTTACGGAAGTTATGAGCAAGTGTTGAGGCCTGTCTCAGACCCTGATTTCAGGGATGCAGGCTTAGCAAAGTGGAAGCCAGGGAAATTTCACATGTAGACCCCTGAGAGCTGAAACTACAGCCCTCACTGCTTTTCTTCCATTGGAATCTAGCTGTCAGCTTAGGCTCATTTGCACATCACCTTAGGTTTGTGGATAACTTGGTGGACTTCTGAGTCAGAAGTCATTCCATTTTAGCTTTGGATGATGGTGCTTTAGAAACCACAAGGTCACCTAAGAAGTGCACACTCACAGGTCTCCATAGCCAATTCTCCATGTTTCTTTCCAAGTTTTCCAGAGACACTGGACTGCTTTACAAACAGTTTCCATCAGCATCAAGTCTCAGAGCTGCCTGAACCACCATCCAGTCCTCTCTACTCAGGGATTAAATGATGCTTCAAAGCTCTGGGTTCTGGTGCTCTCTTCTACACCCTGTTCTGCCTGGGGCATCCTTGACATTAATAATTTTATGTCTGCAGAATCACAGTCTGTCTAAGTATGGAATTATAAGACATTGAGCACCTTAAAACTATAGGAGCTCACAGTCTAGTGGAATTTACAGGCTCAGGCCCTGCACAATAAGACAAAGACATTATGGCCAAGGCCAGCAAGTTAGATGGGAGAAGGAATCTTGGAAGGCATTATTAGTTTTACAGTGAGTCCTGCTTTGTGATCGGCCTAGCCCTCTGCTCAGGGAAAAAAGAAAAAAACAACAACAAAACAAAACAGATTGTTCCTAATATAAATCTAAGATCAACAATAAAAACTCTTCATGTTGGATTTATTCATCTATTTTCCCTTGGACTTTCTAAACCAGAGAGCTGTGCTGCTTGGCTGGCTGTGAGGGAAAGAGGTTAATACTGAAGATTACACAAGGTTCTGCAATTAGACAGTTTCTTTGTACCATAATGTGGGCGCCAAGATGACCTCAGAGGCCTTTTTTGCTGTTGCAGAAACATATTGGACAAGTTTTCTCAGCAGCTGTGCATTAGTGTTCCATATTTAATGGGCTGATTATAAATTACAACAGCTACCCTAAGATCTTCCCATCACTCTGGATTTCTTCACGGCAACTTTCTTGCTTTCCTTTTTTTCCCCTGCCTCCAAGGGCTGCTTTGCAAATATGTGCCATTCGGTGGGAAAGCAGATGGGAGGATAATAAAAGTTATGTTTTATGGATTCATATGAAGACTGTTCTTTTTTTTTTTTTTCCCTCAATAAGAAAGAAAAGAAGGAAAAAAAAAAAGAAAAAAAAAACATGCTTCACATTTCTTTTTAGGAAAAGAAGTTTCAAGCTAGCAAAGCTGGACTGATAGGCATGGGAAAGATGGAGGTGCACCTATCCAAAGATAGCAGGAGAGATTTTTCAGAGCACCTGATACAGATGGATTTTTATTATTATTATTTTGCTGCACCTTGGGCCTTTTATTTATATTCTGGTTAATTCATCCCACTCGTACAATCTACCTCCACACAAGTTCAGTGTGTGGTGTACTTCTACTTGCTGGAGTCAATAGCTCATGGAAGAAATGCGAGGAGAAGGAAATATGGGAGAATCCCAGTCCTCTCAGCTGCCTGGGAGAGGCATGCACACCTGCTTGGCTTAGTGTGGGGCCCAGCAAAGAGGCCCAGCTGGTGGGCATCGGTCAATCACTTGCCTCCATTTCTTCAGCACAATTTAAAGACCCAACCCATACAAGTCAAAGTTTCAGATTAGTTTAGGAAAGAGGGCTCTTCTGTTTGTTTTTTTTTTTTTTCTTCTTTTTGTAGCTTTCCTTCCCCTGCTCCTAAGCTCCAGTTGGCTTTGGTTTCTCTATAAGCTCTTTCTTATGTCTGTAGCTTACGATGTTGATATTTTATTTTTAGGAATGCTAGTGCGTGAAGGTTGTTGGTTTGGTGTGTGTAACTATTGAAAGCTATATTTTGATCAGATATATTTATTTTTCCTATCCAATTGTTTACTAGGGAAAGCTGGAGTTGTCCATATTTTCTTAATGGATGTATGTTTTTGGTGTTTTGTGTTTTTTTGTTTTTTGCTTTCTTTTTTTTTTCCAGTGAGAAACAGATGCCCTTTATTGTGGAAGAAAAGAAGTGCAAACACCTTCTCAGCTCTGTTTTTCTATCTGTAATGACCTGTAACCAGTGGGTCTCAACCTTACTCAGTGTTGGGCCCCCAAAGCTTTTGAGTGGTGTAATGGATCTTCCAAGAATTCATGGCTTTGTTTGCTCTCTTAACTTGTTAAGAACTCTTAGAAATGATCTGTGGATCATGGGAGTTGTTACATAGCAGTTCGAAAACGTGACTTGCAATTGTTTGTGCGCTAAGCTCAGAGGTTAAGTATTTTTGGCTGACTTCAGAGCTTTGGCTCTTATTTTCTTCCTTCTCTTATCCCAGTGCACACCTCCGTCCCGAGAGATCTAGAGCCTCCCAGACCAATTTTAGGCAGCTGAAACAAGCTTTCTTTCTTTATCATTATTATTATTATTTATTTTTTTTATATAATTCAGCTTTATATTTTCTGGATCCTGAAACGCAGCAGGAGGACTAGGTTAATTCAAACCAAAAGCACATTTGTTTGTCTGGCCTTCATGCTTAACGGGAACAAACTTAATACTGGGATGAGGCCAGTGGCACACAACACCTCTGAGTTGGCTGGGGTGTAATGGTATGATAGCAGCCACCTAATCTTAGCCAGACTCTGCAGGTTGATGGTGAACAAGCGTATTTTAGAGCTGCTATCTATCTGTTATGTGTATCCTGCTCTAAAACAGGCATAGCCCATAGGTGGTAGGAATGGCTTCCTCTCAGTTCAGAAGAAAATACATAATTCCTAATGTTAGGAAACTCTTTAGACCAGTATAAAAAAGACTGTAACAAGATCCAACATCTGTGTTTGTCTAACATTGATTTCCAATTGGGAAACAAGGTGAATGTTTTTTACAATGGAATGATGAACCTCTGGAGCAGCTGCCTGAGGGATGTGATAGGCTCTCTGCTACTGAAATCTGATATATCAAGTTCAGATCACTTTTTTGAAAGAGGTATTCCATCTCAGCATGAAGTTTCTGAGTTCAGTGAAAGGCTACAGTGTGAATTTTTACATCCTCAGGTAAGTGGAAGGTCAGATTAAATGATCCTAATAGACTTTTTTTTTTTTTCCCCTCAACTTTCTGAGTTGAAATCCTTGAGCATGTACTTCTTTAAAGTAACGTCAGAAGGATGAGAGAGGTCTTAAAGGCAAATATTGCCTGCCGAACCCAATTATCAGAATTGCAGTTGAAAGTGATTTGTACCCTTGCTGGGCCAGATGCGTTTGACCACTGATTACAGCAAAGGATGTATGTATGCACTGGGAGAAGTGAGAGGTCTGCAAGGAAAGGTCTTCCAAGTGCAGAAAACCTCCACTTTCTTCATACAGAGACAAGACTGGGGAGGAATGTGAATTGTCTTGGGCTTAAGAGGTGTCTGCTTTTTGGAGAGGTGCCCAGGGAGGTGGTAGAGTCACCATCCCTGGAGGTGTTCAAGAAACATGGAGTTGTGGCACTGAGGGATGTGGTTTAATGGGCAATATTAGTGGCAGGTGGATGATTGGACTTGATGATCTTAGAGATCTTGACCAACCTTGAAGATTCTATGGTAATGTGGCTCAAAGCCTCTCCTGTCTCTCGTACTACAACTGCTGTGGAGGTGGACGTGAGGCAGGTCATCTCATACCTCCAGGGTTACCCTGCAATCCCTTGTTAGGCTGTGAGAGAAGCCTTTGCTTCCTGACTTATAAAGGAGAGAGCTGGCAGCACCATTAAGCAGTGTTTGCAGCCAGGCCTGCCTTGTATCCGATGTGCTGCATGCATACAGGTTATGAATAATTTCTTCCCTAAGAAATGAGCCTAGGTTAAAAATAGCCCCTGCCTTTAGCTGCTTGCTGCCTCCTTCCCGCTTGCTGAGGTCAGAGATCTGCTGAGGTGTTGGCAGTAAGTTTTAACCTGGAAATATTTAAAAGCTAAGGCTGTCTGGTATCTCTTGCCAGCGTGCGGGGCTGTGGGGCAGACAATGAAGCCGTGTTCTCACCCTGTCCTGGAGGGGGACCTGTCTGTGAAGCGAACTAGAGACAATTTCTCCATTACGCATCCCTGCCTTGACTCTCTGCTGAGACTGTTAACTAAAAGCTAACAACACGGTTTTGTGATGAGGTGCCTTTCCAATTGCAGCTGGATTCAGATAAGGTACTTTAAAGCTGCTGCACAGAGGTACTGATCTTGCTGTACACGGAGCAGTCCCCTGGTGTAACACCATCTCTCTGTTACTGTCTGTGGTGAACTCGTAAAACAAGGTGTATTTGGGAGGGAACATGGTGACACTTCCACTTGTACATCCTTGCTTCTCTTCTGTGGGATTAGGTCTGCTAAGAGCATGCAGAGCTGGACAGGATGCAAGCTTAGGGCCTTTCCTGCTCCAGCTGAATTATTCTGATGCTTTCTCATTAATTCTCAGCTCAGGGCTTGCAGTTTGTCACCATATGAGAAGCAGGGTCACAGATGCATGGTAACAAACACAGGCTCCCTCCTCACCTGCTGACCAGAAGGACTCAACAATAGCTTAGAACTGTAAGTAATGATACGTTCCTGCAGTTGGCAATGAAATAATCAGGATTAAGCCCAAAGGCACAGTTAAAACCATGCAGCTCATGCTGCGGTGAAGGGGATGAAAACAATCGGGTGTTTACTTACTGAGCTGTTAATGAAGTGGTTTTTACTCTGACTAATCAAAGCTCTTGAGGTGGGTGGTGTTTTGCCTGAAGAAGAGACTGAGACTTCTGGTCTCTGCACTTGGAAGGAGAGTAAGGAAGAACTGCAGGAAGATAAAACATCTTCTGGCACTTGAAATATATAAAAATGTCTGTGAGGGATGACCTCTTTGAGTTTCGGGCATACAGATCTCCACGCAGACAAGATAAACCATTGATGAATGGTGCTAGGAGGGTGACGAGGTTGATGTATGCTGGCTCCAGAATGGTCTGAGCCAGGTGCCAGGCACTGAGACAGATACTTTGGAGCCTGAAGGGAGCTGAGCAGCTGTAGACCTCCATCTGTATGATCAAGGACATGGTCACGTGTCTAGGCAAGCTTTGTGTCTCCAATTAACCCCTTCCTTTTATCCCTGTACTCAGAAAAGATGCCATATTGTTGTGTTGGGTTGGAAACTCTTGAGCATGAAGTTTGTTCCTCTCTCTGCAGTGAAAACCTGTATGGCCCCCTGCTCATCAGACATGTCTGTGCCTTTTCTTTGGTGCTGTCCTGGAGCATCCTTCATGTGGGTCTGCCATTCCCTCCCTTCTCAACCAACAGCGCAATACATGCCTTAGGTCTCAGTGCTGCCTTGTCTGCTCCCAGCCTCAGCTACTCATTGTAAAAAATGATCCAGTTTTCAGAAAGCACAGGGTTCTGTGTCCTCCACTTAATTATTGTTTTATTTTAATAAGCAATTATGTTCCAGAGGCACCTCAGGGCTCCAGGCGTTAACCACTTATCACCTGCTGAGTGATTTAGAACTAGTGAAGCACATCCCATTTGCAGGTTGGAATAAGGCCTGAATCCTATCAGCAGACAAATGAGTTCAGAAATGCTCAATGTTTGTAACTCATTGCTTAGGGATTCATCCCCTGGTCCTCAGAGGGGGGCTGATCTTGTGCTAGAGGAGCTCCAGGGATGTCTGTTCCCTTGCTGTTCTGATAAGAAGCAAAGGGCTCATTAGAGGCTGTGAAAGAGAGAAGACTGTCTGTTGGTTGTTCTGTATGATTTGCTTTGCTTTTCTGTGAATCTCAGTTACAGACCACAAAACCCTAACTGCTCAATCAACCCACAGTTGGGCTTCAGTGTTTGATATGGCAGACACCTCCACTGTGAGACCTCTACAGGTCAGGAAGGCAATGAGTTTCAGCTCTAGAACTGATGTCTCTCAGAGCTGAGATATTAAGTATGGTTACTGGTTCATCTTCAGAACTTGTCTTCCACCAAGAGGCCATTTGTTGAGCCTACTCCAAGAGCCTAAAATGTACTGGCTGTAGCAATCTGCAGAGGGGGAAAAAAAAAAGCTTCCATGGATTGCAGGATGCTCTGAGCCACTACTATCTGGTCAGGCTACATGGGGCCTGAGCAGCTGTAGGGAGATGAACTAGATGGCCTTTAAGGGTTCTTTCCAACTCAGATGATTCTATGACCCTATCTTGAACAAAAACCTGGGTTATCAAATACTGACTGTCTTTCTCCTGCAGCTTTTATGACCTCGAGGTTTCTTTATTGTCTTCCCACATCTCCTTGACTTCCAGGTGGTACAGCTGGAAGCCCATTCAAAAACATAATCCCATTACATCTTCTCTATTTTTATATCATGCATTAAAAACACAATGCAGCAGCTAGGCCTGCATTTAACTCCTCGATTGGAAGGTTCAGCAGCTCAGCCTGTGCATGCTATAAAGAATTATTATTGGCATTATCTACAGTGTTAGTCAGCACATGTGCCATATGCTCCAAGGTGTATGTCCTCCACTGAGTCATTTTATTTCTTCCATATGGGGTCTGTCCTCAAGGTTCCACACAGGCTCTGAGGTATTGAGACAATAATGAGAAGGATAATAAATGCAATAAGGGAAAAATAGGGCTGAACCTTGCAGGGAGTCCCTGAGCAGCAGGAAGAGGAGGCTTCTTAATTCGTTTCCTCCTCTTACGTTAGGAGATACAGAGGAGAGGTGGGAATGAGGCAAGGACGTTAGAAAAGGAGAATCCCATGTCCTTATTGAGGAGAACTGCTTCCTCCCACTTGCTGCATGAGGAATCCTTCGGGTGTGGTAAATCTGAAAGAGTCTTACCTGTGTTGAAGATGCTTATTTAAAATCATAGTTGCTCTGAATTAAGTAAGTAGGAGGTGAAGAGTGCAATTATCAGTGTCCCCTGAAGTGACTTAAGCTGTTCTGTTGTTGTTTCAGAGCTCCAAGCCCTTGGCCTCCTGGTCCTTTACTTCTCCATACTGACCATGTTTTTCTGCCAGACAGAAATGAGGGGGGCTTTCTTTTTGAAGAAACACAACCATTACCAGCTTGAATTACATGCCATAGCACCCCTTACGTTCCCACCTGTGCACCATCAGAGTGAGCCCCAAAAGAAGCCTTATTTCTCTTTATTGTGATTTTTGCCTCATCTGTCCATCTGACCTTCCACTGTCATCCTCTGTTTCCTCCTGACCGTGTCTGCTCTGATTTAGAAACTGATGTTTCCAGTATATCTCTTGACAGAAAGAGGAGGATTCCCAGAAGAGGCTCTGTCAGTGCCCAGAAATGTAGATTTTGCAGGAGGTGGTCCAGCAAAGTCTGGGTAGGACTTTGTTGCTGGCTCACCCCCTTCCAGCCTCGTATCCCCTGGAGTCAGGGTGCCTCTGTTCTTTTTTGCAGCCCTCCTCGTATTCCAGCTTGGATTTGGGACACAGCTCAGCGTTATTTACCTCTCCCATCCACAACAGGATGGGGATGGTGATGCTAATATTGCAACACCTTTAGCAGAGCTCAGTGATAGTATTTGACCCAAATTACGGAGGCAGAAGTAGCAGCTCTGTAAAACCCGAAATGTCTCTGGTTGACAAGTTCTGCTGAAAGCAAAAAAAAAAAAAAGCCAAGAATGAAAGGGACGCATTCTGATTTCTCTCTTGTCTTAGTGTGATTTTATGGCACACAGCTAAGCAATCATTGCAGAGACCCTGAGGAGCTAGGGGATGTTTGCTGAGAAGGCAACGTCATGTTTTCATGGCAGTAGGAGGAAGAGCAGTATGAATGAGATTGCTTAGAATCAGGTCCCCTTCTCCCTGCTGGAAGCTTAGAGAGATTGGAAATGTACTTTAAATCAAATAGATGTATCTTGGGTTTCAGGTTGTGTGGGCATTTTAATTTTCCTACCCTTCCCTAGAGCATAACTCAGTGAAGAGAGGGATGGAAGTGCCCTGGGACTGACTCATTAAGGTAGGATGGGGCTGGAAACTAGTGTGTAGACTGTTTGGGGCAAAATTAAGGTAAGAAAATAGTGGACAGACTCATCTGAAGTTGAAAAGTACCTGGTGTTCCTTGGGTGAAGGTATTCAGCTGCTCATTAACAACACTTAGCATATTATCTATCAAGCAGGGACACATCCCTACTTGATGCACAGTCTATGCTTGCCCTCCAGTCGAACTATTATGTTTTCCTGCAACTAGAAAGCATGGTTCATTTGAAACGCAGCATAATCTTTGGACAGCTGAAGGATAGTGAAATATTTGCAATTCAGTGGGAGATGCTTCTGGGCTGCATTAAGGAGCAGCAGCCACTATGTGTGGGAAAATTATATAGGTATCAGTTTATGCTTGAAGATCCTGAACTTGCACATGTGAGCCAGGTGGAGATGTATAGCTTGGCCTGGCTACTGATGGTAGAAGATATATGTCTGAGTTGTACCTGAGCGTGGCCCAGACAACTCTGAATGATGTGATCCTTTAGAGAGAATAGTGAAATGCTAATATTAGAACTGGAAGTGAATCCTCATGAGGCCTTATGATAGTAAATCAATCCTCCTTGTCCTACGGTTGCAATACAAACATATTTCCTTGAACATTTCTTCATGTGTTTCTGTTATTGCTGAAGTGAGGTGATGTTTTCCATGATATTAGTGGATGTACCTGGGACAGTGCTCAAATACAATCTCTGTAGCCCAACTCTACTGTTCCTGTTGTTTCTCAACAAGACCTGGGCAGGGGAATGGGCCACGGGGGGATAGCTGGTGAAACAGGAGAGACACCTTGATACAAGAGCCATTTGAAGGAATATTAATTAGCAATCAGCTAGTTCTGGACAATTGAATTTAGGCTCCAGATGTTCCCATTCTGACTAAATGCTTTAGCAAAATGCTTAATTGATTACTATCTTGTGAGCTCTGTATGTGTGTGATAAAAACTGAGGCTGCTGAGCTAGAGGGGTTGTCTTTTGATAGCAACACAGCACAGTATTTCCTCACCTTTTTAAACTTACTCTTTTTTATCATAGGGAAACCAGGCAAGGTTTCAAAAACGTTCTTTAATTTATAATCTTTATTGTAGTCACTGTGCTGGTTAAAGTCACTAAAGGCCCAAGTATACAAGGATGAAATCAAATAAAGACACATCTGTGTTTGGCGTGAAAGGCCTTTGAGCATTGTTAAAATGAGGGACTGTTAATTTAAGGCCTTCTTGATTTCTGTACATCTATATAACAGGTACAAGGACAGGGGGACAAATTAAAAATGAAGTAGACTGTTGGGATAAAATGAAATCAACCTGAGTTTTTGCCCTAGGCTGTAATTGAACCAGAGCTGAAGTTCAAATAAGAATTTTATTTATTTATTTTTAAGCTGGCCTTTGAGCCAGTGAAGCTCAGAAATGTCAAACAAGCATAAAGGGTTGTTACAGCTGACACCTTGGGCGGAGGGGCAGGAATCCAAGGCAAGGGAAGTTTTATAATGGGTAAAGTGATATTTTGTGATGAGGTTATATGGTGATAGAGTTCTGACTTGAATTCTTACAACTGGGTGGGATGGGGCTTAGTTTTATGTTTGTGTTTTTGGTGTGGTTTTTTTGTTTGTTTGTTTGTTTGCAGATCATAAGCAACTTGCTGTGAAATCACAGAGACCTGTTCATTGAAGTTCAGTGGAAAATGGTTTGACTGTAACGGAGATAATGGCCACAAAGAAAGCTGTTTTCATGATAACTAATAGATTTGTTATCAGTTGATCACATGTGATTTTTCCCTTGGAAAATGCACTTAATTCTGTGGAACAACCCCTGACTTTCTGGTCTTATTCTTTTTGTACCCTACAGAAGTTGAACTGAGAGCAGTGGTAGAAGAAAATTTGTTCCGGGCCTGCAGAAATATGAGCATTTTTTCCCAAAGGCATGGAACGTAATTAATGGACATGACTTCCACACAAAAAAAGTTGTATTGGTAGGTAATATTAGAGTTTTGTGCTGGGAAAGCAATTGTATATTTTATTTTGCCTTCCCAGAGTTGCAGGGCATGAATTTCCTCAGCATTATGAAGCTGTTATGAAGACCTCAATGCTACTCGTGACCTTTGGAAAATGTGGGATTTAATAAGGGAAAGGGATCTGAAGTTGATTTGCTGAAATACTCACTACTTATTCCTTGGCATTTGGTTACACTGAACGCTTTTGTTCCATCTGGGGTTGCTCATCTGTGAGCAACAAACTAATGGCACAAATCACCGTGCATGACCTTCATGATCCTCTGTGGCCTAAGAAGGTTCACACCCTGCATAATTTGCAGAGACTGTCTGGGTCTTCCAGTCTGACATCACTGATGTGTGGGGCAACAGGAAAATGAAAATAAAAGGCCAATTTGAGGGCAGCTGTATCACAGCGAATTAATAGTTCTGACATGAGAATTTAGGAGTAATGAATTTATTCTTTTGAAAAATAGCAGCTATTTTCAGTGCTCAAGGAGGGCTGTTTTCTAGGGGCTAGTGACAGGCTGTGCTGCCAATGTGTGTAGGCTGATTTTGGAGAAGCAGCCAGCCAGCTTGTATGGGGGCTGATGTCTTGCAGACTCCTGAGAGCACACTGGCACAGGAGACTTTCTATTAGACTAGGACAACACAAACTGTAGCTGAACTGTTCCTTTTTACAGATGGTCCTAATCCTAAACCTATTCCTTTTCAAGTTCAGTTGATCCCTGTCCTTTTAGGCCATGATCTGACTGGCAAGACTTACAGCACCTTGTGGCTCACATGGAACTGGGATCCAAATATCTAGAATGTCGTGAAGTCAGATTTGGGCATCGAATCTGAGCCTCTGGCAGCAAGATGTCAAATCCTGGGCTGAGCCTCTTCTGGCTTATTAGTTCCCGAGCTCAAAATGACAGACTGTTCCTACAGCAAGCAAACTGCTGCTCCAAGAGAAGAGATCAGTAGGAGCAGTTGGGCATTGATAAGCAAAGGCTGAGTGCTTGCTCCATGATGTTTTGGTCTTTGTAATAATAATTAGATCTTAAAATGTGTCAGTTCTATATGAGGCAAATCATCAGCATAGGCCAGGAGAGTGTTTCCATGGGAGTGTGAGTGTGTCTGTGGCTGTGTGACTTGCATTAGAGCTAGCTAATGCAGCTGTGACCCTGCATAGCTGTATCTCAGCTTGTAAGCAATGGAAGCGAGATGGGAATGATGAGAAAATGAAGGATTCTTGCTACCTCCTAATTTCTGCTGTCTTCATCGCTTCTGACTTTCATAAAACCTTCCCCCAGAGAGCTGCAGTCAGTGTTGCTGCTATAAAGGCAGTGAGGAACACTGCCAGGGTCCAAGGGTCCTCACATAACAGCTTTCCTTTCCCGTCAGAAAAGCTGTGGCCGTAAATTACCATTTGTATGTTGCTTTGAGAGAACAGAAATTTTATGTCTGTGTTTCTTTCTGTTTCTACCATTTCTCTTTCTGTCTCAAAGGTTATCATGCTCTGAGGAAGGATGAGACCGCTCTTCCTGGAGAAGAGGAGGTGCTGAGATGACCAGTGATGACTGCATAAGCAGGACAAGGAGAGATGGTCATATGGAATATAAAACTGAGCTGTTGCAGTGTACTGGAGTCATGCTTTCTCTGTGCATTGATGCATCCCTGTTATCCCGGGGCTCCATGGCAAGCAAATTCATCTGGTCACATCTGCCTTCCACAGACCAGCAGCAGCAGGGAAAATTCTCCTTCCCATGATCTCTACCTTCTCAGGACTGACTCAGTCATCTCTATTCAAGAGGATGGAGAGAATTCACTGACATGTTTGGCTCTCCTCAGAATCCATGGTACACAATGCAACTTGTATTCAAGGCTGCAGTCATTTTAACCTTTATTCTCTTCTCTCTTTTCTCCTCCAGCTTTCTCACTATTGCCTGCATGGAGAATCTACAGTTCTTTCAGCTGCTCCTTTTCCTTTCCCCATGCCTGAGATTTTCCTGTCCCTTCAGATTTAGATCCTGGGAGAATATTGGCAGAAGAGCCTATGCCTCCCATTTTGGAAATGTTTTTTAGGATTTGGCATAGGAGCTTTTTGAAGACCTGGACACGCATTCTCTACTCACTTCCTCTGAGTGTGACTGCTGCTATCTGACAAATGGGTGGGATCGTGCAAGGTCTGTTGCTGTTGGTTGCGATCCCAGTATTGCTAGTGCTCAGCCCTGTCTCACTTGAAGGGGTTGGCATGGCTACCAGTCTTAGTTCCCCTTTTTTAAGCCCTTAGTTTCAGGCTAACCTGTCAAAGGAAAGCACAGTACAGTTGCACAGCCCCTGATCCACAAGCATGACCTCAATGAGAATTAGGTTAAAGCTAATGCAAAATAGGTGAAGCCTTGCAGAGCAGAGAATACCCAGGGGGGACTCCGGGCTCAGAGAGCAAACTGCTTTGTCACCATATTAAATCAAATGCACAACACAGATAGTTTCTGCTAGCATGCAGTCTGCAGAAGTTCTGGAGGTGAGACGGGATCTGAGCAGCTATTAATTTTATCTGTGTGCCGTAAGTCTTTTCTACCCCCATGGAGAAAGATAAATGCATAAAGCTTCTGGAGCCTGAGTTTGCTTAGTTCCTCATAGATTTGAATGGCCATGTTATAACCGTGGCTTGGGAGCTCATCAGGCCTCAAAACAGAAGCAAATCTGGTGATCTGCAGAGCTGGAGAAGTCAACAGAGTCAACTTTGTTCCTTTGATTTAAGAGGAGTACTCTCTGCTTGGGTTGGTGGCAACCCAAACAGCTTTGGGGATTTTTGCTGGTCTCCACTGCCCATCACTTCACAACATTGGGAGGCAGTTGGATTTCAAGGGTGAAATCAAGTAATTCATCTGTGAGCTTATTGCTAGTCGTCTCTGGCTAAAAGCCTGGGAAACAATCTTCTTATGACCTAGTATTCAATGTTAGTGGACTGCTTTATACTGTTACAGTCTCCTTCACATGCTTGTTTTTAAGCGATAGAGTTCAGCTGGGGAGATGGGGAGGGAAAAAAGCAAAAATACTGCTGATCTATGCTTCCGATACTGGGAAAGGCCAGAGCCTCATGTGGGGGCCCCAGGAGGGACAAGAATATCTGTTGAGATTGAGCCTGATTTAATTTTTCTTATAAAGCATCTTGGCAGCTGTCTACATCTGACAGGTTGTTAATAAGACTTTCCCTCGATGCAAAAGGGAAAGTAATTTACATTGGCTTCACACCTCTGGCAAGCAGGAAAGATCCTGCCCCACATGAGCGTGACTGGGGAGCAGACAGGTGCATGCAGCACAGGGGAAGGGAGGAAGTCTGGCTCCGTGCTTAAACAACCACAAGAAAGTGCCATTTGGAATATGCCAATGGGTGAGAGACCTGGGCAGAGGATCAGCTTTCTGTCCACAGCAGTGCTTTGGAGCAGCTTCCCAGCCAGATCCTGAAATATCACTGTACAAGGAGCAGCAGTGTTGCCTGCTTGCAGGATGCTCCATTTAGCTCAGTGCTTCTGCTGACATGCTGCTCGCTCTCCCTTGTCACAGATGCGGGAGTTCCAGCACCAAACAGCCCTGGGACTTTCTTTATTGTTCAGTTCATAGCGAGCTGATAGTGTCTTAGGGAAGGACTGTGGCACTCACTGTGTTGTAAAAGCCTCTCCAAGAGGTGTAAGAGTGCAGTTACCCAGCCTCATGTCTCCTGCTGCCTAAGCAAGCACAGCCACCTCCAGAATCATTGAATCATTTCAGTTGGACAACAAGACTACTAAGATCTAGTCCAACCCCCAACCCATCAATAGCATTACTAACTCAGAAGGACCAAGCCAAGGCCAAGTTTTTGTCTGCACTACGCTCCCCTTTAAGCCAGCTGTCCCACCAGTCTGGTTCTGACTTTAGCTAGATGTTCATCAGCTTTCTGTGGGTCTTATCACCTCCAAAAGGAACGCCAAGAGGCACTTGTCCACCTCTCCATGCATGGGTCCTGTGCCTTGGGAAGTGGCAGTCTAGAGGCATGCATTGAAATGCTCATGTGAAAGGGTGCTGGTATGGTGCTCTGCCCTTCGGGAAATGTAAAAGATCAGGATTTGCTCTTTGCAGCCCATCGGCTTTAAATGCCCCTGCCTTTTCTGCCAAAAATGAGCTGTGAAATGCTGAGGAGGGGAGAACTGGAATTATGGCAAAACAAACAGAAGAGGGTGGTGGAAGTGTTTTGTTTTCTTGTTCTTTGACCACTGGGATCATGCAGAGGATTTGTTCTGCTAAAAGGCAGAGGTGGGTCCGGAGTTTTCTCCTGGATTGCCCTCTGTTACTGAGGCATTTTCGGAGGGGGTGGAGAGTGAACAGAACTGATTGCTGAGTGCCTGCAGCTGGAGTGGGCTGGGAGACTCCTGAGAGCCTTTCAGTGCCCAGGCCAACCTTTGTGGAGGTGGGAAGGAGGCCATTTGAGGTTGTTTTATTTTTCTGTGATCCGTAAAGATGCTGAAAGCTTCTGGATGATGGAGCAGGAGAGGCCTTTGTGCTGCAAGGACTAGTGACCACAAGGTAAGTTCGGTTTTTTTTTGACTTCCTGTTTAAACTGTCTTTAAAAGAAAGTGGTGTCAGAGATTGTGTGAGTGTATTAGAGCTTTGGGCAGCATGATGTAGCTGTGCAGAAAGACGTGGCTGATTTAAGGTGGTGATAGGGGTGAGTAGGGAAGGAAGCCTGGGTTGCCCAGGAAAAAACTGGTTGCCCCATCTCTGGAGCTGCTCAAGTCTAGGTTGGATGGGAACTTGGGCAGCCTGAGCTGGTTGGGGTAACCAGCCTGTGGCAGGGGGGATGGAGCTGGGATATCTTTAGGGTCTCTTCAACCAAAACCATTCTGTGATGGTGTTACGGATGGGGAAGGGTTTTCAGTCAGATAAGATGGTTGAACATCTTGGAGTAGGTCGTTAGAAGATGCTGTAGTAGGAGACTGCTCAGGAGAAAGGTATGAGAGTCCTTTCAGGGAAATTTGACTCTCAAAATCAGAACTATGAGAACATAACTCGAATATTAATTAGAGGATCAACGTATCTAGGTGTGAAGTTTCATTCTTTTCTTGGTTGAGCCGCACTGGAGAGCAGCATACTTCTGCAGTGGGTGCGCTGTACCCTTGTTCTCTGGAGGTCTCAAGCACTCATGTCATAGCTGCAGGTAAATAGGGGACCTTGCTAAAAAGGCTCCACGTTTACAGCAGCCTTTACAAACGAGAGATCTTGCCTGGAAGCAAGAAAGATGAAATTAAGACAAGTGCAAAGTGCTCCTTTCAGACAGGCAAAACAGAAGACAAACACAAAACAGGGAATACGTGATGAGGCAGCAGTACGGCAGGTGAGGACCTAGGGTTTGTGCTGCTTCACAAGCAGAATACGAATCAACCCTGCACTGCTGCTGCAAAACAACTCATTGTACCCAACGCTGTATTAACGAGAGTGCTCTTTGCCAGATATGAGAGGCAATTATTGCAGTCTGCTCGGGGCTGGCAGAGCTTCAGCCAAGTGTGGGTGTCTGGAACTGATGAGAAACTTCGTCTACGCCCATTGAAAAACTGGGAGGGATAGTCCAGTGAGGGGTGGGGGGGAAATGTGAACGATAGGAGGTTAGGCAAACAAGGACTGTGAACAGTGCTGGAAGACAGTGCATTTGTTTGTTTTAGGAGACAAAATATGGAAATGGGATGCAGTAAGTCTTCTTACACATAAATAGTACTTATAAAAAGGCTGGAGATGAGGTGTTTTCCATAGCCACTGGAGTGGAAAAAAGAAATTGCTTGAATTTATAGCGAAGATGATTTAAGATGTTTATTAGGAAAGCCTATCTAATTCCCGGAGGGGTAGAACACTGAGGCAGACTGCCTGGGGGAAGATCATAGATTCATTAAGGTTGGAAAAGACATCTAAGATCATCTAGTCCAACTGTCCAGCTACCACCAGTAGTGCCGCTGCCACATCTCTATGGCTCTTAAGCACCATCAGGGATGGTGACTCCACCACCTCCCTGGGCAGCCTGTGCTGTGCTCTTTCTGAGGATAAATTTCTCTTAATGAGACGACCCCTTTCTCAGTGGATCTTAGAGCAAGTTAGACAAACAACTATTGGGACAAATGCTTATTTAAGAATATCTGATCCTGCCTCAGATGATCCCATGGGATGCCTTTCTGCCATGCGTTTCTATAGTTAAGCACGATAGAAAGGTGCACGCTCTTCATTGAGGAGTTAAAAATCTGTCTATAATTAGAAAAAGTCATAATCTTTTAATGATAAAACTAGGTTAAACGTGCTTTATGTGACAGCTCTGTTAATGTATCATCATGGAACAAACATCAGGAGGGAAGGGAGCCCTTTAAGCTTAAGAACAGCGCTGGTGTAACAACACGAGTATAAAACCGGCCAGGCATAAATTAGGCAGGAAATTGAAAGAAAGTTTCAAACTGTCAGAACAGCAATGTTCTAAAACAGCCTTTTATAATGGGAATGCTGCGGGCAAGATTCAGAACTTGTTTTTAAAATAGAGCTCGCTAAATTAATTCAAAGGATTATATAGAGCTACCGCCTGTCATAGCGGAGTCCCGGGCGAGGAGATCCCTTTTGTTGCCTTATTTAGGAGCTGGGGGGAACAGAAGCCTCTTTGCCCCAGTGGGGCTGTTTTCTGCTGTTTGTTGACACGAGTGCACCTCTTTCATCCCTGTGCTTTTACTCACCTGCAGCAGTTCCTGCTGTCCCTTTTAAGACACGAAGGTCGCAGCTCTGTTTCAAATGGCATAATTGCCATGGATGTGGCTCCACCTTTGGGAAGACCTTCTGGAAGGGGTCTGCAAATCCTCAGGTGCTGCCAATCATCTTGACCGTTCCTAGGCTGTGAACTGTGCTGATTGCAGAGGGTGTGGTTTGGAGTTAATGGGAGCAGCTGAGAGAGCTGGATCTCATGCCTCAGGTGTCTCCCATTTGGCAGCCCTGGTCCTGCAACGTGAGGGGTTGGGGTGGGGCAAGAAACTGCTGCAATAGGATGCTGCGTGCCAAACACGGCTAGCAGGACAGTGCAGGCTCAGTGCCAGCAGAGGAACTTAATTCGGTGCTGACAAATGAAACAGAGATGTGATTGGAAGTGCCACGCTTTGGAGGTATAAGCAATTTTGTTATAATCAATCATCCAAACCAAATTGTTTTCATTTCTTTACGTTATTTAGCGCCTCTTTGATGGCAGACAATAGGAGCTGTGTTTTGATTTTTATTCTTTTTTCACCTGTTGCTCACCCTGAAGTGATTTGTGTGCTTTGGCAGTGGGATGCTTGGGGGGGGAAGGAGCCCAACTGGGTTCTGTGTTTAAAAAAACTTGGCAAAGACCACATCTGTGATTATCAGCCAATCATTCGGATACAGACATTGGTTGTCTGCTCGCATTAGGTTTGTAAAATATCTGGCTGTGCAGAGCTGACAATGAAACTTCTACAAAAGAGGATGTGGGAGGGAATGAGGAGGTGATAAGGAAGAGCTGGGTTTGAGAGCCCATGGCTCCTTAAGTGATAGCAGGAAAGGTGAGATGTTATTAGTCCCATCAGCTCTCCTGGTTGTTCCAAATTACATGAAGATGCTGACCCAGTTGGAGATTGTACAGAAAGGGATAAGTAGAGCAGGACGGCTGGTTATGATATCCTGGGCTGACCCATACTGAACAGTCCCTTTTCCTAGGGGTAAGTGCATCTCTGAGATGTAGGGGGATCTGTCTGCTTTCCCTTGGGCTAAGTGTGTGAGAAGGGAGAGGAAGTTTGTGAGAAGCATAAGTTAAGGTGACTCTAGTGACTGTTCTCTAATGGGGATTTGAGGCTCAGATGTTTTTTTCCAGAATTTGGTGGTACTGGGCCATGCTGAAAAACTGCTTGGTGCAAATATAACGGAGTGGAAATTTGTGGGAAGATGCAGCAAGAATACAGCCAATGCCTACTCTGGAGTGTGTGCTTTTCATCTCTTTTGAGTCTGATCACTTGGGCCACATTTCAAGTCCTGACCTGTTTGCACCATGCTATAAATCAGTTACAGCTGGGTTTATAGACAGGTAGCCTGCAAATGCTGAATAATATCCTATGTCCTTGCTGAGGCAAGAAAGCCTTTTTTTCCCACGCAGGCAATACACTGAGAAGGATCTTTCATGCGCTAAATTCAAAGCTGCCCTTAAGCTGATTTGTGCCAGGGTATGTCTCAGCAGAAACGTCCCACTGCTCAGCCAAGATGCAGGCATTGCTGTGTGCATGTCAGAGCAGGTGTGCATGGGCTGATGATGCAGCAAACTGATGGAGACTTCTCTAACGGAGCCTGTCCCACAGTGTGAAGCTCTCTAAGGGATGCTCAGCCTGGCAACTCCTGGTTCCATGGCAAGGAGCTGGTATCTGGAACTGCTGGAATCACAGAATTGTAGGGGTTGGAAGGGACCTCTAGAGATCATTAAGTCCAACCCCCTGCCAAAGCAGCTCCCTAGCCCAGGTTGCACAGGTAGGCATCCAGGTGGGTCTTGAACGTCTCCGCAGAAGGAGACTCCACCACCTCTCTGTGCAGAATGTGCCAGTGCTCCATCACTGCACTGTGAAGAAGTTGCCATGCTCATTTGTACAGAACTTCCTATGCTTGTCCATTTCCCCTCATCCTATCACCACACACTGCTGAGAAGAGTCTGGCCTCATCCCCTTGCCTCCTGCTCCTTAGATATTTATAGACATGGATCAGATCCCCTCCAAGTATTCTTTTCTCAAGGGTTTTCTCCAGATCCCTCAGCCTTTCCTCGTAAGAGAGGTGCTCCATGCCATTTATCATCTCTGTGGCCCTCTGCTGGACTCCTTCCAGGCGATCCCAGTCTTTTTTGTACCAGGGAGCCCAAAACTGGCTACAGTACTCCAGGTGAGGAAAATCCCAGCATACCCCAGGAGTCCCCAGTTTTATTGTTCATCAGGGAAGGATGCAAGCATTCTCTTCTAAAGAGAGCTTCAAGACAAACAGAATTGGAGAGTGGATTTGTTTCAGCTTTAACTCAAGAGCTTGAACATAGATATTTTTTTCAGTATCACTCTACCTTTATTCTGCTGGCTTTCCTTGCCATCGGTGTGGCATATATGAGAGTGCATGGGCTGGGTTTTCTTGTCAAATCTGGATGAATACTGGGCTGAGAGCCTGCTTAATTAACACTGAGAATCACAAAGACTCCAGGACCTCCTAGCATGCCCAGGTGAACAGGAAAAGCACGTTGAATATACCACTAGCACAGCAGATTAGCTCTAAGTACACACCACTCTGTGGCTCAGCATCTTGCACAAAAAGTGGAGATGGTGCTGCTTTTCCTCCTGCCTTTGTCCACCCTGCCCATTTGGCTGCTGCTGGTGGAACAAGGAGTATTTCTTGTTTCATGTCTCCACAGTGCTATGTGCAGCAGGGGGCTTTCAAGTGCTGCTGCATTAAAGTGAGTGTGGAGGTATCTGAATCTGGTGGGTGAGCAGCCTGGATAGCACTAAGGAAGGTTATAGATGAGGCATGTGCCTGTCGGACTGTAACAGCTGAAATTCACCCAGCAAATTCTGTTTGTAACAAACCACCATTTACAGACACCTTAACAGGAGGAGCTGTTACTTTTTCCATTGCTAATTGGTTCTCCTTGAAAGAGCAAATGCTTACATGAGGTTGAATGGGTGCAATGATCTTTATCTTCCTGCTTTCCCCAAGGTGTGCTGTATTTAGCCCACAAGGGTACATCTTCGCTTCTCCTTCATGTCTTAATTTTCCTTTTATTATGCCATTTAAATACTGAGCAGCACGAAGCCTCAAAGCATTGAATATCTATGGACAGTTAAAAAGGAGTGTTCTTCTGTATTATTTTGAGGTGGTAGATTGCCCTCTCCTTCTATAGTGAGTATGGGGCTATAAAGAAAATCAAGTCTCTTGGTGGCTTTGGCCTTTTTAGGGCTCTCGATAGCAGCTTTGTGCAAAATGTAAGGCTTTTATCTCTACTTCCACTTCCTCCATCCTCTTTCTCCCGATCTTTAAAAATAATAAATCCGCTTCCTGGTCGTGGTGGTTGATGTTTCCAAGTTCGTTTAATTAAGCATGTTTTTCCTCCATTCTGAGAAATGGTTCAGAGTTTATCTTCTATTGCTCTGTTCCTGCTGGAGAAGCCTGGGAAGCACATGGTAGAAATGAGAAATGTGGGTTTTTTTGCTTTGTTTTTTGCTGTGCCTTGTCACCACCAGTGGCATGCTGCAGCTGCTTCACAAGGGTTATTAATCTCTAGAACAAAACTTTCCATGCTACAGTGACTGTTGAACCTGAAGAAGAAAAATGGTACAAGAATGCTCCATTCTGCTTATTTTGCCTTTTCTGCTGCCATATTTTCCTGTTTGATGGCAAAAGTTCATCAATATTTAATTATTGTACTTCAGTTGCCTAAAGCCCTCTTCTTTTACTGAAGTAGGGGAATGGACTACCAAGAAGTGACTCAGCACGTACTATACACTTATCTGCATGTTTCCTTGTGCACAAGGCATGTAAGCAGACTAAAATTCTCAGCTTTGCTTTTATTCATTGTGTCTCATTTTCCAGTGATCAAACCTCAGTAACCACCAGAACCAACACACGTACACAGGTTGCCGAGATCCATCCCTTGTGGATAAAATTGCAGAATAATTGCCCAGCTCTTGGTGGCAGTCATTAAATGCTGCTTTGCTGGGCTTTCAGCACCTAGAGGAACTCATCCTGAGAGGCTCTGAAAGTTCAGGTTAGAGTGGCCACTGCAGTCTGAGCATCCTTGCCTCCTGCTGCGAGCCTGCCAACACACGGCAGTGATGGAAGCCTTAGTCATAGCAGCAGGTTTCCAGGAAACCTCATGTGGGAGAATGTTGCCTTGAGGCAGCAGACAGCGTTATCAAAAGCCTACCAGGGACACATGCAAAAAATGGGAGCTTAATTGCCATATTTCCTCTTTATCTCAGTATAATTAACAAGCTGGTGTCTCTGCAGCTTTCGTTGAAGGGAACGCTCAGAAGCGTGTTATGGAGCATGGGAGCTGTGTTACTGTGGGAGTGTTTGTGAAGTCCTAGCGGCTCCTCGCACAAAATCAGCAGATATTTCAAACGCTGTGGAAGAGTGATCTTTTCTTATAAAACATAGCAACAAAATGCAAGTCTTCCTATCGCTCTTGCCACTGAGGTTGGAAAAGACTGCTAAGATCACCTAGTCCAACCATCAACGCACAACCTTCCTTTGTGCATTAGCCCTCAGCTAACAGAGGGCAGTAGGCACCAACAGATCAGGTGAGGACAGGAGTGGAGGACGGGAACACCCTCTGTGGTGACTCAGTGTGATCAGACACATCCGCACGAGCGATGTCAGCGGACAGGTCTCGGTGTGACACCAGGTGGGATGACTCAGCCCTATCTGCAATGCTGTGTTCAGACTGCCCAGGAGATGACACCTGTCGGTACCAAGAGGTGTGGACGTGAGCTCTAATTGTCATTATGACTCAGCTCGGTGTCTGATAACTTGTCTTTCATCTGACATCACTTGCTTTGTGACTAAAGTGCCTTTTTACTGGATGAGCTGGTTTCTGCCTCTTCCCTGTTCGTACACCCTTGCTTTGCAGACAAGATGACGTGTGGAGTCACAGCAATGAGAGGCAGAGCTCTGGAGTGTGAAAGTGAGCTTGGGTGCGAGTCAAGTTTGAGTGGGACTTATCTCAGGAAGGGTCTGGTGATGTTTTTGAAGGCAATACTTTCCCAGGCCTTTTGAGGTCTTATCAGGGATCTGGCTGTTTTATCTATAATGGCTTTTCATAAGGGATGCAAACAGCTCCAGTATGTTACTGATGCATCGAGCATGCAGAAATCATCCTGGTTTGTGGAATGATAGGTGGAATTGCAAAACTGTGCTTAATGACTGAGTGGCAGTCATCTCCAGTACGTGCTTTCAATATGATATTATGAAGGATCATCTTTCTCTTGCCTATGAGGCTGAAAGTAACCCAGGGGAAAGGATCTCTTGGGTTTATTTGCTTTGTTTTCAATTGATTTTAGAGATTAAAGCCTGAGTGAAAGTAGCAGCTTGAAAGCCCTGGATACAGAGAGCTGTTGTTTTTCTCAGCACAGCAGCACATTGTCAGCCTGTCTGGGTCCTGACCTGATGCTGTTGGGATGGTGTTGGTTCAATCGAGCGATGTTCTTACACCCTCTGTCCTCTGCAAACACACACACGCACACAAAATGTTTCTCCTGTTTTGAAACAGCAGGTTAGGCAGTAACGTGAGCGTTTGTCCTTTGCAGGTTGTACCTGAAACATTCCCCGTGCTATAATAACTCTGTTCCTAATCCATCTGGTTTTCTACCAACCTCTTCAAGCACTTAGAAGGTATTTCCACAGATTACAGCACTCTTGAAGTGCTTTCTCCCAACCTTTACAGTGTTGCCTGGAACAGCAAGTAAACGAAAGCTTCTCAATGAGATGAATTAGTCACGGGGTTCTTTTCTTGGGGTTACGTGGCCCTGGCTCTGCTTTCAATTTGATGACGTTTCTCCTTGCATCTCAACTCCTTTCTCTGCCTTCCTCTAGCAAAGGTGAATGTCTTTATCTGTACGCCCGGAGCCCTCCTTGAGCACTGAGATAAAGCATTTGAGTAGCTCAGATCAGGACGTATCCCATGGTTGGGGAGTTTTCTCCAGCTCTGAGAGAAACTAACAGCCTGCTTTGGCTTTTCAACAGTAGCAAGCTGGGTTGAAGGCTCCTTGCTCTATATCTCCTGCATCATTGTGGCCCATGTAGTTTTTCCTGTTCCCAGTTAAGAACTGTGCTTTCCCTCCAAGGAAGGTGAGGGTACAGCACCAAATTGTACCCTGTAAACAAGTATCAGAAATTCATGATCCATGAGATCAGTGATTGACCTTCTCTGGTCTTGGCTTTGCTGGGTGACCTCATGACGTGCAACAAGCTGTGTCAGCCTGAAAATTCCTTCTGTCCTTCTTTTTCTGTTCTACACATCCTGGATCGACATAGCCCATGTGGTTTTCCCTGCTCCCTATTTTCTCCATATGTGCTTTCAGGTTGCGCAGGGTGAGCAGCAGAGGCCACTGTGATGAGCTAGTAACTCCAGGGCAAAAAAAAATGGCCTTATCTGATGGCTGCTACTGGGAGCTTGTCACTGGATTTGCTGTTGCCCTTTCCTGTTATCTCAGGCTGCATGATGGAATTTGCTCAGTCCAAGAGAGCAAAGAAGATGTTGTTTCACAGATGCATAACCCTTGCTCTGCAGGCAAGAAAGCATGTTGCTTCACTGGTGTGTGTTCCTGCCGTGCTGGGAATGGGCACAGTACAAGTTCAGTATCCCCTATGTGCCTGCACAAGGCTGCAAATCCAGTGAGGTCCTCTGCCTGAGCCACTGGCAGGTCAAGCGTTCAGTCTGGTGGTTGTGCTGTTAATCTGAGATGTCAATGGGGTATGCAAGCACAGTCCTTTCCTGATGCATGACAGCTTCAGCCTGAGTAGCTGCTGGGGATTTTGAATAGGCTAAAGGGGATGTGTGGCAGGGGCTCTGTGTAATTCCTTTAGGAATCTAGGAAAATTTCTGGGTTCCTCTGCATTTTTCTGGAAGCCCTCTGGAAATGCGTTTTCATAATTAACAGAGGTGTGCACATGAATACAAACAGGAATCTTGACGATGCTCTAAATGCAGACTAGTGAAATATAGCTCTTGCCATATTGAATTCATTCTCAGCTTCTCTTTTTATGTAATGCGTTTCTCTCCTCTACATATCTCTCGGCTGTGACACTGCTGCTGTTTTGGTGGATTGCTTCTTGTAATCTTTCTTTTTTCAAACGGTAAACTTGTTCCTGATGTAATTACTGTGATAAAGCTCTGTGGCATGACAGATCATCCTTAACAGCACTGCTGCTGTTAACTTCAGACAAGAGGACATTCTATTTCAATCCTTTGTGAAAAGTGTGGTAAACAGTAAACAGGTTTGCCTTCCCCAGCGCCAGCTCCCTCTGCATTAAGTCTGTCTGGCAAAGGAGATGGTCCCCAGGTCCGTCTTCCACAGCACTGAGGTTCCCGTGGGGACTGCTTTGCAGCCCAGAATAGCACTGCCAGGTGGACAGCATCTCCTGCAGGAGATGGATTTGATGTCAGCCAGGCACGTGCCGACCATGCTGATGCCAGCTGCTGGCTGTTTCTTCTGCTGGTGCTCCCATCAAGGGGTAATATTACTATTCCCCCCCAATAAACAAAGGATAAGAAATTTCAATTAAAGCACGCTTTCTGATCAGAATACAGAAGAAGAGCCTCAGATGTACTCTCCATTGCCTGAATCCTGTTTGCCCATCTGTATGAATCAGTGCATTTCTGAATAAGGGGTGAACGCATTTTGGGGCCAATCCAGCAGCCTTCCTCTCTTTTTTAACAATAACTGATGACCTTTTACTATTAAAAAAACTAAAAAAAATAAAATCTACTCACTCTGAAACTCATTTTTACTATTTGCTTTCACAGTCTCAGTTGACAACTAAAAGCTGTAGCAATTGCAGCTTTCCAGGTTCTATTGTTCTGCTTTTTTTTTTTGCTTCAGTGTCTCAGAACAATTTACAGTAAATAGAGGGATTCATGGGAAACGGGGATAAAAACAGATGAATTGTCAGCATGATATAGGAGCAGAGCGTTTGCTAGGGAGGAATGTCAATGCAAGGTGTTGCTGGAGCAGAGGGAGAGGATGGAGAGAACAGCAAACGTTGATAACCCCATGGTGTGTTAGGGCAAATCCTAGTTGGTGGAAACATTTGGAGGATGTTGGGTTCTTTGGGAAATGCAGGTCGACAGGGATTATGCCACATTGCATCTACATGGTATGCTGTGAGAGGTTTGGGTGTGTGTGAGAGTGATAGGACTGCAAGTCGTTTTTTGGGGTTGGCGTAGGTGAACTGGGCTCAGTATTGCCACTGGTTTTGAATGTGGTCATAGATTCATGGAATATCCTGAGTTGGAAGGGACCTGCAAGGATTATCAAGTCCAAATCCTGGCTCCACGTGGAACCACCCAAAAATCTACTCTCTGAGAATGCTGTCCACATTCTTCTTGAGCTCTGGCAGCTCAGTGCCATGATCACTGTCTGGGGAGCCTGCTCCATGCCTGCCACCTTCTAGAGGCTGATCTCCATCGCCTTTGTCCTTTGTGAGTCAAAGTAATGACCCTGGTGTCTGTGGTCCTGGACAGAATTGGGAGAGCTGGAGGCAGTGGAGCCCTGTGGTTGTATTTCTCCGGTGACATGGCTCTTCAGAGCTCAAGGACAGTAATTGAATGTAATGTCCAAAGCCCAAGCCAGTCTACAAATCCCAGTGCTGTGAATAGGAGACTTCAGAAGGGCTGCTTTCCTCATCTTATCTCTCACAGACAGTTACTGTGTTCTTGATGTAATTATAGTGATAAAACAATGTGACATAACTGCTTGCTTCTATCATGGTATCACTGCTGTTGACTTAAACGACAAGGTAATAATTTTATAAGAGACCTTTTATTTTTCTTTCCCTGGCAGCCACTAAGCATGGGAGCAGATATCTCCGATAAAACGCATTATGCACATTCCATGAGTCCTAAAACTTTTTATCGGTTTTATTTATGCACTTCTCACCCAGGTGAAATTCTCATTTGTTCCTGCAGCATCTAGGCTGTGTCTCCAGCTAGCACAGGGACTGGTGTTTGCACAGTGGGACCTGAGCTGCAGACAGCAGCAGCAGCTGGTCACGCTTGATGCTTGGGAGAAAAGATGGGGGGGGGGGGGGGGGGGGGAAGACTCATTTCTGTACAGTTCCTCACTTTTCAGGCGTTGGTGCATTGCAGACATGCTGGTCCCCCTACACAGCTAGAGGAGGTGTCCTTGGAATGGCTCTTGTGAGAGAGAGCCTAACTAAAAATAAGCCACGTGAAGAGGATGAGAGATTGGATGTGGGCACCTCCCTTTTTTAATATACGGAAGCCCTGACAGTGTGTACCAGTTGCTTTAAATTAGCTGGGGAGCTGCAGCCCAGAGGCAGTCTGTGCGAGGTAACTTTCAAGCCAATGGGAATCTAATCATATATATTTATGTCCCTGCACTTGTGTGTCTCAGCTGTACGTTTACTGATGTAGCTTTCACAGGCATGCAGAGTCCTGCTGATCTATGCTGTTGTCTGACAGTGTCACCCAAATCTCACTACAAAGCACAGGGTGGGAAGGGACACAGGGTACATCTGTGTACTGTAGCTCCCTGTTGGGGTTGGACCAGCCCAGGTGTGTAAAGCAGCAAGCAGATGCAATCCCTAGAAGCTGGAGGGGGAGATGCCCTCAAGCTCTGTATTGCTGCGTGCGATGTTGGTTGGGTAAAACAGTAAAAAATAAGTTTTGTTTACCTGTTATCAAAGAGGATGATAAACTCAGGCAATCTGGCTGTAGGTAGACTTAGTGGTCATTGGTAGGTATTCAGATTATTTTCTGGCTTCCTGACTTTCATTACAGGACATGTGAACGTCTGGAAGAACTGATATTTGCATTCGGTGACAATCAAATAGAGGAAGGAATCATCCAAGAATGCTAATGGGCAGCAAACCTTACAGGGCTTACAGTTTGAGCTTGTCAGAACAGCTCTGTGAGGAGGTTTGACAGTCTGCGGTTTCTGAACACGAGGAATTTTTCGTTGCTTTAAACCAACCCTGAGTCCTCTATATGAGGGATGTGGGTTTTATCTCGAAGGTTCCGAATTTTCTAGAGTTTGCCTCTTCACACACGTGGTAAAGGAGGAGAGAAAAAGCTCAGACTTGCATAGTGTGAAACCATTGTTCTGACTCTGGTTGCTCTTAAAGAACAGAACCAAAAAGTTTGGGGACAGGCAGGGTGGGATTTGCAAAGTTCCTACCAGTTTTAATAGCTGTGCTTGGAAGCGAGCCTGCAGAAGGTGAGGCCGTCATGATGTCTTTCCCAGCGTGCAGACCTGAAGAATAAATGTGAAAGCAAACTTCCAGCACTGCCGTTCCTCTTGCACTGAGGGAAAACAGCCTTCCCCTTGCTTTGCCATCACTTTCAGGTAGGGAAAGGGAGGACTCTGCTTTAACGTGGGACTGCTGGTAGCTGCATACCATTGTGCTGCTCTGCACCAGGGGCTTTTCTCCCCTGTGCTGGGCTGGGGAACCAGCACTGCTCTCCGCCTGAGCCTCTCCATGCTGCTCATCTGCTGTGCTGTCCCCTGGGGCAGCCCCTAATGACAGGCTGAGAAGTTGAAACAGGCATCAGGGTTAAGAGAAAGATGTAACTGTTGTTTTAATGCCTCTTTTGTAGTCTTTTTTCTCTGTATTGAAGGTGTCTGTTTAATACCAAGTGATGACTGCCCTGACTGTCGCTCTCTGGGAGATATTGTGTTTAGGTGCCCTCCTGGGCTTTTCAGACAATCAAATGGTGGCACATGGCCGCGATAAACAAATGCATTTGAAAATTCCTCAAACTGCTATTGAAGTGCTGGTCCTGCTGGACGCATGACCCGTCACACTGCTTTTCACCCAGCTCTGTCATTCTCTCAGCTGGCAGCTTTTGTGTGCCTGGAAGCTGTGGTTGAGTCCCAGACAATGCAGTGTTTCACTAAGAACCCTTTCCACAACTGACTTGCTGCTGGTGGAAGCTGACAGAAGTAGCCCTGGGGCTCAGGGCTGGAAGGGGTCTGGGTTTGCCCTGGTTCTTGGTCTTGCTAGAAGTGATGCTGTGCTGGGAAAGGAGAACGGGGGAGTTGAAGAAGAGGGACAGATACGGGATTGGGATGAATTTTAGTGAATTCATCTAGTGTCTGACTTAGTGGTTAGCAACCCTGTCCGCAGGAGGGGGGTCATACCTAGATGATGGCAGTGAAATTGCCAGGTCATGCCCTGAACCAGTGGTTGAGCGCCAGGTGAGAAGGTGTGGCTACCCCAGGGAGCTCAAGTGCAAGCAGTACACCTGAGTGACCAGAAGGGGTGGAATCCTCACTGTCATTTCAGGGCAACGGGATAGAGATTGCACCCCTTGAATCACTGCTGGTTGTTAGAAGGGGTGAGCTAATTTTTCTTTATCTTCTATTACTCTGTCTTCCCCTTTGAAATTAATTCTGACCATGTAGTTCTACTGCTGAGGGATGCGTGTCGCTCCATGAGACAAGGGATTAAGTAAAATTCTGATTTCAAAATAATATTTTGTCTGTGGAAATGGGAAGTTTTGCTTTCTTCTTTTGAGGCAGCTTTAATGTTTTGTGGGTAGGGGAGGAGGGAAGAGTCGATCCCCTCTTTCAGCTAGTCCAAAGTAATCTCTCATTTTTATAAAAACTTCAGCAGTTCTCAGTCACTCTGTAAGCATTACGGTTTAGCCAGGTAGTTCAGATTTATAAGGGATGTAAAGTAAATTAATTTTCAACCACAGTCATCTATATGATGTCACCTCCTCAATCACGAGTACAGGAGGGCTGCTGACCCAGGGTTCCAGCAGCTTCTTTCCAGGACAAGTAATAAGCCATCCCTAAATCTTTTAAAGGTTTCCCAGTTCCTTTGGGAGCAACTCAGCTGTGATGTGAGAAGTTGTTGTGGGTGAAGTCTGTGTGGCCAAGGAGCAGGTCACCCTGCAGCAGAGTTGCAGGGCACTGACTGTTGTTTGCTTTCTCCTGAATTAAGCAAAAGAGTATGTTTGGCTCAAGGACACCTTCAGAGGGTGCTACCAGCTGTGCCTTGAAATTAAAGATGGCAAGACAAGAGAACCTGTCCTTTTTTTCTGGTCTTTATTCTTACAAGCAAAGTGCTTGCTTTCCCATTTGGGTTCTTCTGCTTTTACCTTCCAGCTGCTGTTGGTTTGTGCTCTGCCTTCCTCTGTGCAAGCAGAAACTTGTCTGGTACTTGAGATCTTTGCTGTTCGAGGTTGCAAAATTGCTGTCCCCCATGACTATCTTTTTTTGATGGTGTATCGTGCTCATCTTAGTCACTCACAGCAAGGCATCTTCCCCACTTCGTAGGGTGGTTTTATAATTCTCTCTAGCATCATCTCCAAGCACTTTATGTCCTTTCACAAATACATTTGTGAAAGCTGCTATGGCATGCTGGCATCAGTCTGACTAGTGCAGTCTGAATTTACAAGCCTGCTCCTCATCCCTTTGCACTTAATTGAAGGCTGACTACTTGATAGACACTACTGACTACATAATTCTCTCAGAGCTCACCCTGTTACTTCTCTATCAAAAAATAACACTTTTTGGAGTGCTTTGGTTTTTCTTTTTCTTTGCACAGGCGCTCCCTCATACCTCCCACAGCTGGAAGGTAGTTCTATCCTAATTTGTTTGTTCCTTGGTGTGCACTTGTGTGCTTACCTTAGTTAAAATGTTTCGTTTGCACAGGCCCAGCATACCAGGAGGTCTACAGAGCTCTGTGGGCCTCCTGCTGAATTGTTCTGCCAGCTTTCGTGTCTCTCGCGAACCTTAGTGGCAGTCATTTTATTCTGCCTTCCTGAACAGTGCTGGAAGTACTGGAGGGCATCAGGTAATGCCTGTCCCCCTGGAGCCCTGTAGAAACTGGCTTCTTTGGATGCTAATTCCATGCACTTCCATCTGTCTGGTTTTGGTTTCAGCTCTTTGATTCTTCTCCCCTTCTCTCAGTCTCAGATTGATGTCTACTTTCTAGCAATTATGGAGGAAATAGATGGGCTGAGAAGGTCTGGGTACCGAGGGGATGGATGGGGACAATGTTATTTTTACAGGTGCTAGGCCTGGTATCTGTGTGCATGTATACGTATTACAATGCAGAGCATAAAAGCCTGAAGTCTCCTTTAGCACAGCCTGTAATCCTATTAGAAGGATTACTCTGTTGTCCTAGGCTATCAGATCGTGGTAAGAACTCATTTAGGTCAGCTGTTTAGGAAATTTACACACACAAGAAAAAAAATAAATAAAAAAATACAGCTCTCGCTGTATTTCATAGGGATCGACAAGCTCCTTTCAGACCTTCTCTGTGCTGCTGATTACATCCTTCCTCTTGTAGTTTCTCTGCGTCCCACTTAAACCCTCATGTAAATGATTTGCTTTCAGCTTTTCACTTCTAACGGCAGATGTTGTATAGACGGTGCAGTAGCAGGACCCCAGGTATTTCCAGACCTTGAAAGGATTAGAATTTTAAATAGTAAAGTGCTTTGGTTTTTGCTCTCCCTCTGTGCATTTGTGCACGTGGTAACTTTGAGAGTAAGGGTATGGGCAGGCCTGATTTGTGGGCAGAACTTAATGAAAGCTAAATCTGCACTGGCAGGGCCCCAATCAGTTTAATCCCTGGTCTGGTGGTTATCAACAATGTTATAATTTAATTTGATGCCTCCGTATTCCGAAGGTCAGCTCGTGCTTTCCTTTACAGTGGCAGGCAGTTCTTGTGCATGCCTTCTTCAGAACTCCAGCAGAGACAGGTATTTAACAGGGGAGTGCTTAAATGGGATGACCAAACAAAGCAACTGGAGACACTGCATCATTAGGTAGCCAGGTGGGAAGCAGGGAGGGAGATGTATATGCATATCTCACCTTTTGCTGCCAAAGCTCTATGCACTCACAAGGAGCTCTGTTCTGGTTGGTTTTTGGCTAAGTCTGTGTTAGGCAGTGGAGCTGTTTCTTTCCATCCAGAGGGGATACACATGTACAGATGAGAATCCCTCATTGTAAGGATCTGAGAAGTTAGGTCTTCCAGCAATCAGAAGATTCTGCCTGCGATTCTGTAGAGCTTTGAGGAGATCTATACTTATCTATTATCAGTATGGCAGACCAGCATGGATTGTGTCTGCTCAAGCTGCTGCACACATCGTAATCCAGACACTTCTGCAGGAAGCAGCCATGTAATGTGTTTGTGAGGTTGGACTCTTCCTAAAAGCACCAGACATGCTGACCTAGGATCTGATGGGAAAAGAGTGAACTTCTCCAACCCACCATCAGTTTTCTTTGCCACTTTTTAAGGCTTGTCATCTCTTGAATAGCTTGGAGATTGACACACCTTCCTTGGTCTTGCTCTTCCCTCCAATAGCCATTTTCTTTCACCCTTTCCTTCACCTCCTCAGTTGGGTCTCCTTTGCTGGATTTATTCTGGCTCCTCTGATGTGTTAGATGATCCTCACTAATTCACGCCTTGCCAACTCTTCTTCCTTTAGCTATCCAGACTTCTTGCTTTAAGAGTGGATGTTTTTACTGCCAGATACCTGCTCCCTCCTCAGCGTTTCCAGTGGAGTGCTGGTGACATCCAGTGTCTAGTTTGGCTTATCACTGACACGCATGTGTGTCCTAAGCTGATATCCCCAGGGGATGCTATAGATCTAAAGACTTGTTTTCCCCCTCAGCTAGTCTGCATTTGAATGAGCAACCATGCATCATGTCAGAGGTGTTTGTGACATCTGTAATTCACACAAGAGTAAAAAAAAGAAAAAAAAGGAACCTTTGAGGCCAGAGCTCCTAGGAAAAGCTGCCTTTAAAAGAGAGGCAACTGTGCGCAAAGAGAAATGAGAACTGAGAAACAAATCACAGCTTCCATTGGAGGTAATGAGAATCTCAGATAGCAACACATACAACTTACTGAGGCCAGAGCAGTCTGTCTCTCTGTTCCCCAAAGGGAAGCTTAGCGCTCTGTAATACTCACAGGGTCACTGCTTTCTTCCCCTCTCTGAAAGCAACACTGGGCCTGCAGGAAAAATGCTGCTAAGAAGTGCAGGAGGAAAGCCAAGGGCCAGCAGCCCAGACAGCTCTCTGCTTGCTGCTTTGTGCCTTCCCATGCTTCAGGTAGACTCTGATTTCACAGCCTGGCATGGAAGGACTGTCCTCACAGCACCGATGCTGAGCTCTCCGTTGGGATTTACACTGGCAAAAAGGATTTCCTGCAGTACTGATGGTGAGAGGGCTCAGCCTGTCCCGTATACTCCAGAGGTATAGAACAGGCCAAAGGTGATATTTGCCCTCATCCTTGCTTTCCACCCCATTTAGTTCACTGGGGCAACCACAAGATTTCCTTCCCTGGAGTTTCCTGGAGCTGTAGAGTCGCACCCTGATAGAGTAACCAGAAGCCCTGGTTGCTTGGGTCATTAAACAGAGGACAAAGCGCAGGGCAGTGATCTGTCACTGGTGGGCTAGGAGAGAGAGCAAATGGACCTTCCCATCCCTAAGCGTGGTGGTTTTCTTCACTCCTCATTTCCTTTATGACATCCAGCCCCAAATGTAGCTGCTGTTTCTACAGCTGCGTGCCTGGCCTTGGGGGCAGAACATGCTCCTGCTCTTGTTCTCAGCATCCTCTCTTCCATTTAGAACCATGGAATTGTAGAATCATTTGAGTTGGAAGGGACCTTTAAAGCTCATCAAGTCCAGCTCCCCTGCCATGAACAGTCCTTTCTTGGTAGTGCTCAAGAGTCCCATCTTGTTTGGGAGGAGGTGCAGGAGAAACTTCTGGAATAAAGCTTTAGACCTCAGCAATTGACATTTATCTGAGCTGCACGTGGGGGGCCTAGGATTTGAAGAAATGTATTTCCACTGTGTATCAATTAACTTGGAATGGACTTTGCCTCTGTTTGCTTTGGAAAAACACTTGAGATGAAGGCAAGTGATCTTGCTCCTGAGGGTGTGAAGAGGCCTGGGTGGTGCTGCAGTAGGACCTGCTCTGTAGCTTCACTTCCAGACAGCCCTGTTCTCCGTGAGCCTTTCTGGTGCAAGAAGTGCAGAGAAGGAATGTGTTCACTCCTGCCCAAGGCCAGAGGCAGCTGACTCCCAGCAGGATGGCTTCGCCGTCTTCTAGCTCTGATGATCTTAGTTTATGTTGTTTGTTTTCCTTAATTGAATATTTTATAAATTAACATGATTTCTGCATAGCGTTTATCTTTCTCTCTGCGAGCCTTTATGGCCGAGATGGCCTAGAGTACACTAATTAAAACAGTGAACCATGACTGTGCCCCTAGCCAGAAAGAGGACCGTATAATGTATGTGATGCTGATACAGATCTGGGAGCTGGCGAAGCAGAGCGCCAGGAGATCTGTCTGTGCCCATCAGTCTTACTTAAGAAGCCTTTTCTATTCATTGCTGTTGAGGACTGTCTCTTCTCTGCCTTAAGTGGATGCTAAGATTAGGAGCCTCTGGGTGAACATCATCCTTCCAGATACTGGTGCTGCTAACGTGCTCTTCTGCAGGCATCAGTGCAAAGCATGAGCAAAACTGTGCACTGCTGCTGCCTGGAAGGGCTTTTCTCTGCACTTTTCTGCTGGGCTCTGCCTTGAGGAGCAGCTCAAGTTGTACTCCTGCCGTGTGCGTGGCATGTTCAGGCTTTTCTCACTAGCCAGAGACAAGGCTGAACTGTGGCTTTTTTAACCTCGTATGCACTGTGGAACCTGGGAGAACTGTCTCTGCAAGGGCTGGAAGCAGAGGAGTGACATCTCTGTGCTCAGTTTGAAGGCAGACGGAGAGCAACTTTTGAGAAAGCTGCCTCATCCTTTTACAGGCCTTTTTTTCACTACTGTTCTTTCAAGATAAAGAACTTGGCTCTGTAAAGGAGTAAGCCTAGTACTGGTTTATTGCTACCAGCTGAATAGTATGAAAAAAAAATAATAATAAAGCCAAGTGTAACCCATTTGCTATTCTGCTGTGGTTAAAATCCAGCTCAGTACTTTGCATTTCAAGACATCCAGCCTTATCCTTTTTCATAGATTCCCTTGCAAGCAGTAAAAATATCTTGAAAATGGCTTACACCCAACCACAGAAGCTCCTGTGTAAATATGCTGGTGCTCAATTACAGAGGGGAACTGGCTGCACAGCAGCAGCTATAGGAAGCTTTGCTTAATTTAAGTGAAGCAATCTCTTTCTGTATCTGTGAAGGCCCTCTAAAATTAACCTCAGACTGTGGGTTGGTTAGCTGCACAAACAAAATCATATTGTAGCTATGCTGGTGCTAGTGCCTTAGGTCCCAGTTGAACAAAATCTTCCTCTAGGTGTGAATTTTTTTCTTATGTGTGTGTACAGACGGTAAGCAAAGTACCTGGCTTCTCAGCAGCATAACCAGATGTGGGTTTTTGAGTTGTTGGGTATCAAAAGTCACTTGCATGAGTGGTTCTTTCCCATCTACTGTCGTTACCTCTGTAGCCCATGTCATTGTGCTCAACCTTGTTTTGACAAAACAGGAATGAGAGAGGCAGAACAAAGCTGTGATGGATGAAAGGCACCCATTGAATTATCCCCCAGTGGCACTTGTGGTGCTTAAGCTAATTCCTTCCCCTGTGATGTGCTTAGGATCTCTCTTGAAGACCTTCAGCGTGGATTGATGGGTATGAATTCTCTCTCCCACATTATCCACTTCTTTTGTCATAATTTCCCCGCACAAATGTGGCTCCCCACTCCATTTTCCATTTACTGGGGCAGAGTATAAGTGAATCTTGTTGTCAGATCAGTAAATCCAGTCCATTTTCCTACCTGTCCTCTCCCTCAGCCATCTCTGAATTGCTGTTTGAGCTGAACTTTTATTACTTCTGACAGCCAGGGTTGTAGTCCCTGCAGAATGGCTTCCCCAGCACTTGTAAACTCTCTGCCAAAATTAGAATTGGCTGTTTTCAGATTTAACCTCCACTTCCAGATAGGTTTTCAGTATCCCTGGCCTAATGCTCGTATTCCTGCCATACTTCACTTCATCAGCACCAGAACAATAGAATGCTTGTCTTATCACTTCAGTCTGACCCTACTCTGCTTTTAAAAGTCAACAAACCAGTAAGCTTCTGTGACACCACCAGTGCTGCTACTGGTTAAGAAAATAGGATAACCAGGCTGGTTTTCCTAATTATTATTTTTTTTTCCATATGAGGAACTCAAAGTATGCTTGTAGTGTTAGAACTCACGTTCCAGCAAGAGCTGGAAGTATGGCTTCAAGCAGGGGAAACAACAGTTGAGCTCCTCAGAGTCTGAGCAGCTCTGTGATTCATTTCTGAGAGCTGTTCTTCTTCCAGGAACTTTGAGAACCACTGGGTAGGGGACTGCAGGGCTGGATCCCTTCTGTGCTTGAAGCAGAGGATGTCTCCGTGGGATGTATGGGGGTGACAACTGCTGAAGCTTTCAGTGCTTATTCCACCCCAACTTTGGGGCTGTAGTTGCAGCAGATAAGGGTTAAAGCAGTTGGTAAGATCCCAGGTTCTTTGGTGCTCGGCTCCTTATGCAGATGGGGAAAGTTTTGTCGGTCTTGCTTTGGTGCTGTCATCAGTGTGTATTTGTTTCAAATTAATTAAAAGCGAGGATGAGATTCCCAAATTCATTTAACTTCCTAATCTTTGTTCTCCAGGGACTGACTGTGGAAAAACAGCTGGGGACCCAACATGTCCTTTAGAAGGAGATGAAATGCAGTTAATCCTGGTTATATCAAAGGGAACGGAAATGAAAAGTAAATTCCCATTTACAAAGCCTTTTTTTTTTTCCTCTGTGCATTTTTCCCACTCTATTTTTCCATACAAGAACTTTCTTGTCTGGGCAGGTTGGAAGGTATTTGTAGTCTTGATTGTTTAAATATTAATCTGTACTTTAGGATTCATTTGTTTGTGTGAAACAGACGAGTGCAGTGAAAACCCCACAAATTTATTCCCTCTCCGCTGGATGGAGCGTGCAGTGATGTTAAGCAAACCCAGGGATGTTATATGCTGTGACAGGGCCACTCTATTATGGGTTTCAGAAGTACTAACCTGTGATATTAGATGGATGTGTGGGGCCTGAGTTTACCTAAAATCCATTCATTACTGTTCCAAACTGGGGAAAAAAAATCCCCTCTTGAGCTGAAAGCCTTTGCAGTAGTGATATCTGTGCGTAAGGGATGGTGTTCTGTACATAATGATGGAAAGCAAAGGGTGGGCTCCTGGGGTGCTGGCTCTAGGGGGAAAAATAGTGCATTAGTAGACTTTACTCTGTGAGCAAAATGTGTGAGTTAGGCACTATGTAAATCTAGAGTAAAACTCTGCTCTTTCCCTCTCCAAATAGCCTTCCACATAGCTGGGTATTATTTTGAAGCAATTTTGCTCTCTGATGATTCAAGGAGGGAAGCTGCTGAAACAAAACAGAAGTGAATTGCAGAATAGTTAATATTGCAGAGCAGTAGAGGAGAGGAGGCACGCATCATCGCTAGATTTTGGGTCTCAATTCTTGCTCGAGGCAGTTAACCCTCCTCCAGCCAGGGAAGAGAGCTGCAGTATCTATGAACTAGCTGTTCACTCATGCTGTGTCACTGCATATAGGAAGACGTGTAACAAAATTGTAAATGATCTGGTGAACGCATTTGAATAATGTGTAAATAAGAGGGAGAGAGAGGACAAGCTATGCAGAAGAAGAATGGGTACAATTTTTCACTCCTCGTTTTGCATCTTCTCTTTATTGGCCTTTCCTACTGAAGGTGGAAAGAACAACCCGTGGACCTGGGGTTGGGGATGCTGTGGTAGCAGTCGTTTTGGGCACAGGGAGCCGAGCTAAGAACTGGGGCTGGTGCTGCAGGAGGTGTTGGAGCTGCTCTGAAGTGCCGTGCGAGGAAGTTTTCCTAGCACCTGCCCACGGTCTGCTCAGCTCCATCACACAGAAACCTCACACCTCCACACACGGTTTCTGTGGGTGTGCAGGCCTTCTAGGTAGACATGAACGATAGAGGGAATGAGAATTTCCTCAGAGAGCAATGAGTTAATTAATGGCTCCAAAGCACATTACTGCATTGAATCGTGGCCGTGTTAGAAATCACTTTCGAGCCATGACTGAAGGTTGTATCAGTGTGCTATAGACCTTCTTCATAGGGGCAGCTTTCATTGTCTTTGGTGAACATCCTTGGCTGAAATGGAAATTCAGACCTTTAAAAGAAGCGAGCACAGAAACCAGCTCCTGAAGTGTTTGAAATAAGCCCTGCAGCTACTGCATATCTGATCTGTGCATCTAAATGGGTTCTGGTGAAGCCTGGAGAGCTCTGGAGAAACCTTTCCAAATGGGTATGAGTCATATACCACTTAATCATTTAGATACTGATGAAGATTGTTTGTTTGTGAGTTCTCCTTCTTTGCTGTTAATTATGTTGGCTTTTTTTGGGGAAAGACAAGTGTTGGCTTTGCTGTGAGCTGTAACTGGTCTGCAGCTGCTTGTTAAAACCAAGCTGTTCTTCCTTATGTGAGAACTCACTTCCTGAGATGGAAGATCCGTTTAAGACAAGAAGTCAAGAGGTGGAGGAATTCTGCAAGGGGGAGAGGAAGGCGAAAAGCAGGGAGGAAGCATTACCCTAATTTTGGCTGGGAGATGGGCTTATGCATCTGTTTGAATGAGAGCATGGATTTGCTGATCAGACTCACTGCACTGCTTCAGCTGCACCATTCTCTGCTCATCTGTTGCGTGTTGCTGAGGGAGCTGGGGAGGTGCGTGTCTCCTTTCCAATGTTTGTGTTTCATTCTGCCTCATTTATGATATTTTCTTTGGAAATAACTTTATTTCCACTGTGTGGGCTTTTGCTTTTGCCTGCTCTATTTAACAAACATTAATTTTACACTCTGAATCTTACAGAGAATCACAGACCACCTGAAATCTGAGATACTTTGAAAATTGTCTTAATGAAGGAGGTTGCCTTGTTCTTAATCTATGCAGATGGAACTTTCAGGCAATTTCTTGATACCATAACATATTGAGGTGCCTGGAACTACTAAAAATCAACTCCCAAAACATAAGAAGGAATAGATCATAGGATTGTTAAGATTGGAAAAGACCTCTAAGATCATCTAGTCCAACTGTCCACCCACCAACTAAAATATGACCCCAATTAGTACATTTACCCTTTGATTGAACACCCTCAGGGACAGAGATTTCACCACCTCCCTGGGTAGCCTGTGTCAATGCCTCACCAATCCTGAGAAGAAATTATTCCTAATATCCAATCTGAACATCCCTTGGCACAACATGAGGTCATTAAGACCTTAAATCAGACTGAGACTTAGTTTTCAGAGTGAGATAAGGAGAACTGGGCATGTGCTAGAGAAAGGAAGGACACAGATATCTTCAAGGCTCCAAAATCAGCTCCTTTGGGAAGCTGCTCCTGAAGGCAGGACTTCAGGGACATTAGACATACAGTAGCCACACTGTGCACCTGCTTGGGGCTCTGTGGGCATCTTACATCACATGTCTTGGTTTTCATCGCTTGTGACTGAGGTTTACCATATGAAGGTTTTTATCTCTTGGGACGAAGCCACCTGCACTTTTAGACCTTCAGGACTTTCTGTACCTTTTATCTTTGATTTGATTTCATCTTGTCTTTCTAGCAGCCTTTGATTTCCCATGTGAATTGAAGTTCCAAATGTCATATTTCTAAGGATTGGCATGAAAGGGGTTTAAAAGGGCTTATTCTGGAGCAGTAAGAAGCACACGCATCCAGCATTGAACAGCTCCCAGATGTGGCAACTTCATTTAATTGCTGAAATCAGAGATGTTGGGAATGGATTTCATCTGAAAGTCTGATCTAAAGTAAAAGGCATAGGACAACATTTGCTCATCCCCTGGAGATGCTGCCAGAAGTCTGTCTCTGATTAGCAATGTTAATGGAGTATTAACATAAGCCACGCCAGCAAGGGAAACTGTAGAACACATTATCATCAGGAGAGCCAGCTGTGTATAGGCCTGTAAAAGATGATGATGAATGTAGTTTGTGGCTTGGGGAGCTGGCTGCTGAACTGCTTCATCCTCTAATCCAGAAGCTGTGGAGTGGTGTTGGACATGCCAGCTTGCTGTTCTCCATGCTATCATATTGAAGAGAGATGGAGTGGGGAAACTGTAGAACAGATGTTACCTTCCTAGGGAAAGGGAGATGAAGGGGGCATCCCAGCTGAGTCAAGATTTTTGCTTTCACAAGTTGAATGTTATTTTTCTGTTCTACCTCCATCCTTTAGCTATTCAGAGTCTTCTGTGATGTTTGTGGAAGGTTGATTCATGGTCTGAATATTGTGATGGCTCTAAACATCTCCAGAGATGAGTTGTACTGATTATTATTGTTGGGTAGCTTTCCTTTTTTTACCTTGATACAGAGTCTGTGGATGGTCTAGTTTGAGAGAGGAGGCTCAGATACTGTAAAACTACTAATTTACTTTATGCTTCATAGTCAAATATTGGCCATGTAAGTCTTACAAATCTTCTCGCAGTTCCTTCACCACTGTGTAGAATCGTCAGGTAGTTTGAGTTGGAAGGGACCTTAAAAATTGAGTTCCAGCCCCCTGCCATGGGCATAAACAGCTTCATCATCTAATGACTGGATTGCCAGAACCCCATCCAGCCTTACCTTGAATACTTGCAGGGCTGGGGCCTTCCCTTCTCCAGGCTGAACAATCTCAGATTTCTCAGTTGCTACTTGGAGGAGAGGTGCTCCATCCCTTTGAGCATTCTCAGGGATCATCTTTGTACATCTACATCCCCAATGATCTCGGTGTTGCCAGATGACAGAATTTGTTTCTGTGAGTTTGTGTTTGAAATCTGGAGCTTTCAAGCTGTTAAGCTCGGTACATCAGCTCCTTTGTTTATAAATAGTGTTTTTTTCTATTTTGCCATATGAAGAGAGTAGTGAGCTGTAGATCAACAACATACAGAGCTCTGGAGCAAGATGTTTGTGCTTCAGACCAATGGGCACTTTGACAGTGAGCAAGATAGTGCTAAACCCTATTGATACAAGCTTGTTTTCATAGTTTCCTGATGGAGCTACACAGTTCACCCATTGACCTTTTTGACATTTTCCTGGTTTCCCTGCTACAGGAGCACTTCAGCAGTAAAGTGCCACACTCCGCTGAACAAACTTGGCATCTCGTCAAGCTGACTTATTTAGTATGTATTTACACTTGTAGACTTTAGTACTCTCCTGGCAATTGAGCTTCCTTCCTGTCTACATAAATATGATTTCATTATTAGCTTTGTTTAGCTGTTGTTCTGCATCTGCGTGCTTTCCTTTCCAAAGCTGCCAAAGAGTTGCAGGTGTTGATCTTGATCTGTGCCCAAAGCATCATGAACTCTCTACCCCACCTGCCAGCTCTGATGATGAGCAGTACTCTTGACCTCCTACCTAAAGCATGTATAAAACCTCACTGTGTTGGGTTTTATTTTTGGTGTGGTTTTTTTTCTGACCGTAAACTTTTGTTATAACTGCAGACTTTGTGTTTGTTTGTAGTTAGAGTAAAATCTCTTTCCCATTGATGGTAGCGTGTGTTGATGCTGATCCAGCTTTGTTGGGTGCAGGTGATGGCTTCTGAAAAGCCTCCTAGGAAAATGGTAACTTTTGCTCGTAGGTGATGGTCAGTGGTAAAAGGGCAGTGGTTGGAGCCACTTCATTTTGCTTTTGATCTTGGCTGTTTCTGATCCAGGCGCTGCCAAGATCAGACAGCAGCTGGCTTATGTCCTTCAATAGAGGTAGATGAACTACAAGCACGCAACCTTCCACAGTGCTGTCCTAAGTCAGCTGTTCGAAGGAGGAGGTATTTTCTGCCCCAGTGTTTGCTGGAAACAAAAAGCCATAAGAGAAGTCCCTGTTTCCATGGATGCTTACTTCTTTTTCCCATCAGGAAAACCTTTTCTAGATGGGAAGAAAATACATCTGAATGTTCTGGATTTGGGATGCACTGATGTTGTGCTAATACCAGGGGTCTGGACACGCATTGCTTTCTGTGGAGTCCAACCTGTAGTTCTGTCCAGAGAATCCTGGAGTCAGAGGAGAGCTCCATGAAAGGTGGCTTTTGATGCAAGTCCAACCTTTAGTGGGCAAAACTAGTGGAGGTGACTTTCACTTGGATAGACTATTCTAGGTCTGTTTTGCAAGCTTTTGCAGTTTTCCTGCAGAGGAAATATTTTCATGCATGTTTCTTGGAATTAATTTCTACTTTGAATCCTAGAACTATGTTTGAACTAAAGCATTTCTGCTTGAAAATAAATGCATGCACAAATCTTGCTTTACCAGGCTGGGATTTGGCTCTAAAACGGGTAGAAAAGCTGCTGGAATAAGGTTAGATTTGTTTCCCTCCTGGGCGGGGGTTGACAGGAAAGGTTTTGTGAGATGGAAGGGAGTCAAAGAAAGAAAGTGAAACCAAGCAGTCAATTTGCTAGCTGCAATCTTTGATCTGTGGCTGTCTGCAAACAGAATTGGAGCTCTGTGATTAGATGTACGTGCTCATTATGTGTTGTACTCTCCGAGCAGGCATTGTACATACAGCGCGATGTGTTCTGCTTCCTCCTGCCCAAATATCTTTTTTCATCTATATTGCATTAAGACCTTGAGGCCTATCATCGGGGAGAGAAAAAATACAATTTTCTTATTGTACAATGCATTTCATTCCCAGCTGCTGTATTAAATTTATTCCTATTTGAAGTGGTGTCTGCGAGTATAAATCATTTAAGTTTATATGTTTTTGTTGCTGTGGCAACTGTTTGACTAATTGAATTCCAAAGTGTCTCTCTCTATTTCAAAGCCATGATAAAGGGCGCACGTATTCTTAGTACCAGAAACGTGAAGGCAGAGGTAGGGGACGGGCGGCCCTGTCAAAGTGGCACGTCCTTAACCTCCTGTGCATGGGGTTACCCATGGCACCATAGGCAATTAGCTGGGGAGGAGGGCAAGGGCTGGGAAGGAGTCATAGCAACCTGTAAGCTTCCCTGGTGAGTACAATATTCAGTGATGCTGTTAAGGCACGGAGCAGGATGGAGGAGGCACAGAAAGCTGGTGATGGAGGCATGGGGAAGGTCTGGTTTTCCCTCTCTCTTGCAGTGTTCCCACTAATTCACTGCAGCCCTGAACTGTTGGATTACTTCATCGTTATAAACATGCTCAAGTTGTAATAAGCTCATCTTCTTTCCGTGGGGACCTTTTATGAGCTCATGAGACGTGTCTGCTAGCTGGGATCACATGCGTGTTCCCAAGGTATTTCTTGCCCCATCAGTTTTTAGGAGGAAGATGCTGCTGTGGCAGGGGTCTAGGGAATACTGGCCCGCCCCAAATTTCCCCTGTGGGATCTGCAGGATAAATTCTATTCTGCTCTGTGAGAATTCTTCATGACTGCATTCTAGAGGTAGGTGTAGACTGAGCCAGGAAGACTGGAACACCAAATCCTGACTCTTCACAAGGGAATTTGTCCTGAGAGGGTGGAAGGAGCAGTTCCTTTGCTGGCAGAAATTTCCAGGCAGTAACCAGCCTGCCTGTGCTATTCCCGACTTGTTCTAACCTCCTCTCTTAGCCTAGAGAGAGCTCATTTTTTTGTGTTAATTATGTAGGTGTTTATTACGGCCACAAAATGTTAATAGACAGCCTAATGGAAATCATGCTGGCTAATGAGAAGCTCCTGAATACCTGCTGCTTTTCTCTGGGAATAACGGCAGCCACGATTCAGCAGGAAATAATTTCCCCTGCTCCTGCCCTGTGCTTGTACCTTATGATTACATCGTGCCGTTAACCTTTTGTCTGGAGCTCTGCAACCTGGGGGAAGGCTGGGACCTCTCTCTTCCATTGGCCCGGAGGGGACAGAGGGGTCTGCTTCCCTCTCCTGCTTTCTAAAGGGTAATCTGTGAAGGGTTTTATGAAGCTTGAAAAGGTTACTGTGTGCGCCTGAGCCCGTTGATGGGGGCTGTGGCAGGAATGAAGTGCAGAGAGCCCTGAGCGGAGCCCGTCCTCCCTTTGCCTCCCTGCCCACAGGGGATGCTGTCAGATCCAAGGCATGTGCTGCAGTGACAACCCAGTTGTAGGCAGTCTCAGCTGCTGTTTTGTTTTGGTCTGGTGTTATTCCCATCCCCATTAGATGCTCCACCAGCTGCTGCACGCTCATGTAACTGCCTCATCCTGGATAAGCAGAGACAAAGAGCAGGGACCTGTAACACGCACTGGGAGAGGGAAGATTATGGGAGACATTCCTAGGGAACTTAGTCACATAGAAGAGGTTTTTTTTCGTTTTCTTCTGTATTGTATTTTTAATGAATTTCAAAGGGTCTCTATTGCATAAATGCCTTAAATCAATAATAAAAGGGAACTCTGCCCATCAAGCTGCCTGGCCACAGCTAATGAGGTTAAAATGCAAACTGTCAGCCTCTGGTTTGTTATGCTGATGTAGAGAAGAGAAAGCTGTTTAATGAGGAGTGAGGTTGTGGGTCTTGGAAAGCAGCAGGAATAAATAGCTTGTGCAGCATTCATGGGGAGAAGAGCAAGCTAAATCTAGGCTCTTAATGAATGAGAGTAGGAGAAGGCAGAGGAGTTATAGACAGGAGTAGCAGGGTGTACGTGTTCTGGGTTTGTGCAAGTGTAGCACTGGGAGGATGCCGCTGAGAAGGTACCTGTGTGATGGATTGGGCAGGAGATGCATACGTTTTCAGGGGGGAAGATGTGTGAGCTCAAAGGAAAAGTTGCCTAGGGCCAGCAGGAGAGTGGATGAGAAGCTGTGTGTGCCCTGAGCTGGGGCTTTTGTTGTTAGGAGTAGTAGGAGTGCATGTGTATGTGCACGCCTGCATGGCTTGACATGGCTGCCATGGGTGTTTGCACAGGCTGTGCAAAGGGAGATGACAGAAGCTGAAGGAAAGAAAGATTTGGAGTGCTGGTGTGTTGCCTCATATAGAGAGGGGATGAACTGAGTGTACGGGTGGAGTCACTGACCCAGGAGGTGGTCAGGAATGGTGGAGATGTGGCCCTGAGGGACATGGTCAGAGTGGGCATGATGGGGATAGGTTGATGGTTAGAGCTGATGATCTTCATGGTTTTTTCCAATCTTACTTATTCTGTGTTGATGATGTATGGAAGATGGGCTTAGCTGTGACCAAGAGTGCACAGCGAAGCAGGCACACTTGTTTGCTTCCCTGCAGTGGATGCACACGTGACTCTGATTTCAGCAGGGGAGCAAAGGTCTCTTTGAGCAAAAAACAGCACCACCAAAAAAAGCCCAAACTCAGGAAGCGGAATCCACTGAAGATGCTGAAAAGCTGCAACTGTGAATGAAATAATAGAAGGCTGTTTACAAAGCGATAAGGGAACTCCCAGGTGGGACCAAGTTTCATAATTTTTCCCTTGAGGGCAGAAATTTTCTGCTTCTGTCTTTTCCTGCCAAAAATGAAAGATATAGGGTGGTCTCACTGCTGTTGAGAGAGCCAAATCTTTCCCTCATAAGCTGTCTTAGTGAACAGTTGAGAAAACACCAGATTTCAGTGTGAAGGTGGGATTTCTCAATAGCAAGGAGCTGCAAATGAGGCAAGTTGCAGGGTCCATATGGAGTTGCTGGTAGAAAACCAGCACCAGGCTCTGAAAATGTTTCAGAAGATAGGACAGAAAAACAGTTCAGAAGGCTGATTCTTGATTAATACATAACACCATAAAATATCATCATCAGAGGGTCTTCTGTTACCTGGACACAGGTATCCAAATACCATCAGATGGTTTCTCTGGCATCCATTCTCCCTGCCTTGACTATAACAGGTTGTGCAGATTATTTTATGATCAATAAATATCCAGGCAGACACTGTAAAATTCCAATCAGAAAAATTTACAACATTAATGCGGATATTGTATAGCAGGATATAAATAAATAGAAATTGTCAGTCAAATTCTTGGCAGCTAGAGTGTGGTGTCGTTTGCAGTAAATTAAATGTTACTTCACAAATCACCTTTATGGCTTTGCCCAGTAAGTGTATCTGCGCAAAGGCTTTTTTCAACTTGCAGTGGTAAAAATCCTCTGGTCTTGGTGATTTTCTGTGAAACCAGTGTCAGAAGTCAAGGTGATAATGGTGGATTTTGTTGTGTTCTTTAATCTTGTTCCTAGCCCCAAGATGCACGTGGGGGTGTTGATTTCAGGTGCTGAGCTTTCCTGGCAACAAAAACATTAACAACATAACAGGGCAGTTACTACATCCTTTTTAAGTCAGGGAGAGATCCCTGCACCCTGCTTGATGAAGTGATGTGAAGACCCATTGCCAGGGGAGGAGCATCAGGAACTCAGTCATCTCCAAAGGGAGGAAGTGAGCTGTGGTTGGTGAAGGCTGAACCTGAGTGCAAGAATGAATTGGGTCAGTAGTGGGATCCTCATTTACAGCAGTTGAGACAACATTTCATCAATAGATTCTATATTTTTTTTTTACCTGTTACGCTTATTGACCAGGCCTAAAGCATTGTCTTGATGTTCCTGTCCCATTGGGGAACATGTTTCAGTATATATATCTATAAACTAAAACAATATTCTCAGCATAGAAGAGAAAGGAGGACCAGGTAGGAGTAGTTTTGTACTTTATTTGAGAAGAGATAGCTACATAAACTATGTCAGGAGGGTACAGGTCTACACACGGTTTCATTGATCAATAAGTGGAGTTGTTAACGTAACACTGAGGATATGATACTTTGAAGAAGACATAGACACATGACCAGGGAATATTTACAGTTCTAACATACAATATATTCATATTTGAGAGAGAGAGAGAGAGATTCTTGTGCATCTGTATGCACAGTTACCCCTGTGTATACACAGTGCACGCACGCGCACATGTAAATAGGTATAAAAGGCTTTAAAAAAAAACTTACATAATTCAAGAGATGAGTCTGCTTTTCATTTGCAGCAGCTGACTATTGTAAAGGTGGAAATGGTTGCAGTCTGTGGTGGTTGGGTGTGGAGGTTTTGGTTGGATATCTGTTCTTCAGCGGTCATTGGCTGAACGTGAAGCACATCTCCGGGTGTGATACGCTGTGGTGTGGTGAGGGTTGGGGGATGCTCGAGGTGAATGGCAGGGAGGGCAGTGGAACCAGGGGGGAGAAGAGGGCACATGGCCTTGGGAGCTGGGGTGGTAACATAGAGATGAAAAAAAATGACCTTTGGTGGTGCCATTAAATCATCATTTATACTAAACATAAAATATTAACACAGTTTTAAAAAAATAATCTTCTGTTTCATTTCAAGGCTGGGGAGAGGGTTAGGAACAACAAAGGGCAGGAAGGAAGGGAAGGTCAGGAAGAGGGTAAATACCTCAGCACTTTAAAAGGTCCCTTGACCTCATTGCAAATCTTTAATTTGAAAAGTCTTTTTGTAAGTCTGACTAGTGTTTATCAGTCGTCCCCTTCCATGGTGGCAGTGTGCTCAATGTGTACTATGTGGTAGGTAGAAGAGAAGCAGAAACCTCACTTTGGCCAATGCCCAGATCAGGCTACATCACCCTCTGAGCAGAGGTGGGATGGGCAGGCAGAGATCACAGCCTCAGTGCTCTTGCTGGGCCATCCCTAGAGGGATATCCTGAATTGCTCCCAGCTGGGGAGAAGGGAGAGTTTTTGTCTTGGAAAAGGGGGAGACAGCAGAGCAGTAAAGGTTGAGAACCAAGAATTCAGTTGCAAAATGGCAAGTCACATTCAAAAGATGGAAAGGAAATCCCAAACTACACAAACACAGGGTTTACTGCATAGGGTTAAAAATTAAAAAAAAAAAAATAATAATAATAATAATAAATAAAAAAAACAATTCTGCAAGCATCACCAGAGGATTTGCTTTCTACTCATGCAGACTTTCAGTAATATTAATAGAGATTAAAATAAGCTGGTTTAGACAATAGTAATAACTTAATCTCTATCAAAAAGTCTTTCCTCTGAGATCTAGCTCCATCCGCCTCTCATAGCCACCTCTCGTGACACAGTGAACTGTCAACTCTTCCTGGGGGCAACCTGCCCGTGAGGCTGAAGTGTTCAGCTGAGTGTGGGAGCAGTCCCCTGGATGTCATTTTCTGGAGGATGGTTATTCTCCATGTGACAAGAGTGGCAGCATGGGAAACCACAGTGGTTTCTTTGCCTCAGTCATCACACAGACTCACAAACCACTGATGGACAGTGTTTCATCAAACACAGTTGTCACATAAATCGCAGGAGGCACACTGCAGCCCCCTAAAATCTATTTCAGGACATGGCTTGAAGACCCCATAGTCTCTGCCCAAGAATGTTGTGTGCATCCTTAACCTTCACCTGGGGAAACTCTGCCTTACTCCCCAACACAGAAGGGATGGATGGAGCTGGAGTGCTTGCTGAAGGCTAAATCAGGGTCTGTTTGCCTGTACAAAACTCCTTAATTTCTACTGAAATAACATGTAAAGTAGCACTCTTTAAATACAAGGGGAAGGGGGGGTTGCATGGGAGAGGTCATTTAGTGTATTTATTTATTTTTGTTCTGCTATAAGCCTATCTATACGAAGCTCTCATGCAAGAAATTGCCTCCTAGTTTAGCTGAAAATTTAAAGGACACTTTTGTTTAAAAAAAAAAAAAAAAAGAAAAAAAAAAAAGAAGAGAGAAAAAAAGGCAATTTGCTTTCACACAGGGAGTTGGCAGCTTGAGGGGGCTGAACAGGGAGAGTGAGAGGGGTAAGACAAGAGAGCGTGTTTATGCTGAAAGCAGAGCTGTCAGAAGAATAAACGCAGCTAAAATGCTAGTACTTGCAGAGAAGATGGGCCTGAGAGAAGCCCAGCAAGGTTTCTCCAAGTCTTCAGGACCCATTCAGGGGAACATGCATCACATCACTCTGTAGTGACTGCTTCCTCACAGCCACCCCCATCAGGGCTGTCTTCTGCCACACTTTAGCTGACATCCACCTTTTACTACACTCATGATGTCTGATCTCTCACTGAGAATCAAACCCTGAACAGTTACCTTCCTCTCCATGCATTTCAGCTGATTTCCTTGCTCCCTTCCTGTACCACCATTAGCTCTCTGAGCAACTTATTAAATCACCTTTGCAGACTCCTGCAAGTTCACTCTGACTCTTAGTGGCCATAAGCATCAGAAATATGACCACAATTCTTTGTTTTCAATATTGCTACTCACAGGTTCTGAGGCCCTATGGTCCAGGCACTTCCCATTCCTCAGTGTCACTGAGTATCAGTCCAGCTGTCCTATAGTCATGACTGCCAATCACTGCAAGGGAGTGTGAAGAGGAAGGGGTTCAGATGAAACTGTATACGTTAGGGAAAGAGGAATACCCCACCTTTCTGTCCGCTCCTCTATCATTCTACATATTTCAGAAAGGGACTTACTTTCACACCCCTTTACAGTAGATTCTCATGAAGATGATGACGTTCAGGAGATGTTCAGCCCTAATTTTAAGTCATATGATGTGGAAAAAACAAATGAGGTGATGAAATCCCAAGAATGCCAGCTGAGAAATCTGAATGCTGAAGAACCTCTCTTCTATTCATACATGAGATGTGATTACTTTTCCATCCAGACTTTTATCTGTTGATGCTTGCTCTTTTGTATGCTTTTCATCTTTGATTCTTCTCTAACAGTTCTCCATTACACAGTAATGTGACTTTTTTAAAGATTGATCTTGAAATGATTTCCAGGGCCCACAGTATTGTTTTTATGCCTCTTGCTTTGAAGTTTCCAGTAGGTTTGTCTTCTGTTGCTTTACAAACAGTAAGTTTAACTGATAGACAAAGAAAAAACATCACGTGATCCAGCCACTAAGGTAAATGCGCAATTTCTGAACTTCTAACAGAAGAGTCACTCTCCATATACCAGGCTGTCCCAATAGACTGCAAGCAAGAATGTTTCCCATTCCAAGTAAGAAACGTCAACTTTGTAGGTGGAAAAATAATGCGGGGGAAAAAAATGGGTTAGAGGGTTTAACTCTGTGCGAACTATTGTTTTTTTGGATTAACTATTTTAAGTCTTAAGCTATCCTGCCTCCATCACTTGAAAACAGATATCAGCCGACCATTTTTTTTTTCCTTGTGCAAAAAAAGGATTGGAGGAAAGACTGAAAGGCATGAGGACACCTGCTCCCTCCCAGGCAGGCACGGCGTGTGGGGCCGCTGTCCGCGGTGCTGATCCGCAGGGACACGGCTCCGGCACTCGGTCGATCTGTGGAATTCCAGCCCTTGCTCACGGTTGTTTTTGTTATCTCTTGACGACTGAAGTAGTTTGTCGTCGTTGAGAACAATACTTGAACTTCAAACGCGTTAAAACAAACAAGCAAACACAACAAGTACTTGTTACTGCAAAGATGCTGGGCTACTCAGCTGTTACATCCCTCTTCCAAACCTAACTTTTACATTAATTTCAGATTTCATGAAAGCTATAAGACAAGATTTGTCCTATGTCAACAGAAAGAGACAAAGGGAATTAAAAGCAAGGGGAAGTGTGTGGGGCAGAGGTCTTGAAGGCCAGTTTTCTTTGCTGACACGATTTTCTGATTCTTTTCTGAGTCTTCTCCAACAGTGGATTCTTTCATATTATAGACCAACTAATCTCTTTTCATATTTAATGTTGTGGGTTGTTTTTTTTTCTTCATTTTATTTTTGTTTTAAGGTTTTGCTTCTCTCCTTCTTAACATCTCAGTGATCTTCAGCATCCACAGCTTTCACTGACTTCAGACAAAGTTATGGGTGTTCAAACCACTTAGAGTTTAGCTTGTCATTGCACAAGAAGGTTTAGTTACACAGGAACAACAATTCAGTCCCTTGCTGATTATTTCTATTGTCTCAATCTAGCTACATGAGAATGAGGCTAGACTCAAACAGATCCCAGCCAGAATCAATCCCCACCATCTCTCCAGCAATCAGAGCAACCTGCTGGGGGCTGAGTAACAGCTGCATTCTTGGTGAGAGAAATTACAGACATAAAAACAAAATCAAATAGACTCCTTGTGCTCACTCAACATTTCAAGGCATATTTATAGGTACTGCTGCATGGCATCTTAAATATTTCAGTTTGAAAAGAAACTGCACTACTTCTACTTTCCCAATTTTGGCACTTTCACTGTCTTTGCTCCTTTGAAAAAGGAGTAGAAGGACACTGAATTAAATGCCCATTCAGTCCTTACTGTCTCTTCTCTGGGCTGTTTAAATACCCCAGAGATAGATCTGTAAAGATAAGATTTGGAGGTCATCTGAAGGCCATAAAAAGGGGAGTATGAACATGAAAGCCGGATGGGAAGCTGCTAATGAAAAGCTGCGGGGCTTCCTGCTCTATGAAGCAAGGAAGGGCTTAGCAAGTGAACAGATAACCTTGACAACCAGCTCTTAGTTGAGTCCCTTCCTTAAATTCCTTCACTATATCCCTCTCAAACTGCTCCCAAATCTTGTCATCGCTGTAAGGAAAAGCTCAAGAGAATTCTTATCAGTGATGAAAACCACTGCACAGGGGAGAGAATTCCAGCCTGTTCTGCTTTTACTTTCAGGACAGAGATGCTTTAATTCTCATGCTAGGTAAGCTGGTGGGAAACCATGCAAACCACACATTTGAGCTCCCTGGGAGTGCATCAAAGCAGAAGCAAGTTAACAGGACAGACTGACAGACAAGTTTTCCCTCTAGCCTGTCAAAATTCTTTGAAAAGGTGAGGAACAAAAAACTACTGTAAAAATAGGGAGGGTGTTTTTCCCCCCCCCCCCCCCCCCCCTCACTTTAAGAGAGAGAATATTCTTCCAAAAAGATCACAGGAATATTGAACAATAGATCACCATTTGTTATAGACAGTTGACATAGAAGGCATATGGCTACAAGAGCCTGTGCTCTTTAATAGTCTGGGAGAAAAAGCACTTAGCAGATAATAGTATTTGCCTTGGGAACAGTAGTTAAGGAGCCTCAAGTGAGGAGGACTTTAGGAACCAAACTAAATCAGCAATCTTGCCATTGGTCAAGGACTTGAAGGAGCTAAAGCTCCTCTGTCACATGCCTGTGACTCAAGTACTGTGTAATCTGTGTGGCCTAGACATCTAGGCACCACTGTGGACAGCAGATGGCTGCTGAATGGTGAAAGTAGATGACTAAGATTCTGGGCAGAGCAAAACCAGAAGGCCTCAAATCATGATCACAAAAGTCAGTTCTTGAGATGAAGTCAATCGAGCCACTTGAGCAAAAAGGTGCCGCAGGGCTTCGCAGAAAAACCAACTTAGTACCAGGCATCTGAGGGCTCTTGTAAAAAGCTCCACCCTCCCACTTCCCCCACACCCTTCCATACACACACATAGACACATTTCCACAGAAAGCAAAAAAAAAATAAATAAAATAAAAAATAAAGGTTATGCATTTCTTGAAATATTGTTGGCTGAATAAATACACTTACAGAGAATTCTTTGTAAAGCAAAAGCAAAATGAGTAAGAGTGCATCACTACCATGGGAAATAAAAGGAAAAGTTACCCAACTGCAATTCAGCCAGAATCACTCCAAACCCCAAAGGTTGGCCTCTTTTTTTTTTTTTTTTCTTTAATGTGTCTGACATTTTATGGCATCAATAATGCAAACAAAGAGGAAATCATATTTGCAGAACACTAATGCACGGATGTCTAAAGCGAAATACAATACTGATTACTTTTTAAATGAAGCCACCAGGTTTTGATGTGCTGTGGCGGTCAAATTGGTCCATCAAATTCCTTCCTCAGTCCAAAGCAACAGCTTGACCTTCTCTACAACCTTGGATAGCCTTTTCAGCCGTATTCTGATTGGGAATGGTAAATGTTAGTTTGAAGAAATCTTCCTGATGGGACTGATTTCAGAAATGCCACAACTCCATTTGAAGATGAGGTGCACTACAGGCACGTTACCTCTTCATAAGCTATCCAAAGATGACAAACATTAAAAAGAACTATTGGCAAAAGGATGAGTGGGCTCTGACGTAATTAGAACTACTAGTGAGATTTTGCCCTTAGGGTTGGTGACTAACCCATTCCACACCTGACAGTTCTAAGCAAGAGACGGGCTATCTGCAGAAGACTGCAGAGCAACGCCTGAGGTTGAAAATAAGGGTATGAAGGAGAAGGTGTGGCTATCACAAGCAAATAGCTCTCTTCCCTCCCTCTTGCAGTTTAGATGTTAGTGGTTTGGTTGCTTTTTTTTCTTCCATGAAAAAATGGATCTCGGAGTTCTATCTTGGGTACTACAGACAGGATTTTCTCCACAAGTAAGAGTGAAGAAGCTGTGATGCTCCTGCCTGGGAACTCTTGCTGCTTGGCCTACTCTAATAGCAAAGAGACAAAAGAACTTGGTTCTGGCCTAACCTTCCAGCTTAACAGCATGAGCACTGAGTGCAGGAATCAAGAGATTTCTTTTGCCATATCATCTGACTTGCTCTTCTCTAATTCATACAGTTCTGGTTTGGTAGACAGAGCTAATAGTGTGCCTGTGGGCTGGTGAGTAGGGTTGGATGCAATCATCTCCCAGCAGCTGAGAGTTTATCTGCCACTTGGGTCTGATCACAGCACTGTGGGGATTGCATGTTTTGGAGTTAATCAGTGCGAGCAGCTAATTGCCACTGGTTAACTAGTGCTTTTTAATTAGATCAGTGTTGTTGGGTGGATGTGTGAAGGGAGCTGTTTGTCACTGACAAAAAAAAAAGCTTTGTGATGTAAGCCTCTTCAGGGAATTAAAACAAAACAAAAAAAAAATAGTGACAGTAGCTACTGTCACTATGGCAGAGTAGGAAATCAGTTTGAGCAGCAATGGCCTGGATGAGGTTAGAGTCACTCTCTGCTGGGGTCAAAAGTGATAGGGTTGGGGAGCAGCTGTTTTCTCATGTGCAGAAGGGTGGGACACTGTGGTCTTCAGCTGGGATTTACAGGAGATACCCTACATGCATTACAATGAGCTTTGCTGTAAAATTCACTGCACAGAGGTTAATCTAGATGTCAACATTGCCTGACAGCAGTGAAATTACTCCAGGGCAGTGCTCCTTCTGAAGTCTTAATATAACAGTCAATTCCATCCTGCCTGCAGGAAATGAAAGTTTTCTGCTTTGTGTGCGGAATCATTCGGCGCCAATTTTCTCACTGTTTGAAGTCCAGACTGTTTGTGGTCTCGGGATTCACCTCACATTAAGACTTTCGCTTCATTTAAAAACTGCTAGTCAAGTCCTGAGAACTGCAAGGACAGGAGCTGCCCAGGGAGAAAGAGAAGAGGGCAGGGGGGGAAAAATCTTATCTTGCCTACCACTTCAAAATCAAACAGCTTTACCAGTCCTCTGTACTCAGAAGGGAGTGAATGCTGCAACTCAGCTATCTAAATATCAAGCAACATAAATTGGGGAGGCTGGAAACCAGCTGAGAGAGAAAGGAGAGAAAGAGCACAAAAAAATAAAAAAAAAAAAAATCTGGACCTCCCAGAGCTATGATTTTCTTTAGAGGTATTTCAGCCCTTCCCTGCTGGGACCTTGTCCTAAGAAACCAGTAGTTCTGCAGTTAAACACCCCGACTGAACAACTGCTCAGGTTTTTAGCTGTAGGATCTGTCGCTTGTTCTGGGCAGGAGATCAGTTCCCACAGAGGATTCCTGATGGTGTGAGCAAGCGATGGTTAAGAGTTGTTGCGCCTCCTTTCTCCTTGGAGAGATGCTAATATTGTGCAGATAGCAGAAGAAAGAAGAGACACTGCTCATCCCTTCTGCAGGAAAAGACCTCTCAGATTGAGTATAGGAGAAATTAAAGACATTGAGATGAAAACAACTTATCAGCTCAGTTAGTTCAGCCCCAGAAAAAGGGAAGAAAAAAAAAAAAAAAAAAAAGCAAGATTGTTTTCCTTTTTTATTTGGTCTCTTATCTCTTCTTGATTCAGTTTTTCAAAGTTGCAAGCAGTGGGACTCCTATCACTTCTCCCAGGAAGCTGTTTCATTGCTCAGTAGTGCACTGGGAGGGAATAAGAGATCCACAAAAGACTGGATGCTCCTGCTTTGCTCTCAGAACAGTGACTGACAGCCTGTGTCACTTACAACACTGCCAGACTGAATGAACATTTGAAGATGCTTCAGCGTTCTCCAGGCTTGAAACTCCTGCATGTAGGGAAAGTGGCAAAGGAAAAACAGGAGGCACTTCCATTTCTGGGGACTTAAATGGACCTTAAATGTGTACTGAGGCGAGCGTCCAGAAGGGGCACCTTTGAGTTTAACAAGTTTGGCCATTCCTGGAAAGCGGAGACTGGAGATCTCCTTTTTTGGTACTCATTTAGAAACTAGCTACACTATGTCAAAGCTCCAAGGCTCTATCTTCTCCATCAGAAAGCCACTACATTTGAATAGAGAACAAGCCCTCTGGGATGCGCTAAAGTACACTTGTCTGACTGACACAGAGGAGCCCCATTGGTGTACTCAGCTTCCAGCTATCAAAGGAGCCACTACAGCATAGCATCACAGCCAGCAGCCCATTTGTGGAGGTTGTTTATGCTCACCATTGCTTTACAAGAGAATACACCTATAGTTGTTACAGAAACATAGAGTGTAATCTACAGCTTTAATGGCTGAACTGATTCCTGGCTGGATCAAATTACAGAACCATTTGAGCTGGAAGGACCCTTCACAGCCACCTGGTCCGAATGCCCTACATTGAACAGGGACACCTTTAGCTGATCATTTCAGCTGATCAAGTGCTCAGAGCCCCATCCAGCCTGACCTGGAGCATCTGCAGGGATGGGGCACCCATCACCTCTCCAGGCAACCTGTGCCAGTACCTCACTGCCATGAGGCACCTTACATCCAATTAAAATCCCTTCTCTTTTAGTTTGAAATCCTTTTCCCTTGTCCAGGCTATGAACAGATACAATTAATCAAACATTTAGCTATTTGCTTTGCCTTTTGTAATGCTATAATGCAATGGAAAGTACAGCAATAGCAACAGGGTGCAACAACGAGGACAAACCCAACTACACAGAAACAGAAGAGGGAAAAACTGCTTACCTTTAGAAGGCCATCCATAGGCAGGGATCTCCAGAGAGATACCCTCACATCCCCCCTGCCAACCCTTAAATGAGGTCTGGGAAGGGGTGGATCCTGGCTTCACCCCTTCCAGTCCCTCAGGTGCATTGCATTGCATGCAGCTGAGCTCCCCTGGTTTGGCCCTGCCTTCCCACCAGGTGCTCCGTCACTGCTTCAGGCCCTGACTCAGCATTTCTGCTATACACCTTTGCATCACCATTTTGAAGTCACAGTGGGGCAAAGGGTGTAGACTTTCTATGGAGGAAAAACTAAGCCCGATTCAATAAAACTTTTTAAAATCACATTGTTAAACAGATTGACTGTCTCCAAGCAGGTTTGCACATGAATATCTGGTGATTGTGTGTTCAGAACTACTTATGGCTTTGTAGACTTGCAGTGACCCAGGTCTGCATCTTCAAACCATAGCTGGAATTCAGGGAAACTCATGCACTTGATTTCTAGGAAGAGCCTTTCACATGAAAGAAACCAGCTCAGGTAGTGATGCGCTCCTGTCTGTGGCCTCACAATAATAACTATTTAATGCCTTTTTGCAATTGTATTTAGTTATTGAAAAAAAAAGAAAATAATCACAAAGAAGCATAAACCTTGGTTGCTTTGTTTTCCACCTGGGTAAATGGTCCCTTGCTTTTATTGGTTTCTGTCTGCTTTTTCAGCCAGTATTTGCCCTGTGTTACAGCTAGCTTTTCCTGGTGCTCTAGCATGTTGCTGTTTTCCTTTGTTTTTCTTTGCTTGTATCCACTGTGCTACTTAAAATTCCGTGCCACACTCCCGAAACCAGTCTCAATTTCCCAGCCCAAGATGCTCGCCTTCGAAAACCAGCCCTTCCCTTCCCCTGGCTTTTTTATTTCCCCACATATTTTCTCACCTTGTTCCACCCACTCCTGGGGACAAGCAGACAGCTCAAAGCTAATGATGTCTCAACAAGCAGCCTCTCTAAAGGCATTCCACATTTTTTGTGTTTGTCTGTGCAGCACATGTTCCTGGAGCCACCTGTCTGCAGTTCAGCACCCCATGGACAGAGGTGTAGGCCTGCGAGATGAGGCAGTTCAGGCTCTTTTCTGCCCCCAAAATATATGCATCAAGGGACATTTGGAAAGACCAAATGGTAAGTTTTGTGGGAGACAGAATGGGCTTCCCGTCTGGCAGATCACTGCATGTCTTCCCTTAGCTATGCTTCAGCTTTTGTCTCACAACCTGACAAACTATGGTGGAAGGAAAACTGTTTGGAAGAAACGAGACAGGTCACAGATGAGCTCCTAAGACTGGAGACACATTTACTGCCCACAATTTGCAGCCCTGGCATGAGATTGCCATCTGTACTGTGCACTAATAGCACCTTAACCACCAAGAAAGCATTGTGTCAGTGACACCTGTAGGTGATAGAGTTGGTGCTTGAAAGCAGGATGCTGCTGGGATGGGGAAGACTCCATGGCCCCTTCTCATCAGTGCCCAAACCAGCACTGCTACCATTTCCCTTCCAACAATCCCCTCTAGAAAGTCTAGAAGGTCTGGTTTGCCCTGGACCTGGATGAGACCCATTGGTGTTCCCAGGCAGCAGGGATAGCTCTCCCCTCATAGCAGAGACAGGGCAATAGGAAGTATCTCTCTTGAAAACAGAGAAGGATCGTGAACTCATTTCTCTTTGCCTCCAAATACTTCCCACACTTAGATTTAAGGCATTCTGTGAGGGTTTTCCTCCAAACCTGCTTTTCTTCCTCCCTCCACTTGCAGTGGAGCAGTGACAGAGCCCCCATAAAAGCCCCTCTTCCTACAGGGAAAGTACTGTCATCCATGCTGGTGGGCAGCTCCGCAAAATGCTCCAGGGAGAGTTCTTGAAATGAGGTCTCAGGGTTCACCATGAACTCAGCGCGGACACTTTTCCTCTTCCCATCCAAAATTGTCAGATCAAAAAGGGATGCAGCAGTTTCAGTCATGCCTCCAAAACAAAAAACAACGGGCCTTCCCTCCCTCCCCACCAGCAAACCTCCTTCCAGCAGCACCAGGCCACCAGACATGAAGCAGCAGCTGCCGGGAGCCAGCACTGCAGCACATCTTATCCTGTTCTTCCGAGCAATCGTTCCCGATTAGTCATTGCACTCGGTGGGGCTAACGTTAAAGCAGTCAGACAGCCTGAACCTTGGTCTCAGCCACTTCACATCTTCTGGGGGCCCATCTCCTTTGCCTCTCATTGACCGTTTATTCCTAACCTCGTTGCACCAAGTCCCGGTGTGATGCTTGGGCTCCTGAGCTCACCTCGCTGTCAAGGCAGTACAAAGAGCTGGCAAAGAGACACGTAGTGATGTTGGGGAGGAGAACGAGGAGGAAGGGAGGAGGGAAAGGAGGATATAGCTGTTGTGCAGAATGGTTACAGGGGAATAGCATTGACTATGGAAACGCAGTGACTGTAGGTAATCTGCCTGTGTAAAGGCCAGCGGAACTGTGTGAAAGAGAAATGAGAGCATAAGAGCAAGAGAGGAGGGTGAACAAAACAGTGGCCTTGTACAATCTGTCTCAGTGCCTGGGAGCTGCAAGAGCAGGAGACCATTTGGGATATGGGGCAGCCAGCCCCAGAGAAGGGTTTTCTTTTGGAGACGCTGGGCTGTTACCACCACCATGTGTTCTCCCTGGACACAGTTTCCAGTCCTTTTAGCCAAAGCAGCGTACACACAAAAAGAGCCATTCCACGTCTAGTAACTTTTCAACCTATCTTTCTCACTTCTGAAGATGAACCTAAGTTGGAGATGGGGAAAAGCAGATATCCTCTCCCAATAGAGAAAGTACCTGCTATTGAGGGGTGACATGGCACCTTATCCGTGTGTGTGGACTCTGCCATCTCACACTCTGACCCTGCCCATACCTTGATGCCCATGTTGTGAGCTGCTGGTGTCTGTCCAGCCTCTGCTGCATGAGGCTGGCCCTTTGGCCCTGATCTCACACAAAAGGGGAGGTGGCATGTTTTTACTGCCACCCATCCTCTCTCACTCCCAAGTTGATATGCTCTTCACAAAAGCACAGCCTTAAACCCACAGCCACTGCAAACCTTGTAGCAGTGTCCCCTGCCCCACTTGAAACCTTAATCTAAGTCATGGCAGAGCCAGGGGTGGGAGCTAGAGGTTGGCAAAAGACAAAGAGGATGAGGAGAGGATGCAAACTCTTCCCTTTCAGTAGCCAGCTGTAACAAGGTCTCTGACTCATGCATCTCCTCTTGCATCCTGGCCCTGCACACTGCTCTGGCCACGGGGAAGGAGTCAAAATTCTGTCTCCATTGCTTCTTCCCCTATCTGCATTCCCTTCCAGATGAGAACCATATCCGAGCAGGTTATTTTTGTGCTGGCAATTGTTGCCTTCCCAATTGCTTTGACGGTGCCTGTGGCGCCTGCTCACTGCCTCCTGAGAGCATCTGCCAGGCTGAGGTTCCCCCTCACCCTCCAGTATTAGGAGGAAAAAAACAACCCAGGGAAGGTTTTCTTTTCTCAGCCTGGTCTGGATGGGCAGGATTCATTTCTGACCGAGCCTTTCCGCAGGTCGGGATTATCACCTGCATGAGGGAGATGGGTTTTAGGGAGGATGCTTCAGTCTCTCTCTGGCTGTCCCCAGCACACTCTGTCGCTGCCAGTCAGCCCTTTATCCTCATTGAGATGCAAGGCTGGCTGCTGCAGCCATCCGCTGAGCTGTCTGCTCCTGGAGGCACCTTCCCCTCATTCCCCTCCTCCTCCCGGGGCTGCCTATGGAGCTATTCTTCAGCCTCTGCATTTCACAACAGCTCAAAGGCAGATGCATCAATCCTTTCAGGGGATGGGGACGTGAGGAGAATGGTAAGGGGTGTGCAGGCAGGTGCTGGGAGGTTCCCAGCCATCTCTCTAGCCTTGTCCCCCTCCCTGGCCTCACAGTGGCTCGTGCCTAAGGCTTGGACTGAGGCATGGGGCAGGGATGGGGAAGGGAAGAGGATGAGGAGGGAGGGCACTGGGATATGCTGACCCCGAAGGCGTGCCCAGCTAGGATGCCGGCACGCTTCCATCTGCATGCTGCAGCCTTGCCCCACGCAGGGAACAGGGGGATAAAACCCTGTCTGCTGAGGGTCTGCATCATTTGGCTGCGGATCAGTAAGAATCCCATGGCTCCAACAAAAAAGGGTGGGGAGAAAAAGCAGGGAATGGGGATGGAGGGCTTCCTCCAGACGTCGCCATCTCCACTGGGCACTGAGATGAACAGCACTCCTGTCTCACATGCCACAATGGGTTCGGATGAATCAGGAATAGGTCTCCAGGACCCCCCTTAGCCGGGGGGTTCCTTCAGTTCCACTGTAGAGGGAAGAGGGAGAGCTGGGCCCACCCGATGATCTGGCTGCAGGAGGGCAGCTGGTTCCCGGTGTGTGTTATACCCGTAGGTGCCACAATCCTTTGACTGTGTGTTTGAAAGCCTTGAGTCTATACAGTTAAGAATCAGCAAATTAGAAAAATTGTCCTGAAATGCTGAAGGGAGGAAAAAGGCAGAGAGGGACAGGGAAGGATGGAGAGGGAAGAAAAGGTTTGGTAAAAGAGAATTTGTCCAGGGCCACTGCCCCGTCTTTGTGCCCATCACCTGTGGGCTGAGAAGAAGGAAGGGAGGCAAGGACAAGAAGGGAGGACTGTTTTCACACGGTCAGTGCATATCATACAACCAGGGCAGGGCTTTCCTCCCAGAGCACCTACTCAGGCTGGCATTGCTGCCATAGCCACACTCGAGCCCTGCCCAGCAGCCCAAGCCATACTTACAGCAGGATGACAACTCACTGCTTCATTGCTTGGAAAAAAGATATCTTCTCCTTTCTTTCTTTCTTTCTTTCTTCTTTTTTTTTTTAATTATATATATATTTTAAGTATTTTTCTCCCTTATTTGTTTCTTTTTTTTTTTTAAGTCTTATAATTTTTCTGTAACAGCAGCTTCTTTCTGTATTGGTGTGGAAGTTATAGAGAGAGAGATATCTATAAATATATATAAGCCAAACTGCCTTACAGGTCATCGTTTTGTGGGAATTTTGTCTGTTTGCTTTTTGTTTTGTTTTGTTTTCAGTGTTGTATGTGTAGCAGGCACTTGAGTTTATATGAAGATGTTTGCTTGGGAGCTGAGGGACAAAGGACTTGGGAGGGAGAGAGGGAAGGAAGGACGGAAGGAAGGATAGGGGGCTTTTGACAAGTGGCCACTGCTAGCCAAGGATGTCCAGGTAGATTGGTGTGGCCTTGCCCAGAGCATGGAGGATCTTGTAGATCTCCTTGATGTTGAGCCGTTGCTGAGGTTCTCTCTGCCAGCAGCCCAACATGATGTCGTAAACCTCCTTGGGGCAGACTCGAGGTCTTTCCAGAACTCGGCCTTGGGTAATACACTCAATGACCTGAAAGAAAGAAAGAAAGAAAAAGAAACACTGAGAAAAAGCTGGACAGTTCCTGGATGATCTCCTGTCGTGGATCATGTCCTGTCCCAGATGCTTCTTGGCTAATGTGGTGCCATTCAGAATCATAGAAACAGAAAATGGCTTGGGTTGGAAAGCACCTTAATCCCATCCAGTTCCAGCCCTTGTCAAGGCTGGGTGCCTCCACCAGCTCAGGCTGCCCAGGGCCCCATCCAACCTGGCCTCAAGTACCTCCAGGGATGGGGCACCCACAGCTCTGGGCAGCTTGTGGCAGGGCCTCATTTAGGGAATGGGAATGCTGAGGAGCCAAGAGGTTTACAGGTTCTCCTTGCTTACCTGTTTGTGAATCATTAATGACAATTTAACACTGGAAAAGTTTGTTTCCTTCTGCAACCTTGCCTCTTCCTCTTTTGACATCTGTCTACTTTAATGCACCCTCCAGACAGGAGGTCACAAACAACAAATTATGTGAAGTTCTAATTGAAGTTGTCAGTATTTTCCTGATAATTGAAGAAAGAAAGAAAAAAAACCAACCAAACAAAACAAAAAAAGCAACCCTTAAATTCACAAGCTAAATTAATATTTTCATATTTCACACAGCTGAAATGCTGTTTTATTTCCCTGAAAGTTGAGAGCCCTTTCCATTGCAAAGCCCGGGAGAGTTCTACGGGAGAGTTCAGCGCATCTCTTTCTACCTTCATCTCCAAGGGCAGCTTTGCTTCATTTTGCAATAGAAAATCAGCTGAAAAAAAAATAATAAAATTTCATCTCAAATCACATCTCTGCTAGAGAAAAAAAACCTGCAGTGCTAACACTCTGCTCTGGATCAGGTCAGTGCTGCTAATGAGAGAAATGTGAGCTCTTGGACAGCATGAAATGCTATTCAGAAGGATGCTACTGGCATCCCCTAAGTCTGTTTGTGTTGTGCTCGCTGGAGGAATAGATGTAAAGGGAACCAGGGTATGATTTGTCAGAGAGCTGCTATTACCTCCTGCCTTCCTAGGATGCAGCTGATGAGTCCCACCATCGCAGAGCACGAGTGACTTACCATGCTCTGCAGTGTTTTGAGGGAAGCCACCCAGCAAGGGGTGTTCGGAATTTATCCTTTATGAATAGTAATAGACCTGCAGCACAGCTCAGCAGATGCTGCTGGGAGGGGAGAGATTAGGACCTGCTTAAAGCAGGTTGAGAAGGATGCACTGTGTAGACGAGCCTGCATGGCTCTAAGGCTGGAGATGTTCAGGAAGAGTAAAGATGTGGCACTGAGTGATGTGGTCAGTGGGCATGGTGTGGATGAGCTGATGATTGGACTAGATGATCTTTGCAGTCTTTTCCAACCATAATGTATCTGTGAATCTGTGGTGGGAAAACTAGTACAGCTGCATCTGTGCAGATCCTAACCAGCCCTTCTCCCATACACCATAGGACACATTTCTGAGTCCTATTCCCTGCAAAGAAAACTGAGGCAGAAAGCATGGAGGCAGCTGAGCTCTCTTGCAGCGTGCCTCTCACCTGGGTACGAGCTACAGGTGCTCATTTGTGTTTGTATCTACCTTCCCAGGGAAATGCAAGAGCAGCTCATTAAGCAGCGTGACAAATAACTTCTGTCGCTGTCTATTCCATTGTTTGTGTCTATAAAATGTTTGCGTGTGCTACTTTGGGATATACAGTCAGGCCCCATTGAGCACACGAATGGGCAAGTATTAGAGATGTAAAGCAACACCTTGGATTTGCCATCTCTGCAACTCACTTAATTAAGGGATCTGTATCCAGAAAGCAGAAAATGTACGTTTCTCATTACAAAAGGTGAAATTTCTGAAATCCATTAGGTACACAGTAGGATGAAAATGTGCAAGGTTCCCACACACTGCTCTGTCAATGTATCTTGCTCCTCTTCCATCATACCCCCTGCTATTCTGAGCAAAAATCTTCCAAAGCCTTTCTGCTGATGTGCCTCAAACCTCAGCTCTTACACTCTGCTAATGCCAGCCATCCTTCCCTCAACTTTTTTACAGAGCAGCCTTACACTGATGGGCTGCAGCTTTTGTTATTAAAAAAAATAAAATAAAATATAACAAGGACAAGCTATCCCCTTGGGTCCCATCCTCAGTGAACAGGGGCAAACCATAGAATAGGTATCCCTATGACAAACAGACCCAAAGAAGTGTGCCATGAACCATATAACATGCTTCAAACACTGTCAGAAAATGAAGAATGCAATAAGAGATTCGGGTATAAAATAAGGAGAAAGAGAGCAGAGGACATGCAGAGCATCACGCATCCCAGCAATAATTTGTGTTTTGTGTCAGCACCCAAGATGGCTATTATGGAGGTATGTCAGGAATTTGGAAGGCTGAGACCAGGGATGACCCATGGCTTTGGCAGAGCTCTTTGATTCCTGCATGCCTCAATTCCTCCAGCTCTTAATGGAGACAATTAAACTTCTTCCACGTGAAGATTTTTATCTCTCTGCCTGAAAAACAGCACAGCAGGGAGCTATCATGGGTGCCAAGGTGGGAGCCATCTGTGCATGAGCAGACTGGAAAGGAGAGATGGTAACAAGCACAATTTCCAGCTGAGGTATCCCAGCACTGTTGTACCTCTGTGTTTGAGAGCTGAAACCAGGGCTGCTTCCCATAGGTGAAGATCTCCCAGAGGATCACCCCGAAGCTCCAGACGTCACTCTCTGTTGTGAACTTCCTGTACATGATGCTCTCCGGCGGCATCCAGCGGATAGGCAGCATGGTGTGTCCTCCAACCTGCATGAAGAAAAAGGCATGAGGAGATCTGAGTGAACAGAGCCCTCAGGAGGAGCTCAACTCTGACATAATATGGACAAACACAGGGCCTCCCCATCAGCTACATCAACACGGAGCTGCACAAAAAGCCTGGCTTGATTACAGCCTCCCCGACCGCCCATGGGCTTACCCGCCAGTCCCATGTGCTTGGCATGATGGATAGGGAGTGAAATGCATCAATAGAAATGATGTCCTCTCCTCCCAGAATGGGCTTGTAAAGTAATAAAACAACAAAATGCCAAGGCTGTGCTCAAACCCTATAGTGATGAACCAGGAGCAGAGTGTCCAGCAGGTTTTTTACAATGAGGATGATGAGGCACTGGCACAGGTTGTCCAGAGACGAGGTGGCTGTCCCATCCCTGCAGATGCTCCAGGTCAGGCTGAACAGAGCTCTGAGCACCTGATCAGCTGTAGGTGTCCCTGCTCAGTACAGGGCACTCAGACCAGATGGCCTTGAAGGGTCCCTTCCAACTCAAACAATTTGATGATTCAATAGGCACATGAGTGCAGCAGGTGAATGCATGCAGACAGCTTGAAAGCAGATGGATATACCTTCAGATTCACTAGAGATTTCTAAACGAGTGTGTCTAAGCAGGGCAATTTTTTTCTCTCTCTCTCTTCTGTCCTACACAAGAAGCACCATCTGTGGGGAAGCAGCTAATTGATAAGCCCAGCCGGTGCAGGGAGCTGCACAGCCACCAGTCCAGCACTTCTTTCTCCTGAGGATAAAGTGGCCGAGGGTTTAGGTGGTGATGAGAGATGCTGCTTTTGTGGTACTGCTTGGAAGTCTGCTCCTCTCATTATGGACACAAAAAAAGTAATTGCTAACAACTTGGTGGCACTGCGGCCGATTCAGACAGGCAGAAATCTCTCTGATCCCATGGAGGATTTGGGGGAGATGATTTCTAGGATTTCTGCGTATGTGTGGCTACTCAAAATAATGAGATTGTTGCTCTCGTTTAGATGCAAATTGTTTCTCTCCCAAGCTCCTGGGTTCCCCATGCTCCCGAGCATTTAGCCTGATTAAACCACAGCGAGAAAGGGCCAGTGCAGAGGCAAGCCCCATTTCTTGGAAGCGGGAGGAACAGTGCTGTGGGTGCAGTGCTGGAACAGGCTGTGAGATGGGTCTGACGCTTAGCAGGTTCCTGCATGGAAGATGCCAGCCATGCTCAGACTGCCAGCATTCAGACTTGTGCTCCCAGCACTGCACACAGAGGTCTGTGGATCTGTTCCTACCTCTAAAACAGCCTCGTTCTGCACAAGAGAGAAGCAGTTTAAAAAGTCTCAGGAGCACCTTTCATTCATTCATCTCAGTGCAGAGATACTCAGCACTGCGATGCACGGAGATAAAACTCCTTACAGCTCTACCCTTCCCATGCACAGTCGCCTTGGCTGGTGTGGTCAAAGCTTGTTCTGAACTCCCTTAATGGAAGTGGAAATGTTCTTTTCTTTGTTTGTTCCTTTGAAACCCTAGTTGCAATTTTAGCTCTTTCCTTCATTCCTAGCTTTTACAAGTTGCTTTCCCTTCTTGTGAAGGGCTCCAAGGCAATGTTATCGATAGAACATGACATACATCAAACTTGATTGTTGCAGAAATTGTTTTGAGCTAATGCTTATTTTTTTCCCCTTAAGTAGCCCTAGCTCTCTATTTTTCTGGCAATCTCAAAATGATTACATATTACAAAGCTCTCTACATGTGCAGTATCCTGAATCTTGCCGAATCGTCTGAGATTAAGGCTAACACAATGTGTTGAGCTCATCTCACACTCCTGGATGGAGTTAGTGGCAATCAGAATCTATGAGCCAGATCCTCAGCCTACACAACCACCATTAGCAGTACTGCGTGCATGGGAGTACCCTGAGTCACACCACTTGAGAGTCCGGCCCTGAAAGCAGCACAGAAGCTAGTAACCCCATCGTAGCTGTCCTAAACTATAATGCAGTTGAGGTCTTTCATCTCCTCTAGACACAGCTGGGTGACAAATTGCCAGTAAAGTGACATGCACAGTCAATAGCTGTCCCAAGGATGTGACAACGCAATCTTGGCTAAGCTCATGTGGTAGAGTCCAGCAACTGACAAATACTTGTCTTCACCCTCAGTATCATGTGAGACGTATGTCCTGCTGAAAGTAAATCCAGCAGTAATGCATTCATGTTGGGGAAAAAATAAAATGATTAAACTTAAGCAACGCCCAGAACTGCTTGGATAACAACCCGTGGTTCAGCTGTGCACGTCGGTGGGAACCTCAGAAGTACTCTCTGCATCTCCAATAGCGTGTCACATTTTTGAGAGCAAATTGAAAGCCTTACCCACCAGCGAACTGTGAGCAGAATAAGCATCAACTGAATTGCCTATAGAGCCACTCCAGTGCCTAGCTTAGCACCATCAGGACGAGCGTTACGTTTTGCAGCACTTCCTTTGACTATCCCTTTCTGGTCCCCTTGGAGACTGATTAGGATTAGAATTCCCATTTCACAGATGAGAAAACAGATGCGGGAAGGTGGGGAGAGGCCCTGCTCTGAAGCTGTACAGTGAGTGAAAGTTAAGTCAAGTCTTCCTGGCTTGCAGTCAGCTGTGCACTGATGTTTGCTGATGTAGCAAAATGATTTAGAGCTGAGCACAGATGGATTGAGCTACTGATGCCATTGGAAGCAGTGTGTCCAGGATGACAGAAATCCTTTGCATAACACACAGTGGCTGTGATCTGAGTTATGCCAGCACAGACTTGCACGTGCTTGCCACGGCTGCACGCTTCATTTTCAGGACCAGTTATTGTCAAAAGCATGAAAGCAAAATGATGCTATTAAAAAAAATATATGCTCTTTCCCCCCCCCTTTTGCAAAGCTAGTTTACATGGTGTGTCCTTGGCTCTTGATGGAATCGTTATTGTGTCATCAAGAGCTGAAAGTTTGCTTTAGGCAAACCTGCCCCACCTTTCTCCATCCCTCAGGGTCATCTTGCCACCCCACCTCCCTCCGTTCCCTTCGAAGACCCCATCCACCACTCAGGTGCACTTCCCAAGGCCGCTACGGATGCAAGACAGACAGCAGCACTGCCACATCTCCCCCAGAGGCACTCCACAGCCTGGAAGAGTTTTGCTTTCAAGTGAATACAGTGAGTAAATCCTCTGCTGTTCCCCCCCTTAAACCCTGATGCTGCCAAGCTCACCCTTTTTCCTTGTTATTTTAATGCTTCACAGACCTGCAGACTGGCCTCTTTATCCCATTGCCATGGCTGTTGAGCTTCACTTGACATTTTTAGCTCTCTAACTTTCTCTCCCTAGATCAGCTCCCCATGCCCACACTGACATGTTATTCCCTCTGCTTTGCTCTTTCACTTTGCAGTACTATCCTAGTAATAAATAGAGCAATCAGCGCGCATCCTCTGAGCTGCCAAAGTTGCCTCCGTCTGTCTCCATCTCCAGATTGCAGTATCATCTCCATCGCTTCCTAACAGATACTCACAAGGGCATGGCCTGGGCTACAACCACATGTTTGGAATGGCACACGTTTGACTGTGCTCTGAAGCCTCATTACATGTTCGAGCCCACAGACTGCGAGGTAACCAGCCGCTCCCTTGGAGCAGTTTATTGCTGTATTACAGCTGAACCTAGGGGAGCTGGGGGAGGTTGGGGAAAGGGCAGCGTTAGTGGCCACTAGGGAGAGAGATAATTACCTAATGCTAGTACAGCACTTTGAAGATGTAAAGCTATATAAGTGCTACGTACAAGTAGTATTGAAAAGTTCTTGGTTTGTCTGCTAGGAAGGAAAGCTGGTGTCCAGGGAAAGCGTTCTCATTGTCCCAGCTTTCTGAATGACATCTGGCTGATTAGGAAGGGAAGATGAAAAGCCATCCCTGATGAGCTTGGCAGTGCAGCAGCAGGTAGTGGAATGGCAGCGTTCAGCAAAGGCAGTGCAATATATCTGGTTTGGGCCACTTATAGAGAGAGCACAGACAATCAAAACCAGAGCAGGGCTGAAAAACCCTCAGGAGAACTTTGGATGCATGGGAATGCAAATTTCAGAGCAGTAAAGGTGGGAGTTGGTGGGCAGTCCTGTTTTCCCCTTCCTGAGCCCTACTAGCTCCAGAGTTGCACCCCAAAGCAGCCCCTAAGCCATCCCCACCATGAGGACCTCACTGCTATTTCTCTCCAGGGGAACCCACTCAGCACATCACCTCTTTTTAGACTCAGTGATAAGACATGCATTCTCTGACTGCTGTAGGTAGAGACAACCTGGGCTCTTCTTTAATTGAAGACCTGGCTGCCATCCCAGGCTGAGCTGCACGTGAGCATTTGTCCTAGGAGCTGTGTGATCCCTGGAAATGCTCTGCTCTGAGCCTTCCCCCAGAAACCAGATGTATGGCCCCATCAGGACACGTTAATTCCTGCTGCAGGCAGCGCGTCATTCAGACATTCTGAGCAGCTTTGTAGGAAGAAGAGCCACAAAAAGCTTCCCTGCTTGGCTTAGTTGAACTCTGGGAGAAAAAACAAACAACAAACAGAAGTGCTACAGTTTGTGTCCCCGTGAATAGAAATCAGTGGGATGAGGTTGGGACAAAGGAGGTGGCTTTCTCAGGGATGAGGCAAAGGGCTGAGCATGTCTGGGGCTGAAAATGCAGGAGGAGACACTCCTTCCTTCCATCAGTTCTCGGTCCAGCAGAACTGAGGCAGATCTGTGTCTATCAGATGTGCCAACAATCCCTATGCACAAGTCCTGATAGATTCCTAGACACCTTGAGCAAAGCATGGGGATTAATTCTGACATGCAGGCAGATCTGAGCTTTGCTGAACATTAGCTGTCCCGCAGTTCATGGCCTTAACTGTCACCTTACCAGGCTCTTAAGCCCCTAAGTAGTTTACATTAGAGGTAGCCGCATTTAAGTGCACGCTGTGACTGGATGTGATTCCCCAGTACTTTATCTGTAATTTCCTTTCTGTTTCATCAGAAAGAAATGCACTAGCGGTATCTTTGACAGCACCATTTCCAGAATTACCTTCCAAAATCCCAAAGCTCTTCTGACTCTGAAAAGCCTTAAGCAGTACCAGCCCTGGGCTGAAGCCTTAGCTCCCTCCTCCTCATACAAGCTGTTCTAAAGATGTTCCCACAAACTCTCTCAGCACAGCTCCTGCCTTCAGGTCCTGCGCCTTTGCTGTCCCTTTTGTGCTCACCGTGGTCTTAAAAACAGTCAACAAACAGCAGAAAGCTTCCAACAACTATTTCAAATTAATTCTTTGTGTTCACACTCCATGTGTGTCCTATACACACTGCACATTGCTCTGCACTTCTGTTCCGCTGTCCTGGAGCAGCAGACCTGATCTCATCATCACTGCTCCCAACCATTTCTCCCTGGCCCCAGCAGCCTGCTCTCTGCTTCACCAGTGAGCAAAAACACTTTTTACAATGTGTAGAAAGGTTGAAGGTTCTGGGGGGTTTACATGGAGCAGAACGACCTGTTGCTGTGTGTCCTACATGACTACGCTGCCCTGGGTGTCCTGCACTGTCCAAAGCAGGGGAGATGCAGATCACCACTGCCTGAGGGTTGGACTTACGCAGGGAAAGGGACCAAATGTCCCTGATGTGAGGTGATGGAAAGAGCCAGATGGACTTGTTCAGGAGCAGGGAGAGCTCAGGCAGGGTTAACACAATGCTGAGACGGGGGTGAGACCTTCCTGCTGTCAGTAGGACTGTTTGGCAGGGGACTGTTTCTTCCCCCCAGACACACATAATGTGTTTGAACACGAGTCTAAGAATAAAGCCTGCCATTGACATTGTTTTTCCTTCCTTCATTTAGCAATCTCGTTGCTTTATGACCTGTAACTCTGCATTGCCTTGAATCAAATAGTGTAACTTGCAAGCAGGGACAGTGGCCTTTCTCCCTTTTCCCCTCATTTCTGCTCCACTGAGTGTGTTTTAATTCCACGGTTTCCAGCATTCCTAATGAACCATTAACAAGCTGCCAATTACTTATGCAAATGAGGGGGGAGGGGGGGGGGGGGGCAGACGTGTAGGGGTGGCTGTAGCTAGAGGTAAATTCTGCTACCTCAAAATGGCCTGAGATAAATCACTGCTTCTCCAAGAGCTGCCAGTACCCAGGAGTCCTCTCAATTATATTATCTGCCATCTAAAAATGCCAGAGGTAATGCAGAGGATGGTTAAGAAAAGCGAAACAGAGGAATAATTGTACGTATATTTTTAATTATGTTTGCCAATAATCTATTTGGTGTGCTCCTTACCATAGCTCATCCCTCCCCTCTCTTCCCATAACTCAAACCAGCACTAGCCACTGCTAGGAGAGGGGTCTGCCAAAGATCACGATCTCCAACGTGAACATAGGACATGAACTGTGAGAACCCCTGACTATACCTCATCAGTTGGGAAGGGACAGGGGCAGAGCAACTGTGGCTTGCAAAGCAAGTGGTGCTATGCTGATTAAGTGGGCTGCATGCTGATGGTGGCCTCGGTGGTCTTTTACACCACAGCTCCAATATGGGCACCACATTTACAGCACAAAACCCTTTTAAACTCCAGTCACCACCTAGCCGGTCTGTCAAACACTATATGGATTGACCAATTTGTCTCCACCAGGTAGGAGACGCAGCACGTTTTTAGGGCAGACACGCTCAGGGATGCGCAATACCCGTGAAACAGCTCAGCTATCAGCTGGTTCCAACTTCAAAGGGAATCCATACTCTACAAAGACTGTGAGTAGCAACAGAAATCGTCCATGACTGATCTGCATTATCATTTTGCAGTGAGCTGGTAATAGTACAAGAAGAGCTTAATAGCTCAAACACTAATCAGATAGAGGCTAAGTTAAACCATCACGATGTAAGAAACATGTCCATCAGGATTCTACTCTTTTGGCAACACAGAGAATGCAAATCAGCTCAGTTTCTGGCTCCAGAAAGTAGGAAGAAGATTTGACCAATAAATCCTAACCTGCTGGTATAAAAACAAAGTCTCAAAGTGGCCTGAGAAATGCAGCTTAGAAAGTAGTACCAATAAAGTGCTTGCATATGCTATCACTCTATGCTAAAGTACTTTCAGATTGTTATCTCATAATCTCTCCTTCCATTGTCCCTCTCTTTTTGCCCTGACTGTGCCTCCCCTCTGGGTAACCAATAATGCTCCATCTTTCTCTGTAGCCAGAGCCATTCCTGACTGACAACTCCACATGATTTAGATAAGGCTCCATTACTTACCTTCTGGATGTTGGACAATCAGTTCAACTGCCTTGGCATTAATCATCATAATATTCAAAATTCATTAGGCTAGATTGTTTGGAAATCTATTTCTTGTTAATGTCAGTTTCAGTGAGCATAGGCCTGGCAGCACAGAGACAGAAGTTTAATACAACCCAGGGCATGGGAGATCCCAGTAGAAGGAGTCTCTTTCTGCATGGGATGTGACAGCCTGTTGTGATCATTGGGTGAACATGCTGCCTGTTGGCTTGCCAGGGGTGCCTATACACACATATAATGGCATATGGAGGGGTCAGATGCCCAGTTCTGCTCATACAAATCTTAATAGCATCTGTTATAGCCAAAAATTGGGCAGAAAACTTACACACAATCATAGCATGCAGGGACAAAAGTTGGAAGTCTCTTTAAAGTAGAAATCTGCTCCTTCCATTTCTGAAAACGCACAGTGCTTTAGATCAGAGAGAGGATGGGGCCTCTCACTCTCAGTGCTTTACCATGATGAAAAACTGTCAGTAATAAAGCAGCTGGATCGTTCCTTCTAGCTAATTTCCCACAGGCCAGTTGAGGATGGTTTTCAGTCATAATCCCTAATGGCTTTCTTGGCCTGCTTAAGCACTTGGGGTGATGGTGCTTTCCTTTGGGTGCAAATTCTCACCCTTTCTTTGAACGATGGTTTCTCAGCAGGGAAATAAGACAGAAATACCAAACAACTCCAGAAGATGCTTACGCTTTTCTCCTAATGAAGGCAGTGCAAGCACAGATGGCATCTCACACAAACATGTTGCAAACCATGTTAAAATAAAGAGCTCATTATCGGAGGCTGCAGTGTTACACCTACTAACAAAGTGATTAAACTCATCAGTGCCAGTGGTAAGCTGTGCTGAAGGGAGAGCCATGTTGCACCTCAAAGACAAAGCCCAGCACTCCACACACATGATTTGGCCACTGCAGAGACACAGCGATTAGATGATGCTAATGGCTAAACTTCCTAAGACCTAAAGTCTCATTCACATTGCCCTGTATGTATCCTTTCCATTCCTGCCTCAAACATCCCACCCACTGAGCACCACTGGGCTCATTTCATAAACCCAGGACCTGACAGGACACATCTGACTGTTTTTGCCATAAGACAGGACTGTTCCTAGCTGGTCAGCAATCTGGCCTATGCAGGTTTTCCTAGTGGAACCCTTAGACATCAGATCTCCATTAGTGTTAGCCACAAAAGGAAGGATGGAAGGGAGAATGTGAATCTAAAGAAACCACTAATGCTCCGCAGTGTCTGTTAGGATGAATGACCCCTGCAGACATATGCTGAGCAGACAGGACAGTCCTCAATTATGTAATTGCTGGAGCATTTACTCCAAGAGAAAACGTGACTACAAATACTGGGCTTAAAGCCTGGTTGGGTTTCACTGCTTCTGGATAAGCTGCAGGAGGTATGTGTACGCAGCACGCACAGACAGTGATATTCAATTCCATGTATGAAACAGCTTTACAGCCCAAAGAGAAGAGATGAATAAAAAACCTGGCACTCTCTCCCTTTTCAGTGATGGACCTAAAGGATTTGGTAAGGTATTGATGGACACCAATCCAAATATCCCAGTGACAACCCACAGCCTCCCTCAGGAAATCATAAGCAAATCTTGCTTACATAATGGAAATTTCCTGCTTGCCATGTAGCCTCTTCATCAGCACGTTATCCTTGTACTAACTTCTATATACTTCTCTCAGTAACATTTTCTAACCTTCAGGCTCACAGCTTCGCAAATGTTTGGAATCAGGTAGCATATCCCATCCCTGCAGACACTCCAGGTCAGGCTGAAGGGGCTCTGAGCACCAGATCAGCTGTAGGTGTCCCTGTTCAGTGCAGGGCAGTCAGATCAGATGGCCTTGAAGGATCCCTTCCACTCAAGCAATTCTTTAATTCTACAATCTCTCCACTGTGTCCATTCCTTAGTCAAACTTTTTATCTACAGCTCCTTCTCTCTTGACACAAAAATCATTTGCTTCACCCCCTCTTCACTTCTGCTTTACCTCTCCAGAGGCTGCTGACCTTATGGCAGGGCTGAGTCATGGGCCTATGGCTGTGTAATATTTAAAGCAACAATTGCTGTAGGAGGCACACAGAAATTTCCATTTTGCTCTTTGACATAGGTTCTCTTCGAGGAAAGGTAAAATGAGCTGCAACTGGAATTTGGGGTTGACAATCAAAATGCTCCAGGCGTTTGGAAAGACAAGAGCACATGATCTTGCTGCCCACCCCTCACTTTGACCCGCGGGTGTCCCACAGACTCCATCCCACAGGCATGGTGCATCAGCAGGTCCTCCATCACCAGCAGAGCTCTCCCTGATGAAACCTGGAAAGCAGCAGCAGCCATTGCTGCCATTCATCCCCAACCTCCTGCGGACAGAGCTCCTCCAAGCTGTGCTTTGAGACCTATGGCAGACAGCCCTGCATCGGAGGTCTAATTACATGGTAACTGGTGACCCCATAAGTACAGGGTAATCTGCTGTATTACACCACACTAAATTATCCTGGTACTCCTGTCTTTTCCACTGCAGCCTTCTGCAGAGATGGAAATACAGCCGGTCTGTGGGTAATTAATCTTTGAGATTCACCCAAGCCAGTGAGGAGCAACCTGCAAGAGCTCAGGAGCTCTGTGCAGTGCACGGGACCTGCTCAGGAGCCACCATCACGACATCACCTTACCCTGCTGTCACCCTGTCAGTGGCACCAACACTTTCCTTTGAATCCATCAGAAGCAGCTATGCATGATCCCAGGCATTCACACATCACAACTGCAGGAGAACTAACACAGAGTTCTGCGCTCCCTCTCCCCATCATGGGATGCTCCATGTGCTCCACTCAGCAGCTGCTGGGGGCTGCCTGCTGACTCCTGGGACCTTTATGGCAATGGAATATATCTGCATACACTTCAGACCTGCTGACATCCTTCCCTCTGAAGAGCTTCAGGTTTTTATAGTAACCACAGCAATGATTTTCAGATTATAGACTAATAAAATGCATACATTTGTTAGGAACATTAAGGTGGGCACTGTACAATTCTTATGACATTTAAATATTGGTTAGGAAACAACAACAACAAAAAAAGGCTTTCTGAGTGGATTTCTTTACCAAACAGGAGCACTGAAATAGAATGCCAAAATCCCACGTGCTGGTACCCTGATCAGCTCTGACACCTCCCTCCCATGCCTGTTTCGCTTGAACACCTGCCAAGTTAAATAAGCAAATGTGGTTTTGTCAAGTGAGACCTCCTCCTGTGTGACTCCAGCAGTTTATGCTCCATCCAAGCTTGGATGGCTCTCCATGTGCCATTGCTCTCTGTTGTCTGGGTCAGAACTAATGAGTGCTGATGCTTTGGAGTGAACAAGATGGCACCAAATGAAGCAGAGGCATCTGAGAGGACAGACGCCTTTTCAGCTCCATAGGTGGAATTTCATTCTGGCTTTCTGTCATGCTTTCTGTTTGCCCTTGGGCAAGGCAGCTGATAGCTCTGTGCTTCCCTTCCTAACCCATAAAACAGGGCAGTGCAACTCGCTGGTTTCTCTGAGGTGCTGTGCAGGTAATGGCTTGTACAATAAAGCAATAAGTGGCACAAAGAAGCCTGCCAAGAAGGGGAAAAATAGACAAATGATTAGCTTGTGTTTAGTTACGCTTTATGAAGGAGACAGAGGGTTACACAGTGAATATTATGGAAAAGAATAGAAAGAAGTGCTTTTGTTCTGTGACTATTTCTGCCTCGTACCTGCACCAGATCATACAAGATTAATGGCAGGCAATGATGTAAAGTATGTACTACACGGTAGAGACACAGAGTGTGAGCTGAGGCCTCTCCGTTGTCATTACCTGACCTTGCATGTTCCCTTTTGCAGCCTCAGCATTTTTTGTAGATAGTATTTCTGGGCAGTTATTTTAAGAAAACTGTGTTAAATTCCTTGCTCCTGTGCCAGGTACCTGCTGTTCAGTGCATGGGCCATGACTAAGCATAGGCTGGGAATTAGAAGGATCTACAAGTTAAAGCAATGAGATTCTGGGGCTGTCTTCCCTGAGGAGCACATTTAATAGTAGCGCTCGATGATGAAAAAGATAAATCTGAAGTGATTGATGCAACGGGGGATTGGATTTGATGATCCAAGGAATCCCTTCCAGTCCTCTCTACTCCTAATGAATTTATTTTCTAAGGGCAGGGGGGTGGCAGGAAACAGCAGGATGTGTGAATGCCTGCTGATGGGTCTCCAACCCCAAAAGCAACCACTTCCCCATCACCAAGAGGGGGGAACAGAGCTATCTCCAGGTTCTAACCATCCTGAACATAACAAATGGAGGTTGGTGTATTTCTCTGCTTACTGGTTCCAGTATTGCCACTGTACTTGCCTGTCTCCCAACACCATAACTGTGCCCCTTACAACCTTTGCAATCTGATGGTGATACGCTGGAACAGGTTGCCCAGAGGGGCTGTGGATGCCCCATCCCTGGAGGCATTCAAAGAAAGGCTGGATGTGTCTCTGGGCAGCCTGCTCCAGTGGTTGGCAACCCTGCCTACACCAGGGGGCTTAAAACTAGATGATCTTTGAAGTCCTTTTCAACCTGGGCCACTCTATGATTCTGTGATGTCTTTAATTATTTATACATATATTCTGGGTGAAGTTGAGCAGGGATCGCCTTTTTAAGAGTATGAAACAGATATGCTGAATCTTCTATAGTTACAGGATATGTGTACAACCTACAGCCCTCCCCATGAATCTAACTGAGGTCTCCCTTTCCAAACAGGAAGAACAGACAGAAAGTGTTCTTCAACAGAATTATTCTCTAGTCTGAAATTTCCATCCTCTGTCAAGCAAAAGGAGCTGAGCCTAAAGTGTCTAGGGCACAGTGCAAGGCTGTTTCAGAAGGGATGCAGAAGACACAGTGGTTATGTTCCTTTTTCCCCTTGAATAGTTATAATTTTTTAATTGCTGTTTGCTAATAAGTTAAAATGCTGTGATTTCTACAGGATCAAATGGTGCACGACAAGCTAAGGGAGTTTATTAATTAGCATGCACTCAAGGCAGGGAAAAAAATAATAAAAAAGCAACACAGCTGTAGATGATAGCTATAAATACGACATAAGTGTGACCTGCTGTGACATTTTAGCCAACGGGAGGCTGTCATGTTAATACTGGCCGTGCAACTCTGATAGTGAGGAGAAACCTCTAAAATGTGGCTATTCACAGACATGTGCTGCATAGCTCTGAGGCCTGATCCAGAAAATAATAGGAGGTACAGCACTTCTGGGTGTCTGTGCCCCAGGTTTCCCCAGGCATTGCTCATACAATGAGTGCTAAGTCCAGTGGTAAGCGGCTGCAGGATCAGATTTGCAGTGTGCTGAGCATTTTGGATGAAAAGAGCTATAAAGAAGTCACATATTATTATGTCGCATTGCAAAGGTCAACTCTGGTATTTGTTCTGTCATAAGAACATGATTGAAAGGCAAAAAAAAATAGTGTCAGGGCACAGAGGGAAATCGTTTTTTAAAAACTGCCTTCAGGGCTGAGGATACAAAATTACATCAGAGCTTAGAACTAAATTCCCATCCACACCCTGCAATTCAATTTTGCCTTAGAAAGGGATAAATGAACAAAATCACCTTTTGCTGGCATGTCTTCTTACCCACTGACGCATCCCCTGTAAAATCAGCGATCACTAAACTCACACCCTGGCATGATTCTGGCAGAGCCCTGCTCTGGCCCAGGGAAAACATCAAGAAATAATGCGGGGGAGCCATCTCATCACACTCTGCACAGCATCTTTGGGTGGATTAGCTCAATTCCAAACAGACTCAGCCACCACCTTGGCCAACCCAAGTTCCTTTGTTCTGCCAGAGCACTGAACCCAACTGGATCACTGTACACCAGTTGAGAGAGGAGAGTGGTGGGATTGGGATGCTTTCAATCCACTCAGTCATAGCTCCAAGCTGCTCAGACTGTGTGTAAACTAACAAACAAAAGGCATGAAAACTGATATGCAACAGTCCAGCTGTTTAAATTGACAGGTTTTGGGTCATGCCAATTCAACAGCATTCAAGCAATTGATGAGGGAACAACATGTGGGCATGGGTGACAGGTTGATTGTTGGCCTAGATGGTCTTAGTGGTTTTTTCCAACCTTACTGATTTTATGAGTCAAGAACTCCCATTGATTAGAGCAAACACTATCCTGCTTGGAGGTAGGAGAAATTTAGCTGCATGGAGATAAACCAGAGGACATCCTTAACTGTTCACCAGTGCAGATGCTGCCTGAACACCTATGGGGAACAACTGAACTGTGGACTTCTGCATTCATCCCAAATTCCCTCTCTGTACAGCCAAGCCCCAGAGAGCTGCTGTGGTAGAGAAGCATGAGCATGAGTTCCCCTTGCAAATGAGAGCCCCTGGGCTGCCAAACACACTGGACCCAACCTAGTCCCAAAGCCCCATGTGTCATTCCATGCCCCAGCAGCACAGTCCCCCAGGGGTCAGGATCCACTCACTGTTGCAGCTGCCGGCGGTGCCAGTCTGCGTCGCTGCCATGCTGTGCTGAGCTGGCCCTTCGGACGTGGCCCTTCCTGACAGTGAATGGGTGAAAACAAGGGAAGGAGACAAACAAAAAGAAAAGGGGAGGGTGAGAGAGGGAGGGAGGGATGGGGGTGATGAAGCGAGGGGACAAGAAGGGAAAGGGTATGTCTTTAACTGAACCGTACGTCTTTCACTGACTGCAACACCCCATTGCTGCACAACCCTCCCTGTGAGGGCACAGAATGGGTGAGACCCCATGGTCGCTGTCAGCTGCAGCCCACACTGTCACCTGCACCAGTGTAGAGTGAAGGCAAAGGATGAGCACTGAAGCTGAGCAAGAGCCAAAGGAGGTTCCAGCTTCCTCAGACATCTCCCTGCCAGCCAAGCCCCATCACCTGGTGGTCCTGAGTATCAATCTCCACAGCCACAAGAGGTGGAGAGGTTTTAGGAGGCACGAGTGGTTCCTGTGGATCTACTACTTTATCATCTGGTTCCTAATCCATCGCCAATCCTTCTGGGCATCGCACAGCTCAGTCAGCAAAAAAATCCCAGGCCTGATGTCTTTACTCAAGTAGCCAAGCAAAAGGCCCAGTGTCCCACAGAACCACCAATACATCATTCTACACTTCTCCAAAAGTCATCGTCCCATCAGTACTGCTGGAGGTTGGGGGAAGAAGAAAGGGCCTCATCCCACATCTTTCAGTCACCCACAAAACTGCCAGCTGAACTCTAGAAAGGGACAATGGAAGTGGAAAACACAGCTCTACATTTTCCATGCATCGATACAGGAAGATTTGGGGAACGGGAAGGAGGAGAAAGGTTAGGGGTCTCAGTGTGCAAATTAAAAATGAATGACTAGCAGAAGGGCTGCTGGCTTTTTAGTCAGATCCTTGTGCTCCCACCAGGACAAGAAGGAAACAAAATCCTAAGATGAAAGTGCAGTGGTTTGTGGGGGAGACTTCTGGCTGCGGTCCTTAGGAGCTCAGGCTGACAGCTGCCCAGGGAAAACCAAAAATATGGGCTTAGGGTGTGCCTGGCTAGTCATCACCTCGGGTGCCTTCCCACCCTGCTCTAGAGGTGAAAATTGAGCTGCTAAATGTAGCTGACAGCTCTTTCTGCTTAGGGAATTGCCTTGTGACTGCCTGATTCGCCTCCCTTCCCAAGAAGTTGAGGTAGGAAATGGGTGGGGGAAAGGCATAGCAAATTGTTTCACGATGGTTGTTTAAACTGCCTCTGCATTATGGCATTACAGTTAGGGGAAAAAGAAAACAAAAATCTCTCGCATAAATCCGCATCCTAAAGCCAGCTGTGGCAGAGATATGGACACTGGGAGGAAGCAGAGCAGATGAAGTCATCAGCAGTGGGAAAAAACATCAATATAATATAGTGCAGAACAAAGCAAATTCTACCTCAAACACAGAGCTGAAAGAGAAACATCTTCCCCTGTCAGATCTATTACCATGCATTTATCCCAATAACAAATAACTAACCCAGAAGTAACCCAAACCTGATTTATTCCTCTGTCTAAATAAATATGAAGAGGCAGCCGAATCTGACTCTAAAAACCACTGATCTCATATGTTTTTCTTGTATGTATTGGAAAAATTAGGAGTGGAGTTTCTGCCTTGCTGCCAGGGGATGCTGGCAAAGCATTTGAGCTATAGATATTGTATCTTGTCACTAATGACTGCAGGGAACTAAAAGGGATTGGGATTTTTTTAAAGCTTCACATTAATTGATAATTTGGTCACAGAATCCACAGTGGAACACAGGATTTACTATATTGGATCAGTCTAGTGGCCCATCAAATCTGGCGTCTTGCCTCAGTGATGCTCAGGAAAATTATCATCCGTTGTCTTTCCTTGTAAGGTTGCTGGCTGTTTCTGTAAGGCCATACAACTGCAACAGAGGAGAGGCCTTCCAGGCCTCTTTAAGACCCTGAAACATGGGTTTGGCTGGGTTTGCTATAATTCCTGTATTACATCTTTTCTCATTTAATGCAAGGAAGAAACTCTGACTTCCAACAGACGCTCTGCTGCTTTTCCTCTTGGTCACCGCAGCACAGAGGTGAACTTGTGTTTTCAGAGGGCAAATAAATGAAAACACAACTGAGGCCGAGAGGAGGGTGAGATGCCTTGTACTGAGCAGAACAATATTGATTAGGCAATATAAAGATTTCACTCACTAATTCCTTTAGCAATCTTATCATGTGTTGCCCGCATAATTGAATGGGAAAGAGAGAGGTGGAATCACTTAAGCGTTCAAAGCTTAACACGCACAAAGAAAAGATTCCTATTTTGTGTGTGTGTGCAATTTTGTGCATCGTTGCCCCTTGATTGTACATTGAACATGCTCTCTTTGACAGCCTAGTCCTAAACAGTCTGTTTATTAAAGACAGCTGCTTGCAAATAGGGGCTTTCTCCATCCAGCTGGCGAGGAGAAGGAGCTTTCCGTGGCTGTGAAAGAGGTAGGACTATGAAATAGGGAGGAAACAGGGGTGGAAGCCCATGGGAGTCCTGACCATGCAGGAATCAGGGGGAAAAAAAAGTAAGAAATGCTTTCTTTCCATGTAAATAACTTAATTAAGGAGTTTAAAGTTTGCCTTGAAGCACAGCCTGCCACGCTGGGGAACACCTTTGAGTCTTCCTCACTTTAAAAACCACTACTTCATATGACACATCGAGAAAAATAAATAAATAAAAAGCACTCCAAGACATAATTTATCCATACTCCCACTAAACTAGCCTACAACCTCTCTGCCTCCAGTTCTCTCACTGATTGCACTGAGGATTGGGGCTGCTCACCACCTCTCCTGACCAATTTGTGATCTCATGGCCGCCCCATTTTAAGGGGAGCTGGGCCATGGTCCTGCAGGTGGGAAGGCAGGAGAAAGCCACTGAACAGCTGGGAAGCAGCAGCTGGGGAAATGGGTCCAATAACAGTGACAGGAGAACATAAATCTCCCTTAGGTGGCAGTGCTTCTTCCAAAGTGCAAACTGTTCTTTTTAGTGTGTCCAGAAACACACAATTACTGGTGCAACTGGGGCTGGAATAACACAGCTTGCTGGCATGTGGTTCTCCATCTTCTGCTCTTGCTTACACCTTTGTAAAACTCAGGAACAATCACCTCTTCTGCACTGCCCCATATGAAGTCTTCCCTTGTTTCTGGTGGTACCCCAGAGGAGCACATTCTGGCTGGATTTACATCAAGGGAGACTCTTAGACTTTTTTCTATTTATCTCAGTTTTTCAGACAATTTTCTGAATGTGAGTAGAGGCAGCAAGAGGAATGGAGAGCATCACAAGCAAGCAATAGGTGGATATTCACTCCTGGATGGTTCTTTTGGACATGTCTACTGGACCAGACTCTGAGCACCCTCATCTACCTGTAGGCATTCCTGTGCATTGCAGAGGAGTTGGTCTAAACAGCCTTCAAAGGTTCCTTCCAACTCTAATGATTCCACTACTGAAGAAGAAAAAAACTACCCAAGGATAGGTAATGCTATAATGTGATATAATATGTGCAATAATAGCAGGGTGACAGTGTCTTTGGCTGCAGCAAATGAAGGCTGCAGCAAATGAAGACAAGCCAAAGAGCAGTAGCCCTGGACACAGAAATGAAAGATGAAAACTTGCTTACCTTTGGAAGACCTCAGGCATGCAGGGATCTCCAGTGAGATACCCTCACCTCCACTGCCAACCCTTAAATGAGGTCTGGGAAGGGGTGCCTCCACCCCTTCTGGTCACCATGAAGCAAACACCTGAGCTCCCCTGGGTTGGCCCTTCCTTCCCACCAGGTGCTCCATCACTGTTTCAAGCTGTGACTAAACATTTCCACTACAGTTAGGTTCACAAGTCGTTTCCTTCACCTCTCTAGATCTGCTTGCTGTGTTTAATAGCCCCTGATATATTGCTTTGCTTCCACAACTTTTCAGTCCATCCCAACTGCTAGCACCTACCATGTCCTAGGACAAGAATTCCAGCACTTTACTACCCACCATAGTACCTCCATTTGATCTGAACCTACCATGAACACCACCAGCTGTCTTAGATCAAGACATACAGAACAATGAACAAATCTTTCCTGTTTGTCTATAGCGGTGACCCCAATAAATGGGAGGTCAGGAGTTAAAAACCATCAAGAGCTTAACTGCATGGCTTTAAAACGCCCCTGCAATCTGGAGTTCAATGTGATGCTTGGGAGAAAGCAAAAACCTCAGTTCAAACCTCTGGAAATTGGACTGGGTTTGGATTGAAAGATCATACGCTTGATTAGCTCTTAGTGAGTGTGTGAGGGTTTAGGGGACACTTGGAGAGGTTAAATGTTTGGGTGAACATTGAGACTACATTAAATAAAATATCTGAGCCAAATGGTTTTCAATGCAGTGGCAGCATATCCCAGCCAGGAGAAGTGGTGAGCACGGAGGTCAAGGGCTGTGGCAGGGAGTTTTCCCCAAAACAAACGGTGTCTTTGCTTCAAAGAAGACAGCAGTAGATTCCGAGAGCTCTTTACCTGCCATATCCCTCTCATTACTGAAATGAGATAAATGGCAACAGCATGAAAACAGCCACTGAAGCAGGAGAAAGACAGGTTGACAGTGAGGAAAAGGGAGGGGGGACAAGGTGCAGGCAGAGGGCTTGGCAGGGTGGAGAATTAGGGCAATTACCATTTCTGAGAAAATGCCAGAAATACAACACAACCTAATTTCCCCAATTAATTCCTCTGCACTTGAGCTGCTCTGTGTGAAGGGCTCTTCATGTTTCAAACAGGAGGAAGGGAGGGGTGGGTGAGCAGAGCCTCTTCAACATTTGTTTTTTCCATGAGTGTAGAAACGGGCACGAGTTGAGAAAAAACATCTGTCTAAAACACAAGATGATGTTGTTACATCTTCCTTCAAGGAGATAAGGAACTGTGCCGTGAATTCAATTTGACAAGGTTTATATAGAACCTTCAGAGGTACCAGAGACCAGAACATTCAATACCACACTGATTTTCCTGCACGCAGAGCACACAATGGTGAGCACAAAGATGCTTACCCCACACCCCCACAGCAGAGTGGTTCCCTCACCTCCTTTCTTCCCAATCTCACAACCACTTAAGGGGAAATTGGCTCTTTTGGCCATAAAACACTAAGTGGGGCAGCTGTGAAGCACTATGCTGCGAGCCACACACCTCATGGGACATACAGAAGGAATGATTGCCACGAGAACAAGGACAGAAATAACAAATCAGGGGTTGGGATGAAGGGGACACGTGAGGAAACAGATGCTACAATATTTCCAACAGCATATGCAAGCTCCTGCACATAGCGAGGCCAAGGCCCTGCTCAGCTGGCCCATCTGAACCATCGCTAGGGGTCTCCAGGGAAGATTCCCAGGTCACTCCCGGACTTCCCTGATCTTACTTAGGTATGATTTAGAGATGACAAAACAGCTCATACCCTCTAGAATACCACCTAGTACAGGAGAAAATGAAAGCTCTTTCACCTTTGAGTCCTTTCCTTAGCGTAACATATATTTACAGATATGAAACTTTCACAGCGCTTTGGGTTATATGAGGGAGAGAGAGTAGCATGCTGCATTTTCCACCTGAGAGAAGGGGCAGAAGAGATAAAAAGCGACAATTAACCACTTAGCATCTGCACAGCATTTACCTGCTGGAAATTGATCGTTTGCTGAAAGCTGAATGCTGTACATGCATTGTACCTTCTACAGAAGAGTCCTCACCATCGCCTGTGCAGCCAGGGGCTGAGCTTGCTTTCTTAGAATTAGGTTGGAAAGGACCTCAAAGATCATCCAGATCTCACACCCATTGACACCGAAGCACTGGGTCTCACTAAATCTGCTTTCATTGTAAGCCTCATCTATTAGTCTTATCAACCACGCTGAATGAGTCTCCAAAGGAACACGAACCAGGCAGCTGTTAAACCTCACTGATCTATCACTTGCACAGAAACTTCACTGGAAAAATAGTTGACTGTAGCCCAGGAGGAAGAAAACAATTTTGATCTCCAGAGGGTAAGAAATAGAGAAATAGTTGGTCTGGATGGGAGGGGAAATCTGACAATGAGCACTGAAAATTATAAAAAATATGTTTTTGGTTTTTTTCTTTTGTTAATCTAGCCATATTAAGAAAAGAGAAGAAAATGTTTACAAAGTAAACCTTCATGCTTCAGAGGAGGAGACATCTGCCAGAGGAATCCTAGACTTTTTAAAGAACGCTGACCTAAGGCCAAAGTCATAACAGAAATGTTGTTTTGGCACCGATGGTCTAAGGATGAGAGAGCCAAGGTTCATAGGAAGAGATATTAATCTTTTATTAAATCAACTGATATCACTGGAAAAAAAATAAAAAAATAAAAATAAAAGAGCTCAGAGAGGACTTGTGTCTAAAATGTTCTTTTCTTCCCCCTCCAACAATATCAGATGTTTAATAAAAGATATTACTTCCCCCTGTAAACCTTCTCTCCCAAATCCAATGAGTCCCCCAAAGTGTTGAAAACACAGAAGTCTTCTGTGCATTTCTTATTGCACTTTTAGCTCTGTATTGTCAGAAACTTATTTTCAGAGCTATTTGCAAACTCTGCATGTGTCTTTTTTTGTTTTGTTTTTCAGAAGCAGGTGTCCTCCCCATGATGAACAGCAACCCAGAACACATTCAGGACAGACCTCTGCAAAAGGATGGTGCTCAATTCCTCAGAGGTTTCAGGCCCAGCCTGGGCTTTGGGGCAGGAGCCAGAGGGGTAGGACACAGCAGAACTGGACAGAGGGATGTCTTCATGAGATTCAATGCGTGCATAAATCCTCCCTCTACTCAACCCCTGTCTTCGCTGCTGATGTCCCACCCATGGCAGCACATAACCTTGGAAATTATTGAGAACTGCTGACTAGGATTTAAGGCTGCTCTTTTCTAAAGATAAAGAAATACTGCCCTTTCCTTGGGTGACTGCCAAATGACTTTGGGAGCTGGATTACTCATTCTGGGGGAAGAAAGGGAACTGATCTTGATCTTGCTCCATGGGCAGGCACCAGATACGCTCAGTGTGGCTTGGGCACAATGTCCCTGACCTGCGGTATCCCATCACCTGGCGTCACAGTCTTGAGACATCCCTAAAAAGCCCCTTGTTCACATATTTTCTATAAGGAAAACAAATGGGAAAAAACTCCTCCTGAGCCTTTTATCTCCCTTACAGATCTGTTCCATCCCACATCCTTATACAGATCTAAAGAAAGATCAGGTGGCAAATTACACAACACATCCCAGAAGTGCTCCTTCAGCATCCCTGGCTTGTCACACAAGGGAGGGCTACTTCTCCCTATCTCCCCTTTTACCTCCACTTTCCTCTGTTTTCTGACCTGATGCCATTTCACTTCTTCCCTGCCTACACCACCACAACCATCTAGGGATCTGATGCACCTTTGTTCAGGCATAGCATGAAGAACCTTGGAGAGAGAGGAAACAAACCTCTCTGTTGCTTTTGTTACACAAATGTTTGTTTTCCGTACCCAAATGTGTGACAGGAAATTAAGCAGTTCACCTTTGTAAAGCACTTCTGCATCCCACAAACACAGGAGGCAGATGGTGTTTTTCCTTTGTTTTAAAAGAAAAAAAATGGGAAAGAGATTAAATGCCTATGAATTGATCATCAGCCTGGAACACACTCACATACCCACATGTCTATCTATCCGTACTTGTTGGGCCTGGGCAGCAGCAAATGCAGGGACCCATCAGACTGACAATCCTCCAAGACATGTCATTTGGGATCAGCTTTGAGGTGTAATCCTCCTCTGTATTCCCAGAAGATGATATTTCATGGAATTCTCCCTAGGCTGCAGCTTGGGCACACTAAGCAGTATCTTATAGAAATCACCTGAAACAGAACTTTGCTCCAGGTTCCGCCTCTGGGAATGGCAGGTTGTGTCAGCAGCAGAGATGTTGTGCACAGAAGTTGAGAAGCAGCCTTGGGAGTTTTACCATGTTGGTTGTGGATGTGACCAGGGACAGCACAAAGGAGTTTCAAAGATCAACTCTTCAGCCACACCTCCACTTTCCATGGGGGAGGCCCAGGAGCATTCTGCTTCTAATGCTTGAGATCATTTGTTCTCTCTCTCCATTTAAAAACCCTCACTCAGGGTACCTTGGTGGGTTTTGTGGTGGGTCTGTGTACTTGAAAAGATTGTCTCAGGAGCCTTGAAGAGACACTTCTCATGCCAGGGATGCTGGAAATTAAAATGGTGAAGAATACAGAGCAGAAATGCACAATTGTTTCTGAAACCAAACTGTTTATCTTACCCATGTTGCAGGAGAAAGTAAATACTTCTTCATAACAAAGTAAATGTGAGTAATCAAAACTGTAATTCCCTAGGATCATACTTTGGATAGTAACAGAGAAATGGTCTCCACATATGTAGAGGACCATGTGATGACTTAGAGTTCTGAAGGTACCACAATTCTGATAAGCAGGATAAACCAGTCACAATTTGTGTGCAGAGCCTTACAACATGGCATGAAAGAGCACAGAGCAACCATCAGCAAAGCACTTTGCACAGACAGGATGAGGTCTACAGGACACCACAGAGAAGACAAAATATCCCACCACAGTGAGCTGGCCTATGAAGATCTTTGCAGTTATCACTTCTTGTGGACCCTGCCATCCAATTCCCATTTGCTGAAGGACCCAAGCAAGAGCATGGATAATCCCACAAGCTGCTTCTTAGCCTCCCCTGGGTTCTGTTCTTCCCTACTAACTCCCTACTGATGTTTCTGCAGTGATGGGATTGTAGCCACCTCCCCAGTGCCCAGTCAGTGCACTGAGACCTCTTCTCACCGTGGGCTTTTGTCCTGCACAGGGAAGATTGGTTCCTTCACTAGTAATTAAACTTAGTGATAAGGCAGTCTTGGAGAGATCACGTCTCAACAGAAACCTGATTATCATTTTTTTCCTCCCCAGTTCCACTTTGCAACTCTCCGTCACATAAAGAAAACCTTTGCCATCAGATCAAGCCCACAGATCAACCTTTTCTTCGGTAACTGATAGAAATCAGCCTCAGAGCCAAACATCTGCACTGTAACCAGAAATAAACCAGCCTTACACCAAGTACCAGACAAAAATCTTTGCTCTTCCTCGTGAAAAGCCCTTCCATGCTGCTGGGTGGCCCAGCCACAAATCCCTACACCACTGTGCTCTGAACGCTTTGTACATCCCATTTTCTCAAGCTGAGGGAGAGTAAGAAACACACATTCCTCCCAGGGACGCTGCCATCCCTAGCAGATAGGGCAGTGCAGCTGGGCACAAAGGCAAAAGGACAGCACAAGCATAAATCACAGAAGATAAGGCTGGGAAGACATTTCTGACTCATCAAGTCAGTCTCCAGAGACTAGTGCAGGATTAGCCTCTGCACTAAACCCAGGCATTTTTATCTAGTTGCTTCCTGGGCTTTTTTAATGACAGGCCCACAGCAACCTACCTCTGGCAAACTATTCTATTGTCTAAATGATGTCCCTGCTGGAAAAAGTGTTTTTGAGGTTGAGCTTAAATTGCCTATTATTTCCTTTTCCATATTTTATGCACTTATCAGTCAGTCTTTCAGTTGCCTTTTCTCTAGGTCCCTATATTAAGTTTCTTTAATCTAACACAAGAGGTCACAGCCTGTAGTCTTTTAATCATCTTTGTCACCCTCTTTGGATTACCACCAATTTATCAAAGTCTTTGTAAAAAAGAGGAAGAAAAATAGGAAGGAAGGAAGATCAGGATGACATCAGAGTCATCCAAAAGTGTGTGACTGTGCTGGGCTATGATGCAGACCTCTGTGTGTAGGCATCTGCGTGGATGTCTGAACTACAGGCATGTCCAGGACTGGAAGGAGTGAGGACAGTGGTTCAGGGATCAGGCAAACACAAGTGTGCCTGATGGACATCTGTGTGCATATTTCACTGAGGGAATAACCAAGTGAGTGAGCTCAAGAGCTCCAAAAACTGATTTACCGTCACATTTCCTAGTCTCCCTTCACTCTGAGCATTGGACGGCCACTGGAGCTGCCTTACCCTGTAGTAATCAGTGCTGTAGACATCTCTTGACATCCCAAAGTCTCCAATCTTCACCAGCAGGTTGGCTCCGACCAAGCAGTTCCTGGTGGCCAGGTCTCTATGGACAAAGTGCTGGGAGGCAAGGTACACCATTCCAGAGGCGATCTGGCTAGCGATGTGGAGCATCTGGGATAGCCCTAGCTCCCCTTTGGCTTGTCGAGGCTGCCCATCCACGAGGATCATAGCATCTGGGCCATGTGCCCTATAGGGAGGAAGAAGCAAAAAGCATAGAGTTGGGTCTCAAAAGTGACCAGGAGATAGGAATCCCACACAGCTGCTGCTCCTGCTGGGGTGGGGACTAGCCCCCAGCTCTTTAGTGTGAGGATGCACACACAGCTCCAGAGGAAAGAAAAAAGAAAATCTTAGAGAACAAGAGGTTGGGTGAACATTTGGTCGGTGAATAGGTGTCATATGTCATTTTATCCTTACTCTTCTCCAAGAAACCTCTTATGGTCACAGGTGGAAGACAAACTGCTAGGGAGAGGGAGCAGTGACCTGATGCACCGAGACCATTCTACTCCCTGGCAAGACCTGTGCAAAATGATATGGCATTCCAAATATCTACATGTTTGCTCTAGCTTTTTCTTACACGTTGGAAACATTTCCAGATGTGGCTATTACCCTCTTTTCTTCCCCCACCATCATATTCTTTTTGCTTACTCTCTTTATTAATCCATACAGCCTCCATCCACACACCTTATCACCAAACTCCTCTTGCTTGATACACTAATACAGCCAGAGATCACAGGCAAGGTTTCAGAAGAGCACCAGCATCCCCAGATAGTATCCTTTATACCCTACGCTGTCCCAGAGGTAACACAGGTGCTGTAAACTCTGAAGGCATGAGCAGAGGTGCAAGGGTAATGTCTGAATGTCAGCAGATGGAGAGAACATCCTGAACAACAAAAGGCAAAATTTTGCTGAACAAAGCGCATTGTAAAAGCAAGACTTGAGGTCAGGGTCATTCCTGTCTTGTCCCCCTTTAAATCCACTCCCAAGCTGTGTACCAGCTCTGTTTTTGCTGTGCTCCCTCTGTGATGTCTCTTTCCCTGGTGGAGCTCACCCTGCTGTGGCCTCTTTGAAGGTGGAATAACAAAAGCCCTCATATTTAAGGAAAAGCAAGAGATTTTGCTGCGACTTTCCTCCTCGTGACTAAGGTGCAGTACAGCACCTCCTCTGAAGCTTTCCTGCTGCTCTCACTGAAATAGTTCCCAGCATTTCACCCTGTTGTCAGCCCTACAGAGCAGAGCTTTCCCTCCTTCTTGATATGGGACAGAACAACCCACACGACCCACATTATTTCTGTCCTTTGTTTCTGTTTCCTGGTTGCTCTATTGGGCTTAAGGCAAACCAAGGAATCCAGATGTCTGGGGTTCCACAAATGGTTTTTGCAATAGTGCTATATTCAGTTACCTCCCATTGCCCTGCCACCAGGGCATGGCCTCAAGGTCCCCTCCTGCCATCTCCTTTCCGAGCAGCGGGGTGAGGAGAAGAAACACAGAAATGAGGACTGAGGAGCCAGCAGTGTTTTGGGAAGCCATGATTGGGTGATACTGCAGTAAGTATGAGATGGGCAGGACAAGCAATGGTTTCTAAAACCACACTGGACATTTTATACCAGTCAAGCCTTGAAGTTACACCATATTTAACTGTGGACAATACCTGTTGTCATCAAGAGTAAGTATTCCAAGATGAGAAGTGAAAGACACACTACTGTCTCATTACCGCCACCTTTTTCGAATACAAATAACTGCCTCCAAAGAGATGTCTGCATCTGATGGGAACAGGTCATGTTTGAAACGTGATCAGACAACACCTTTCTTTCACTGAGTCCCTTTACATTCTACTGTACAGGATTTATCCAGGTATGTCCTGCAGAATATGTATTCCTCCCTCCCCTCCCCTTCTCAATCTTACACAGGTATAGCCCAGAAGGAAGGAGTATCAGCTCACTTCCAAGATTAACTAGAGGAATATTAGTGCATTTAGACACATCAAGGTGTAGAAATGCCCTTCTCTTCTTGGAGCAAGACATTTGCTTCAAACTTACACCAAGATCGTAAGATTGGCTGGCCCCTGTCAAAGAAGTGTGGCTTTTGGTTTTGTTTTCTTTCCCTTTTATTTATTTATTTATTTTATTTTTATTTTAAGGTTTGATGAAGGCTTTTGTCAGTATGAGGAAGAAAATCACCTGTGCACATGTGTTGAAGGAAAGGGAGGAATCAATGGAATTATTTGTTGAGATGAGAGGGATAGCAGTGGTCGCAGACCTTCAGAATGGGGTCTGAAAGTCCCCAGTCCATGTACACTGGTCTTAGAAATGCTGTGCTTCCTTCAGTGCTGAGTCTGTATTTCTCCAGAGCCCCAGTAAAACCTGCTATCTGCCAAGGGAAACCTGAATCCTGCATCATTCTCTGACCCCCTTGCAGCTTCCATCCTGAGTCCTACCTGGCCAAAGATGTAGGTTATCCTATGTCTCATGCTCTGGGTGGATCACAAGTTCATATTCAACCTGCCACTACTATGCCAAAACAAAGTAGGAAACCAATGCTGCTGTGTTCCCAGCTCACTCGCTGCCTTGTAGATGCTCCAAGAGAGCTGCAGACAGCTTGGCCCTGCTTGATTCCCTATCATGGAATAGCTTGGGTTGGAAGGGACCAAGGGGTCTTAAAGATGACCTAGTTCCAACATCCCTGTTGTCTGTGGGTAGAGTCATCCATGGGATCCTTCCCCACAGCCTTTCTGGTGTAGGTGATCGCTTCAAAATGAAAACCTCAGGAAAGGATTTGTTTCCTTTTTTTTTCTTGGTCAGAAATGGATTGTGACTATGGAAATATAAGCACAGAGGATATCCCAGCCCCAAACCTGGATCTGATGTACTCGAGCTTCTTGTTCCCACTGCAATCATGCTCACACTTAGCAGTCAAAGCAGGAAAATATCAAGGGTCCAATTTTGTAAATACTAGGAAATAAACCTACTAATTATTTCAAGAGGTAAGTACCACTCCACTTGCATGCAGGTTTCAGAGTGTAATTTCTGTTTCGTAGGAGAGCAGCACCACAGATATCCTCCCACCATTGCTTCCTGCCCCTCACCACTGACAGATTCAAGGCACACAAATTATCTGCTAATGAATGGTGACTGGTGGGGGTCCAGCAATTTGCATCTCTCTAGAGACATGGAAGGCAATTATGGCACTTCATTTGGCATTGTCCATCTTCTGGAGTGCCACAGGTTAGGATATTTTGTCTGCTGACATCTGGGTCACAAGGGCTAAGGAAGGACCACGCAGACACTGCCTGAAGCCCCTCCTAAACTTCTCTTGTCTGAATATAGAAATGCAAACTACAGATCAGTAAATACCCAGGATAGCAATCAGATGAAGGACTTCAGAAAGATCCTCTCAGGGATATTTCAGTTCTGGTGCTACTGAACAAGTATCTGTGTGGCACAAAGAATCATGGCTGGTGACTACTCAGCTTCAGACTTGCAGGAGCGAGAGAAGAAACATGTGGATTCCATAGCTCAACTGGACAACTGTTGGGACTACCAAAGAGGAAATGTTGGGGTAGGAGTTCAAGCAGCAAATCTGCTGAGAACCATCCACCTCCTTCAAACTACCTGCGCTCATTACCCAGCCCACCCCCCTCCACACGATTATGTCTCTCTGGAGCACCACAGATCTATGACAAGCCACTCAGGGGCACAGTTGTGCTGCACCTGCCATGCCCTTCTTTGCACATACCTCAGGAACTTGTTCAGGTCCCCATGCTTCATGTACTCAAAGACCATGATGAGTGGGTCGCCATCACCACACACACCATAGAACTTGACGATGTGCTCATGCTGCAGGTTGGTGAGCAGCTCTGCCTCCCTCTGGAAATCCTTGCGGGCTGCCAAGGTGGGGTCTTTCAGCGCCTGAAAAAAGGGACACATATGTACGGGACGGGCAAAACCAGAGGGGGACAAAACTGATGGGGTAGTGGCATCGAGAAAGAGCTGATGAGGACATGAACCACTGCCACCACCCAGATGCACTGGGAGAACTAGCAGCAGGTACTGGTGACACCACCTCAGCATTTTGTTTGTATATTTACTAGCCCAGTGGGGTCGCCAACTCATTTCCCAGGAAGCAGCAAACGTGCCTCAGAGGGTAATAGCCTCCAATTATTCCCAGCTTGGGCCGGATTTGTACTGGTGACCTAGGGGTGAATAGCTTCATATCTCATTATTATTAAATTCCTGAGCCAGCCAGTCCTTGCTATCTGTCTTTTATTTTGAAATAGCTGACTATACTACCTTTATTCAGAAGATGGATTTGCCTGGCTGTGCAGTTATTGTGTGGATTTTTCAAACCACCTCTGAAGAAGGACACTGTCAAGTTTTTTCTCATAATTTTTAAAATCATGTTTTTATTCCCCGCTGCTTATAACACCCCCTGGCAGACAGATGCTGAAATTGGTATCCTTACTGAGAATATCTTGTCTTTCACATGTGAGCACACGAGGCTAGATTGCAGCCCAGCACTGCAGGGATGCTTTGAAGATGCTGCCATGGTTGCAGCAGCTGATGGAGTTGGGCTACCAGGCTTGTCCATGACTGAGCCATTGCATGGGAGAGCAGAGCATTGTCATCACAAGATATCAAGGGAGGGCTCTGCTATGTGCAACTAGCAAAAAAAGTTGTGATGTCCAGAATGTTGGACAAGATGGAAGAGCCATACAGGCTGATAGCCCTGATGAGTTCACATACAGAGAAGCACTGAGTCCTCCACAGGAGCTGCTTTTCCCCACTGAGCAGATCTCCTGAGAGGTTTCACCCAAGCCTTAGGACACTCCCTCTTTCCCTTTTTGTTTCCCCACCCTGCTAGGCACATGGCATAATATTATCGTAATTCTGTGTCCTCTGGGATAGCTTGACTACAGATATTTAGATGGATGATAGCTACACTGTGCAGACAGCAAAGCATCCATCCTTATCTCAGGCACCCAATTACTTTTAGTCATTTAATATCTTTATAACGTTGATGCTTCCCATTACATCTTTTCTCCCCAGGAAAATACTTCCCCTCCCCCATGACTCCTTTCTCCCCTTTTTCCTGTAGTTGCACATAATATTTCAGGTTGCAGAGAGTTTGGTTTCATCTCCTTCACACTCTGTCACTTCCACGAGGTGTGAGGACTGTGACTTTGTAAATATCACACAAAATAGGATATTAAAAAAAAAAACATTGCTAAGGTTGCACAGCCCTTAGAAGTGAAGGAAAGAAGAACTGGTAGCAGTAGAAGCAGGCAAGAATTATAGAATCATTAAGGTTGAAAAAGACCTGAGGTCATCTACAACTGTCCATGTATCATCAATAAAAGAAGATAAAGGCTGGAGAAAGAAACCAAATCCAGAGTAAAAAAAATGCCTCTCCTAGGAACATCTGGGGTGATTTGTGTCTCCATCACAGGATCACTACCTGACATCAAGCCATTCACTCCGTGTCTGCACATTGCAGTCATTGCCACAAACTGTCAGCTCTGCTAATGGTTCCTGGATATTTCCTCCTCATGTGGCAACAGTGCCAGGCCTCCACAAGCACCATGTTTAATGTCAATGTAGGACTGGTATCAGCAGCCCAGCTGCAAAGGCAAGTCAGTGGACTCTGTTCTCCAGCTAGTTGGATTCTGTCACCTATATTTCCCCAAGATTCTATCTGCCCTCTGCCAAATAGGGGCCATGCAACCCCAGCACCCCGCTGGATGACTCTGAAAACAAGCACACTCACTTCTAGAGAGCTCTCAGAAACAGGAGTCGTCATCACAAAGGAGAAGCCCATAGAGAAATGAAAAAAATGCGTGTTTGGAGGACGTGCCCCAAATAGCAGCCCCTCCAGCATTGCTAACACTTGACTTTGTAACCTCAACACTTTTGGCTGACTATACTTTTTAAGTGCTTCTTAGAATGTTTTCAGAAGCAAGCTGAATAGAACAGCAAACTTACCCACACCATCACATCAAAAGCTGATCTGCAGGGATGCAGTCTTTAGATCCACTGGAAATAGGAGTCCATTTAGCCACAGTCACTTCCTTTGCCCTGGCCCTGGGAGGGAGCCCCATGGAACACAGCAGGGACAGATTTATGTCCTAAGCAGCTCGTCTTGTTGCTGCCTAGAGCTGCAGTGACCATGGAAGTGACTTTCACCCCCCTTTGAAAGCATGAGATCTTCAAGAAACGCAGCCAAAGCTCAGCTCAACGTGGAAGCCTTTTTTCCCCCCCTTTTCTTTATTCCTTTCCTCCTTTTTTTTTTTTTTTTAAACCTACAACATTAAATGTGGCCCAAATTAGAAGGATGCTTTTCCCCCACCCCACAGCTGGCAAAAAGCCTGATTTCAAGGCCCTGCTCCAGTTCTGGATCTGTATGATCAGTCGGGATGAAAGGCGCTCTGGAGATGTAAGCTCACAGTAGCAATTAACGGAAACAAGTTTGGATGCTGTTTCTGCCGACATGCAAATGAAGATCAGTAGAGACCTGAGAGATGGGATCACATAAGGGATGGCTGACACCGATGGGCAGGTGCCAGCCACAGAAGTAGGCAAATTAATGATGTGGGTAGCTGTGCTACCTTGGCTTTAACCAGTCCCAAAGGTGAAAAGTGCAATCTTGCAGTTCTTGCTGCCTTACTTCTTTCATCTTGCAGCAAAGCTGTCCCAGCAAACTGCTCCCAGCAAACTGGTTGGCCGTGCTTAGCTTTCAAGTGCTTATTTTTGCTGAGGCCTCTTTTTGTTTCATCTTCAGTAAGATAAAATCCCCTAAGAGAAGGTCCCAGTCCCTCGCAGAGGGAAGGCGGCCTCCCCACCACCGCTACATCTGCACAGAGCTGAGCTCTTCCAGCCCCGCTCCTCCTCCACGTCTCCTGGCCACGTCGGCAGGAAGAGAAGCTTTGGCATTGGCGAAAACAGACGACCTTGAAGCAAAACGCTGGAACTCTGTGTGACTAAGTGGATTTACCACAATCTCCAGCATCAGATAAATCTCCTCCCATGGTCCCCAGCCCTCCCTTGCCTCCCTTTCCCACGCAACCCCTGCTGTACTCTCTGCCACTCGCCCTTGGGATTTACCTTCACTGCCACCAGCATTTTGTCATTGGTGGGGCTGAGGTTGTAACACTCGGCCAAGAACACCTTCCCAAAGGCACCTTCTCCCAGCTCCCTCTTCAAAACGATGTCTCTCCTCTTAATATGCTGGACATCTGTTGGAGGGAGGGGAGGGAGAGGGTTGAGGGAAGAATGAATCAGGGTTAATTCAGGGAACGGAAAACAATTAATTCAATTTTCTAGCAAGCTGAAATTGCTTTGCAAAAATATCTACAGGGATCTTTTTACCCACCCACGGAATGCAGCCATTCTCTGGGATGGAGTTAGGCTTATGCAAAACATCTGTGAGGAAAGTACTTGAGGTTTACCACGTTTTCACTACAACTTGAAGTACAAGGCTCCTCAGGGAGAGGAACCTTTGGGGTAAAAACCGGCCACGAAGACCTGAATCTTTCTGGAGTGATCCAGGAAATAATTAATCTCCTGTGAGATGAGGCAAAGGTCACATACATCTGATGCCAGGCCAGGTGAGATTAGAAGGTTGAGTTTCCAGAAGCTGTTGAATTTTGCATTTCAGTGGGGATCAATTTAAACCTAAACTCTGAGGCTAAACATTGGCAAGTCAAAGAGTTCCCGAGAGGAAAAGCACAATGACCCCACACACCTTAGGGCATCAGCAGGAGCTGGCTGCGAGCACCGAGCACTGTCCTGCAGCAACACTTCAACCCGCATCCATCTCCCACATAACCATTCCCTCAGAAGCCAGGTCACCCCAGGACAAATCCCTGGCACAAGGGGTGAACTCAAACTATTAGTTTCAATGATTTTTTTCCACTGACATTTGGAATGGCAAGGACTGACTGAGAATAGCAAGTGAGGTTCCAGGAAGACTCAAAAATTAATTTAATGGACATACAGAAGCCTATGAAGATTGGTCTGCACCAGCTGTTTGCACGTCAACTAACAGGGTCATTCATAAGGGCTAGGTCTACCCAGATGGTAGGCATCTACAAAGGTAAACAGGTGACTATTGAGATCTCCACAAATGCAGGGTCTTGATTAAATGCCATCGATTACAGGGAGAGGTTGGAGGTCTTCATGCTCATTTTTGGGGATGACACCAGGGCATTGCTGCTTCCTGCCAAAGCACTAAGCATCTTTCTAGCATCACAGTGCCCACACAGCTCCTCTGGCAATATGAAGAGGCATTTCTTTTTATGCCTGAAATGAAGGCAGTTAGAGGCAGCTGGCTATCCCTCTATAGTTGCCTTTATTGGAGCTAACTGCCTGCCTTGAAAACTGCTGCAGAACAGATCACCCACAGCTTCAGCTTGATGGTCACAGCAGGGCAGAGAGATATGCACACTCTTCTCCAGTGCTTGGTGAGCAACGCTGACAGATCAGAGGTCTCAGGCAGGAGCATTAGATGGCACAGTGCTCTCTCACCTCTCCCACCCTGTGGCATTCATAACTTTCAATCTTTTCCACCTCTCACATGTGCCTCAGGAGCCATACGAGTATGCACTCATCAGCTCAACTGCATTTCCCTGCAAGAGTGACTGACAGCAAGTTTCAGACTGGCTGCAGGGAAGCATTGCAACAGCAATCCTACCACCAGCTCCTGCCACTCAGGCTTGATTCTGAGCCAACAAGAGCACCTACATGTCACAATAACCAAGATACAACTCAACGCATCCAAAAGCCAGTGGAGTGGAAGAGTAACATCATAATGGCTTTCATACAATTAGGATTTCTCATTAGGAGCTCACAAGCGGGTTTAAGAAGCTGCAATCTCTGGCCCTTTTGCTTGTTAGGGAAGATGAATGCAGCAAGATTGCATAAGCAATGGGCCTTGTAATGAACGATGCTTCTGTAGGGGAATCTCATTGACCTTTTCATTAATCGTTCAATAGACTGAAAACTGTTAGTAACCAATATTAATAATATTAGCAACATTAAGGAACAGAATGGAAGGCACATCCAAAATGACTTTGGTTTTGAGTCTGCAATGACAAGGAGTAAGAACAAATCACGTGTGGGCTCTGCCTTCTCCATCTGGTTTAGCTGAGTGTTTAAGGAGTACCTTGAGAAATCTGAAATATTACATGTTGAAACGTTAAGCGATGCACTTGGGCGAGGAAAGTTCTAATCCAAGAAAAGTTCAAATGCTACTATTTACTTAACAGAGGAAAAGCATTTTTTCTTCTTTCTCTTGGCAAGCATTTCTATAGCACCGATCACAGCAAGTATCCAGGATTATTTGTATTGGCAAACCACGTATTTGCAATCTTTTTCTCCTGATCAGCAAGGGTCAAATGATCCTGTATTAAGAAGAATCCATGTATACTTAAAAAAAAAAACAAAAAAAAAAAAAAACAACACCTCAGAATCCCAACAGAAATGTAGAACTACAATGCAACTGACCTATTTAATGTAAGATAAATTAAAAAAAAAGAAAAAAAAAGGAACCATCTCAGAATAATCAGTGATAGTATTTGAAATTATTAACACTTCTCATAATTGGTAACGCTGTGGAGAACTGAAGTAGACCTCTCTTTCCAAACTCCCTGAGGTCTCGCCCCAAATTTTCAGCTCCCAATTTTGCTTCTCAACAACGTCTTAATAAATGATGAGACTTTTCTGAGAGCCAACATCCAGACTGTGTAATTATGTCTACATTATTAAAATAATATCCCATCTGTCTTCAAAACCCAGATTTCACAGCAAGTTGTTAGGGTCACCTGTGAAGCTCCAGGGAAAAATGCATATGAAGAATTTAAGGAGATATTATGGCAAAACGAGATGAACCAAGGGAGAAGTGATCCTTTCGAGATAGCAGACCCATGTAGCATTGCCGGATTTAAAGTAAACATGGATGGTTATAAATATATATACAGGTTTGTGAAGTTGAGCAGTTAGACAGTAACTGGACAACCTTAATGGACAGTCAGAAAAGCATTTTTGCTGATCACAATTCCTCTCAAACTTGAAAGGCCATAAATTTTGCTTCACATATTTTAGGTACAAATGGAATAACAAGCAAGTTATAATAAACTGCCTTTTTCCACCTGCTATAGGCTTAAAACACTGAAGTTTACATCGAATTCTCCCATTCACAGTGAGATCAGTGCCGTGATTAATCCTGCATTATTATTAAATATGAGCTTTAAACACAAAGCACTGACAAAGCGCCCTGGCGCCATACAAATGGCTGTTATTGCGCTAACCTTGCTTCTATTCTCTGCTCATCTGTCCTGGCAGTAACTCATAAGGAAGGCCAAATAGCCATGAAAGATGCTGTGCTGCAAGGGCACCTGGGAGGTTCATCTGCATAAATCTGTTTACCTCCTCCTGGAGGAAGCAAAGCCCTGTCTGATAAACAGCTGGTGTTTATTTGTTTTAGGCAGGAACTGGTGCGCTAATCTGTCTTAGCTGCCTTGTGGTCAGCCCTGCTAACAAGGTGTAGGCAAACTGTGTCCCTGTAAGTACCACTCTCTTATTCTCCTCCCCCTTTGTACCATTAACTTATAAAAACAAGCCAACCAGACAGTTCAAAAGAAGAATCTATGCAGGAACCACAGCAAGACCCCACAGGAAAATAACCAGACTTGACAACATGATGGGAACTCATTCAAGGCTGTGCCATATCTACAGGAAGGATGGGAATGCACAGCACTGAAGTAATTCCAGCTTAAAATGAAACATATTGCAGTCCTCGTTTGAGGATTACTATATCACTGTCTGATAGAGAAGGAGAGCCAGGCAGATCCTCCACCTTCTTCCTTGTCCATCGAGGCAAACACGTGGAGACCACGTTTCAACCTTCACATGCTCTGTTATTCTGCATAGCACATGAAGCACACCAGACAACAGCTGACCCACAGCTGGTTGGGAATGCCCCACAGCATCAGTTCAATCATGTCACCACGCAGGTAAGTAAGGCTGTTAGCTAGAGGGTAAATCAGAGAGGCTGTGTTTCCTTTTACAAATTGCTTCCAAGGCAGAAAGCTTTCCTTTTCTCTAGAAGATTCAAGGCAGAACGGTTGTGGTCTTGGATCTGCAATGGGATCTTACCTAACCCCCTCTGAACCTTCTGCTGAATGGCTGGCTTGATCTGTGCTTCAAGTGCATTCAGTCAGAAAAGTGGCTGTCTAAAAACAGCAACTTCTTCCTCCCTCTATTTGTTCCCATGTGCATCTGCTCCTGTTCTTGACACAAACATATTCTAGTTTCCTAACCTTGCAGACCCAGCACAACCAGGGATATAAAGAAAGAGGGAACAAGATGAATTCTACATTTCTCATGCATCAATCTACCACGTCCTGATAGATTGTTTCTGCACTACCCCTGGGAAAGGGCCTGAAAAAGCTAGAACTTTCTCTCTTACATGACTGATTCAGTGACTCCTCACCCATCTTTTACTTTCATATTGCAGATACTCTCTTACCTGTGGCAAAGTCAAGGCAGAAAGACTCCCTTTCAACTTACAAACCCCAGGTAGAGCTTATAGAGCTAGTAACAGACAGCATGCAGTGAAAACAGTGTTTTTCCAATAGCAAGTGCATTTCAATCACATGAGAACAAATCAGCAACTTGCATGGGCCTATTTCATGAATCTAATATACCAATTATTGTCTCATTTCCAATTCAGTCCTTGGGGTCAGGAAAGGAAGAGAAGGGTTCAACGATGCTGCAAATTCTGTGTTTGAGATTCCCATCACAGCCAGCATCCTTAAAACCGCAGTTTGATAATACTTTTGAAACCTGGCTGTGCATGAGGCAGTGTTTCAACACAGATGACTACAGTGGGAGGTAAATGGACAAATCAAACTCCAAGTAGAGTAAACCATGAACAGTGACAGTACCTACGTTGCAGCAAAATGCAAAACAACTTAAGTTGGATGATGTGTTCCAACTGGAACTGGATCTGAAATTAATTTCTCACACCTCCTTCCTTCCAACTCCTAAGCAGCAGCCTAGCAAGGCTCTGTATTCCCAGTTGGACTCTCAATTCACAAATAACATGCAACTTCCCAGGGAAAGAGAGGAAATGTATGGAAATCTTCCCTTTTACTTTTGCTAACCTCTGCAGCTTCCTCTTATAGACTAGAAATGACCAATATCAATTTTCTACCAGTTTCACCTCCTTTACATATGGCAATTTTCCCCAGAGAGAGCTATTTTCCTGCCTCTGTTCATCATCAGCTCCTCCCTCCTTTAGCTTCGTCACATCAGGCCATTTCTTCTCCCTTGGCCTGGCCTCCTATTTTTTACCTTTCTTCCTGCTCAATCCCTCTTTTAAAACAGACTGCTTTCAGGTGTGTTCACAGGGTATCCTGATTGGAGTGTGATCTAGGGCTCTTTGTGGTAATGGCCTTGATTTCATGAGCTTCTAAAGCCTCATTTGCATCAACAACAGGGTGTAAATGATAACAATGACATTTTTTCAGTAGTGGCTGAGTCATTTGCTGTAACAACTAATTTATGCTAAAGAATTGTCTCTTTTTTCTTTTCTTTATACATAAGTTGTCCACAAAAAAAAAAAGGTAGAGAAGTTCTCACTTAGTCAATATGATTCATTCACTTCTTCCCTGACTCACTGCTAAAATAATTCTTATGAATAAATCCTGCATAGCTTGCCTGCTCCACGACAATTAAAAGCAAATAAACCAAGCTCACAATCTGCGCTGGAAATTGTGTCATTAAGACATGTAACTACCAAACAAAGCGCCTTTTTTGTCAGGCAGTCAACTGCAATCTGGATGTCAACCAAGCATCTTGATGAGTTACCTGATGTACCTGATCAGAGTAAAGAATGAAGATCAGGTAGGACCAGATCAAAAAAGCTTTGCACTGGAGGGCTGATAAGTCATTCTCTTAGAGATCTGTCTTATAGTGAGAGAAGATAACACATAGGCTAGCTGCACAGATTCTGAGTCTCCCTCTTGGCCTGCTGCAAATCCATCAAAGTCAATGGAAGATATTGATTTCAATTGCAGACTGCTCTGAAGTAGATGTAAACAAAGAGAGAATCAGTCCCGCAACATTATAAAAGAATGGAGAAATAAACGGGCCATTCCTTATCTCCACACAGACCCTGAGCAGGTAGCCTTCCACTTCTGGTTGCTTTTCTCCCAGCTCTGACATGAGCAACCTTTGTGAAAAGGCCCAGGTACACACTTCAGCAGCTCGGCTCTGCTCCCAGGCACTGGTTCTTTGCCAAGTTCCTCTGTCAAGGCACTTTTTTAAGGACTCAGGTTCAAAATAGTCACCACTCTAAGCACCAAGCAGTACTGAGAGTCCTTTCAAAGTAACACCAAAACCATAAGGGTTAATAGAAAGCATATCTGAATCTCCAGGACCTCCTTGGAGCACGCACAATCCTTGGCTGAGCCATCTGGGATCTGCAGCATGGATCTCTGATCCTTTCAAAACACCTTCCACCCAGAAACTGTACTTCTTGCAATCAGGACATCATCAGCTCCTTTGCTGTTACAGTACCACACGGAGAGGAAGCACTGACCCAAAGGGTTACCTCTCCCTCATCAGCTAACTCCAGCCAGCCTTCACTTACGGGAGAGCTGCTACTCAGCCAACCACCCCCAGCTGCACAGAGTGCTTTGATTAACAGCACAGAGCAACTGGATTAGCACCTGCTGAGCTGCAGTAACCAGAGCTGCTGCATCCCCAGCTCTGGTATCAGCTGCACAGCAGCAGCAACAACCAGGCTATGTGCAACGTGCTCTGAGTTAAATGTGAGGATTGAGGGACGTGTGTGAGTGTGTGTGCATAGGAGCAGAAAAGAAGGCAAGATGCAACCACAACTTCAACCAAGAGATCACCAGGTGTGTGCCCAGATCCCATGCTGCACTGAAAACCATCACCTTCGTTAGGCAGCAGGCAACATGAGCTGGTGTGGCACATCTGCCAAATTTAAACCCAAACTCAAGTAAACTTTAATTTCTTCATTAAAAAAAAAAAAAAAAAAAACTGAAAAACATTAGTGATGCTTAAATGCGTTTGGTATTGCCCCATAAACACTTTTTAAAGGAAAAACTTGTCAAAGCTTGAACTATCCAACGCTCCTGTAAAAACAAAGCACCATTTCATGTCATCCATTTCAGTCACATAAGTCAGAGTACAAAACAGCTGCTGATTATTTTTACAACAAGAACAAGACACGTTGCCCCATGGCTAGTGGATGCAGAGCAATCTCAGCTGGGGTGCACAAGAGTTTGCAGAGTCCTGTAGGTGCACAGCTAACCCAGGAAGATGGCACATGTCGAGATGTCCCCGGGTGAGGACAGATACCTCTTGTGCCTACCCACATTTCTGGCTGACATGAGACTGCAAAGCCAATCTGCCTCTCCAGCTTCAGAAGCCCGTCTCCTGAGACATCCAGCACCAACTCCACATTCCAGGGGGACACCTGGGCTCTGTCTCTTGAATAAGGCGGTTAAATATACAACTGGGCTCTTCTGAGGGGTGAAGGAAGGGTAGAAGGAGTGAGCTGCAGAGGTCCCAGCATTAGGTAAATGCCCAAGGGCCCCATGACAACTGTAAGTGGAACTTCGCACAAAGCATCAACTCATTGACTCAGTGGCTCATTCCAGCAGCTCTCAAAGGCAGGGATGGGGATTCCTGGCAGGGTGGGAGGAAAAGGGGTTGAGAGAAGGGAAGTGAGTCGTTCTGGCAAACATGTTTTCTTTCCACCAGCCAGGCCCCTCAGTCCCCTGCTGCCAGAGCACTCAGAATAAAACATTAATTCAATACCACACATTTAATTACACATTATTTGAAAGTGAATTTATTTAACGGAGGAAAATAGTCTTCAGAGAGCATCTGCCTCCCTCAGACTCATGAGTCTGCAGGGAGGGGGGCTCGGAGAGGAGATAGGAATAATGGTTTGTTTTACATCAGCAGCTATTGCTGTTCAGCTCAGCCCTTCAGAAAGGGAGATTTTAAAGAGATAGAGTTGTGTTTTGAAGGAACTTACCGGATGATTTGATTTTCCAGCTACTTTTCACTTGATTGGAAAGCGCTGCTGCAGACAGATATCGCTTGTCTTTCTTTTTTATTATTTTTCCAAGGGAAGGGAGGGATTACTGGTGGAGGGACAGAGGAGGAGTGGCTGCCCCTCGAGAGCCCATGAAGTAGTCAGATTTCAGGCTTAAGGCTTTAACAACACAGTAATCAGACACTTAGCAGCATCCTATTGCTGAGATGGATAATCACAATAAAGCTGGAAGCAACCAGCTCTCAGCAGCTTTAAGTCTCCCACCAGGAACGCAGAGGCTTACCTTCTGCCCTCGAGCTCTCTGAGCCTCTTGGCTATCGACTTTCCCAGTGTGCAGACTCACCACCACAGCTCTGCCCATGCTGCTCCAACAAGGACCGGGTGCTCATCACTGCCTGGTACCTGGGCTCCCATTTCCCTAGTCAAATCCCCACTGTGGAGGAATGGGGACTGGCTCCAGTACATGGCACAAGCATCCCCTCCTGTGGCTGGGTACCAATCATGCTAAACTGTTGCAAAGCCAGAAAAGAGCTGTAGGATTCACATGAGGCCTTCTCCCCCATAGGATCTTCCACCCACTCCTTGATTTGGGAGCAGCACCAAAACCTCGGTCCTCTTATTGACAGCTTTGATGAAATAGCAGTTCCCAGTAGGTGTGATGGACAGCCCCCACCTCTACTAAACAAGCAGTGGGACCTGCTGATACTAAGCCTTGCAGCAGTGAATCTCTGAGCACTGGATGTCCCAAGGTGAACCCATTGCCCTTTCCAGCAGCCAAATCCTGCTGGTGCAGTCGCAGTCCCAGCAGTCACTCTCAGACACACTGCAGTTTGCATGTAGACGCAGGTAGATATTGCAGCACTGGGTTCGGGGCTCAGTGTTAAGATTTTCCTTGCAATTTTGAGGATGAAATTGAATACTGCTGTTTCAGTGTTGTCCACTTTTTGTGCTAATCCACGGTTTTGAGGTTCTATCCGCTGGTTCTGCTTCATCTGTTTCTGCTGCCACCATCTTCCATCATCAGCTTCTAACCTTTACCTGCCCCCGCCACAAATGCTAGAAAATCCCCCACACAGCAGTTTTAGGCATACTGAATGTATTCTGGGGACCACACAGCTGTTAGAAAGGTGACTTCAGAGAAAGAAGCATCATTTGGAATTGGTCCCATGCTGATGTGTGGCAGAGCCCACTTCGAAAAACAGCAAGAGCTGGCTCCAAATGTGGGTGCAAACTGAAGAATTATTTTCAGAAGAAGCACACGGATCCCTCCAGATGCAGAAGTGAGGAAAGATCTTCGGGAATATCTGTTGTGACAGAATTTCTAGAACAATTCAAAATGATTTGGGGAATTTGGGGATAGGGCCTGGTTTTCTGAGTTTTCCAACTAGAGCAGCTCCAGGTAGATTGGAAATCCTTCTGATCTCACAGATCAGATCTCACAGATCTGATAATCACAAAGGAAAAGGACAAATTTGGATAAAATGTATCATTTTCTACTCTTATTTTGTTTTCTTATTCGCTTTTATTCCTGGGAACTCTGGGTCCCCCTATCTTTTCCTGCCCTGTGCCCAGTCCTTCTCCAACCAAAGGTGTCCTTTGATGGTCATTAACAAGTGGCTAATGCAGCCAAACTCATGGAACAAGAAAATTCCAGAAGTGAGGCCATACAGAATGAAAACATGAAGTGCCGAAAGACAGAGCTCAGGCTCAAGTTATGACTTCATTAGAAGCCTCTCTCCAATTTGCCCAGTTTCCATCTCTCTCCTTCCTTCCCCTTCCTTCTTGCCTCCTCCAACTCCCTTTCTCGTAGGACTGACACAGGAGGTGCATTTCTATCTATGGCTTTATGAGGTGTTCTCTCAGACTCATGTTTTCCTAACACCTCAAACAGACCTCGCTTTGTCTTTGTTTCTGCCTGAGGTTTCCTTGGTTTTCTCACTACTCGTTCTGTTTGCACGACACTATCCCTTTTTCATCTTGCCAACTCCTCCTGCAGAAGGAAACCCCTGAAGGAAGGGTAAAGCAAGACATCTCTGCCTGTTGGGCTCCAAAATTACTGTGGTTTGGGCAATTTCAGCAGTTGTTATGAAGCAGCAAATTATGTGGAGGTAAAAAGAGAAGAACAGGCTGTATGAAAGAATTAGCTCATCTGATAGAGACAGCAGCTGGGCTTCATTGAGACGTCCAGGTCTGTGAGGTGTTGGGCCTCTTCTTTTGCTGGTGTTATAATCACAGGTAGGACTTGATGAATGTTGGACTGGTGCTTCTGTAATGCTTCATGCAAAGAGAAATCCCCCCGTCCTCTTCAGGACTACTTAAGAAACCACATGCTTTTGTAAGGACACTGCTCTTCCTTCCCTGATTTTATTGTATCTCCCCATGTCCTGCCTTTATTATAATTACAAAACAAACTCCATCGTGGTTTATTGTCTCTGACATTCCCATCACAGGGAGAAAACAGGGTAATAAAACACCATAAATTCATCCATTTTCTGTCTGCCATCCTTCAGTGATGTCTCATGCCATTATAAGCCAGACAGTTGGGGTAAATTTTCACAGAAGAACATTAAAGATTGCACTATGTGCAGGAGGAAAAAAGAAAATTCCTAGAGTTTTCTCCTGTGCCAAAGCATCAGTGTCTGTACCAAGGGAAAAATAATTCTTCTCATGGACCGTGGTGAGACTCAAGAAAATATTCTGCAGTGCTGGTAGCCTCAGAAGACATGATTAATTGCAGATAGTGAAAAGGTGCATGTTCAGCTTTAACTGAACTGTGCGTGAGGATCGGATGAATGCTAAGTTGGTATTCAGGACATATGGGGAAGGGACCTACAAGGATATTCAGCTATGTGTATACAAACATATATATCTATGCACATTCATGTATGTATCATAAATAGCTTAACAGCTTAAGTTTAAAACTGGTCTAAGTTTTATAGCAACATACTGCTAATAGAAAGGAGCAAAATAAGATTGCTGTGAAAGGAGGGAAAGGGAAATAACATTTTGCAGTTAGCCAAGGAAGCAAAGGCATGAAAGGGATCTTCACTGCACCCCCAAAGCTGGTAATAGCAGGTAGATAGACCACTGTGGGTCATGTTGCTGGGCACAGAGCAGGGAATCATGGTGGAATTACGTCTGTAATCCATTTGTCTTCTTCTCCTTACTCTCCTTGGACAGGAGTTGTTTAATTGGAAAATGGCTTGAACTAGAGTATATATGTTGCTTTCCTGAACTGTCTTAATTGGAGGGCCACCAGCAGATATTGAGATGGTAATGTGGAAAAATCAGAGTCCTGTTTCCATTCATTTACTCCACCAGGCTGCCTGCAAATCCTGTTTCATTACTGCAATCTCAGTTTGGACAGTGATCCAGCTTGTATTTTACAGGTCATCCCGATGCCTTTTCTTTATCAATCGAGTTTAGATCAAGCCCTTAACCTTTTCTCAGGACAGAGATTGTTCAAGTAATGGGCAAACCCACACACATTGGTATCTCAGAGCAGATGAGCACTCAAAGTTCAAAATTTCACATCTACACAGCCTGCAAACAGGGCTCACATCCAGTCTCTGTCACAAGGTCTCCCGGACTAGAAATTGGAACTGTAGAGAAAGCAGACAAAAATTTTAAAATAGCAAAGGTAAAAAATAATTACTGATCTGTTCAAAATCATATCTTCATTTCTGGAAGGAATTAAGTGAAGGAAAAGATTCTCGTGCAGTCCAGCTTGCAGTCTCCCCATATGCCATCTCCTTCTCTGTGGGAGTATTCCCTGTGCTGCTCGTGGCACTGCAGGAGGGTCTGAGGGGTCCACTTCTCTCACTTGGGATTCCTCTCTCAGACACATCCCAAAGAGGAGATCACTGGGCATAAGTGGGACCTTGGCCATGCTTGGTGCTGATGAACTTTGATGGATCCCGTCCATGTGGCTGCAGTAGAGGTGACTCTGCCTTCTGCTTTCAGTGTTCCCTTACAGGCCATCAGCAGGCATTATGGAAAACACAAATGATTAAGACTGACCTCCAGGATACATCACTTTCATCCTCTTTCCAATTGGAAATGCTTCTGGCAATAGCAATAGCTTTTTTCTGTCTTATGCTCTTCGGACAAAATTTCTTTGCAGACTTATTTTAAATGCCACACCAACGTTTCTGTTCTCAGTCATTAATTGGTGGTGCCAGTCCTTGTCAAATACTTGCTGAAAATCTCCGTGAATTATATCTGCCAAATTTGTCGTATAGATATATATGCATAGTGGCAGTTATATCCTACAAATCAGGTCACTGTGGTCTCCCAGTACTTTGAGCAACACAAGTTTGGCCTTCACAGGGTGTTGTTTTCCCAGGTGTTCCCCCACAGTATCCCATAAGGTTTAAGATTTCCAAGAACTTCCCAGAGCAGACATTGAACTCAATGGACCATGTCTTTTCCCCACTATGCCCACCACCTTCTAACCATCATCAATTAGCTCCATTTTAGATAGGCAAATTAAAATGTCAGAGAAGTGTGCAGTGAGTTGTGTGCACACTCATGTGTGGGTATTATAGGATGTGCTCTCCATTTGTAGGGGATGCTCACCTTGCCTGGTGCCCTTCAGCAGTTGGCCACTGATACAGGGAGAGCTTCCTCTTCATCCTCTATAAAGTTAGTGACAATTTCAGCAGTTGAAAAACATTCAACAATCTTTTTCTCCTCTTACCACTGATATAAGTTGGCTTTTGTTCTCTTTATCCAGTCTAAGTTCTCCATACATCACTTCTGAGATAATCACTCGTTGCTCTCCTCCATACCCTCCGTACCATCACAGTGTTCTTCAAGTCCATCCTTTCTGTGATACCAATTTAACCATTTCTCACAGATATTTGTGTGCAAAAATACCTTGCTGTCTGAAATATGCCTTCAGCATCCCATATGGCTTTTGCTTTCCATCCTTTTGCTTTCTCCCCACTTTCTTCTTCCTCCCTTCTTTCGTCCCTGTTTCAGCAATGCCCCATCGTGATCTCTCTATCTCTTCCATAAGCAGCCCATGAGTCTCATTCTTTTCATGCCTTCTTTTACTTTCTTTTTTACAAGACTGGATGTTTAGGGCAGCCTTCCCAACTGGACCTTAAAGACCTGCATTAAAGCTCGGCCAGCTTTCTCAACTCATTTTGCATTCCCTGTGCGCCCGCTCACTGAAAGGCCAGTGGTTTCATACGGCTGCCCTTTCTGCAGACCCTCCTCGGCACTTCAGCTCTGCAGGGAATATAATCACTGCATCCTAGATGCTCTTCAATTTCAAGTGTATTTATTACAGCTGCTCAATTTCCTTTAATCTGCTTTTTCTCCTTCTCCTCCCTCTACGATTGCCTTCTTTTCACTGCAGTGGAAGTACACTGCAGGGGGCTGTTCCCTCTGCCCCTTGCTGCCGGCTCCAGACCCATCCCTGCACTGATTCACACTCAGTGCCCCATGCACTGATTATCACTCATTACCCATGTGGCTTAACGAATGTGCTGGGTCCTTTGGAAACAAGTGCAAACACCACACAGAGCTGCTCCCACTGCCAAACCCATAGGACAGGAGGAAGAGAAGAAACACATCCATGCACAAATCACTTGTACCATCAGCACTGAGGAATTCTCTTGGAACAGCAAAACCGTGACAACAGAGAGTGTCTGTGTCTGCCAGAGCCTTGTAAAACAGCACATTGCAGGAGGTTTGAACTGTGTTCTGATGTAGGGAATGTGTGTCCCATAGGAAACAAGGTTGAGCATAAAACCACAAACATCCCCGCAGAGCTGGAGCAGCCAGAGGAGCTCCCGTTGACATGAAAGACATGCTCTCCTATATGTTAAGCTGTGTGAGCACACATGCACACGGTGGTTTAATTGGTGTATTAATGTATTACAGTGCTGACACAAACAAACACGGACTGCTTTCACAAGCTAGAAAATCCTTGAGTACATTGTAATTAGCTGGGCTTGTTAAAGCACTTAATAAGCAAGAGACGGCATGTGTCTGATGGCCCTGCACCTTGGCGCAGTGGGAAAGCCAGGCAAGAAGTGCTTAAATATGAAATGAGTTCAGTGCTGAGATGAACTTATAAGAAATATTACTCCATCTCTGTCAGAGAGCTGCCCAGAACAGATGCATCAGACACCAGTGCCAGGGTCACAGACATCCCTGGTCACAGAACCTGTGCCTCCCTGGGGCCTCATTCCTGCCTGGCCACGCACTCCCATGCGCTCCTTTAGACATCAGCAGCATCCTGTGCCTCAGTTTCCCTTTCTGAGAGTTGCCACCATGCTGCAGCAAGTCTTACTGACTACTGATTACAAAGGTACTTCAACATTCTTTCCCATGCAGTTAACTGAGGACAGTCAGCCTCTAGCACGAGATGGATATGTGTAGGGGAATAGAATCACATAACACCATACAACACGACAGGCTTAAATGGTCCCAAAGTAGCAAGAGGTGGGAAATCACCCAAAATGCAGCCCAAAAACTCTCTGTCCAGCCAGCATTACCAGGACCTGTGCTGGGAGCACCGTTTTCTCACTCACTGAGGGGCCCCAGGAGAGGAAGAACTTGGCACAAAATGAAAGCAGGGCATCTCAGGGTTACCCAGCATCCCTGAGTGCAGAATGGGCAGGCCATGCCTTTGTTTTATTCCACATTTCAGCATGTACGCAGCCCAACCCACACACTCGACAGCACACTGGCTCCGGGCAGCACTGAATTTGCTCCTCCTCTCTACATCCCCAAACACATCAGCGGCTCTGAAAGGGTGGGAAGAGAAGAGCCCTTAAACACACCCTCCATGCAGCCTACCACAGGTCCTAGCATCTCTGTGGCTATTCCTAGATCCCTACTGGATTCTTCTTTTCATCTTTGTTCAGCCTCTTGTTCTAGTGCAGAACCCCAGGCCTGCTGCCTCCGAGCTTCCTCCAAACGCTGCATTCATCCATTTTTAAAGGTGACCTTCCAACTTTAAAGGAAGTTTGCAAGCCTCACTGTCTTCATTTGCCCTCTCCTTTTCAACCTGCTCTTTATTATGAATTGAAAGGAGCCCCAAAGGTTTCTCTATTAAAAAATAAAGTTTCCCAACCACTTCTCTCCCAGGTTTTGCAGCAGCCTCCTCGGCTGTCTCAGCGCTCGCTGCAAGCTGCCAGCTCTCATGTTGAAACCACCCCATCCTCACGGATGCCCTCGTCCACACTCCCCTGCCTCATGCTGTCACTGCAGTTTGGCAAAGCTGCGCCCTGAAATCCTCCAGGTAAAATATAACCTTGGAGGAGGCAGGGGTGGAAGCAGGGTTATTTTTAACTTGGATCGTACTAACGACCTGGGTTAGACTGTGGCCTCATAAGCTCTTGGGCTGGCACAAATGAAGGGCAGCAAATAGATGTTCTCTTTATCTCACCTTGCTGTCATAGCTACATCCTACAAGCCCTGGAGCCATGTAGTGATGGAAGGGGAAGGTGTCTCCAGCCCTTAGCAATAATAATGTTAATCTTACTAATGAATTGGTCGTGGTAATTAAATAGGCAGTAACAAAGCAATACAGTAGTTTCCTGCTGCTGTCATACAACATTCAGCCATTTAACCAGGGCAGACGGGGCCTAAATTTTTACAGAAATATAACTGAGATAAAGAAAAAATATGATTTTAGAAAATGAAAGCTCAACTTCCATCCCTCCTTTTAGATTACCATTTCAAACAGAAAACAAATACAGAAACCAACCAACCAGTCCCTCTGCCATCAAAGCTTTCACTTTTTTGACTCTGAGTTCTGGTGCTGATGTGGCCCTGGTTATTTTCAATGTTTCTTTTTGCCAAGAGGTCAGGACACCACAAAGCAGTGCTATGCAGCAATACTGAATTTAGTCATTTGCATCGGCCTTCATCTCAAAAGCAGCAGACACTTTCTGTGCTATGACCATTTGACTGTCAGGAACCACCAGGCTTCATCATTCTCCATCCAAGCCCATGTGCCCATGCAGCTCCTGACAGCCCTGCTGTGCTCTCATATACTCACTAGCACATACTCTTTACTTCTTTAAAGACCAACCATAAAGCAGCACAACAAGCGACAAAACATATTAGATTCTTGCTACAACTGCCTACTGAATATAGGAAAGTTATTTAATTACACTATCTTTAAGAGGACGGAAGGTTTCCCAAAGCAAAAGCAGATGCATGAGGATAAGGTGCTAGCAGGTCAGAATTTAGTATAATAAATAATGGAAGGTTCCTTGCCTCACACCCTCAGCCTTTCTTCAATTCTGATGCTGGGTTTCATCTTTGGGATATGAATGATTCATGGAGCTTTAAAATATATATATAATCCATATCCTAGAAGAAAGGAGTCCTTATTCAGGGGTTGCAAGGGAGCAGTGTTTGTGATGTCTGTATTGGGCTGGGATCTCCCTTGGGAAGGGACCCTCATGGCTCCCTGCATCTTTCTGGACCCAGAAGCTGTTCCAAGATTGAAGCTGAACTGCAGGATTGCTCAGCTCTGTCTCTTATGACACAGAGATGTGCTTGCTGATGAGGGTCTCAAGAACTGCGTGCCTGAGCAATGACTCAGAGGCAGGATCTCATCCATCCCCAGCAGCAAGTGTACAAATACCACCAGTGCACTACAAGGGATTTAAATGATTTATGCAAGATTACAGAAGGGGAAGCTGCAGCAGAAACTTACCTTGATGTCACACATTAATCCGCTGAGGACTTCACCATCCTGACTTGCAGTTCTCTGCCTTGGGCAGATGATTTCATTTACCAGTGGTGTCTCTTCTCTTGGAAACCCAGCACAACATTTCTGCCAACAATATTCAATTCCTAACATGCATGCAAACACAGACATACACACACCCCTGCTCCATGACCAGCAAACATGGACTCAGATCTCCAGACATGAATGCTACTTAGGAAACTCCAAAGATATAATGCCAAGGTACCCTCCTTTCCAACCAACAATTCCTCCCCATGCTGATGGGTCTGACAGCTGCAAGTCTGAGCTTCAAGATATGATAAGCTAATGGCACAGACCTGTCCCAAAAAACAGTCCCTTAGAGGGACCATCCAAATATTTTTTTCAGTGGTTCTCTCAGGATCAAGGAGCAAGGTTTGTGCTGCAACTACAGCTCAACAGTACTGCTTTTTCTTGCTGTTAGGACTCTATTCCTTCCTTAAAAGGGACTTTGTCATTCCTTACCCATTTAGGGATTTCCAGCAATGTAATGCTCTGGAGTCTTCTTTACTTCCTAAAGGTCACTCTGCTATTTTTGGTGGGAGATATTCTCCTTCCTTTGCAAAACTAACATCAGTATCAATCTGCCCACGTGCTTCGAGGCTCAGGCCAGCACCACTGGGTCTGGGGAAGGACATTTGGCACAGGATTAGATACTTCAAGCTCTACAGTCACGTAGGAGTGCTTAAGGACATACATAGAAAAGAACCCAACTCTCTGGATTCCCCTCTGTTGTTAACAGGATAAACAGAACCTTCTAGACACAGGGCAGTGTTTTCATCCCAGATACACTGGCAGGGAGTTTGCTGTCTTCTTATGAAGGTTAACCCCAGCCTCCAACAGCACTTTGCTCTTCTGGTTTTCAGCTCTCCCCCAGTGCTGGATCTGCACCATTTCCAGACAGAAGAACCCCATCCAGTCCCTGAGCAGTTATACTTTAGGCATTGACACCAGATCCATCAAAATTATTCCTTCTAGAGGTCTGAATTCAGTTTATCACACACAATAGCTCCCTGGGAGGAGAAAAACTGACACTTACCTGTCTTTGAGTCCTTTCTCAGACTCCTGTAACATCTGTGCACTCTGGGATGTGATGGTTTTTGGGGCTGTGTATCTTTGAAGATCTAGCAGCACTGAGCACAGGATTGGAGCTTAAACACTCCTAAATTTGCAACCCCTCTAGCATCAGTCAATGAGCAAATGTGTCTCAGGAAGCACAAAGCAAACCTGCAGCCACTCTCACCACTCTATGGGTACTGAACCAGACACTACCAAGCTGTGCTGTGCACAACAGCTCCTATGATCCCCAAATATTTTTGGGAACTGATGCAGCAAAATTAAAAATCTGATGCCACTTTAAATCCTGGCTATTGGCAGCAAGAGCTGAATCCCTGCAGGACCAGATCCTGGATATACGCAGAGCATCAGCTGGGAAGACCGCGAGCTCCTTCTCTGTTGTATCAGATGTTTCAGTACTCTCAATTGCCTCCTCAATCTAGTCCACAGACTGTGTATATCCCTGCCCCCACCCCAATTATCTTAATAAACAGCTTGGACACACCTCTGACTCACTTAAGATAATGACCTGGTCATGATTAGCTCCTTCAGACTTCCTGGCAGATCAGAGAGCCTAATGTGACTCCAGTCTGGCTGTTTCTGCCTTCTTGAGAAGAGGCTGACCTCTGGCAGCAGCTCTCTGCCATCTGTAGGTAGAGACCCATGCACAGATCAAAGGCTGCTCCCAGAAACCAGGCTGGAGCCATGAAGGCTCCTTACTCTGAAAACAAGCTTCTAAGTGTTCAGGTTGCCATAGGGAGCAGTAGTTTCTCTTCCAGCAAACAGACTTGGTGGGTTGCTACCAGTCTCAAGATATGAAATGGAAACACGGGAGTAAGGACAATCCCAAATACAGGATTACAGAAGAGCATCTCTGCATGTTACCTTCCTGGCTGCCTGTCAGACATTCACTTACCCAACCTGAGAGCAAAAGCAGCACCAGTCAGCCTGTCTCACAACATGAATATTTGAAGCAAAACCTTGGAGGAAAAAGGCCAAGGGTCTGAAATCACAGGCAAATCCTTACAAGAAGTCATCTTATCTGCAGAAATCAGGAGCAGGTCAAAAATGACTCAGAAGCAGCAGAGCAAATCATTTAACCAGTGCTTGGAACAAATCCCTGCACTTTGTAGAGAACAACCCCAATTTATTCCTGTTGATTAGTCAGCAGTCACACTCATAAGTTCAAAATTAATACTACAGTTCACTTGCACTTTGCTTCACTGCTGGAGACCATCATCTTCTCCCAGCTAAGAAATCATCTCACATCTATTTACCAGCACTGTCAGTTGGTTTAGGATTTATCCCAAATCTTAACCTGACAAACTCAAAGACATTATTCCACCTCAAAGCTGTGTTTTGAAAAACCCTAGTTAACATTGCTTTTCATTTCTTTACTGATTTCAATAGGAGCAGGCACTTACCAATTCTCTGGAAGCCAATTACCAAATCCCACCAAGGAAGATTGACAAACAACCCCCAAAACTGCTGTGGTCCATCCAAGGAGGTGAAAATCAGAACTGAAGAGTGACATCAGGAACTGAAGCAACCAAACTGAGCTCCCAGCAGAAGCAGAAGCAGCATATTTGCAATCCTGTCCTCAAGATGTGTCTTTCCCATTTGTCAGCATACAGGGCTAAGGGGTAAGAGAGCACCAAAGAGGGTAACACATATCACTCACCTTCTTGGTGCTGCTTTGCAGAAACTGCACTTTTAGAAACACAAAAGAATCCACATTGTGCAAATGACCTTTTTTTGTTGTTGTTGTTGTTTTTTAACACTGGATTTCCTCTGTTGTTTTCTGTGGGTCAAGATCATGCTGGTATGGGGCTGAATTTAAATGATCCCCCATTGTATGGACATTGTGTAGGATTGCCTATGGCCTGCCATATATCCCTGCAATGCAAGAAGCTCAGGCTGCTGAAGACTTGATGCTGGCAGCCAGTGCTTTAATGCAGAGCCTGGCTATACCAGGCCAGTAGCTGGCACCACCAAGGAGCCTGCCCATCACAAGCAGAGGGTTGGAGAACATCAGGGAAACTACGAAAGAAAAAGGCAATGCAAAATGCACCGTGACAGGAGAGGAAGATGCGTTGCTGCACCAGATAAAACACTTTTTTCCATTCGAGTGCATTGTGGTCTTCCATCACATTCTTCCCCCTTCAAAGTGGAGGTGTTTATTTTCCCACAGCTTCTTAATTTTTTTTCTGTCAAAAGATCAGGGCCTGGAGGCACTGGTAAATATACAGTTAATAAGAACTCTTCAGCTTATTGCCTAAACCCCACCAGAAGCCCTTCAAAATGTTAAACAAAAATAAAGTCATGCAGCATTGATTTCTTGCATGCTCTCTTCCCACTGCTCATCCAGACCTGTGTTTTTTAGCATTACTACTGTGTCTAGGTCTCCTTATCCTCCGCTAATGCCCAGGCTTAACCCTGAGGATATGCAGCTCGCTTCGGGTGCAGATCAGAGCAGAATGGCGATGCACTGCTGAAATGGCAGAATCACTTTCTTCCAACTGTCCACAGCTCCTAGGATCTCTGTTCCACCGTTTTCCCCTTCCACACCCCAGCATGGCACAGACAAATGTCTGGGAAGGCTAAAGACCTGGTGGTGGAGAAGTAGACCACCTTCAAAAGGGGCTCCAGGCTCTTAGCAAGGAAGGGCTGACTCCATAAACACACATCTAAGTAAACAAAAGAGCATAGAAGAACATCAAGACTCATCCTGTGCAGCTGGAATGAGCAGCTATGGAGACTCACAACACACAGCAGGACCAAAATACCTTGATAAAAACCTTCATTATGGCACATATCAAACACTCATCTGCAACATATCCATGCCCAAAGCGCACTGCTTGCTTCTTTTGTGCATTGTATTACTGTGCCAGGATTGTCCTGTGCCCACCACACTCAGTTCAGGTGTAAGGTAATTCATGACTCCATATTATTAGAGGAATACAAGGAAACAACACATCACTTCTTTACCTGATCACCTGCAGCTTCCACACTGTGCAAGGGCTGGGAAGGCAAGGTTGTGCTTTACAGGAGGAGCTGATATACACCACTGCCTGCACCCTACCAAAACAGCACCCAAACTCATTCAGTAATGAGCACTGCAAATAAATCAGGAGCCACTTGAAGACAACGTAGAAAGGGAGAGCAGAACAGCAATATCAACTCCTGGCCCCACTGCCTTGAAGAACATGAGTACATCAAGTAACAGAGATAACCAAGAAGCAAGCACAAGGAAAAACAAGTGCCCAACATGTAGAGACCTGGACCATAGTTATGCTAGATCCTTGGGAACTGATAGCAATAAAAACACCACAGGAACTCATACACAAGGAATCGGTTGCCCTGAAATACGAAGCAAGTTGGACTTAGGCTGACCACATCAGCAGCCCAACTAATTAGCTAATCAAGCCTTTGTGCACAATGTCACTGGGCTGTGAAACCAGATAATAGATCCTGGAATGGCTGGGAGGATAATGCAGAGCTTTCAATCACCCATTTGCTTCCCAGAGTTCAAAAAGGAGAGGGAAACAAGGGATGATATCCAATGCAGCTCAGCTGGCCAGCCCACATGTATGGTTATTTGTCAGGAGACAACCATTCGTCCCAGGCATTGCAGACATCCCTGAAAAGATGAAGATCTCAGCCATCACCAATCTTGTGAACAACAACGCCCAGTCTCTTCTAGAGACATTATTATTAGACGGCAAAGGCAAGCAGAAATTCACTCATAGTGTCATTTTGAGATAATTTGCTTGAAATTCATTCCAGGAAGTTCCAGCAACAGAAAGATGCTGGAACACATTTTTAAATTCCTCATTAAAATTCTCACCAGCTTTTCCGTGAGTGTTCCAGCACCACCTACCAATAGTCAGCTCAAACATACACCCAGCCTCATGCCCACAGTCACCTGCAGAAGCTTTAGATCACATAAATAACTTTTCCTATTAACAATACTAAAATAGCCACTAAGATGTATCCATGAGGCAAGCAGAGCAGCTCATGGAGCATCCAACCATCTTTATGTGAACTTCCAAGGAGGAACCACTCACCTGTTCCCCTCTGCCTCTACATCACAATCATCCTTCCCAGCACAAAACAAGAGGAACACCTGCACAGCCAAGCAGCAAAAGCACGTCCTGAAATGAACACTGTAGCTGGATCCATTTTTTAGTGCCAAGATCCCTAAGAGAAAGGGCTCCTAATAAAACTCTTTCCACTGAGTGCAGAAATTTGCGTTGGCAAACCTTCTCCCAACAGTACCACCTTCACCCTGAGGATATGACCATTTTGAGCTACAAAAACCAACATGTTATCAACTGAGATCAGCAGCAGAGAGACAGGAGCAAGAGCTACACCTGAGCAACATCCACATCGCAGCCACAAATCCCACCCCCACACCCACACCCTGAAGATGCAAACAAACCAGACTCCCCACACGTGGGACATCTCATGAAGAAGTGGACTATGGGACGTGTCGTTCTGAATATTTATTTATTTTGTCTTCAAAGAAGAGGTCTGATGCAGCTGTTTCGTTAGAAAATAAAGTGTTTATTAAGAAACTAGACATTGAACACCCCTATAGTCTCTGTGAAAAGGGACCGTCCCATTTCCCATTAGCACAGGATGATAGTTATGGCAAGATCAGAATGCTCAAAGATGGAGGAGTCTCATTGACGGAAAATGAGGTAATGATTTACAATAATTAAAAATAAAATAAAATGTAAAAACAAAAAGAAAAAAGAAAAAGAAAACGAAAAGAAAAAAAAAGAAAACGAATCAAAAACAAAAAAACAACACCCTTAAGACTTGCTACTTAAAGCCACCAATCACAAACAGCCATGACTGGCTTCCGTTTTCAGCAGTGAGGAACCAGAGACTGTAACTGGTGTTAAACAAATTGAGACATTGATCACAGTGGGGAGAACTGCTTTAAATTATGCTGTACGGTCCGGAGGATTTCTTCTAAGCAGAGATGGACCTGAGCTGCAAAATTCAACCCTTCCTCTGCTAGGGTGTTCAGATATAGGCTTCTGGTTCAGGCCCACGGATGTGTCTCTACGGCTGATGCACACAGTTGGGAGCAGAGTCCCCTGAACAGTGCTAGGGAGAGGAGACAGCTCATCGGACGAGGCATCCCCGGTCAGACAGGTGACTCCAGCAGACAGGGAGTTCAGTTTGGACAAGCACCCAGTGGTCCCTGTGCTTTGGGAAGCTCCTCCTCACTCCGTGTGCAGAATCGTGATGTAAATAAATGGCCACAGGTCCTCTCTCGCAGTGCACCTCTTGCGTTTCCAGCTTTCGGTGCAGGCAGGAAACATCATTGGAGTTTGGTCATGGTTTGTGAAGTGGTCCAACCTGAACTGGGCCTCCTCGTCGTAACGCAGATGCCCCCATAAGGCATGTCCGTTAACTTAAAGCAATCTGCCACCGTTTCTCCTGTACTCTTCTATTGCACTTTACCTTTTTACGTGAGTGAACCAGGAAAAGAAGCGAGAGAATGGAACGTTCCCAGGGACATCCCTAAGGGAAAGCTGATAATGAAACCTCCTGGCCATCCCCAGAGCGCTTCATGAAGGTCACCTGGAAAGGCAGGATGAGGCAGAACATCCCATTCTGAGGCTTCTCCCCAGTTCTGGTGGACAAGGACTGTGATTCTTTCCAGTGGCAGCAACCCTTCCGGGCTGGTGATATGGAGACATCTCTGGTCATAAGGTCATCCTGGGGCCACCGAGAAGGCAAGCAAAGCAGAGTGGCTGGTGAGCAAGTTCCTGGTTCAATACTTCTCTCAGAAAAAGATCTGGCCAAGCCTGAAGCTTTCAGGAGTTTCTTTCTTTTTTTTTTTTTTTTTTTTTTTCTTTAGAGAAAATCTGCTTTGCTTATAGATTTTCACTGATACATGTGAGCAAATCTGTATTTCCCCATACACGTGACATCCAGAGAGTTGAAGGAAAGCCCTACAAGTTGCCACAAGGGCAGCTGGCTTCTCTTGAGAACAGGATCAAAGGGTTTATTTTTCCATCTGAGAGGCTTTGGATGAAGTAAGACAAAAGTGGGAAGGGAGAGGGGGAGAGAATACGAATATTGGCCAGAGAACAGGATTGATATTCCTGTTTATGCCACAGAAGAAGCAACAGAATACTTATTTTTCCTCCCCTTGCGTCAGTCTGTCTCAAGCTGATCGTTCTGGGAATGTGACTGGGTTACAATCAATCTCTACATGGGTGGAAATACAGGATAGAGCTAAATGGGGCTGGAAAAAGTCCAGCAACTGCGTGCATCTGATATGCTTTTCCACTTTGCTTACTGCCCTAGTCCTGGCAAGGACGCGGACCCTCCTGCGCTATGGATTCTCCATCCACGCGGGAAGTCCAGGCACCTCCTCAGATAAAGCTCATCATTCAAGCAGCAGGGAGAGACCAGAGCACGACAACGATATAGTCAGATCCAACGCGCTGCTCTAACACACACAGACAGACAGACAGACAAAAAAAAAAAGCCTCCTAGAATATGCGCGCTTCATAGATAACCACATTCTCTTCCTGTCAGAGAAGTAAGATTTTCTTTCCATTATTATTCCTTCCGACATTAATTTCTGTGCAAGGACTGGGAGCGGGGCTGCCTTTGCTCTTACCAAAAGTCTTCGTTCTGCTTTAGGTTCTTCCAAGCTCCCGCCTCATCGCTCTGGGAGAGCTCCCATCGCGGTGCCACAGTAAGAGGTGACGGCGGCATTCACTGGGTGGTGCGAAGACACAAGCTTACAAGGAAAACTCCAAGCAGGGAGGACATGACTAAAGATGTCAGTTTGGTTGGCTTGGTTGGTTTTGTTTTGTGTTTTATTTTAAAGCAAAAGTACAATTATTTACTGTGTTATTAGGATGACTCCTTTCAATTGAGTTTAATTTTCTTTATTTGCTCTCATTGCTGCTGTTGTGCCTTGCAGGAATATCTAACGAACACAGCGACCATTGGAGGAAAAGAACAACCCTGTTATCTGGTGACAGAAAACCACAGTTTCAGTTGGCTTTAACGTGTGTACAGGCAGGGCTGTAGAGTCCTATTAGGAGGAGACCTCAATCCATACAGACCACGCTTACTGCTTCCCACCATTTTGAGGGCACAGCCTATAAACTTGACATCAGAACAGGGACTTTTAAGGAGTTTTTAAAAGCCATGACGTCCTTTGCTGAAATAAACACTGACATCCTCAACATAAATGCCTTGGTTAAGAGGTTTGGAATGTCCAGGGAGGCTTATTGGATTCAACATAATTTCTCTGAAACCTAAAGGGGGAAAAAAAACAGAAAAAAGAAAAAAGCAAAATAAAGTAAACGAAAAAATAAAAAAGAGCAAAACTAGAAAAAAAGAGAGAGATATCGACACACATGTAATTATTAAAAAAGAATCAAATGAATAACCAGCAAACGGCTGCAGTTAAATTAAAGCCAAAACACCCTCTCTGGGCAGGGCTATCTTGCTCTCTCTTTCCATCAAGACCAGGCATTCATTCCTCCTGGTGCATGCAGGCACAAGTGCTCTGAGAAAAGGAGCATGCAAGCAGTCTGGATGGAGAACTGGGAATAACTCTCTTCCAGAGTTTCCACTAATCAAGGGTGGAGAAGTCCTGTTTCCTACCTAGTCTATCTTTCCCCTAGGCAGGGATTGGAAGAAAATGGAGGAGCCTTCCTAGATCTACCTTTCTTTAGTAATTTATTTAGTGTTGCTTAACATTCCTGAAACAAATGTGTCTTAGGAGACCTGACTCTCATAACCCATTGAATTTCTTAGCCTCTTCTTCCTGGTGTGAACTTCTGTTTACTATGGTTTTTGTTTTTCTTTTGTTCAAGAAAGACTTGTTCCTACGAGTCTCATTTTTGTCTTCAGGTGCCAGCTCAACAGTTTTAGCATTACTTTCTCGGGCACCTGTTTGTGGGAGTATTTCTACAGCTGAGACCATCCCAGTGGACTGGGATGAGACACAGCAGGAATAGGTGTAACGTCACTGAAGGTCATCCTCAGTGCAGAGCCATAGTGTTGTCAGGACCAAGACATGCATGGCAGGAACCTTGGGACTATTATAATCTGTCCCAACTTCTTATGGTCCCAAAAGGCTTTCCCAAGAAAATTAATGGGATGCCTTGGCTACATAAATACTCTAGAGTCTCTAAAATGCTCCTGTTCCATCAGATGGTCACAGGATGTTCAGCAAGTCAGGTCAGTTAACTGACTGGCATCACTAGAGCAGCATGAAGCAGCCTGGATGTGCTGTGAATTGATCTTAATAGTGCTTGCTGCTAGGCCAGGAACAGAAAGCTAACCTACACCAGCCAGATTACTTTTTTTTTTTCTTATTTCTTCTATTTTTCTTCTTTTCTGTACAGTCTTATTCCATCTGCACATCAGACACATACATCTTGTGATGAACCTGAGGATGCAGACAGACCAAAGCTGTTTGTTTCGTTTGGAACTGTTTAAACTTGTTTGGGGGAAACTATCTGTTACTCTCAGTGGCCCTGAGGGACTGATCCCCGGGGGAGAATAAGAAAGGCTCAACTTCAGTTCATGTGTCATAAACAAAATTCATAGGCACATTCCAAGCGCTGAAATATCACTAGTGGTGAGAAAGAGCCTAGCTCAACTCTCAGAGCTAAAGCAGAGATTAAAGTGCTGATGCTTGGAAAAGTCTATGTAAACTAGTCCATTTCTTATCAGACTCACTGGGAGACAAATAAACATGACATCTCTGAATTTCACTATTTATCCTGTTTTGTTTTTTCATAATATAAATATATTTTTATGGTCACCAAAGGATAGCTGGGAAAGTCTATGCTCAACAATACCAAGTATCTCAAAGGAGCACTCCTGTCTGCTTTATTTTCTTTGCGTTTCTCAGCTCTGCTAAATTAAGGCAATTCCACTTCTGCTGGACCATGTGCAAAAGACCTAAAAACCCACTGGGGACAGCCAGCCTCAGCAAAGGGACATGTGAAAGATCAGCAAGACTCAAGGCTGGGAATGCCGAGGGCTTTTCTCTTTGTCAGCACTGCACTCTGAATCCCAGCTGCAGGGACCTGTGTTGACAGCAAGGTCTTTGTAGAGTGGAGCTGGAGTAGGGTTTATCCCATAACTGACATGCGCTCACTAGCAAGGGACAATAAGGGATATGTCAGGAGGACAGCCTACATTTCTGAAGCTAGGGGGCTGAATGCACATTCTGCTGACTTGGGAAAACAATGCAGCATCGGTCATTTGGGTATTTTCCCTTTCTGATTTATTCAAATTCCCAAAGTATCTGAACAAAAACATGCTTCTTGTCTCACAGATTTTTTTCTCACTGATTTCTCCCATACTGTACTGCTACCTTTAAACCCATTCTCTTGTATGGAGCAGAAACCAACAAGGCTCTTGCTACATTTATGTATTCACTGACAGATGTGAGATGAATGATGTTTACTAAGATGTTCAGGGTGACAATGGGTGAATCTCCACAGGTTCAGAGTTTGGATTCTGTGATGACAAATGTCATCTTTCTACCATCAAAGCTATTAGTTCATGAAACAGTAGCTTGAAATTTTCTTAAATGATGTTTAACTTTTCTTTTTTTTTAAATCTCCCCAAAGTGAAAAAAAAATAAGAGACTTCACCTTTTTGGAAAGTTACAGAAATCTAAGAAACTATTTCTCATGTGAAGTTTCACATTTGTCAGTGCCAGTTGCAAACTGGGAATAAAAACACTGTCTTTAATGTTGGGTGTAGATTTAGAGGGAATTCCAATATACAAGCCTGGAAATAGTGAAGAGGTAAAAATAAGCAAACAAACAAAAAAAATCAACAAAATAGATTCAAAGCAAAAGCATCTCCAAAGGTCTACAAAACTGGGGAGGGTCTGAGAGATTAAACCTTGTGCTTCTCCCTGTTTTAGTGAGACCACTTATGTCAAAACTTTATGCTCTCTGTCTTTCCTAATAGCTGTGATATGGTAGTGGAGTAAATGTATGGAGTTGTGTTGGAGAATGGGGAAGGAGGAATGAGCTCGGTTTTGATATGCAGCTCTAACAGCTTGAGATGGAAGGGGTAGATGGGGCATTTCTCTAAGCAAGCTGGGAGATGTGGCAATGAAAGGACAAAAAGATCGAAGGCAACCGAACCATGCAATCCATTTTTGTCTTCAACCCTGGCCATCCACTTAGTCCTCCAGAGCTGTCTTGAGTTTCCCAACCCTGGATAATGGGTCTCAGCCTCTCTGCCCCACGCACACACCCAACATAGCCTGCGGACAGTGCCTTGCAAGGAACACTCTGCCTTTGCTGACTGCGAGCAAAACTAAGGAAATAAGACAGATAATTTCACCTTGCCATCACTGCTTACTTTCAAGTAAAACTGCAACTATTCAAATATACCATGCTTCTAGGGCTTTTGAGATACAAGATACAAGAGCACGGGGGATCACGACATGGGAAGGCAAGAGAATGATGCAGAAACGATACACAATTCACAGCTATCCCATCCACCAATGCAGAAGGAACAGTGCAGCCCTGTTTTGAAACTCGTCGATGTAAACTGTTACTAAAACAGCAGTATAAATTGCTGAGAGAACAGATAAGAAAAGTAACGGGATGTCATACAATGCCTGGCAAAAATGGGTTAAGTAAAAATAGCAAAGCAGGGGCAATAAGCTGGCCAAACATAACACTGCTGTCCAGACAGAGTGACAAAGCTTTGATCTCTCTTCTATGTTACAGCAGAATTTATGATTTAAAGAAAAAGCAATAGGAGAGTCCAACACCACTGCACATTTTATCTTTCTCTATGCACAGATATGAAGTATGAATAGCATCAAAGGAGGCATGAAAACCATCAAGCCTGGCCCACATCCTGAGTGAAGGAAACAACTATCCATCTAGCCAAAGCCAGGTCCGATACATCTGTACTTAAGAGGAAAGCAACACAGCAATTCAGCTTTCCTGTCATGGATGGGTTCATCTGCAGGGCTGGGATACAAAATCCTCTTTCTTTCTCTGCTCCAATAAAGAGCAGGCCAAAAAGCAACTCAGCCTGAGGCTTGCCACAACAAACAGGTCGCAGGGGCTCACCGTGAAGCTTTCCCCGGTACCCTCAGTTGGAGATAAGCAGATCATCTCCTCTGTGATCCAAGGTGAATTCAAAGGGACTGGCCCTCCTTGCATTTACACCAGCCCAGCACTACTAACTGCAGAGAAATGCAAGAAAATGTAGCCCACAGATGAATTTCATACCAATACACATATCTCAAGCACATCTTCAAGCAGACAACAACACTCTTAGGATTCACAGAGAGGGTCTGAGAGCTACAGAAACGCTTATGGTTGTTCATTTTCATGGAAATAGGATCCTCATCCCTACCCACGGCAGCTCACCTTGCATTGTTAGATTTCTATGGTTTAACCTCAAATATAAGAGTCTGTCACTGTGATCAATGAGACCTCACAGCATTGGAGACCTCTTGGGAATGTGCTCAATGAAGCTCTAGCAACAGTTGGTGGCATTTTTGTCTTCTTCACAAGCCAAAATTGCAAGGATTGAGGCACTGCATTTGTTTTTGAGGACAGGAAAGAAGAGAGTTGGGCTAGGAACAAGAGAAAAGGCAGAAACAAATGGATCCAGAAAATCCCATTCCCACACAAGTTTCTCTTATGCTTAACTACATCAAAGGAAGAGGTAGAAGAATATTGCAAGACATTCAATGGCTGAACAATGTTTCTTGTGAAAAGTATATATGGATTTTCATGTGATGAACTCTGTAAGACTACGAAAGACTCATTAAACCTTTGGTTGGAGGAATTCCGGCGTCTGTAGCATTTCTGTTGCTGCTGTTAATGTGAGCCATTTCCATATTAGCTGGGATCACAAGTTTGTTTTCTCTGGAACTCCTTCATGGATGGAGTAGTTCCAAGATACTAAATGATGTAGCCTGATAGCTCAGGAGGCAGAGCTCCAAGATTCCCAACCAGTTCCCCATAGGAAAAGCCCCAAAGTGGGAAAATGTTGATCAGGGTATTAAAAAATATATTTTTAAAAAAGGAAAAATAGTTTAAAAATCTAGTTAAGACCAATGGCGAAATAAAAAAGTCATTTTCTATGTCTTCTGTACCAATCAAGATGCCCTGTGATTTGAATTGAAGCTTCCCTCCCTGTCCAGAGGCACAGCCAATGCTTTTTTTTCCAGACTGCACAGAGGTGCAGCTATTTAAAGCCACTTGGAGGCCCACTGCATGATGGAAAGCAGCCAGATCAGTTGGGCCTCCTCAGTTTTGTTTTCATTAGGTTGAAGCCAGAGTATGTGGAATTACTTGTAAGAGGACCAGGGAAGGGGGAAGGACTGGGCACCCAGCTATTTCACCCATAGCACACAGAGCTTTGCCTCACCTCATTTAAATTGTAAATGGTCATAGAAGGTTTCTAAGCAAAGAGGATGCCTTGTTCTGTTCCTCATGACATCCACAGCCGTGCAAATATGAGTGGCAGAACTCCTGAGTTTTACAGGTCAGCCACAAGAACAAGCTGCAGGCACATTTCCAGATGCCTGAGAGTTTGGTGGCAGTTGATATCCTGGGTGCTGTCAGCTCGTCCTACTGCCTCTGTCCATCTGTGTCCCTGCACCGAGACATCCAAGAGCCTTCTCCTCTATAATTCTCACCATTTCAAGGAACAATTCTCCCTAGCTCTGCTAGTCCCCATTTCTCACAATTATGCACTCCCCTCTGTCTCTGCACTCCACAAAGCCCAAGGGACATGGCATCAAAGATCCCAACAATACCTCATTTTCACCACTTCAGTTTTCAAATACATTCTTTTGCCATTTTTTTTTTTAATTTTCTTCTTGTATTTTTTTTTTTAAGTCAGCCCTCAGACTGCTGCCAATTTAAGAACTATGCACAGCTTTACAAGAGCTCCTCATTTCCACTTTGCCTGACAGGTATCTGCGTTCCTCCGACACTGCCTCTGTTCCTCAGCCACTTTAGATAGCAATAGTTACCTTAAGCACTTTACATGGAGATACTGAAACCACTGACTAATCTGCTCAGAAATGAGTATCCACTGAGAAAGAATCTATCTGGGTTCTTGTTCTGTAATTGCTGATTAATTCCAATTACGGTACAGCTGATCCACCAGTATGGCTGATTGCCACATCAAAGTGCCAACAAGCAAAGGAAGCCCCTAAGTTACAACAGCAACAGCCTTGTTGCAAACTTTTTTCTGTTGCTGAGCTCTTCATAAACATTAATTTGTTATGCCTTGCTCATCCCCTTGGGAGGCAGGAGTTGTTATATCCGTAATTCAGATGGCAAAACTGTGGCACTGAATGGGAACACAGTTTGTCTGAGGTCCCGAAAGGAGTGATGCCATGGCATGAGCACTGGAGCAGGGAACTCCAGGTCCTATTCTCTTCACTTCACCGTTCACTTCATTTCATCTGGAAAGGCCAGAGCTGCCCTCCAGGAAGACCAGGAGTGGTACAAGCCCAAGAGCCAGAAATGTCAGGAAGAGCTTACACTGGTACATGAATTTAATCATTTGCAAATTGAGGTTGGAAACTGAGGAGAACCATGGATCTTGGCAGGCAGGGAGGCACACAGCACTACAGAGGAGATGTGAATGGGAAGAGGGAGAGATGAGGGCAAAAAGAAAACCATCAAGAGCAGCACGAAGCTTTGAGGAATGAGGATTTGCTGATTTTTTTAGTCTGTTTGGATGCAACTTTGTCTGACACTGTTGTCCTTTATGTGTTTCTCAGTGCTCATACACTGACGATTGTTTTGGAAACGAGTTCCACCACCACAGCTCCTCTTCTCTTCGTAGTTACCTCATTAGGTGGCTCTCAAAACAAGCTACATCAAAATATCATAGAACAGCATAATTAAGCTTTTTAGAACAAAGCTCCTGATTGAAAGGTACACTTTCTTTCAAGGTACGTTTGGTACCTGCTAGCATGTGGCAAGCTCTTAGACACATCCCAGGACATAGTGAGGACTCTGATTTCACCAGATTACGAGAGGACAGAAAACAGAACTGCAGGCTTACACAAATGAACGACAAATCCCCAGACACATGGCTGCTGTAAAGTAGGAGACTTCCTTTAGCAAATGGAATACCAGGGCTCCTTTCCTACCAGGTTTTCCCAGCAGAAAATCTAGTTCTGAAGTTCTGCTGGCCATCACTTCCAAGCTTAAACTACAAGGCTGTCAGACTCTGACTCGGTGTCATTTTGGGGCTGTAAATAAGTCACTCTCCTCAAGTCATCTAAACAAGCAAGGTATTTAAAGCACTTCAGCCCAACCTCACTTCATGCCATGTAGTTCTGCATGAGCCTTTGTGGCATTGGCATGTCAGCACAGATGAAGAACAGAGAAGAGTTTGAGCTCTCAGGGTGAGGATGCATATTAACATAGAAACTCCTAGGAGTGCAACTCTCCAAAGCCCCATTTTCCTTCCAGTAAAAGATTTCACACTTGAGAAGAAAATCAGCTTTACTTAAAAAAATATCATATAGTATCATATCATAGAATAGCTACGGTTGGAAGGAACCTCAAAGCCCATCCAACTCCAACCCCCTGCTGTGGGCTGGTTGTCCCCCACCATCTTAGGCTGCCCAGGGCCCCATCCAACCTGGCCTGGAGCACCTCCAGAGATGAGGTACCCACAGCTCTCTGGGAAACCAGTGCCAGGGCCTCACTGCTCTCTAAATAAAAAATTTCTGAGTAGAAATTAAGTTCTTTCCTCTTGTCCATCACACAGAAGGCAGAAGCCCTGCCTGCCACCCCAGCAGGACACATCCTTAGTCCCAATTGCTACACATGGGACGTGGGCATGAAACACGTGGCAGGAGTGGAGGAGCAGGGCACAAAACATGTGAGCACACACGTGTGGGGCTGAGAGCACGTACTGCCAAGCGATTACTCTCATTTTACATTACGGGTTTAATGGCTTTTAACAGGAGACTTTGTAAGCGATCAGGAATTGGAACAAAAGGAGCTGGGGGAATAATTATTCTAACCAGGGGAGCTAAAGAACATGGCAAAATCGCGTACTGAGCAATCATGCTAATTAAAGGCACCCAGAAGAATCAGGATAGAAACGCCAAATGGTTTTCACTCTGCTTCCCTAATCCGCTAAATGCCTCCTCGCTCTGACTCCCACCAACTGGGGGAAGGACAGCTCTGGGTGAGTTGGTTTGCAGCAATTAAGGAATGGAGCTAACTAACTAAATAAGGTACCACCAGTCTAGGGGAGGAGATGTCTCCGTAGCCTCTGGCCAAGCACCAAGGTTTCGAACACGCTTTGCAGGAGCACAACAGCTGCTTGCAGCAATCAGCACAAGGCTACACTCTAGTCCTTCTGTGTCCTGCCCATCTGCAATAGCTGTGGCTTTCCAATGGATAAGGACATTTTCTAAGTGGTGGATATCATCCTTAACTGCTGGTGCTTAAAACGCCCACCCATGTGCAGAGGTTCACTCCACGCTAACATCAAAAATGCAAGAACTAATGCCACAATGTAGGAAAATTTTCACCCAGAAAAAGTGGAGAATAACAATATGCCCACATCATAGGGAAAAGAAATGAACATGCAATTGCTCCAGTAGACTGGAGGCTTTACAGAAACAAATCTAAACTGTCACACCCTCGATATGATGAGAAACTAAGCCTGGTCCCTCAAGGAGCTGCTGGGAACCACAGTGAGATCTTCCTTGGACATTGCCAGAAGCCAGGAGGGCATCACACTGAAAGGCAGACTCATGCAGAGAACATGACACAGTGACAAAATCACATGCTGAGTCCGAGAAAAGTCTCAGGTTTTTCCAGATTCCTTGGAAATTTTCACCTCCAATAACTGTTCCTGTGAGATGTGAATGCTTCTATTTCCAGTAGTTCAGATCTGAGTTTAGTTGCAGCAGTTCCCAGTGCTGGCACAGTGTAAGTTAAGGGTAGGAGAGGTAGGGCAGCAGAATATCCAATGGTAACATTTCCTATCAAGTAACAGTTTTCTATTTCAAAAGCAATGGTTTGTTTGTTAATCAACAGGTCCATTAACACAGAGCAAATGCCTCTCTAATGGACACCCACAGGACCACAGTCTGAACTATCTGTGCACAGCATCTTTTGATTGATTCACCCTAAAGATCATCAAGTAAATGAGAGAGGATGTAATATTTCTGCAGGAAGCATTCCACAGCAGATACATTGATTGCAATGCTCATCCAGCTGCTCTGTGCCAGTCTCTTCTTAAAGAGACTTTGTGCTGGATTCGCTGATTAAATATTCTAAAATGGAGATCAAATCAGGGACATTGACTCGCCTGTGCCAGACATTGGTCTATGGAAACCTGGTATCCTGCCAAGAAGGATCCTGCGAGCAGCCAATGGTCAACCCACTCCCCTTTTTCTGCTCTTTAGGTTCATGATTATGCCCTTTTGGTCCTTCCGTGGCCACACACATCACCGCTATGCTTCAACCACTCTGCTTCTTGACCTCACTACCACTAAGTCTTTGGCCCAAGCCAGGGGAGCCTGGCTGGTGGTCACAACAGGAACACAGAACTGTTGACTCATGTACTTAACTCCTACCTGCATCTTAAGCTGAAAATCATTGTTCATTTTGCCTGCCAATGCCTGTCTGACTCCCGCTCTTTCACCACAATGAACCTATTTAATTTAATGCTTAGCTGGACAGGAGGAGGCAGGGCTTTATAAAAAGAATACCCTGAGAACCAAGGAAGAAATCCAGAACCGGTGGGAAAGATAGCAGTGAAATGACCAGTTGAGTAATTTGCCACACCAGCAATCCCAGCTGCCACAGATGGCCCACGAGCCCACAGCTAAGTACTCCCTGCAATTTTCATTTCACAAAAGCAGGTTCTTTTTTTCCTACAGACTCAACACTGGGCTGACAGATCCTTTACAAGCTGATGCAAAACCAGTTTCTTCTGAAAGAGCTCTGCTAAAACACCACAGCACATCCAGTTTATGAGCGAGCCCTGCCACTGCTCACCAAATCTCAGCCTCCATGGAGCAGTCACAGCCGCCCTGAAAGACCCCAGCGGGGCCAGGGGACCACTCTTTCTGAAACTGCACACTTCTTTCCCATACAAATGAGCTGCACAAATTGAGACCAGACCCTCCTTTTCCCCTCTGAGCTATTCATAAATAAGGTTAAGGGGTTTTGAGGCAGGCACAGTGCATGCAGGTGAAACAAGGAGATACAAAGGACCAAACATCTAATTGGAGACGAAATGAGAAAGCTAAACACTCACCCAGGTCCCACGGGGAGACACAGCTAACCCTCCCCTCCGGAGATAAGCTCCATCAAGAGGGCTCCAGCTCGCTGCAATGACTCCTTGAGGCAAATCAGAGGTGCCAGCAGCTACAAATGAGGACCTTTCTTTGCTGTAGTTTCCATCCTTTCTCCCCTTCAGTACTGGCAGGAAAAAAAAAGGAGCCTGCAGGTCCCATTCAGGCTGAACTACATGTGCCATCGCCGTCTTACAGCCAGGCAACAAGGTAAGAGCTGCAGGTACAAGCTTGGTCGGGGATGCTCAGCTCCTGCCCCCACTTCCTTTCTTTTCAAAGAAAACAAAATTGAGTTTGTATCGACTACTGAGAAAATGAGACAACATTATACAGGACACGACCCTCCAGAATCAAATTAGGTCATTGAAACACCATACCCAGTGCAGAATATTTAGCCCTGAATGCGTATAGGTTCAAGGAAAATGTTTTTATAAAGCAAGTATTAAAAGAAAAAAGGAAAATGAATTAAATCAGAACATCGAGCAAAGGCAGAAAGCAAGGTAAGCTTGGAGAGGCAGGAACAAGCAGCACGCCCACCTCAGGGCTTCTCCCCCAAGACCCGTGCACCTCATTCAGTCTGAGTTGTTGCTTCTCAGAGCTTGTCATTAAAAATATGGCAAGGCCTGGCAAATAGTTTTGCCACTTCCTGCACAGCTTCCTTGCTTCCCCTCCCCACAGCTCTGACAGTTTCCAAAAGAGTAAAGCCTCTATTCACACAGCAGCTTTCCAGCCGTGGCTCCACTGTGTCAGCAAAATAGCCAGCAGCAGCATACTCAAGGTGCTGATTTCAGGAGTGCTAAGATCTGTTTTCATAGGGGACTTAGCATCCTACATTTGCTTTAAGCTACCAGTTCTGCATCTACACCTATATTTTACACACGTCATCAGAAAATAAAAAAGGAACGCATGGTCCAGCTGTGCAGACTTCGCCATCATGGCTTGGCACCCAGTACCCTCCAGTCTCCATCACTCAGCTCACATTTTTCAAATCACTCTGTCCATGCCCTCTCCTGAGCTCTCACTCTCCCATGGGAAAGTCTTCATTACCCAGCTCCCAGACAAACACCAGCAGAGGCAAATCCATAAAGCTGCTTCAATCTAAACACCCACCTAAAATCTGGGGTTCTCTGGCTGTTGGTGTACACCATGTTAGAACTGGAAGATCTAGGTCATAGAATCATTAGATTCATTACCATCTAGGCAGGTGAAAGTCTAGCTCAGCACAACTCTCCCAGTGCCTATTCCACCCAAACAAGCAGAGGTATACACGCTCAGTGCAGTCATGCTGTTATGTGAAGGAGAGAGGACACAACCATTCCTAAATCCTGAGTTTTACATATCAATCTGCAGCACTGGTTTCCCAACTGCGTAACGAGTACATTAACTTTAGTCAGGTTGATTCTCCAGAGATGACGAAATGGAAAAGAGTAATCGAAGTGAACTCAGATAGAGTTTGTGATTAAGCAGCTGATGATCAATAGGAGTTATCTGCAGGGCATAGAGTGTTAATGAGCTACCATTCCTTTTGCAAAGAAACACCTGAGCCCATGTTATCTGTTCAACACAGCCCAGAGAGGACAGCGATACATTCCTGCCCTTATCCTCAATGCAAGAACATGGCCAGGGGGTGGGTAGAGAGTCCTCATGTCTCCCTTGCCCACATTCCTGTTATAAGGGTGATGGTGCAAGAAGGAAACTAAACAAGTCTAAAGATGAATGTGGCTAGAAAGAGAAGGATGAAAAAGGTTAACAGCCTGATTCAAGGCTCGAGATGCTGTGTTTGGGAGGAAAAAGAAATAAATTGAAAAAGCATTCATAACCTTCTCTGACAGCTCCATTAATTTAGAGGCCTTCCAGCTCTGCAGCTGTAGTGCTGGCACCTGGCACATCTACAGGACAAGGCAGCTCAGAGCACAGGGAGCAGCCAGATACTGCACCACGCAAAGAACCATGCACAAAATGAACCTCAGAGCATCCTGCAATGGATGTCTCACTACCTGCCCCCTGCAGTGATGTAGTTGTGAAGAAATATTAGGTGTTAATACTTACTAATGTCTTAAATTCATCCCGAGAGATTTTAAGGCACTAACAAGTGGCCTTTAGGGAGGATTTCTCATAAGAATGCAGCCACCTGTTTGATGGCACACAGCAGCAAGGCTGCACAAGGGTGTTGGAGAGCAGGTGGAAAGGATAACGTCAAATTAAAGCTACTGAAAAGAAATCAGCCTCGCATCAGCAGAGACCCAGAATATCATTATGTCTGCCTGCATTCAGCTGTATCACTGTAACTAATCATTTTTCCCTTCCAGAAATGTCCAGAGAACTGTTAGTGACCTCAGGGAGCTGCTAGGATCTTTGTACTACATTTCCTCCCCAAGTTGTCTCCTCTGATAGCCCAGCGCTGCCTGCCCACAGAAGGGATTTGTTTTCCCAGAACTCACTCATCCTTCATATCCTTGGAGGGCCTGGGGAAGACTGGGGGGAAAAAAAATCAGCAGACAGGATACTCTTTCTGGAGTGTCCCAAAGGAAACAGAGGGGATGAACAGATTAGAATTTCTCCCCCAGTTTCTCAGATTCTCATGGAAATGGGGTTTGCAGTCGTCCTCTGCAGAGACCATGTCAAAACAGATCATTAATACTACTTGATGCCGAGGATCTTTTGTATTAAAAAGAGCACAGCTATTACTTAGTTCAAATCTCTATATTATTCATACGATCCATATCTATCATGGATATAGTATTTATGCTACCATGGGGAAATGTAATAAGCAAGCCAATAAACGCTTCCTTCCTCCAGGTCAAGATGAAAGTCTGTATCTTGGAGAGTGGTGCTTTCCTTGGGCAACAAAGCTTGTATCCCAGGCTTCCTACTCAGCTCATCAGCAAGGAAGTAAAGCCAAGGTAAAAAATAACTGCTTTCCCTCCCAGCCCAGCATCACTCCAACAAAGCAGGGAGGGAGGCATTTCCCAGGTGCAATGAGGTCAGCAGATATCCTAGGGAAATAAAGGTCTATTTATTGGTTAATTAAAGAATAAGTTAACTGGGCAAAGCAGAAACATACTAGGTGGTAGCATAATCCCCATGAAAGTGAAAAGAAAGAATATAACCAGAATGTTGGATTACTATATACAGATGACAGCTCCAAGAACTAGATTGACCACCCAACCTTCTGACTTCCCTTTCCACAAGACTGGCTGTGAAAGGACTTCAGGTGGCAGCTCATCCATGCAACATGGTCCAGCAAGCTAAACGTGGGCCAGACTGCTCGTTGTCAGCAACCTGGTGTGACCTCGAGCAAATCAGTGTCTTCCCTCTTCTCAACCATAAAATGGAGGTGAAGATGCTTGGCAGAATCTTGTTGGACTGGAAGCATAAACACATATTTCTGGGAAATAGTGAAGGAGAAAGATGCCAGGTACATTTTCTCCTTTAATAATTGGGGAAAATAAACTCCATCCCTCAAATACTCAGATGCCTGCTGCGCTCTCACTCTGGTTCCCCTGACATTTGGGCCCTGCTGAGATCTGGCATGAGAACAGTCTCACCCCATCTCTGGAATTTGCCCAGGATTTATTTTTAACACAGCCCTGGCTACGCACATTTGTGGTGGGATTCATATGATCTCACACCAGTCTTTGTCTCTGAGCCATGCTGATATCCAGTACCACTGAGCTATCTCTCTTATCCTGAGCAAAGTTCCTCACCCATGGCAGACCAAAGCATCCCATCCTTCCACATGTACAAAGGAAGCCTTGGGCAGCCACCTCACATGGAACCTCTCTGGCTTCCCAGGAGCAAATCTGCCCTAAAGCATGTGATCATAATCACTGATGGGCTTGGGTTAGAACGGACCTCAAAGATCATCTAGTTTCAGCCCCCTGCCGTGGGCAGTGTTGTCAACCTCTAGATCAAGTACTAGATGAGTTTATCTCATGCCCCATCTGAAAATAAACTAAACACACCCCCGAGCAGAGATAAAGTGATAAATTTCAAAGTCATGGAGACCTCTGCCAAGCTCTTTATGTCTTTTTGGCTTTGGTAATGGGGTGTGAGAAGCTGTGGTCCAAGAGGAGGCTTGAAGAGTGGGCTGAGACCTCAAGTATGTCTTAAAACATGAGGTCCTTGGCTTTGCCACACACATGTTGCCCATCATCTCCCCTTGCTCAGTGATCCACATCAATTACAGTGCAGAGATGTAAAATGACTGATACTTTTAATACAAAGGGCCTGCCATTTATTTATTAGCTGGCAATTGGCCCTGCAGTCCAGGATGGATGCATTATAAATCAACTGCATTTCTAACCATTAAAAATTCATCCAATTCATAATGTAGGACACCAGTAATTTCCTTATTAGTGTTGAGTGTGAAGGATTTTTCATTCCCCTCCCTTGGTTTTACTTTGCTGCATTGCTTTCCCAAAGATCTTGCTCATCTGAGGATTAGCTCAGCTTAATCCTGCAAGAAGGAGGTAGAGGGCTGGGGGAAGGGAGACAAGGGCTGAAGTCATTTCATTCCAGTGTTTTCTTCTAATTGCAATTTTGCCATAGGTACTTAGGAGACTTAGATGCCTTCTCTCCCAGTCACTCTTACAGGAGGCAGAGAGACTGCTTGTCCTGAATTTAAAGAGATGATTTTAGGGAGAAAAAAACCCTCCCTCACAATGGGGAAAAAGGAGGTGTAGCGGATAATGTAAAACTTGTTAAAATATCTTAGCAACCTAAAAGCAGGTGCCCAAATGATATAAAACCATACATTTGAAATAGATCGTACATATATCTATATATTCATATAGATATATGTAGGTATGTTACCCTTCAGACTCAGTGCTCCAAATCAGTGTGAAAAATAGGCTAGTAGGGCCGAAAGAAAGGTGTGACATTTCTGCAGACCCAGGACTGCTTCAGAGAACCAGTGTCAGCACAAATATGAACTTGGAACCAACAACAGGCAAAGCTGAGCCTACAGCACGCTGCAGGTCACCCTCAGCTGCAGTACTGCATGCCATATTGACTACACTGAGCTGTAGGCAGCAAGATGGACTGGTTGAGGATGTGGTACATTCAGATATTTTCATGCTCTCACTGAGTCTTGGTTTATTCCTGTCTCTTAAACAGATCTATTCATGTAGAGACAGGAAGAGAGGGTCTGAAAAGCAGATTTAAACAGGGTTCAGCGTTAGGTAACTTGCCGTCTGGTTACGAAAAAGCGTGCAGGAATCTGAAAATGGATTACACAGTAAACCCACCCCTAACAGAAGACAAGCCCAGGCATCTAGAGCAACCCATACATGCCATGAAGTCAGTGTACTTTTCACCTCAAGACGCACACGAATTTTGCATCAGCTCCACGTGGAGATGGGTTTGCTGTGTTCTCAGCGTGGCCAGCTCACTTTGGTACATCACAAAGGGTTCGACAAGACTAAGAATATCTTTTTGTGTGTGACTTTCCCCACATTTCAGAACTGACAGGGCATTTTGGTCTGTTTAGCCAAATCTACACTCAAATTTGTTATTTTATAGTCTCTCCTGATGCACAGCTTCACTGCTGGATCCTGGGCTGTGCTTCTTGTCCCACAGAGCACCACCACCAATAACATTCCTGCTGTGAATGCCGTATGCAAACCTATCCTAACTCCTAAACAATAGAAGGTATTTTTAATCAGGAATTGCAATTTAACTGGACAATGAACAGAGAATGTGAGCCTTCAGTCTTCTAACCAGAAGACAGCTCATATCTGACCATGATGAATCCTAACACACTTCAGTGTTAGATCTTCAACTTGAAAACCATCCTGGCTACATTGAAGAGTCACAATGCCATCTCCTTGTAAATTCAGGGAGCTCCCAGTGCCTTTAGGGCTACCCCAACAGCAAACCACGGCCCCATCCTTCAGACCCCAAAGACATAGAGGTGCTCCAGCGCCCAGATACTTTCCCAAAAGCCAACATTGTAAGCTGCAGTAAATTCATTAAAAGCAAGATTAAAAAAAAATCAGTACCATAAGTCTACCCCCACACACACAGGCTATTTTAATGCAACCCACAACATAATTCACATAATCAGTGAGCCGTTTAGGAGAATACTCTTGAAACTTTTTTCATTACCACTGGCACCAGCACTGCAGTACTTCAGGTCATGCACCATATACCATCTCATGTGCCATGCTTTTAGCTCTCTTCTTCCTGGAACAAAGCCCCAGGCATGAGGAGCAGTGGCTGATGGCCGCTGCTCTCCTTCCTCTGGCCTGGACTCCTCTTTTAATCTTAAGAGCACCATGGGGTCACAAGCACTATCAGAGCAACTGGGCAGAGAAAAGTACTGATATCTGGGGTCACAACCACTGATAGGAGCAGGAAGGCGTGTGAAGCCCTGCATTAGGTGAGGGTGTAGGTAGCACAGTGCTTGAGCAAGGGACAGATGCAATACAGCATCAGGAGTGCATGTATGCATTCTCCATAAAATGATGCATCTGCTGGGCAGTTGTGGTCTTTGCATGGACTTCCAGTGCACTCCCACTTGCCAACAGCTGAGATTTTCTACAGACCCCAGCCAGAAAGCCAGGCTTCAAAACTCCACATTTAACAGAACACACATAAATGAGTATAAAGGTACTCATTAAATTCCACAGACGCATCTCAGGACGAGTTGGTGTTGAAGAACAAGACCATAAGGTAGCAAGGAGTCCTGATGCAGAAGTCTCAGGCTACAAGTACCTACATCACAAAACTAACAGGTGTTGGCTCCTCCTAGAGAAGAGCCTGGGGCTTTCCACTTTGAGAACAAGAAAGGAGAAGTTTAGAGAAAGAGCAGAGACGTGTAAGGAAGGACTGAGGTCTGTGCAACACGGCTCCAGGCTGGGCACTGGGCAGCGGAGTGCTGCTGTCACTTCACACTTGGCTCCACATATATATTTCACAAAAAAATAATGTTTGACAAATCCTCTTATTCCTGGGGGGAGGAGGAACATAACGAAAACAAAACACCACCAAAAAAAAACCAAACACCCAACACATTTCATTTTCACTGGTTGGTTTTGTTTTTGTTTTCAGAGGAGGCAAAAAAAGAATGCGGAAAATGTTCACGGCTTCGTTTTGTTGTTGTTTTTGATGGAAATGGGAACATGAACTGATCAAAAATAGAAATGCTGCAGACTTTTCAGCTTCTCATGGCCAGGATGAATAAAACACGCTAAATGAACAAAAAGAATTGACCACGGCAAGATAAACTGGGGTTGTAAGTGTCCTTCCCATTTTGTTTTCAAGTCCTGTTAGAAGCAGAGGTAAGGAAATCAATTTGTTTGAGAAATATGATTTTTGAAATGACCACAATGTTCCTTTTAAACTGCATTGAAAACACAAGATAAAGACAGGGTACTGAGTGAAAGAGTGCTGATGGCACTTTTATTGTGTGATTTGCCTTGTTTTTTTTCTGAAGTACTTCTTTTTAGCCGATTACCATGTATTTACAGTTAGTGTAATTATATCTAATTACTTAATTAGCATGAATACATGTAATTACTAACTTCAAATATGTAATTATGTCAGGGCAGCCTGTAATAAATGAGGTTGAAAAAAACCCTCATTAGGACTCGATGGAAGGACGGCTGCTCCACCCGCGTGGGGAACGCATGGCGGCCCCGAGGCTCAGCCAGTCCTGGAAGAGGAAAGCACAGGCAGTGCCGTTCATCTGGCAACAAAAACCAACCAGAAAACCCCAAACCAACCCCTTGACCCCAGCAGCTGTGCTCCACAGTGCTGGTGGGAGCTGAGCATCATCCCTTGGAGGCAGAAAGAGATCTGGAAAGGATCTGCCACCCGGCTTTGTTTACTCCAGTGAAATCTGGATTATTTTCACAGATCTCTGTCACTCTCAAGGAGACTTAGTTTGTCTGACGAGACATACCAGCAAACAGAACAACTGCAAAACTGTGTTGTGGCATTTGGGTAAACTTCAGAGCTCAGATCCAAGAACAAATATACACCTAATGCACTGTGCTGATAATTAATTATTACTACTGAAGTAAAACAAGCCTCCCAAATGTCCCTTCAGAAAGATTACCAGTCTTGCACCAAAAGTAATCTCCAGATACTCATAACTACCCGTTTTGCAAATCCAAATTCTGAACACTGGAGATGAAGCTGAACTGAAAAGTTCCTGTTTACTGCCAAGAAGCTCTTATATAGTGATGTCCTACCAACAGCACGAAGACCACGTCATGGATTTAGTTGAGGTCAGCACTTCTTTCTTTTTTTTTCCACCAACCAGGTGCTATTTGCCGCAATGAGCTGACATTGCCTGGCTGCAAGGACCAGTGGCCATTTTCTGGACACATACATGGGTTGGTTGGGTCTTTATTTGTGTTATCAACCTCCCCCTGACATTGAGATAGCATGTAGAAAGGCATGGCTCCATCCTCAGATGTTCTGTCCACAGTGCTTGCTCTACAACAAGCCCTGTTCTTCTCCCCTCTGTTTATTTCCAAATATAGAGAGGTGCAAACTCCTCACAACCTGTCGCTTCTCCTGCTGACATCTGCCAAGAAGATAACGCCACTCGGCTGTTCCTCCACGTGCCAAAGAACAGGAGGAACGGTCTATTTTAGGTTATGCCTCTGACATTGCTTTGTGGTTGTTCTGTCCTCATTGTTAGTCCTCTTCCCTAACCTTGCAGGTGGTGCTGAGGGTGGCTGAAAAGAGGACTGGCTGCAAACCCTCGTGCTGCTTTGGAGATACGGTGTGAGGATGGGGAAAGCATCTTCCCAAAGACTCAAGATTTTGTCACAAGAAAGCAAGACAGTGCAGTTTCTTCTGCTGCTCTTGGAGAAGCCTTTAAATAGGAAGGGAGAAGGGCCCTGAGCCCAGCTCATCCCTTCTGTTCCTCTGAATGAGGAAGTAGCAGAAAGAGGGCAAGAGAATCCTAGAATCATTAAGGTTGGAAAAGTCTTCTAAGGTTATCTAGTCTAACAGTCTATGTACCACCAATATGCACACTAACTGTGTCCTTCAGTGCCACATCTCCACAGTTCTTGAACACTTTAAGGGACAGTGACTTCACCACCTCCCTGGGCAGCCTGTACCATCTGGGAGCTGACTACTGCACCCTTCATCCCATTGACAGGAGGACATCAAATCCCCACGTAGGACAGCTCATTAGCTGGAGAAGAGTCCACAGGACAGCACTGGGTATAGAATCATGGGCAAAGAGCTGCTCTTCATATTTCAGCTGCAATTCCATTATGCAGAGCTAAGTGGTTGGGAATAAACATCCGTCATCCCTGCGTGATAAGCAATGTTTGCTAGTATAGAGGGTGACAGAAATCTATATCACATCAATGTACTATTAATACTGCATTAAGCATATAGAGTTTGCTCTTCTCATTGCAGTGCAGTAATGGGTATCGGCATGTCCTCAACCCAGACGACATCCAAGAGCACAGGGACAATTGCAGGAGGAAGGAAGGAGAAAAGCTGAGTGTTGGAAGGAGAAATTGCTTGCTGAGGATGCTGCGTTAGTAACATGCATGCAAAGGAGAAACCCAGGATACCATGAAAAGCCTCTGTTTGAAGATGCTACAGCCCTGCATATGGGCAGGGCTCAGGGAGGGGACATCATGCATTGATTTGGGCTCAGCTGAAACTTTCTTGGACCAGAGAAGTTATCTTCTCTCCAGTGGTGGGCAATGAAGAAATGTCTGTGTCCAGGTTCTGTGCAGGGGGAAGGAAAAATCCTTCAGCGAGAAAACCATAGGGAGAACAGGAGCAACAAATATTCACCAGCTCAGGTTTAAGTTGAGCAGAGCACATCAGATCAAACACAACCCTTACAGCAAAAGCTCCCCGAAGCATGCTTAATTTAAAAGGTGAATTATGAAACTTTCCAGCCTCAAGCAAAGCCACCAGTGAAGTCAGAAGTTTTGTCCTAGACTCAGGGACTAAAATACAACACACTCCAACTCTGCCTGAGGTCTCCAAGCCCTGGTGTTGTTTTGTGTTACTTTTTTTTCCCCCTGTGAATGGCAAGAAATTCCAAACACAACCTTGCAGCCTGTCAGCATCCAGCTGCGATCTGACTCTAGTTAGCACCCAAATGTAGCACCTCGCTTTGGGATCTGGTTTCACCATCCTCAGAGCCCCAGGACACCCGGAGCACAGAAGTGAGCAATTGGTTGTGGATTTCCAGAGCGTGCAGTCATTGCTAGCACTGCATTCCTCCCTGTGACTCCTTCCATCTCAAGGTGGCACATTGAGCTCTTCATTTAACATCCCCGTGGAACCCTCGAGGCCATCTTCCCCTGCACCCCATTACAGTGAGACCCACAGGGCTACTGCTCAGTGCAAAATTCAGTCCTTTGTGTTTCCAGCTTGGCTGCCGCACCCTTGCAAGAGAACCCACATGCCAAAATGGTCGGCGCGTAAAATGATTCGAGCACAGAAAGAGAAGAAAAAAAACCAAAATACACAGCCCCCACCCCCACGCCATCAGAGTTTGTAAATCATTTTTGAGATGAGGTGTTATAAGCAATGTAAAATATGTAATTAGCGGCACAGCAAAACCACACTGCACTCAGCTTCTCTGCTCCTGCCTAATCACCGCTCTCCTCCCCCTTCTCTGCAAACAGACCAAATTTAGTGCATTAAAATGAAAATCAAAGGGAAAGCCGGGCGTGTTAATTGGATACACCCCATCGCTCCGGCAGTTGACAAGCTGTGATAACAACTCAGGAGCAGGGGCCAACTCACAGTACCTGGGGGGCTGCCCCAGGGACCTCCCCCGATGGGTCCTCTTCCTTCAGCATAAGGTTTAATGCAGGTGGGAGGCTGGCATCCTCCCAGAGCTCTGCTTCCAGGGGCTGAGTTATGTTTCCTGCACTCATAAGTCAGCAAAGGGGAGAGCAGGAGGCAACTTCAGTGTGGCACTCCTTGCTTATGGACCATGGGAGATGTGAATTTATTGGGGTATTTTTCTTTTGTTTTCTCTTTTTGTTGTTAGATCTGGTTCTGCCTGGGACCAAGACATGCCAAACGGGTGAGCAATAACAGAGGAGGAATGTTATCTGGAATTCCTGCATTGCTGCTAAAAAGCACAGAAAAACTGAATTATTGACTATGAGCCGCATGTCGAGGGGGCTGCACCCAGCCCACAGTGAGGGACTCCCAGAAAAGCATCCTTTTACCAAGCGCTTTCACACTCAGAATTTAGGAGCACAAAACAGAGGACCACTTTACCACCACCTGCTATCCTAATGAGCCAAGCTCACAACCCAGATTTATACAGAGACGCAGAAAAGCTTTACTGAAGCCCATGAAAACAAGGCCTTCAGCTTCTAAGCCTACCATTCTTTATCACCACACATCTGCCCCATCTATGCCCACGTGTCCTGAGCTTGTCTTTGTCCCAAGGAGGCAGCCCCGCAGCTGGGAAACTGCTGGAGGAGAAAGGGGAGGCAGGTCCTTTCCCCGGCCAGGATGGGGTCACCTCCGACCCCACAGCTCCTGCTCGTGCCTTGGACACAGCAAGGCAGAGCTTGGCTTCGAATGGCACTTTCAGGCAAGGGGAGGAAGGTGACTGGTGGGTGGTGGAGAGAGGTGAAAGGAGGTGAAGGTGAGGGTGGAAAGTCTTCTTTGGAAGCACCTACATGTATGTTGTGATTTCTGAGACCTGAGATTCACTTTGGTTTCTGAACCATACCAAGACCCATTCTCCTCAATAAAAAAAAAACCTTCTCTCCTTCCTCATCATCTTAGCCTCTTCCTCCTCACCCTCCTTCCCCCATCCCCCAGCCCATCCCCTGGTGCTCGCGGGGGCTGCAGCCGGCTCGGGCACTCACACGTGTCTGGCTTGTGGCAGTTGTGACCTTGTCGGAAGTACTGGGGGTTCTCGATGACGGGGATGCGGGTCATGCCGATCACCACCGTGTCTGGGCCAGCATCCAGGGATGAAGGCGTCGTGATGCCGTGGTTGATGTGGTGGAGTGGGCTGGCAGAATCCTCCTCTCCGCTGATCACTGCCACGGGACCTGCAAACGCCAGGCAAATCCATCAGACATGACACAGGAATGGTGACGTAAAAGCTCTGTTCATCATGAATTGCTATGTCAGTGGAGGACTGTCACCATCCCATCCTACAGTCCCACCCCATGCCTACAACCACACAAAGAACACACCTCGCATTTGCTCTACTGGTAACATGGTACCAGAATGACAGCTCCACAGGGGTTAAAGTAACTACAGGAGGTAACACAGCAAAGGTGAACCCTGCACAAAGTCATCCCTGGGCTGTCATGTGGCAGAGCAGTCACTCTGGTGCCTGTACACCCTGCTGTTACGAGCTTGGCAGAATACCAAGCTTAAACAAGAGAAACATTACTCTCAAAGATTATCTATTCTACCCCAAACCCACACTCATATGTTTGTAGCTCAGTATATCATCAACCTTGTCTCCACACTTCCAGTCCCACCCTGCGCTGCACACAGAGCCCTTGGATCAGGATGATACCTACAGGGACCTGTGATATACTGCAGAAAATCTTGCTCAGCTCATGTCACGCACATACATGATACAGAGAAGGCAGCACCAGAGCTGCACCCAGCACCACCCACCAGCTGCTCACCCAGGTTGGTCCACCTGCCTCACAGCACCCACTTCCAGCCCCCACAGTGGCTCTACGCATACATCTCCACCACAAAATAAAACCCATATATTCTCACTGCAGCCTTCAGTGCTGCATGAACATAGGATGCTAAGGATCTGGGTGATAAGGAGACCACGGCACAACCTGCCTTACATTTTCACAAGGGGTTAAAAACACACTCAGCTAGAGATGTTCCTTATCTCCTGTCTGGAAGCTGCCAGGGACTCCCAGCAGGTCAAGCAATGATGAGCAGAGGTGCTGCATTAAGGCTTCAAATCTATTCAGAGAGGCCTGCCTTTTACCTACATCACACTGGAAATACTTCTCTCCCATCAGCAATCTACTTCTAATTACACAATTACTTTATTATGTACCACTAGCAACAAAGAGGGGAGTCTTAAGGCCATTTTGCTCTTTGGAGTCTCTGGGAGGATAGGGTGAATACAGGCTGCACACAATAATTCTGCCTGCATTAACCTCATCTAAAGGCTGCTCATTTTTGAGGCATCAAGTATTGTTTGTTCTTCCAAGTGGGAAATAATAAAGCTATTGTGTAATTAGCAGAGTCCTGGCAGCCATGACAGGTGTCTTACTCACAGGAAGAAGATCTCTATAATTACTGTGATTTCTTTCTGGCAGGTTCTTGTTTTTTATTTAAGCTAGTCCCAGGACCCACATGACTTACAGCTTTTGAGAAGCAAAGGCAAAACTCAAGTCTTGCCACAAGATGCTTCTCTTGGGACTACACACGCCATGTTTCTCCAGACACAAAAAGCAAACAGATAATTGTGTTTTGAAGGACTTCTGTCCACTCATGTCAGCAATTGTTTGCATCCAGACCCAAAGGACTGGGTTTTGTGTGGTGTATATCTTCTCTACCAGGCTGCTGTGCAGACTGGGCTATGGTGGGAAGGGGCCACCTCTGCTTTTCAAGGAGCACTTCATAAAAACAAGTCATAAAAATATCATTTGAATACAAATTTGTATAAATGATTTGAGGAGAGACCATAAAGACCACTAAGAACCACAGACAAATCAGCATCCCTCTGGTACATTCATGTTTGAAGGACATGGCTCCGTCTGAAGGAGTAGGATGTGACCAAGGTGGCAGGGTACTTGTGAAACTGAGCACCACCAGCAACCACTACTTGCTGTTCAGATCGTATGGCATTTCCATGCCAATAAGCAAGTTCCAAGTCTGATCTTTATATTTTCCAGGTATTTTTCCCTGCTGCTCAGCTTCTTCATTTGTTATCTCTAGTTGCACAGCTCAAACTTGTCCAAGATCACTAGGACAAAGGCAACCATGTCTCAGTTGATCCATACTTGCACTCCTAGTCCCCAGCAGATACTGGGCACTGCGATTTGACTCAGTCTTTCAGTCTTCCAGTTATAATCAACAGTGGAAAGCATTTGCAAGATCTACAACAACCAAAAGTCAAACTCTGATGCTCCATGACCGTCTCTGCCTCTTCCTACTGCCACAAGGCTAACAATCCCCATACAGATACTCTGTTCCTGCAGTAATACATGGAGGTCTTGGAAAAAAAAAATCATCAGAGTCCTAAGGAGCAAACCACGTTGGTTGCTGTGTCTTAGCTTTCAAGATTTCGTAAGTACTTCTATCCACACTTGGCATGGAACTGGCATGCACCATTCAGCAAGTTCCTCCCCAGTGTTCTCAACAGGGTGTAACTGGATTCATGACACAACTTAGTGCTGAGGTCTTCTGCAATTTCCCCCCATTTGTAATGATGTTGTTGTGGGAGGAGGTCATGGGGGCAAAAATCTGGGTAGTAATAACTCATACAACACAGTCATGGCTCCTTATCCCTTTCACTGTTACATTCCCAACACTTCTTGGTGGTCACAGATGAAACCCATCTCTCCCCAAGCACATGACTGCCCTTCTTCCCTTCCACATCTCAGATAAGCACCAGGCTTGCTGCATGAGCCTGTGACAGACTTTAAAAACATCACTGATATCAAGCAGTCACTGATCACTTTTATAGGTTTGACTACTGCTCTGACACTCAAATATATACCGTTATCTGTAACTTCTATCTGTAACTGTAAGGCAGCAACTCACACTTCAATTTTTTTTTAATCTTTCTTGGCAATATCATATATTTTTTGCTGCTAAGTAGGTAAAGAGGTTGAGTTTTTGATGTATAATGCCGATGAATGGCTTTATTTGGAAGAATTCTCACTGGTTTCAGTAGAGGATTTTCCAAGTAAGGTTAAAGGGAAGAAAAAAAAAAATGGAGTGGGAAAAGAGTACAGTTTTTAAGATTTAGGTTTATCTTCCACTTGGCAGAAGAATGGGCGGAGGACATAGGAATCAAGCCAGTTTTGTACTGTAAAAATGCAGAATAATAGTCAAAGGTAGTCTGGGGCAAGTCCTTTTGTACAGTCCTGCGATCTAAATGCATTACATGAAATATTTCTGCAGCTGCTCTCAAACTTAACATCTAAAGAGCAATACGATGGATTTCTTTGTGGATGAATCAGTCTGTGCTACAAACAGACATATTGCAGATATTCAGAATCTATTTGCTAGTATTTTAAACAGCTTCTCTACATTCCGAGCATCAAACGTGTCACGTCTCTCATTTTCTACTCACCTCTCTTCCCTGTGGCTAAGCTGGAGTTTGGCGTGGTGGTTTTGTTCCTATCTGTCTGGAAGCTCTATGAAAGAGGTTGTATGTTTTAGTCCACGCCTATGAATCTTCTGGTTCAGTTACAGTGTTATATGGACAACTTGCTGTTTAAGAAAAATAAAGCACGCAATAATAAATAGCTTAAGGAGCCCTTGTTTGCATGATCATATCATAATGGTAAATTATTTATCAAGGCTAAGAGCTACACTTTCTGATAAAATACAGGCTTGGGAATATAGCAGATTTTATAAATAACCACAGATTAGAGAAGATAAGATAATGGTCGCTTCATACACATCCGTAACATAATGAATGCTTCAAGGCAGACAGGTGAAGAACAACAAAAACTCCAGCTTGCTATCTCAGTAACCTCTCCGAAGTACCAAAAATGATGGTAGGTGTAGAAAACATGACCTCCAGGGGAAGACTGAAAGAATTATGCTTTGTGTTTCAAGAAGAAGGCTGGAGGGACACGTGATAATAGCCTTCAAATATGTAAAAGGTTGCAGCAAAGAGAAGTATAATAGCTGTTCTCCATGTCCACTGGGGATAAAACAAGAAATAATAGGTTTAAATTGCACTGAGGGAGATTCGGGTTTGAATGCTTTTCCTAATGCCTAGCAGCACGCATGGCTGAGCACTGGGACATATAACCCTGGGCTGCTGCCTGGACTCTGCCAGCCCAGGAAGGGAAGGATGGGGACAGCACAGAACTACGCTCTCTCCATGTGGTTCCTCAAAGGACAACTCCATCGTACACCAGGCCATGCACTCAGCACAGGACCTGAGTTTGCTTAAGCAGAAGTGAGGAGGGAAGAGACCAGGGCAGCAAGGCAATCCCCCTCCCTCCCAGCATGTGTCCAGGGGCTGCTGGTCAGAGCATCATTTCTGATCAAAAATGATCACCGTGAGAGATAATTGAGCCGTCCGCATTTGCCCGTGTAATATAAAGGAGCCATATAATTAACTTGCTTAATTAGGAGCTGTATATGACCCATAACTAGGAAAAAAAAAGCTCTCCTAGTAAATTGGGTCACCATGCATTGTATAGCAGCACTGAAGCAGACCTCGTTAAATACCAATATATATTATATATAAAATCCCCTCCTCCTCTGACTTCAAGCATCTGTTTGCCCTTCCATATTTCCCTGATCTTCATCTTAAATGCTCTTCTTCAAAGGGCCATATCACTGCCTGGCCAGCACATAATCCCAAAACAGGATCTCAGCCGAGCCTGACAATTCAGACCTCTGCATCCACATGCACACGTTTATTTATAACACAGACAGAAGACAAACACCAAACTTCAGCTCCTCAGAAGCAAATAAACAGAACGTTTAAAAAATTCCAACCTTTTGCTGGAGCTGAAATCAAACAGTCCCCCAGGGCTGCTCTCTGCACCAGCAAGGAAGAGAACTGAAACTCATAAAACAATAAGTGAAAGCACAACAAATACAATTAAAACTCTAGCCATGCTCAGAGCGAGATCACATTTACTGTCTCATAAAAAGAGCCTTGTCCTGTCAAGGCAAACAAAAGGAAATCAATTTCTTAATTTTTATTGGCAGATGCAGGCATGGGGCTAAGGCAGTGCTAGCAGGAACCTGCTTGGAGCCAGGCTGCCGTGGGCTCCAGCCATCTCCATCCTTCCTGTGAGGGGAAGAAAATGCTTCTCCTCATCCCGTGGGATGTCCATCCCAATTGTTGGATTGTCCACCATGGGTTTCCTCTTTCTCTGAGTGACAGCAGATCACTAACTTGGGAAAGGTATAGCCTCTCTTTGCTCATCCAGCTACCAGCATGGAGCATCATAACCCTCCCCACTGGTGGTGGAGATCTCAAGCCTTTCCCCATCCTCCCACACCTATCTCCTATTTCTTTTTTAACCCCCTCCCCCCCTTCTTTCCTGGGTTTATTTATGGAACTTAGACACAAATCCTATAAGCACTCACGCTTAGGAATGGAAACATTAAGATCAAATCGTACAAAATGTAAAGTCAATGCACATGACGGCACAAATGCATAAATTCAGACTACAGAAAATGCTTACAGTAAAAATGATGAGACAATCTGATAATTAAAAAGCAAGGTATCCGACAAACCAGGGCCACGCGTGACAGCAAAGCCAACCAGCACTGGAAGGAAGGCAAAGCAGAAATATTTGCATCTGGGTTAAAGTTCCCACCCGAGGTGTACTGAGCACTTCTTCTCAGAGCTCATCCAACAAGGCAAGAGACTGCAGCCAAAACTTACGGGCCACCAGAAAAGTATTCTGGATCTTACAGCACAAAGATTTGCTGACTCTTCAGGCATGGATTCTTCCATGTAATCAGAGAAAGATACTGGGTTGTTGCTTTGTTGGCCCACAAGGAAGCACTTCTACCGCTGAGATGAGGTGGCACTAGTTAGTAGAATCATAGAATCATTTGGGTTGGAAAGGACCCTTCAAGGCCATCTAGTCCAACTCCCCTGCTCTGAACAGGGATACCTACATCTGATCAGGTGCTCAGAGCCCCATTTAGCCTGACCTGGAGTGTCTGCCTCTCTGGGCAACATGTGCCAGTGCCTCACCATCTTTATCATAAAAAACTTTTCTCTTATAACCAATCTAAATCTAGAATTGGTTGCACAGACAGTATCCAGTCACCTTCCACCATTACCCCATCTGATTTCTCTCATTTACAGCTCAGAAAATGATTTTTCTGGAGTCCCATTTGTGTTCTCCATGAGATGCAAGGACCCAGCCAGGGTCTTGCACATCAGTAGCTGCAGGGAAACCCCTCTGAGCTGGCATCTCTGACTGACAGGAAGAGCAGCCCACATTGGCCAGTGGAGGGTCCTACATGTTCCCGGATGATGGGTGAGTGGATTTTGGGTAGCAGACCTGCAGTGAGATATTATAAAGAGCCCACCTGCAGCCTTGTCCCAGATTCTCAGCTTATCACATTTACATTTCCCCCTCAGCCTTTCCTCCTGACTTTGCCTTTTGGTGTTTTCCTACCAAGCGTCCCATCTTCCATCTCAGGGGCACCTTGAGCTTCAGCACGGGCTTTACGAGGAGCAAGCTGGGCAGCTGCTGGGTAGAGGCCACAGCAGAGCCCGTTAATCTCTTGGCTCACTCATCCCTATCACAGACACGCCGTAAAAATGATATAAGCATTTCATTCAAACACCACTGCAAAGGGAGTGGGGAAGAGCACAGGGCCGATTGATTTCCAGTATGTCTGCTCTTTACCTCCAGGTATAAATACAACAGCAAAATCAATCGGAATAACATCATATCAGCTCTCTAATCTCTTCTGTTTGCAAGATGCACTTTATATACTGCAGCATTTCCTACAGCTTGTCTACAGGAGGGCTGAGCCCTTTCCCACCCCAAATCCTTGCCCCCCTGGCTGGAAGGGAGATGCTCACTCTTTGGCATCCCTTACTGTTTGCTTGGATTTGATGGGTATCCAGGAGTGCGCAGAAGCACCACAGGGACAGTGACATGGGGACACAGGTGAGGAAGCAGCAGCATATGCTACCCCCACACTCTCAGCACCTCATGGCTGTGTTTATAGCCCCATAGCATTCCTCTTTCTCCTGGGCATCCAGCAGCCAAGTAACCCCACATAAACACCAGGAGCTGCCTGCTCAGCACTTAGCACACACATTTTCTTTCTGCATTTCCAATTTATAATCAGCCCAAGGCTTTTATCCTTCCTCCTGGCCCCTAGCCACTGCAGAGAGAGACTGTGACAAACTGATAAAACATTTTCCCCAAGCCCTTGCTTGGGTGAATGTGCAAATGCATCATGAGGCTGGAGAAAGGGCTCCCAGCAAGGTATCAAGGGGTCAGCTTCCGTAAACTCCAGTTCATCAGAACTTCAGGACTCAGCGCCTCATCACTGAGGTGATGCTCTCTCTCCCTCCCATCTCAAACAAGACCTTGGCTGAAAACTGTAAGATGAAGCAGAAAACAGAGGTGGTTTGAGCTGCTCCTCAGTCTTATTCTGCAATTGTACCAGGCAAAGAACATGCACAAGGTGTGTGTTAAGGCTGTGGCAACCACGTCACCTTCAGCACTGTCAACATTGGGTGAAAGCTTATGGGAAGTGGTACCTAACTGCTCTGCGTGGATCCAGCTCCTTCCTTAGCACAAGGGGCCATCAGCAATGCCTGGAGATGGGCTCACCACCAGCTCCACCACACCTCTTGGCCACTGACCAAGAGCAGTATGTGCGCCAGGAAACACTAAAGTATCAAGAGCTGTTGAAGACCTCAGAGGCAACAGCTGAAACTGCTCCTACCCAGGGATTTTCCTGACCTTTGCCAAGACCAGCTCAAGTTAATAAACGCCGTGAAAGGAGAGAAGGCCCTATGAGAAGCGTGTGGGCGTGCTCCTCATCAACCTCCTTGCCTGGGTCCCCCTCCCATCACTCCCCTTACTGCTGCCACTGGACTGTCTTGATCCACTTGGAAAGCTTAACAGCCATGGAAGCAAACCACTTGTCCTCTGGCTCCGATCTCTTACTGAGATTAGTGCCAAAGGAAGTGTCACTCTCAATTTCATAATGTTATTGGATGGACACAGAACTGGGCCAAGTCCCATATTCCTGACTGGCCATCAAAGTGTCGGGGATTATGGGTAAGGAGACAGGCAGCCCTGACAGGAAAGGCAAAGGCTCAGGATCAATTACCCTGACATGGCTATCTCAGTGCCACATCGCTTCGTGCTGACACCAGGGCCTTATCCCTGGAGCCCTGCAGAGGTTGATTTTCTCCAGCAGTAACCAGAGCCCCTGCGAGCCCAGAGAGCTGCACATCCCCTCTCCAAATATCCAATTTATGAGATTCCCAAGACACCGAGGGATTGTGCTGTCATTACAGGACATTAATTTTCAGGCCTCCCTTATTTTGGTTTAATATTCTGTCAAGATAAAAAATCACACATTAAAAAATAAATAAACGCCCTGCTCTGCATCGCTCAGAGGTTGCAAATGGAAGGAGTGCTCAAAATGTAAAGTACCTGGCACAGTACACACTTTGTCTTTGCACTGTGTTATTGTTTTTCTTTTCCTGTTGGACCATAAAGCTGGTCAGCACTGCCATCTGGTTCTCATGCAGCAATTAAAAGTGCTCTTAATTTTTCAGGAAAAGAAAAAGAAAATAAAAAATAAAAGGATTTGGTTGTTGGTTTTTGGTCAACTTTTGACCTTTTTGTTTTTAAATGAATGTATTGTGAAAACATCTAGCACTTGATCCAGAAGTTGTCAACCATGCCTGCAGCAGGGAGGTTGAGACTGGATGATCTTTGAGATCCCCTCCAATCCAAGCTGTTCTATGACTCTATGACTGAGGCTGCACATTGCAACGGAGTGGGTTCACTTCCCAAGGACACACTGATTCCTACCAGCAAGAGAGCGACTGCATCTGCACAAGGCACAACTTTGTAGACCCAAACTTCAAGTTAGGCCTATGATATTTACTTTCAGGCCAAAACAGGAATCCTTAGATAGTCAATAATAATAATAAAAGCCAACCCCTGCGACCACACTTAACCTTTGCTCATGTGTGAGAATAATGAACATTTAAAAATTCTTAATTCAGAAAGATCATCACTTCTTTTCTTATTTTCTTTCTTTCTTTCCCAGCCCTCCTCAAGCTGATTCCCAGCAGTGATATCAGTCTCTCAGATTTATTCTATCCTAAGACAAATAGTGTGTTATAGAAACAAAACGTATTTAATTTGTATAGCAGTTTATATACTGAATCTGCTCCTATAATATTAGGAGACTCTTTTGGAATATAAAGTCCATGTCAGAAATATCCGCAAAAAAATGTACAAATCCTTGTCCCTCCTGCTGAGCAGTGGGACGGGAGATGGGGATGTGGTTTGGGCAGTCCTGGCGCTCCCTAGGCTCAGCAGCAACACTGGTGTTGCCAAGCTTCTCTGTTAGCCCAGGGAACTGCATTTGCAAAAGAGAAAATCATATTTAAAATAATAATAATAATAATAATAATAATAATAATAATAATAATAATAATAATAGATGTTTTTCAGAGTATACTGTAGACTTACGTGGTAGGGGTCAAGCCCTGGCTTGCCTAAAACCAATCACAGCATCAGTGTACTGGTGCTTTCCTGCCTGGTGCTACCCCAGTATTTATATTCCTTGGTCATAAAGGTGGTGGCTTGCTTAAAAGTCACAGAGATGGTCCCTAGAGACAGGCTCTGAAATTATAGTTTTCTGAGAGCTGGCAGCCCACTTGCAGAGTATTGCCAGCTCAAGGTCTCTGCATGCCTTTCTGGGACTGTTGTCAGGTTTGAGAGGGCTCCTATAAGCAGGCAGTGGAAATCACAGAGTCATAGAATCATTAAGGTTGGATCACCTAGTCCAATCAAACAAGCAAGGGATGAAAGGCTGGGAAACAGGGAGAGGGGCACAGGACAGCTCCCCACTCCAAGATCTTGCCATATTGTTTATTCATCAACACAAACAATCCCTTTAATAAATTAGAGAACTATTCATTGAAATGGCTTCCTCCATCCCTATGCTGCCAGTTCATCTGTAATTCAGATAGATCAGTCAGAAGGCAAGAGTCCAGCATATAAAATGATTAATTCCTCCAAGGCCTGGGGAAATTTCCCTTTATAAGCAGCGTTGCATGCTCCCTTCTCAATGCTAAGCTGCAGTCACAGACGTGGCTACCATCGGAGGTCAGCAAGGAGCATCGCTTGCATCTAAATACCAGCACTAACAAATGCAGCACCCGTCACAGCATCACCAGGTGCTCTGCCCCAACCACTGCACCTCCCAGCACCATCTTGCTCTGCCAATTCTCCAGCGGCCCAACCAGCAACACTCTGCCTCTTGCCACCCTGTCAGCACGAGACCGAAGCTTTTCAAAACAAGGGGTTTTTTTTAGTGTAGGAAGAATGTAAAACATCTACTCAAACAAGCAGCCTGGTTTGCAGAAATGAACTTTCACTGATTCCAGTAGGCACCCAAGGAGATTGGGCTTATCTCCCAGCTCCTGTGCTGGAATCACCCCAGTCTGTTCTCTACAGAATCAGACTATGGCATTAGCATGAGAGAGGCTGCTATATACCAGCCTAGCTATTTTACTGGTACCAGCAGCATCCACCAAAGAAAGGGAGCTTTAAAGGGAGAAGAGCTCTGAAGCCATCACCAGAAAACAACTCCCCGTGCCAGCAGTGGTCATGGCCTGGGGCACAGTGAGAAATATACTTGGAGGAGGCCTCTGGCTAGAAGATACCAGGGAAGAAGCCATGCAGATGGAGCAGTTTCAGAAAAGGAACGAAGGTGGGAGTTAACCAGATGGACACACTGCCGCGGGCAGTGAGAGAACAGGGACAAGTCATACATAGCTCCATGTGAGACCACAGGCACCTGGACATGCTGCCAGCCCCGGAGGCTGCAGAATATAAACAAACAGCCAGAAGAGAGGCATGAGGAAGGGGAAGACTACTGAAAAGGACTCAAGAAAGGATGCAAGAGATTGGGCATCAAAACAGTCACCCAGCATGTGGCTGGCACCAGCAATAGCTTGACAGTATGGAGGGATATTAAAGCAGGCATTTCAGAACTGTGGTTTTATCTCTGCTGATTTTTAAAACCTCAGTTGCCAGCATTTAAAATCTAAAAGGAGAGATATCACAAGCAACTCATGAGGGCAGAGTATGACGTTTACCAACACGATTATGTGCTATCCCCCTGTCCCACACCTCATGCCCCCCCAAACACATCCCTTGCTCGAAAGGATTTGTAGCTCTGGATGAGAGAAATGACAGTGCATCCACGCTGGGGAGCCAGAGCTCGAGATGAGTGAAGCTCATGCAGCTCCTCCATCTGCACCATTTGAGGGTGTAGGAAGGAGCAAGTTGGATAAATGGAATCCTCGCCCACCGTGTGGTGAGCAGGAGAAAAAATAAAAATAAAGAAAAATAAGGAAAAGAAAAAGAGTTTGAACAATGCTGGCAGCTTTCTAGCATAGATCAGCCCACATTCCATTGACACCAGCTCACTGTCCAGAGAAGCTGTGGGTGCCCCATCCCTGGAGGTGCTCAAGGCCAGGTTGGATGGGGCCCTGGGCAGCCTGAGCTGATGGAGGGCAATGAGCCCATGGCAGGGGGTTGGAGCTCAATGACCATTAAGGTCTCTTCCAACTAAAGCTATTCCATGATTCTATGTCTGCTGAACTCCATACCAGGCATAGCTAGCACACAGCCCACCTCAGGCTGCCAGAGCAGACCCTGCCAAACCCTTGTTCCCCCACCCAGAGACCACCACTGGGCTGGTAACATGCTACAGAGCATTGATGGAGTGTGCAGGCAGTGCAAGCATGCAGCTGGAAGGCAGCACGAGGCAAGGATAGCAGGGAAGGGAGCTGGTGGAAGCACCTGGACATCAACCAAGAGGCTTTCTAGAAGCAACGATCAAGTCTCTGCAAAATTAGTGGAACTGAGCCACTTTTCATCCTACCTCTCAAAGAAATCGTCGCTGCTGCTATGCAGACAAAATTATGTCTCCAGAGCCTTTTAGCTACAGCTCTTTAGGGCTGAGTGGGTTGATAGAAATCTATTCACAGGGCTGGCAGCACGTGCCTGGGTAGGGACACTGCCACTGACTCAGTGGCTGGGAAGGATATCACAGAGTAAGACAGGCATAGGGGGAAACCACAGGCAATGCCCAAGCAGCATTTTCTGGGGGACCCCTTGACAGCACGCCTACGACTCCCATTTACAGAAAAACAAAATAATTATGAACGGGAACACTCTGTTTTCCTTTAATTTAGTGCTCCCCACGTGGATGGATGGTTGAAAAAGCATGCAGGCAGCAGCAAGGCATTGCAGAGCAGCATAAGGCTGTCTCGTCCCTAACACCCATGCTCTCCAGGTAGCTCTAAACAATGCCAAGATCTGCACACCAGGCAAATGAGAGCACGGGAACACAGCTTGGCCATCCCTCTCACAGACACCTTGCCAAATCCATGGCCAGAGTAAAGGGATGCAGGAAGCTCTTGCTGTGGGACCCTTGAACTTGCATCACGGAGCCCTCTCTGAGCTTGGCAGAGCCTGCCAGGGGCTGCTGTGTGATATCTGCCATCTGTTTGCTTGCTTTGCCATCCTCTGCTCTTCCTGGCTTTGCTCAGAGACTCCTACTTGCTTTCTGAGAGCTTTGCTGGGCCACGGTAAACAAACTGCAGGAAGGGATGGGATGGGGAGGGTGAAGGCAGGGGAGGGAGAAAGAGGGGAGAAAATCAAAATTTAATTAAAGACACTTTTGCTCCAGGGCCTCTGAAAATTACAAACTCATAAATCTCTTAGTAAATGCCCTGAGCGGTTGCTATGCCAGGACGCCTACCGTTCCCACCAGGAGGGCCATAAAGTGTGAGCACGCGTCTCACCGGCTCCCTCCGTTTCTGCCCTGCAACATCAGGCAACCTTGAGCAGCCTGTCAAGCCCATAACAAGTGTTTTCACAACCAGAAGCCATCAATCTGCAGCCCTGTTAGCAGCACAGTGCAGATAGAAGTTCCTTTCATTGGCAGCCATGGTGAAACAGGAGGTGGGAGAAGGGTGGGACGTGGGGCCAGACTGGACCAGACACTGAGCAACCTTGTGGGGGGGCTGGACTCAATGACCTTTAATGGTCACTTCCAAGTCAAACAGTTCTGGTTCTATGATAACTCATGGCAAGGTGGACTAGAAGACCCCCAGTCCAAAAGCATGCTTTCTAATGAGGATGGCCAACAAGAAAACATAAATCAAGACATGGATTCAGAAGGATTTCTGCTAGCCAGTGCCTTTCTGAGGGCACAAAATCTCATCTTGTGATAGCACCCTCAGTAATCAGCCTGGTATTTTCATCTATGGATGAGTCAGAACTTCACCAGAAGATACGTGAGTGCTGTCCAGCCCCATGCACTTCTCACAAGGGTGATGCATAAAGATAGCAAGCATCTGCTGCCTAGCAGCAGCCAGAACAAGCTGCTTCACCGTGCTCCTCGTTGGGCATATTGGGAACAGCCGGAGCGTCCGGCACGCGGGGGTGCTGCACAGCTCTGCTATATTTAAACAGAGCTCTCAGTGCAGTCTCTGGTAGTGCTACCAATGCATATTCACCAGTAGCCTAGAAAGGAGAAACTGGAGGTATTTTTTCACCCTTTACTTGTGACTTTAGTCACAACTTTGAAGGTGGGAGTAGAGTTTTTTCTTCATAACATGGTCAGGTGTTGGCCCTTTTCTGCTAACAAGCATTTAGGTCGTGAAGTGGTAAAGAATTTTTGCAAGCGGGCATCGATTGGTGAGGATGGAAAGCTTCTTGCACATGGAAAGACTGCTATAGAATAAAATAGCAGTAAGAGTGGTGACGCATTGGCACAGGCAGCCCAGGGAGGTGGTGGGATTTATCACCCCTGGAAGTGCCCGACAACTGTGGAGATGTGGCACTGAGGGACGTGGTCAGTGGACATGGTGGAGGTGGTCAACAGTTGGACTAGATGATCTTAGTGGTCTTTTCCAACTTCAATGATCCCATGATTCACTCATCCACCAACAGCTATTTCCCATAACACTGAGTCAAGCGGGACAGACCAGCACTGGCTGTATCACAGAGCCAAGGCAGATAAAGTAGAAGTCATCTGTCAGAAAGAAGATAGAACTGTTCTGAAGTATCGCCCACACCAGCTTTTGCTGTTTCTAAAACTAAGCTGAACGCCCGAGTCTTTCTAGGAATTGACAAAAATCCCACAACCCTCAGCCTCTCAGTAGTTTAGATAACTACTGTGAATCTGTTTCAGGTCATGAATAGAAGCATAAGAGCTGAAAACTCAGGCAGGAGTATCTGTAACAGGAAAGCTTTGGGAGCCAGCCAGTTTTCCAGACCATCCCTGCCAAATTCTCCAAAGCATATTTTGAAACATTCAGGATGAATTTAGAGTATTTGAATCAACTTCTGAACACCCTAAAGGGAGAATGTCAACAGTCCACTCTGAGACTTTGTTTTGCATTTCTACACCATCTGCTAAAGCATGAAACCCCGCTAGGCAGAGGCGGTGGCACAGAAGATGCTGCAGTTTCCAATGGGTATGCAAGGAATGGAGGGCGTAGGCAGCCCCAGCCCAGCTCCCCTCGTCCTGCTGGACCAGAAATGCACAGGAGCAGAGCTGGAGAGAGCTCCAATATTGTTTTGTTTTGTTTTGTTTCTCATAAATGGGTGTACATGGCTTTACTGAGTCCTCTTCCAAATTGGCAATGCAATGCTTGGAAAGCTATAGAGAATGGAGACCAGAAATCAGCCCTCCTGAGGAAAAGTAGCAACTCACTGTGTAAATGAGTGCTCTGGCAGAGGCCCTGTGAAGGGACAAACAGTTTGGTGAGGGAACAGGGCAATATAATGACTGTGTCTCTTCTGTTCTCCAAGAGCATCTGATGCCATCTATGCCTCTGTACCAGATTTCACCCATCAGCCATCACAGGTATCAGTATCTAAGTACTTATCTACAGCATTTATTTACCTAAGCAGCAGGTCTTTTTGTTCCATGTATCTTTATAAAGATGCCAATTTTTTCTCTGCTTTCAGGCAAAGGTTCTTCTTTTTTTCCCCCAGATTCTCAAAGTAGAACCTTTCCCATGGCAGATGGGGCCTTCCTCTCATGCTCTTGCTGTAATTCAGGGAGGATCTGGTGGAGGTGATGAGGTGGGATGGAGATGGTGTGTGTGCCCAGGGGTCAGCAGCAGCTGGCAAAGGTGGGCAGGAGGATGTGCCCCTGCACGCATGGGGACATTAGTGACATTAGGAGTGCAGGCATGAAAGAGTAGAATATGCTGCCAGGGGGTATTTCTTTTCTGGCATAAACCAGAATGGCAGCTGACCCAGCTTTCTCCTTCTACCTGCCTAGTCACATCTCTCCTTCCACAGCTCTCTATGCATGCTGAAGTGCACAGACCCAGCACTTCTCTGCTCACTCCCACACATGAATAACTTTGCCAGGGTTGACAGACCCCAATACCTGCAGATTGCAACCCTGACATCTCCAACAGGCACATCCACAGCTTGTACCCTCACTCCCTTATCCAGATGCAAGGTCAGCAGGAGACCAATCTCCTTAATAACATGGGTGCTGAGCACCCTCAGATCCCATAGACAAGAGGTAGCTCTCAGCTCCATGTCCAACATACTCCTTCGCTTCTGAATTTTGCCTCCTGCTTTAATCCTTCTGTTTTTCCACCCCAGAGAGTGAAAAAATGCAGACAACAATGTATAAATTATCAATCCATCCTGATTGATTTTTTTTTACTGAGAAAAGCACATAAAACAATCACACAACAGAGAAGAAGAATTTAGTGTTTCATACGACGCTGCTGAGACAGCTCTCTGCAGTCAGAGAGCTCTGAGCTGCCCAGCGGGATCTCCCCGCCCAGCCTCATCCTTTTGCCTTTCAGAAATGCAGGGGAGGTGGATCCAGGGCTGACCCCCATCCTGGCAGCTTACACTGCAGCAAATCTATACATCAGAAACTACAGTTCCCCTGGGAAGTTGCATCACAAGTTAGGCAATGCTGTTAGCAGCAGGTAGAGGAACATCAGTCTGCCACAACAACTTGCTGATGTATGTGGTTCATGCAGCTGCAGCCCTTTCATTCATGCCTAGCTGCCTACTAGCTGACGGTATTGAGCTATTTTCCATCCGTGAACTTCTAAAAACATAAGTTCTGCCACGTGTTAGCATCTCCACAGGCATCGGAGGATGCCACATTGCAAACTTCTGGAGTCTATGCTGGAAATGACAGCCTTTCTCCAAAAAATTAGTTAAAACATCACACCACTGTGTCCTACCAGGCTGCAAATTTCACGGCTCAACAGTTTAATTGAGCCTACAGATGATGCCACGCAATGCTAAACTGCCACACATGCAGCTTTCTGTTTCTGTTATGGAATTAGTATGACACTGTAGCTACAAAGGTTTTCAAGACATCATGTCTCTACCTGCGCAGACATTGCCTTGTTTGGAAGCAATGATTTAGTAGGGATGAAGAAGAGGTGGCCCTAACACACCCACCAAAGTCTTTGTATATATAAAGCATAAATAAAGGAGCCCTAAAGGAGCTCGAGGTCCCTGTTGCACATTCTGCTCATAAGCCATCCCCCTCCATGAGCCTCTCTCAAGTATCTCACCAACATCTAGGGCACCACAGTTTTATTATTACCATTTTAGATACATGCACTTTTTCCCATCTTCTCTATTTTGTCGTCTTTGGCAACAAGAGCCCACTGTGCTAGGCAGACATCCGAGGCCAGTAGCTGGGCTCGGGATGAAGGAAGGCATTATTCAGTGTGCAGCAACGAAGCTCGTGCATGCGCCTGTCTCAGCATCGGATTTCAAGTTGCCTGAGGTTTTTGTTTGCTTGGGTTTAATCCTGAAGAAAAGAACATTTTCCACACTGTCTAAACCTGGCTGACTTCTCCTCCTGGCTTGTACAGAGTGGTCTGGTTTTTGACCATACACCATATATATATATATATGGTGTATATAAGTTATATATATATATATATAACTTAGAAATAAAGAAAGAAAACATTGAAAAGGGCTGGTGGCTCATGCACTGGAAATGATATCTCTTCTCTGATTAGGAGTCCTACTACCTCCTTCATGCTCAAAGTCATCTTTACAGAGCTGATTTCAGCTCAAGGGGGAAGGGGTGCAGTAGTCTCTGATACAGCACGGTACATGTACATAAAGGTGTTCACCCCCTGGTCACCTTACAAAATGAGAAATTTCCTTGGGCACAGAAGAATCTTTTCTAGGATTTGGCAGCAATATCTCTTAAAACTACAGCTTCACCCAGCATAATTTATGTGCATATCTAGATCATGTGCAGGAGTTGGAAACCCACCTATCCTTTTCGGTCTGTTATTTCCCCTCTCCCCCGGAATTACCACCTTCCTTGCAAATCTGGCTTCCATCTCTCTCTTGCTCCTATTTCCAGGCTGCGTAGGAAACAAAAAAGTGTGCCAGCGCTGCTCCACCAAGCTGTATTCCAACAGCTTCTGGCATGATTTTCAGGATATAGTCAGAATATCCAAATTTTTCCTTTTTCCCCTTTGCAGAAGTGAATCATCTGATCCAAATGGTGTAGTCCAAACCATTGGGGAACTCCCCTCCATTAGGTGACCTCCTGTAGGCTTCCAGCTTGCTGTGATTTAGGACAGGCTCCCTCAAAAGCGGCCTGAAGCTCAGCTAACAGGACCAGAGGGAATTACCTTAAGTTGAACCAGGAGAAGTTCAGGTTGGATATTACGAGAAATTGATTCTCAGGAGTGATGCTGCAGTGGCACAGCTGCCCAGGGAGGTGGTGGAGTCACCATCCCTGTAGGTGTTCAAGAGCCATGGAGATGTGGCACTGAGGGATGTGGTCAGCAGGCATGGTGGGGGTGGGCTGGTGTTAGACTGGGTGATCTTAGTGGCCTTTAAATGATTCTAAGTTCCTATGGCTCCTAATAGTACCCAAATGTGTGTGCCAGTGCTGTGGGTGAGCCACAGGAGAGGTGAAGAAATGTGACTCTCTGTTACCCTGTGGGAATGTCAGAGGGATGGTGCATCAGTTCAAAGAGGGTCCCATCCCTTCCTCAACTGACCCTGCAATCGTCTCACAACTTGAGAAACAGCCAGAATAGACCTCCCTGCAATTCAGAAGCTAGGCTTATTAGACCAAAGAGAACTCCAGGCTATTTTTTCAGAATTATTCATGCCCAAGCCAAAGCAGCCGAGCACAGCTCTGATTTGTCGCGCACCACCTAGAACGCAGCCCACGCAGCCAGAAGGGAATATTTTTTAGAGGCAGTGACATCAGAGGAAAACAAGCACTGGCCCAAGCGACTTCACAGCCAGAGCTTACCAGCTGCAACCTGCCCAAGCCAGTGCATGTTATACCTCAGTAATCCATCAGGGTTGTGCTGAATGCCATGTATACAAGAATAACATATTCTCTGTGTACAGTTCAATCTCCTTTATCAGCCAGAGCAGCGTGTTTCCAGCAGGGACAATGCAAAGCAGCAGATCTAAGGGCTGATTCAGGTATCATGACCGTAGGCAGGGCACAGGGGAAGAGCTGCACAAGGCTATTGCAGCAAAGCCTGCAGGCTGGGAATGATGTGCGATCCAAAACCTCTACTTGTGCTGTCAGACAGCATGGAAATAAAGTGTAGCCCATGCCTGGATCTGCATACCAACTTTTTTTTTTATTTCCATGGCACTTAATCCAAATTCATCAGTTTAGGTCACGTTTATGGATGAGACATTGTTCGGTCATGACACAAAAAGAAAGTTTTCGAGGAATCACAGTATACCCCAAGTTGGAAGAAATCCATAAGGCACGCCGAGTTTTGCTCTTGGGTGTAAAACACTCTCCCTATCCATTTCAGCTGAGGTCACAAGGAAAATAAATTCACAGAATCATAGAACAACTTGGGTTGGAAGGGATCTCAAAGATCATCCAGTTCCAATCCAACTACTAGTTTAGCAACTCGTTAGGTCTTATCTCGTGCATGTTACAGCCCTATATCCAACCACAAAATATTCCTTAAAAACAACAGCCAAAACTTGCTACTACTCTTTAAACATTATGTTTCCTAGGGGTACACACTGCTTTATGGCATACAAGAAAGATAGGGCCCTCATTTCTGCTCAGTAATTCATTTGGCTGCTTTTCTTATTATGAGTTATGTTTTTTTACTTACGTTTTTATAAAAGCATCCAGAGGCCTTTGGGAATGGCTACTCAGGAATTCAAGGGAAAAAAAAAAAAAGAAAGAAAGGAAATGAAAAATCCCATTGGGATCAGGACTGCTGCTGGCTGCCTCCACACCTCTGGGACCTGCCCCATGGCACCAAACTCCACGTGTCCTCCTGCCTGGCCCAATCTGCGGTGCCACCAGGCACCATCTAGGGCTCCAGCATGCATCAAAAGCTGTTTTATGAGCTCAGATGGTTGCTTTAATGAAGCCATGAAAAGAAAAGACTCCTCTAATGCTACTGAATGCGGCTCAACACAGCTCCCTCCTCCCATCCTCTTTGCAAATTGCTGGGATATTGTCACTAATTATCAGGCTCAACAAGTGACATCATGCCATTTGCTACAGACACACTTGAAAAGCAGCACAGGGAGGATGCCTGGGCACAAGGAGCAGAGAGGAGTGGGTATCCCCACAAGCAGGGTGCTGCAGTACAGCCCCATGGGTGCTGGTCCTGATGCAGTGATGATGTGTTTGTGTTTCATCATGTTTGCTCTTCTTTTTTTCTTTCCCCTTCCTGATGTTTACTTCAAGCATCACGCTCTGAGGGCTTATAAAGAGGATTAAGTGGTGAGGAGGTCTCGCGGAGTTAGGAGGAATTAATCAGGCAGTAATCAGAAAGGAAATTAATCTGAAGAGTTAATTAATCAGACAAAGCGGGGAGACTGCAGCCAGTCTTTCTACCATGCCTTCCAGGTTGCTATTGCATGCATGGGCATGACAGCAGGGGTAGGGGAAAAACACAGACACCCCTTTACCAAGGAGAGAGCAGCAGCACAGAGAGTTAATGAGATTCCATCCCATCCAGCAGGGACCTGAGGAGGGCATCTCCATTCACCACCTCAGGGTCCTCACCCCACTGCAGCACAGCCCAAAACTTTCCAGGCTCCCAAACACCTCGTTCAGAGACCTCTCCACACTCATCTTAGCTCTTGCCCTTAGAAGAAGGATGTCACCATGCAGCCCACAGGTGTTTGGTTGCATGATTCCAGGCACCCCAGATGCTCCTTCCATCATCCTTCGTAATCTTTTTGCTCCTCTATTATTTGACTCCTAAATATGCACCAACTGGGATCTATTCCCCCTCACTCTTGTCTAGGTGGATTTTATATATTTAGCCTTTTCTTAATCTTTTCTCACAATACATTCCCTACAGAACCTTAATCATTTGAGTTGCTCTTCTCTGAATTCCTACCAAGAGGCAGCAGGCAGAATGTTTTGCAGATTTGCTCTTGCCCCTCCTGGGCTGCGTTCTGACTAATGCCTATTTCCCTTGGGATGAGGCATGCTCCACGCAGGCTGCTCGATCAGGGATGCCCAAATCTCATTACAACCTGAAACACACGGGAGGAAAAAGCGCTCCACAATTCACGGGGGCTGCAACTTTATTCACACAACGCATCTTTGAACTTTGGGAACCTAGGCTCGTTTGTGAAGACATCTGAAATCTCATTAACTTCACCATTATTATTATTATCAGACTCTCTTTATGCACAGAGCAGACATTTTAATTGCTTGGATGCTGAGAGCAGCTTCTATTGTGTGTTTTTTTTTTAGACTGCAAGCCTTAAGTTGTGCCAGGGGAGGTTCGGGTTGGATATTAGGAAGAATTTCTACTCAAAAAGAGTGGTGAAGCATTGGTACAGGCTGCCTGTCCCTGGGGTGGAGACAAGCGGCCACTCACAAGCAGTGATCTCCATCAGCCAAAGGCTCCAAACAACATCCAGAGCAGCCTGACAGGTAACCGTCACCACTCCAATACCTAGTTCATCCTTTCAGCTGCAACAGCCATGCAAGATGTTGCATCTGGTATCATACTCTTCCCTCACAGCAGTATTATTCCAAGGGACGCAGGAAGGGCACCCTTCTTTCCCTGAGCATACATCACGCTCACATTGAAAGCTCCACCAATACCCAGAGCTGTCTCTTTCCAAGCTATGAACTTCTATCTTTTTCCTCTTGGAAAATACATTCTCTCGAAGAAATGATAAGCTAAAAGCATACCAAAAATAAAGGAAAATATAACTACTGCTCTTTGATGAAATGGAGCAAAACCTTGGTGAGCCCAGAGACAACGCTGAGCACCATGCTTTTCTGGACATCCCTATCCACAGAAGCATTTTTCCCTGCTTTTCCTTTCACATCTATTCCCTGCTTGACAGTAAAGTGCTGGATCCATTTCACTATATTTCATTTTTTGTGACTGTCCACTGTAAGAAGAATATGAACAGTTCATAACTTGCCCAGAACCTCTGCAGTATCACCACTAATAGGTACCAAAATACTGGCCCTGGCCTGGGAAGCTCTCACCCAGGGCTGGGATGCCCCAGCAACTGATGTATCTCAGCATAGTACCCAACAGCCAGTATAGAAGATGCTGCTGCTCTTCTCCATGCTAGTAATGCCACAAAGAGGGCACATTAGCAGGCAGGAGCTCCTTACTTTGAAATCTGCCTCCAACAGAGACTAAGGAACATAGATTTGGTCCCCCGTGGGCTTGCCACTGTGTTCTGCCTTATGGGGGTGCAATGCTTCTTATTCAGGCTTTTCAGGTGGCAGTTCAAAGGAGAAGACCTTGCACTGCACCCCCACCTCCTGCAGGAGGGTCCCATGGCATCATCTGCCAGGCTGCACCATGTCCCTAATAAGTTACACTGGGATAAACCAAAGGAACAAACACTATGCACATAGATGAGGGCTTGGGACATAAATATCCACAAACAAATACACACCTCTCAGCTGACACTATCAAATGCATTACTCCCCAAATCCCTGCGGAGCAGCAGCTCATCTCCAAGGTCACATTAGTGTGGAAGAAATGCAATCCCATTACCCTGGCTCCCTTCTCTCTCCCTTCGTTTCTCTGTTGATGCTTGCTCTCTTAATTTTCAACACCAGACATGTATCTTGTGGCCCAGCCTGGGACCGCTTTGCTCAAGTGGCAGTAAACACGTAGCTTAATTCACTCATTCTCCAACAAAAAAAAAGCTTTTCCCACATGGAATACACCAGCTCAGCTGCACGATGATCAGCGCTGAGCACTGGAAGCTGCCGGAACTAACTCGGGTTCAGGGAACTAGAGCAGAGCACACAGAGCTGGGAGTGGAAAATCTGTGCACAGTGAACTTGTCAGGACTGAATATTCAAGTGGTATGGAACAGGGAGAGCTGTGAACAGCACACCTTGCTGTGCCGGGGGCAGCTCAGTGTTTGTGCTAAAGGTGTTTGTTAATTCCCCGTGAGAGTGATGGGGTCACGGAGAGGAACGCTGAGCTGTGAGCTTTGCTCTGAGTGCTTAGGTAGAGGGAGGGCCAAGAGCCCAAGGGAGCTCCCAAGAGAAGAAGGGTGAGGACCATCCCACCGCAGCCCTCTATGTGCATTGGGGCAGAGAAGTCTTCTCAGAGCTGGGATCACAGCATGAGAGTTTCTTGGAACTGTGGCTCCCCTCCTCTGGTCCAAGCAGAATCACTGCCGTGCCCAATGCCATCCCCCTCCTCTCCAAAAACTCTAACAACACAAAATCTTCCTGAAGTTTGGGCCATTACTCTTGTCTGTTCAGCTGCTGCAAACATCTCTAATCTCCCCTGTGCTGCCTGCAGAAGGCTGTGATAATGTACCCTCCTTCACAGCTCATCTTTTCTAGCTGACATGATAATAAAAAGTTTAATATTAACAAGTTTCAACAAAGAGCACATCGACGGAACATGGGAAGCACCTCTCAACAGCAGATACCAGAGAGATTTGCCAGAAATGTAGACCTCAGAAGATGCTTAGCATACACTTAAACATCTCCCCAAACTTGTCCAGTGCTTCTTGGCAAGCCAGAGCTGAACGAACAGCTTGAGGATGGCCAGCATGCACTTCTACCCTGAGGAAGGCTCCATAGATGGCATTTTAGGATAATTTTACACTATACACCACACCCTAGAAGTTGTCATGTAAGGCTGAATGGACCCTGATCCTTATACACTCTACATGGCTTGGATGCTGGACCCACCAGGGAGACTTTGTCTGTCCTCAATCTCAGAATGACTTAAGTTGAAGGAGACCTTAAGCCCCTCCAGCTCCAACCCCCTGCCCTGGGCTGGGTACCCCACCAGCTCAGCCAGCCCAAGGCACCATCCAACCTGGCCTTGAGCACCTCCAGGTTTGGGGTGCCCACAGCTCTTGGCAGCCTGGGCCTGGGCCTCACCGCCCTCAGAATAAAGATTTTTTTTCCTAACATCTAACCTAGATCTTTTAATCTTTTGATTTAAAGCCATTACCCCCCTTTTCCTATCACTGTCCATGAAAAAAGTTGCTCCCCTTCCAGTTTATAAGCTCGCTTCAAGTACTGGAAGAAACATCCAAACTTTTCTCTGTCCTTTTCTCTATGCATGGAGATTCTACAAAGTTGCTTACCCTGAGTTACTGCGAGCAGAGCCTTTTTTCTGTCATTAATAGAACACTTAGTTAATGCCCTCCCACTGTGTATACCCCAGACATTAAACCCAGGATTGTCAAAGGATGTTACAGGAATTTCAGTAGGATTTGCATGTTAATTCCCTTCACTACAATCTAAACTCCCTTGCCTAGAAAAACTCTGGTGTGCATGTCCTTCTCAACTGGTAACCACTAATGAAACGATCCACCAGCTGCTTACCCAGTAAAGCTCAGCCCATGAGGCAAGAGGAGCCCCTGTGAGCTGTTGGAGCTGCTGTTCCACACTGACAAGCTGCAACACTGAAGCCTTGCTCCTCCAGCAGCTCTCATATGGCATCCATCCACCCCACATTTCCCATACCCGTGGCATAAGAAGCAGCACAACCACAGCAAAAACATTCACGATACGCCCCAGAAATGGGGAAAAGTTACCTCAGCCAGATGAATGCTCATTATGTTATCCTCTAGGAGCCAATATTTACTAGTAACGTTTCCCCCAGCCCACAGCTTCCAGGAGATTATGTCTTAATATCCTGAAGACTTTCTTCAGCACCCCCTGCACCTTGACAGCTGCAGCACGAGGTGCAAACAGGCAACAGCCCGAAGTGCTGCTGCTTGCTCAGAACAACACAAAACTGCATTTCCACGTTCCAGGCTTCAATCCTGCAGCACTTCAGGATACCCCTGCTGAACCTGCTCCGAGCCCACCAGACACAGGAGGTTAATAACTCAAATCTGCTGCAGTGGTTCCCCTGCTACAACACTCTGACTTTAGGGTGACCTTTGGCTGCCCAGAGGTTTCTGTGTTTTGCTTTGGTTTTGCTTCTACCTGGTTGAGTGGTTGTAGCTTGTCCATAATTTAAGCTGACGGAGCAGAGCTGGACTCTGTGTCAACCAAACATCTTTGTCTAGGCAGCATCCTGACCTGCTAAGCTTGAGAGCCTGAAGAACTGCAGTGTGCATTGGTGGAACCACATCTGTGGGTCACAGCTGCTGCCTTTATCCTTACGGGACAAATAAATGGTGTTAAGGTTTAACTGCTGACTTTCCAGCTCCCACACCACCAACCAAAATGGGAGAAAGTTGCTACGCTTCCTCCATCTGATCTTCCCCACTCACATCCCCAGAACAGACCCAGTGCTGGCCTTCCTTTCTCCAGCATTCAGGAAATGCCAGCAAGTTTTGGGAACAGTTAGTGAAAATTTCAGCCAAGATGATTTCACCTTAAAGTGCCTGACCTACAGCAAATCTCCCTCCAGCCATTCCCAGCTAAGGGGGAGAAATTAGGGCACACCACTGGCTGCTCACAGCTTCACCAACATCATCCTGCTGTTGGTCCCCACACACGAAGAGTTACAATGCGTTGATGTCTTAAAAGAAGTTTGAAAATGGCTCCTGAAATGGTCCTGGGTACCCAGCCACAACTACAGACACTGCCATTGAGAAAGGGTGTTAACAGAGCTATAAAGTATTATGAATTTGCACAAGATGGCTTTGAAAAAACACGCATGGGTTAAAAGCTTGATGCAGTGGAAATGTATAGATTCTGGGATTGACTGCAAAGCAGGATTTGTCATCAAGGCACAGTGTCAGGCAGCACACGGCCTCTGCCTGCCTGCAGCAAGGGAACAAAGCCCAAGCGTCTGCTGCTCCACAGGTCAGCTGAGCAAGGAGGACTTTGAACTACAGGAACCTCCTGCAAAACAGAGAGCTTACCCAGTCTTCTGCAGACCATGCAGGAGCAGCTAAATAAACGTCAGTTCTAGTCTCACCCAAGCACTGAAAAATAATGAAAAAGAAAAGTGTGCATTCATGGATCCAATGGCACGTGTTGGTAAACACTCGACTGACAAACTCAATTGAGAAAACACTCCCTTTTCTGCACCATCCCTACACCAAACGCAGGCTTGAGCCTCTCTTTTGTGATGAGCTTAAGAGGGGGTAAGTTTTATGGCATGACCTGATCATAGTGACTTCAGCAGGAGTTACATCAATGCTTTTACCTATGTGTATTGAGAGGAAGGAAGATGCCCTCCTTTACCCTTTCAACATCAGTTTAATATGCCAGGGTGGAATACACTTGCTCTGCTGATGAGGGGTTTTGGCACATGCTGACATCCCATTAACTCCAATATCACGTTAACAGACAGCAGCAGTTACTTGAAATCTTTAAACAGAGAGAATAAACCCAAATCACTCCTAAACGCACCAGTAGCATAATAAACTTGGTTAGAAAAAGGAAAACACAGCAAAGGCCATATGTTTTTCTATTTAAAACTAAATGACAGCATATAAAAAGGGAGGGGGAGGGGGGAAATCTAAAATCCAGCTGTCCTGCAGCAGGGAGAAAAGGATTTCTGCAGACATCCACATCTAATTTCAATTTCTATCCTGACACTTCAGATGAAGGGAGGCTGAGAGCAAACAGGAGATAGAAGAATTAATGCTTTGAGAACACTGCAAGGGAAAATGAAAAGCAAAGTCCTGCTGGAAAAGTCAGCAACGCTTCCTCTCCCAGTCCCACAGCCAGGGGGACAAACCTGCAGCATTTGTAGCAGGATACTCAGCAAAAGCACTCAGCAGCCCAAAAGGCATAAAGTGTTATTACCAGATGTCGCTACCAATTTAATTCTGAGCAGACAGACTCACGGAGAAGGCAAGTGTACTGTAAATCAGTAAGGATGTTTCCCTCTTTATACATGCATATGCAGACAACTCGCTTTGGTTCTCAAGGCTGCTGTGCAGGAGAAATTAATAAGACCAACTTTGAAATTTATAGTAAAACATCCAAGGAAATATTAGGAGAAAAATTATTTAAGAGCCTGAATGATGGCGGAATCGAGAGGATGAAGCAGTTGGTCTATAAAAACAAATCATGCTGAACTACATCCTATGCCTTATTTTCTCCAGATTGAAATACAGAATTAGTTAATGAAGGCTGCAATATATTCAGGCTTTGTAAAATATTTGATAGTGTCTCAGACAAAAAAAAAAATAAAACAGTTGAAAAATTAATTTAAATTGACTTGGTTACGAGCTCTGTGTACACCGGTGTTAATATTAACGGTACATTTTATTTATGTAGCTTTCACTGCTGGTGCCAGTCTGGGTGCTTCCAAAACCTTCTTACACACAGAGGAGAATGGGTGGGCACAGGTGAGTGCAGAGTGAGGGGCTGCAAAGCCATGCTGTATGGATGCAGCAAAATTTCAGCTAGGGATGCTCTCCACCAGGGTTGGTGTTACATGTGGTTTTAGATAACTTCACTAATCAGCTGGAATTGAAGGAAACTCCTTGAAAGGACACTCAGGGGAGACCTTATCGCTCCCTACAATTCCCTGAAAGGAGGTTGTGGTGAGGTGGGGGTTGGCCTCTGCTCCCAGTGATAAGAGGAGAGGGAACAGCCTCAAGTTGTACCAGGGGAGGCTCAGGTTGGTTATTAGGAAAAATTTCTTCCCCAAAACAGGGATGCTGCATCTGTGGGGATGTGGCACTGAGGGACACAGTCAGTGGGCATGATGGGGGTGGGTTAGGGCTTGGACTGGGTGATCTTGGAGGTCTTTTCCAACTTTAACAGCAGCTAAGCAGTTGATACATTTAATTTTAGGGGGCAGGCCAGAAAATGCATTTATTCCTCAACACACATAACATCTCACCCACATAACAGTGATGCTCACACCAAGCCTCCCCATCCTGACTCTTGTCCCAGAGCATCTTTGGTGCAGAGCAACACAAGCCCATACAGCAGCACTGGCATCTCACGTGCCCTCAATGTAGTGAGCCCCCGTTACAGTGCCCTACTGCCCCAAGCTGCTGCAGCCTCCTGCTCACACAGGGATGAAAATCTACTGAAACCCAAAATGAAAAAAAGCCAGGGAAATCGATTAAGGAAACTAAATATTGATCCTAGGCTATTGTTGCCTCAAAATGATGGGGTTTTGCTTTCTGTTTTTGTACTATCCGATGTTTCTCCTTCATGAAAAAATCATAGCTTAATAGGTAAGAGCACACTAATTATTACACCCCTCATCAATCAGAAAGACCACATTGCTATTACAAACACTGTGGAGGAAGAAATGCCTTGCTTATTGGCACACAGCGTGCACCTGATGATTGCAGGCAATTCCTGCTCTGCTTTCCTCCTCCCAGTTAGGACTGCAACCCCTGGGCCAGATCCAGGAGCATCCATCCAAAAGAAGGAGTGGGTGCCAAGGGGCAGCCAAGCAGGAGTGTGGTTGCAAAAAAGAGAGGGCAGAAATCAGCCCTTAGGGACAGATCCCCACAGCACATCTCAGCCCAAGGACAGCAACAGCTTCACCTGCTTCCCAAGTGCCGGCTCCACTTAGTGTAATGATTATTAAGCTCTGTCAGCAGATATGAAACCAATGGATGCAGCTCCACAGGCGAGCGCTTAGAAAGCTGCTGAGACGTCCCTGCTTACAGGTTTTCGTTATCCATCTGGAAAATTGCGGATGTCACAAGAGCTTTTAGAGCATCAAGATGAAATCGTCTTGTCAGCAGCAAAAAGGGCCAGTTCCCCTGCCCCGATCCCAGCAGCTGTCTCAGTGCTGCAGGCTTTTGCTGGCACTACAGAAGGACACTGATCCCTCTGAGCTGCCCACCCCACATATCTCACTCCAACAGGAAACCAGGGTGAAGGAAATCAATATTGTCCCCCTTGCATTAACTCAAAGCCTCTTTTCGCCTGGCTGTGAGGCCTAGGAAAAACTTGCAGTACCATAGAAGCATGGAGCATTACAGCTGGAAAGACCACTAAGATCGTTTAGTCCAACCATCAACCCACCCCAACCATGCCCAACTCGCATCTCTCAGTGCATTTATCCACCTTTTTCTTGAACACCTCCAGGGACAGTGACTCCACCACCTCCCTGGGCAGCCTGTGCCAGTGCCTCACCAGTTTGCTGGGGATGAACCATTCTCTCAATCAGAAAAGATGGGGATAGGGGTTTCCAGCTCCAGCTGCTGTTGTGGGTGGTTCAGGTTAAATGAGAAGCAACCCAAAGGGCTTAACATTCCAATTCTGTGTAGATCTGTCCATTATCTCTGCCATAATTATATGTTTGGTTTTTTTTTTCACCCTTGGTGGTTTTGGAAGTTGCTGCATTTCTTTGGCTCAGGTGGCTTCAAAGACACATGTAAAACCATCTTGCCTAGTGCTGCTCCTTCCTGTGGGACTCTGGTCAAAAGCAGATCTTTACTTTTCCATAGTAAAACCTCTCACTGATCTCAGGGTGGGGTCTCTTTCAGCAGGATCAGAGGGCAGAACCACAAATTCACCCAGCACACGTAGGATGCTGGGCTGCAGTATGGTGGCCCTGATGAAGCAGCTCCTTTCCTGAACCACTATCTAGGCTAGGAGGAAATACGCAATATCCCATCTTCCATCCAGGTCCATGACATCAACAGATTTCCACTCTCCAAATGGAAATAAGCTTGCCCCTCCATCCCTAGCAAAATATTTGAATTCAAATATGATTTATTCCTCCTATGCACAGACTACTACCAAAGCAGCTTTGTGTACAGGTATTATCTTCTGGTCCATTGATTTTTAATAGCATAGTTATAGCGTAGATAGCAATGAGATGCCTAAGTATCACACAGGGTTCTGCAGCACTTCCACTGTCACCAGCAGTCACTAAATGCTGGTGCTGCTGATGGAGTTTCTTGGGATGGTCCAGGACACAGATAGGCTTGCTACTGCATCACAAAAAAATTGAAAGTGGAGATGGAACAAGCCCATTAGATCATGGGATGCTTCGATGCCCTCTGCAATTTACTTCTTCAGTGCTCTCAACCACTGAAGCTCAGCCATCCCAAATAGCAGCTCCTATCCATTCCCTCGGGAGGTTATTCCACTGCCTCCAAATTTCTAGGCAGTCATTAAAGGATGCTCAGCCTGAGTTCAAAACCAAGCAGCATCGTTCTCTGTCACCTCCTTAGGAGCTCGACTCAATGATGCTCATGGGTCCCTTCTAACTCAGGATATTCTATGACTCTGTGATGGATATCCCACCCCTGGAGGTGTTCAAGGCTGGATGGGGTTCAGAGCCCTCTCATCTAACTGTGTTCGTTGCAGAGGAGTTAGACTATGCAACCTTTAAAAGGTTCTTTGCAATTCAGAGGTTCTATATAATTCTTTATATTCCTCATCATAGCTCTCAAACGTTTCTCTTGCCAGCCCTGCCGTCCCCATCCCAGTTACCTGCCCCTTGATCAGAGTTAAGCTTTCCTTTTCCAGAGTTTAAGGACAGTGCCCTTAGTCATGCTAAATAAGGCATAAATGACCAAGGATTTTACAACCAGACACAAGAAGGAAGAGGGGATGAAATCTCCTGGGACATCCTCCCAAAGGACCATTTATCAGCATTAACAGTAAGTAAATCTCTTCCAAAAAAAAAAAAAAAAATTCAACAACATCAGTACAAACAGATTACAATCAAACTATTAATTAAAGCCCTTTGCTTCTTCTCACATCACTTTCTATCTTATTAAAGCCACATCAAAGGTGACATTAAGTTGTCTGCATGCTGGCTGCCTTCAGAGAGGCACTGGAGAGTACACAGCATCTTCACAAGCCTTGCATCCTCTCCACGAGATTGGTCATATTGCTTCAAAAATAAATAAAATCACAGAATGGCTTAGTTTGGAAGGGACCTCAAAGATCACCAGCCATGGGCTTGATGCCTCCCACCAGCTCAGGATGCCCAGTGCCCCAACCATCCTGCCCTTGCGCACCTCCAGGGATGAGGCATCCAAGACTTCTCTATGCCTTTTCTTCTAGACAAGTAGTCTATTCTGCTGCTGTGTGTAGTGCCTGTTCTTGAGAAAGAGTTTTTCAGGCTCTTTGCTGTCAGTTCAGTATCTTTCATTACAGAAAAGTCGCATGAAGACAGGCACTGAGGGTCAGCATCTCCCACACGGCCCTTGGGGGAGGCTGCTCTGAGGAATGAGCCGTAGCTCAAGGCACGTTCACAGCTGTGGATCAGATGAGTGTAAGCAGCCAGATGAAAAGCTGGCAACATTCAGCAGTTCCCGTATGGAGAGTAGATGAAGCAGCAAACAAGAGTGCCCACAAGCAAGAGGTCAAGGGGGAAGGGCCTGCAGGAACACAGCATGAAGGAGGTTCAGGGCTTCCCAGGTCACAGGAAAACTACCAAGCTGACATTTTTTCCTAACTGCTTTTAGCAACTGCCTGAAATAGACATTTTGGTTTTGTAAAAGCAATTAAAATAGGTGCAAGCTGATGGCCGGTCAGTGCACTTTTTATTTCATTTATAAATAGGGTATCAATGCTTCTGGGAAAAGGAAAATATTTTATTTCTATATTTAAATCAGTGCTGATCTGCTAATTTCTCCTGCAGCTTTCTGGTGCGTTTTCCTAATGGTGGTTCCCTGCACCAGGCCATCTTAAAATTTTTAAGGTTGGAAAAGACCACTAAGATCATTTTAGTCTAATCAACCCATCATCATGATGTGCACTAACCACGGTACTCAGTGCCACATCTACCCTTCCAGTGTGACATCTACATCTTCCAAAGCTTCTACCAGAATAACACAGCCTGGAAATTGGAACATGAGCACTAACTACTGTCATAAGAGCCTTGGAGGAGAGGAGACACAGAAGGGGATGGTCTTGTCACAGCCCCTGGGTAGGAAGCACTGTGCCAAGGCTTGTCAAGAAGCCCAAGGCCACAGAGCTGCAGCCAACCTTGTTATAGCTGGCAGGCTGAGCAGAGGGCAAGGCACCTACCAGCTGCAGGAGCTTCGTGCTTCATCACCTTGAAGCCACCGGATAAATAAATTGTACAGCTTGCACTTTGTTGGAAAACAAATAGGCATTTATAGAAAGAAGCCCCAGTGAAACCACATGCCCTTTCAATCCACTTCCCAGGCAAATAAAACAGAGTAATATTGAGCACAAGAAGCACATCAAGGAGCTTTTAAAATAAATAGGAAAGGTACCAACAAGGAAAGACCCCGACCTCAAAAAAGGCCACACAGTTGCTCTGCCTGCATGCTTCTCAGCATCTAACCCCCAAAATCAAGCCTCTCCAAGATACAGAGCCATTTTTTTTCATTCCTATACAGTTACAAACAAATAATCAGGGAAAAAGAACGGATGCATGATTACAAGCAGACTCAGCCAAGGCAACGCAGGTCAGAATTAAGCCTCATCTAAAAGGTAGGTCATGTATTCATGTATTCCCTCCCGTCCCTCAAAGCTGCACCAATAATTGTACGATGAAAGAGGAAAGCAAAAAATAAACAATAAAAAAAAAATTCAACAAAAGCAAAAAGCCAGGCATCCAATATATCTTTGCAGGAGCTGGTCCTCTTGAATCAGAACCCTGGAATTGTTCTGCAATCGACTCAGCGGACAGTTATCATCTGTTTATGGAAAAAAATGTTAATAACCCCCAATCATAATCAAATAGGCAACCACTTCACTTTAAGTACCTATTAACTAATGCTAAATTACAATGGAACAGCTCTGCAAGTGCTTCTGACATCCACATGCACATCAGCAGTGCCAGCACTTTGATCAGGGCTATTAAAACAAATACCAAATGAACTGATAGCAATGCCATTTCTAAAACATCACAGCAAGAGTGAGCAGCATTCATTTACCAGTCGTTCTCTCTCCCACCTCCCTTTTATTTCTTCTGCCTAATCAGAAAGCAGTTACTCGTACACGTTTGAACAGATGCACGCATCATCCGTGAAAGCCCTTTCCCCACGTGTTTAGTTTTCTTGTCCTAAGCTGAACATCCACATGAACACCCTGATGCCTAAAAAGCCTCGAGTTATTTCTATCAGTGGGGCATCACCCAAGCAGTTATGCCCAGTTTAGCCCCCAATATCCCTAATGCCTGTAAAAACAAGGGGATGCTGTGAAAATAACACATCTCTAAGACCTTCCACCCTCTCCTTTGGGTCAGCAGACCCGAAAACTTCTGCAGGCAGACAGGAAACTCCGTGCAAGAGAGCTGTGCACACAGCTTGTGCACACAGATACAGCACTATCACACGCCTTATTTCTTCAGGAAATCAGATTAAAGTGCAGTGGATTTTCTGCTAGCTGCAACCAACCCTGAACCATTAGCTGGCACTGCCCCCACACCCAAGGAAGAAACCTTATTTGGAAAACGTAAGTAGATTTTAAATCTCAGAGCCTGGAAAACAGTTCACCTCAGCAAAACGACAGTGCTCTTGTCTCTGGATTTTCTCTAACATCTTTCTCTCCATCTCACTTTTTTTTTTTTTTTTAAGTTGTGCAGCACAAGGAATACATCACACAAATATGCATGAGCACACACTCTTAATCCCCAGGCACTTGCAAACGTAAAAGAATACAGGCAAGAGGAGCATATATTTAGTCCATCAACCTAAGCATTTATACAGCCCCCATCACTGTGCCATCCAAACATTTTGTTAGTCCCAGGACTTTTCTGTGTCGTTACTATTGTTTTATGAAATTACATTTTTGTTAGTCCCAGGACTTGTGTGTGGCTTCTTTTATTATATTATGAAATTTCATTTCCTGTCATCTGCTAGGATTATATTTTGATGGGAAGACTTGACTTTACAAGGCTCCTGGTTACGAGGCTGACCCCAAATGGTGAGGTGTAAAACCTTCCTCCTCCACTGGGCGCTCAGAAAGACTGAGACATGGATCCCAGAGCTGGAAGCAAGGGACAGCTGAGCGTAGAGCACCAGAATTTTTGCTCCGTCCCTAAAGTCTGTTGGGCCCCATGAGCAGGCAACGCTTTGGCAGCCCACCGTGATCTCCATTATTCCACGTACATCCTTCTTTCACCAGGAGATAAACCGTCTGTTTAACTCTAGGAAAAAAGATGTGCTCAGAGAGACTCAGGAGGTACTTTGGGTAACATGTCCAACATGAGTACACAATGTTCTGTGTCCGTGACAAAAACAACAGGAAAAACCTGTTCCTTCAGGCTTGCCAAACTGGGATTTCAACAAGTGGCAACATATCAGCTGGCTGCAAGCAGCTCCTGATTCAGGGAGTGATGCACTTTCCCAATAAGACTCAGGGTTTGTATTTTTGTTTTTGTTGGTTTGTTTTCTTTTTCTTAATAAATGACAACGTGTCAGTTGTCATACATGATTCCTGCCATGATGGATAATGAGTGACCCAACTAAAGGAGATCAGGAGGTGATTGCAGTCTGCGCTATGTCCAGCACAAGTTGTCAGAATAGGGAAGGATCTGTACATGCCCTTAGGAGAAGAGCTCTGCACCACTCAGTAAAGTGATCTAATGGTCTGAGCAAGACCAGCACCCCAAGAACTCAGCCTCCGGGGAAAAGGAAAAGAAAAAGAGCCTATAAAGGGAAGGAGGCACCCAACACACAGGACAAACACAGGCTTGAAGGTATCATTACCAGGTTTGGACCATCTAACAGCTTGGCTGAGGCCCTGAAACAACTTGAGGAGACTAGGCTTATGAACCTACTAAGCAGATGGAGAGTTTAGAAAATGCATTTTGGAAAGAGCAGAGGGGACTGAGGCACTTCTTGAGAGTAAATAAGTCAATCAGCTCTCAGGGCATAGCCAGGATACTGCTAAGCACCTCAGCCAATGCAAGCAATTGGAAGAGTTGCTTTGGTCGTAGATGAAGACACCTATGACACCTGCAACTCATTGCAGAGATATCTACATGGTTTTAAAGATGTATTTACTTTCTGTCATCTCTGTCTCTCAAAGTAATGCAATCAATAAGATCTATAGAAATTCAGCATAGCTGCATTTGGACAAATTACAGCCTAACAAGGAGGAAAGCAGGGTTTTCTAGTTGCATGATTTTCTTCCCCAAAACTGCACACACAAGGGCCCATCACAGCACACCTCTGGTTCTTGTGAATGCAGGACATCCACTAACACGCTTGTTCAAGCACCTCTGAACACATGCACACATCTGTTCCAAAAACTGGTTACTCACATAACGTTCACTCCTCTTTGATTCTTCCATTAAGGTCAGAAGTTACTTCTCATTTTCATATTTATATCTCTAAGCCTGACCAGTGGCAAATGCCCAAATACTTCAACAGAGTACTGACAAATCCCACCAGAAGGCACATAACATCATCCCAGTTTTACAGATGGGGAATTAAAGCAGAGGCAGAGGTTAAGTCAGCTAATTGACTACGGACATTAAGTGAGTCAGTAGAAGAGCTGGGAATTGATCCCAAGATCTATGTCCTCCATTCCTCTACTCCACCCACCAGTCAGTACACCCTACCAGATGGTTCCTATCATTGGACATATGGACTAAATATTGCTAAGTTGGTGTAGAAGATTTTCTACTTAATTAAAAGTCCTGTCTTCCATCTCCATAGGTTGCACAGGGGAAACTCCAGCCAGAATCCCATCTGGACCCACTCAGGAAACATCTCTGTAAAGCAAACAAAGCTCTAGACAAGCACAAGAAACATTCCTAAACCTATCAACCTGCCCTGCAAGGCAGGCACCAGCAAGACCAGGAACAGGCTGTGACTCAGGAAACTTGGCCCAAGCCCCTGTTTGCTAAAGCCTGGCTTCAGAACAAGTGAATGTGCGAGCCACCAACTGGGCTGGGAATTACTGTCACGTGAAGGCATGAAACCCCCACCAGGCACCACCAACACTCTGAAGCTGGAGACAACAGCAGAGTCACAATAAATCAGATGATACAGAGTCATCTGCTTTCTTCTGCCATGAGCTCCATCAACATCACAGCAAGCCAACACCGGTACTGGTAGGAGAGAGACCAGTTCAGCACAGCAAACATCAGAAGCCTTCTCACTTTCCAATTACTTCAAAAAACTTTCAAGTTAATACTCTCAAAGCAGAGAAGGAAATTTTCCAACAGAGGCAGCAGAAAGACTTCCACATCACCAAAAGGCCGATCAGCATTTGCTTTCCTGGCACACACCTTACAAACTTACAGCACATCAAACAGGCAGAGAAGTGATGCACCTGCTTTTCCAACAGAAACCAAAACAATTTCACATTCCAGCAGAGGGATGGATAACATTCTCCTCAGAAGGTTTTGCACCAGTACTGACAGCATATGAACAAATCCACGACACCTTTCCACATGCGCTATGAGGACCTGGTAATCCTGGAAGGTGCCTCCTGCCAGAGGAAGGAGGCTGCACCTACCTTTCATCCCAAACTTGGACCGTCGACCATACTTGTTGATCATAATAAAGAGGACCACCAAGAGGACACAAGCAAAAGCTGCTAGCCCAACCGCTATGGAAACCTGAAAGAAAAAAAACTTACAGTCAAGGCAGTGGAATGTAGGAGTCTGGATTGGAAATAAAGGCATTTCTTTGCCAAGTTATCCTTTCTGTAGGTTCATATCACCTGCTGTAGCCCCATCAATATCAGCTGTGAAGGTAAAATACAAGCAAAAACAGAGAGGTCTGGTACAGACTGGAAGTATCAGAGGGTGTTCCCAGTGCTAGAGGTCTGGGGTCTCCTTGTCAGCAGAGCTGGTCCAGCACCAGCTTTCCCAGGGCTCTCAAACCATGTATGAGCTGGAAAGGAGGATCTCTGCTCCAATGGATACATCACAAGTCTCTGTTTGCAATGTCACTACTGTGCCTTGATGTCACAACACTAAAGCTCTACCAAACTGAGATGAGAATATGCAGGAGCAGCATAATATTCTTTAGAAAGAGCAGCTCTCTCAATTCAACCATCTCTCAGGACAAAGAATGGGGAGAAAAACATAAGCACAGAAAGAAAACAGAAGAAACCAGGTACAACCCTTTTTCCCTAAAACATTTAGTTTTCCTAATGCCTCCAATAGTTCCCTATTTATTCCATTTTTTTAGTAGTAAATATTTATACCAGAGAAGCATTCAAAGTCCTTCACTGGAACTGTGGTATCTGCGTCAGTGTACAAGCAGAGGAAAGAAAATCTCCCTGTCCTAAAGGCTTTACACCATCCCAGGCACATCTTAACATGTATGAATATATATTACTTCAGGTCTTTGCTTGAGATACTTTTATTTCATTGATGTAAACTGCAATTTCTTTGGCATTTGCCCAATCTACTGTAGTGGGTCATGTTGCATTTAAATTTCACTTGATTTTTACAAATCTGTGTGGTGTAAATAGAAAATATATCATTAACCAAAAACAATGATTTTCTTTTGCAACATTTTCCCTGCCCTTGACACATTAGCTATGATATTTAATTTTTTTTTTTTTTTGCATTCTACCACACACTATTTTCATTCCCCAGCTTGTTTTCTATGCTTTGTATTTAATAATCATTGCACGTTATTACCATGTTCTCACTGTTTAAAGCTTTCACTTCAGCTATAGAAGAGTTTCGGTTGGATGAGAGCTGAAACCAAGGGGAATTGTTTTTTCTTCTTTCGGTTAATACTTAGCAGGTTTCAAGATCTTACATTTTTTCCACAGAATTAGAGCACTTGTATAACATGCTAGTTTTTCCCAATACTCATACACGTTATTTTTTTTTTTTTTCCTGCCTGGATTCTGCTAAATAAAGACAACAGTGAGATCTGATAAGCCATAGGCTTTCTCTCATTTTTTTTATTTCTAGCATGCCCTGCAGGGTAGGAGAGAGGGCAAACTGGAATTGACAAAATTGAACCAAGCTAAATCCGAGTCTCTAACAGGGCTAAACTTAACAGTTCAATAATAGTATGAAACACACAATCGACTGTTTGTTTGTTCTCTGGATGCTACTTTTTCAGAGTGAGAATTTCTGACCTGCCAGCAACAACTTCACAGGATATCTTATTTTCAAAGAGCTCCCTGGTTCCATGTTGCAGACCCAAGAGGCTCACATGGTTCACGTCAGTACTTTGCTTCACCAACGCAAACCATAAAATACTTCTTACTGTTGGCTGTCTTGAACCACAAAGGAAGAGATTTTCCCTTGCAAGCATCTCAAAAAAGCACTGGACTGTAAACAATGAGCCATTAATAATAAGAAATACATGCAGAACAGTTCTGTTGAGAAGATAAGACTCACCCCAAAAGTGTCCTCCTCTGGTTTGTGGGTCACAGTGATTGGTGGGGTGGGACTCACTTCATAATCACCAACTGAAACCAAAACAACAAAGAAGATTCAGTGTGGCTCTGATGGAGCTCCCAAAACACCAACACAGCTTCAACGGCAGTTTCTGACTTAAGATCCAGCTCATCCCAAACCAAGGCTGCATGTATTTATTTCAGATGACACCAAAATCAACCATCAAAGAGGGATGTGCACATCCATAGAGAAAACAGACCAAAACAATGCTAATGCCACTTCAGTCTTACAAATGAGAAACATTCCAGTTCCTACTCTGCTAGGGTGGGTGAGCTCCACCCCTCAGCCATCTCTTAGAAATTTCTGACATCTACTGTAGGAATAAAATATGAGATTAATTTCTGCATATTTGATCCAAAGAATCAGTTACTTGGATAGGTTTTGGAGGGAGGAGAAATAAAAAAGAAAGAAGCATATCTTGTTGAGAAAATGCTGTGGAAATTCAGTCCAATGACTATTTCACTACACATCACACAGCATGTCATAAATGGATCACTGTACATCAGGTCCTTTTTCAGGATCTCGCTTAAGGGAAGTAAACAACTCCAGGACTCTGGAGAAACCCCAGAGCTGGTCAGCACCTCCCCATCCATCTTGATCATGCATAGGGAAGCCAGAGACAGCTCCCACAATAAGCAAAGGAGACACTTACTTGAGACAAAGTTGTCCGTACTCTCTGTAGAAAAGACAAAGAGAGAAGCAGCACAATTAGCAACACAGCAAAGGGACAGTAGTCTCACTCCCAGCCCACCTGAGGCACACTCTACCACCTCAAAAGCCCGAGAAACCAAAACATGGAATGCTTTATCCTTTTGGGCATCTGCAACTGGACATTGTGACACACATGCCAGTAGGGCATGCTGGAGGTCAGGAATGAACGCACAGGGGCCTTGATCTGAAGTGGATGCAACTGCAAATTAAAATGGAAGTTATGGGCCTTTTTAACTTGCTGTTAAATGGCTGCTTTTAGCAAATGAGCAAAGCTCAGCAGACCCAGGTGTTCAGCAGGATGGTGGTAGAAAGGCAGGTTTTGCCTTGTTGGCAGCCTTCACCCAGCAACAAAGGCCTACAGGGACCACCAGATCAAAAGGAGCAAAGACCAGCTTGGGGCAGGGGGTCAGAGGAAGCCTCTTCTGGGCTCCCTCAAAAGCCTGCCAATTCCACCCATGAATGGTAATAGCATCAGCACTGGACACAAGGCCGTGGCCAACCTGGCCAACCTAGAGCTGCCTCCTCCCCACAAGAGCCGTGTGGCAGCCACTTGACTGCTCCGATCTATTCAGCAAGGCCCCTTCAGCTTTGAAGACTTCCGAGGGCTCTAACAATGAGGTTTTTAAAGCTCTCCATGACACTCAGTTTACATAGCATAAGAACACCGTCAGCTTTCCATTCACTCGCCCATGTAAGAAACTGAGCCTGATATTAACTGGAGTTTACACAGCTTTGTTGGCAGAGGGCTCCTGGAAGGATGCGGAAATGCTCATGCTGAAGTACGGGTGAGGTTTGGAAGGGAAGTGTAAAACAATCCCCAGGTGACAAACACAGCCTTCCAGACCAGAGGAAAATATACTCGGAAAAAATATTTTTTTTCAAGTTAAGCAGAACCAATTTCCCTTGGCTTTTTCTAGCAAGAGAAAAAAAAAAAAAAAAGAGAAAGAAATATTTTCTGTGGAGAGTTTTACTTCTTCATCTATTAACACAGACAGGCTCTAGTCATAAGATGTTCTCTGCTTCTTCATTTTCCTCTTTCCATTTTTCTTTGCTGGACTAAAACTCAACAGAAACCCACCAGAGGTTTTTCCCGATAGATGTACCTATTTTTTGAAGGGTAAAATAGAACCAAGAAACCTTAGCCAGCTTGATTTCTGTGAGAAGCCCCCAAAGAACTAACTCTCATCCAGGGGGAGTCTGGTAAATCAACTTGGCAGATTAGTTAAGGAAATAGTATCCTATGGCAGAGATGTCAGTGGCAACATGCAATGAGATCTTCACTGGGAGGAGAGAGAAATTTGCCCTGGGAGCTACTCTCCTGGTTCCTAGAGCCACAAAATGGCACAAAGAAGTTATGGTATGGCATGCAGCTCCCAGCTCCCATCCAGCTGCTAACAGCACATTTCTCCTCCAAGCTGGGTAGTACAATCTGGCATCATACCAATGAATGGTTACACACACCAAAGGTTCCTAAAAAAGCATGGTCACAGGGACCTTTTCCACGCTGAAAGAATTTCTTCCAGATCAAGACTTTTATTAAGACTAATAATCCCACTGTAGGTAGTTAAAGCAATACCTTTGCACATGTGAATAGCTATAGGCAATAAGCTTCCCAAATGAACCACCATAGGAAAGCTTCAATTTGTGGTGTTTTCCTGGAGGAATCTACCTTCAAATGGGAAATTATAGACATCACTTGCACTGAGTGTTAATGTCAGCTTTGGCAGTGGACAGAGCAACGAACTTGAGGGAAAATAAATTACAGCTTGGATTGTGCTGACAGGGTCTGCAAGGGTGAGGAACAGCTTGGGGCTTTAGATCAAAAGGAGTAAGAGAAATGGGTCATTACTTGCTGGAAGTTGGTTCAGGGTATGTAAGCACTCCACAGCAATAACACACATAAGGCATCGGTGAAGACGCACCAGCAAGGGCAATATTCTACGTATATTTCACGCAAACAGGTTTTCCCAGAGACTCTGAAAGAAGAGGTGCTTCAAACACTGATGTGCCAACCCACATCACATCATGGCTTAGATACATTTTCAAAATCAGCTCTCCAAAAGAGCAGACCTGCCCATTTTTCTGGAGGTCCAGCACCTACTTAGAAGTGTCCTCATTTCACATATGGGGAAATGGGATCACAAAGGTGGGACCTGACAGAGCTGATGCTGCAAACCTGTGCCTCACCTCACCCACCTACATTTTGTAAGCTGCTCTTCCTCCCCGGCAGCAGGAAGCATAAATAGGTTGGATAGCCAAACAGAGCATCATCCTTGAGGCCTGAATATAAATTTTCCATTCCCATCCATATCAGCTCATTTGTTCAATTGTCAGATCTTCAAGGCAGAGATTTGGGTTTGCATTTACGATATTTGACCTGCGGGAAAACTCTGTGTACATATATGGTGTGATATAAATAATAAATGAGAGTACCATTGCTATTTTTCTATATTTAGCAAATGCCCTATTTTGCTGGATTTTCTTGGGCTGCAGGGGCCAATTTAGAGCTGCCACTTTCTGATGGCATCATTCCTGAAGGCAGCAGCACACACAGACCTTAACTCCATGATGGTCAGTGTGATATTGCAGTACCAGCGAGAAGACCAAAGCCCTCCACATTCCTACAGAATAGGAAGACCACCACCAAAGGTCTCTGCTGCACTCCCCAGACTGGATCTTCATGTCTTCAAACATTGTTGAGTTTTGTTTTGATTTTTGTTTTTTTGCAGTTAAGCCAAAAATCACTAGGGAGTGCACCAGGGAATTCCAAACAACCAGTTAAGAAATCCTAGCAAACTGATGCAAAGCAACTAATTGAGCTGTTGCCTTTTCTTGCAGACCTGTCATCCTGGAATCGCACATGTCATGTTTAGAAAGAAAACAATCCTGACATTTCTTCATCCAGTTGCAACCATCTCTCAACTGCAAGTTGGAAGAAGAGAAACGAAAGAAGAATAAAAGGCAGAGCTGCCTCACTTTAAAAGGATTTCCTTTATTTATCTTATAAGTAGCAGCTACATTGAAGAATGTAATATATTCTGCAATGCACAGATAGCAAACACAAACATCTAAACCATTTAGTCTTTCTCCACACAATTTAGACCAACTTCCACAAAAGTTCAAGATCAAATTCTTCCTCTCAGTATGAACAAGCAAGGAGAGATTTCCTGCCATTAAACTGCTTTGTGCATTTCCTTTCTATGCTGATTCACATCAGGCCTCGCTGATATGTGGCTGGTGAGAACCAGCAGTCCCAACACAACATCACGTTAACAGGTGAACCATGTACTTGGGGTCACCATCTTTCAGAGCTGCTTAAAACTTCACACTGCTAGATTTACCACAGTGCCTCTCTTGTTGCTGTATATGCAAGTTCTCATCTTCAAGTCAGATAGCACCTTAGATAACTTCACCTCAGAGATTTTGTAAATCACAGAATGGATTGGGTTGAAAAGGACCTCAAAGATCACCTAATTCAATGCCACTTGATTCCTCTTCACTAACCTTCATAAATTTTGTGCCATGTTAGTCACTGAATTAGATAGTTGTGACCTCAGGTGTCATTTGCTGTCCCCTTTTCCAACCCTCTTCTCAAAAGCCAGTTCAGATTAGGCTGACAACACCATCTCTAAGTACCAGGACTACTGGTGTTACCACATTAAAACCTTTAGATTGCAGACAACCCTAATGAGATAAACTGAACATCCTACCTGGAAAGGGCTTCTCAAGGAAATGTCCCTTGATGGTCTGGTTGGCTGACCCCAGCTGGTTGGTGGCCACAATGGTGTAGTTGCCATTGTTGTAGTGAGTGGGTTTGTTGAAGAGAAGGCAACCCTCAGACACTTCCCCTTGCTGGTAGAACTCCATGTGGATAATCTCTGTCTCCCGGAGGACCTGGCCATTGTGCAGCCAGTGAAGGGTGGGAGCTGGATTCCCATGCACTGCAAAGGCAATGCAGTGCTCCAGGTGCAGCACCGGCTCCTCCAGAGTTAGGATGCGAGGGGGATCTATCAGAGAGAAACACAGTAGGCTCACAGCAACCCAATAGCTGCATCATGCCTTGTCCACTAGGGAAATTAAGATTATTGAAAGCACAGCCTCCAAAATCTCTTGTTCCTTTTATTGTTCCCATGGATGCCTGCAAAAAAGGAGTGCTAAAGTCATGAGAACCACTCCACGCTCCCCAGAAGGAGGTATCTGAACCATAATGCTGGGCTTGTTAACAGGGTTATAAATTAACCCCAAGGATGGTTCCTTCACCAGCCAAGAAATTATTAAGATGGGAGTTACCCAGTCCACACAGGATGGTTGTGCTCCTTCCCTCCAGAGATCACAGGGAAGCAGTCTGTTCCCATAAAGGATACCAGGACACAGCACTGTCACAGTACCCATGTGTGAGGTGCCTATGGGGGAATCTCCAGTCACAAGAGCAGTTTCAGATTTCATAAGTTGTGGGAGCAAGTATCCTCCCATGGCTGCAGGTCCTTGGGAATTTTGATTGCTTGAATATCCCAAAGGAGTTTCCTCATCAAGCACCCTCCAGGGGAGTTTTAACTTAAGGGAATAGAGTAGAACAGAGAAAAGAAAAACAGAGAGATGACCTGCAGTTTCTTGCATATGTATCTTCATGCCTTTGGGAAACCCCAGTAATTCAGATGCTGTGCTGACAACAATTCTGAAACCCCAAATACAGCATCTACATATGAAGTCTTAAACCCTGAGACTTGCAAGGTGTGGACCAGTAGAACAATTTTGTCCAAATACAAAGGACACAAAAAGATGTAGGTATTTCTCTGAGGTTCTCATTTTCCTGATAGTATCCAGCTGCAAAGGGGATCCACAAGGAAAAATAATAAAAATAATTAAAAATAAATAAATAAATCACCAACTTTGACCCATCTCTTAGAAAAAATATGGTACTCAGCCACCCTGAACCACATAACTGTGTCCCAGCCACCTCGTTTCACTTGCAAGTCTAGATCTACATGTGGCTTATTCACATCTTGGCGAGGATGCTTCAAATCAGGCAGCCACCTACACAGAGAAACCCAGATTTTGTGTGTGTGTGGTGTGTGTGTGAAATTGCAGCCTGAGTGATGGGTCTGGGCAATGAGAGCAGGGGTAGCAGAAACTCTCAGCAGCTTACAGGATTACATGGCTGAAAACAGGCATTGGCACGCAGCTGTTTAAGGTGTGGAGGAAAGACATGCTAAAATGCAGTGCAAGAGAAAAAAAAACACCCACCTGCTGACTGATCACCTCTGAGATGATGTGAACTTTAAATACCTCCAATTCTTCAATCCATCAATAGTACTTACCAGGAAGAAGATGAAAGAAGAAAGCATCTGCTCTCTTCTTTCCAATCCCCTGTGACTGCTTTGTCTTTATAGGACCCCATGGCTCCTGCGCTGTGCTAGGCTTGTGGTACATGTGGATTCACCAAGACTAACCAGAATCACACCTGGTCCCCACAGTGCCTGGCAGGGTTTTGAGGAGGGGGGTAGGTCAGATTTTCAAACTATAAATTGCAAATGTTACAAGCACAGCAACGTGTAGTAAATCTCAGCTGCTTGAGAGTACAGAGCTAGGTAAACTCCTTCTTAAGGTCAGGTTTGTGTTAAGATATATTGGAAAGCACACAAAGTTTAGCTACTTGGAGCTAAAAGTGAATGGTTGAAATGCAGCATGTGTGTCCTCACACTGCATGTGCTGTTTAACTTTGTAGGAACAGATCTGGGGGAAAGTACCCTGAAATCAGAGGCAAAGTTTACACTGGCTTTAGCAAGGGTGACATTTAACCTCTTCTCATGATATCAGGGTGAGCAACTCTTTGTTCATAAAGAGAGTTTAGGCCCTCTATGACTTTTCCTCTCTCTACTGCATCTTCCAAGAGATGAGCAAAGAGACATCCACCATCAGAGTCTTCCTGTGGCTCTTGTCTGCTCCTGTGCAAGAAATTCTGCTCAGTACTCACCTTAAGAAAGCTGAACAAGGACCCACCCCGTGTTCAGCTCCTAATTCTCATCCTAATAATAATAATAATAATAATAATAATAATAATAATAATCAGTGCATCACAGGCAGCAATCTGCTGTGCATTTGTACAATTTGTACACAAGTCTCTGTATCACCAAAGTCTCCCTACTGCTACTTACAGTAGACAGTGAGCAGAACGCTGGCATTGCTCATCCCCACCACGTTCTCAGCGATACAGGTAAGCAGGAACCCATTGTCCTCACTGGTGACGTTCACCAAGGTCAGGTTGATGGCATGAACATTGGTCCAGTTGAGGTTGGTCTGTACATCACAGAGAAATACAGACAGAAATCAGCATCCACTGGCTTCTCTCCTTCCTGCTACTGCCCTCAGAAGAGTATCACAGTTTCTGCATAAGAGGCAAGAAAGGCTTTAAAATTCAAAGACAAGTAGGACCTAGGGAGGGTATCTTATGTCCCAACCCCGCAGACACTCCAGGTCAGGCTGGACTGGGCTCTGAGCACCTGATCAGCTGTAGGTATCCCTGTTCAGTGCAGGGACTTGGACCAGATGGCCTTGAAGGGTCCCTTCCAACTCAAACAGATCTATGAATCTATGAGAGACTATTGGAAAGTGGAGAGCTGCAAGTGTTGTGGCATTGGTAAACATAGCTCATCTCTAGACAAGCTTGCTTAGCTGCCTGTTTCAGCTACAGCTATTGCAGACACCTCTGTAAACAGGTAGTTTCATTAGAGGAGACATGAGTTAAGATTCGATTAGGGAGCACTGAGATATGAAGCTATCTCATCTTCACTTTCCTGTCACACAGAGGGAAGGTTTTGCTGCCTGCAACGTCCTTCAGGATTCTCATACGGATAAGATACAACCTCTATTTTCCTTACAGTCATTTCACATTTCTCACTGCACTCCACGACACCTACTGACCACCCCCTTCCCCCACCCTTCATAGATGTGGGGAACCCAAGGCCCCTGCCATGCTGACCCAGCAGCACCACACCACCTGGGCCCTACCTGGTGCGTGTTGATGGAGTGCAGATCCGCCACCGTCCAGTCAACATCAGGCAGCGGCGATCCTGAGCCATTGCAGGTGATGACAGCATTCTCCCCTTCCCTCACTGTCAGGTTCACATGGCTCACACTGATCTCGGGGAGGTCTGGGAGGGCAGACACAGAGGTGCTTAGGTGTGGGGCAGCATTTGCTACACATTCATGGCTATAAATCCCGCCAAGCTGTTTGTCAAATCAGCCTCCAGCACCCTGCAACATACAGCAGGAGGTAATGGCATAATATGTCCTACCAAGGAAAGGAGGGGGCACAGAGGCATGCTCCATGTCCAATAACATGGATAGTGCCAGCTGACAAGACCCTCCCAGTGTCTAATCCCAAAGTTGTGCTCTGTTCTGGCTGCTCTCCCCCTCACACAGCAGAATCCCAATCTCTTTTAGCCCCACAGATGCTGCTTTTGAGAGCAGTCACCAGTGACAGAAAAGCTGATGCACTGAGAGAAGATCCAAAGTGTCCACATCTCTACGGATATGGCAGAGAGTGCCCAGCACTCCATGGAAGGACAGTGTCCCTCTAATTTATAACGGCCAATAGCAGATGACCAAGAACATATCCTCATATCAACCCCCACTCTCCTAACAAAAGGTGCCCTTGTTCTGCCTCGGTGGTAGCAGAGAGATTCACTGATTTACTGTGGTTCTGACTCACATCCCTTTCTTTCTTGGTGCCATAGGCATCAAATATCCTTGCAACACAAAACAAGACAGTCTGACTGCAATTAGAAGGGCAAAGAGCCTTCTGGGCTCTTCTAGGTAGGGGAGAACAGAGGTCCCCTCCCATCATGGGAGGGCAGTGCCCCCCATGCTGACCCACAGCCAGGACATCTGCGTTCCCTAATCATCACCTTGGCACCCCCTTGAGTCTAATACCACCACTGACAGAGTCACCTCTCCTCCCATCCCTGATTCCTACAGATTTTTTTCCCCCTCTCTAATCCTAACAGATTATTCTTCCCATTTGGGGAGGAAATTGCAGTGCTCTTTCAAATCTTTTTACTTCATCCACATGCAGGCACACTCTGGCCAGTTTCCAGGGATTAATAAAGGGGCATCGTGAACTTGGAAACAAAAAATTCACACAAATGAAAATGTATGCTGTCCGTGTTCTACTGCTACAAGAAGCAAACTCAAATTCCTAGAACAGAGGTCGATTATCAAAGAAAGAAAACCTCTGTTTTCCTTCTTTTTTTCATCCTCTGAGTTTGACAGCTGCTCGTGTACAGACAGTTTAATTGTTCCGTTGAAGGTACACGTCCTTCCCCTTATACTACAAGAAATGCTTTCCAGTAACAGCAATAACAGCGCAAAAATGGGTACCAGACAGGCAGCTGACATGTGAACAAGGTGAAAGAAAAAGGGTAACTAATGAACGTGCCTCATCTTGCTCCTGGGGCCACTGGACTCTGTTAAACATGAGCACAAAGCAGAGAGGGATACAGTCACTCCAGCCTCTTGCCTACAGAGGCAGGCTTTCAATTGAAAAATTAAAGCAAAGAAAATGGATAGAGACATGTATTTCCTAAGAGCATTTTCTCTTATCAATATACCATTTCTAGAAGGTAGACAGAGGAAGAGCTATACGGAGCTTCTCAGGCTATTGCGTGAGTTGATCACAGATTTAGGACAAGACATAACAGCCTTGAGTTGTGCAAGGTGAGGCTCAGGTCAGATATTAGGAAAAATTTCTTCTCAGAAAGAACAATGTATTGGGACAGGCTGCCCAGGTAGGTGGTGGAGTCACCGTCTTCAGAGGTGTTCAAAAGCAGGCAAGGTGCAGCACTAAGGGATGCAGTTAGTGGGCATAGTGGAGGTGGTCAACAGTCAGGTGTTCTAAGTGATCTTAGAGATCCTTCCCAATCTTAATGATTCCATGATTTATGATCCAAGCAACAGCACTACAGCGAAGAAAGTCTCCCAAATCCCACAGCACCCTTGTCACACCAAAACAGCAGCCACACATTTACCCGGATACTCTATTTTTAATCCACAGAAATCTCCAATTATCTTCGATCACATTATTCTTAACCACACGGCAAGGTACTGCAGCACCAGGTTCCCCACGAAATGGGCTGGCTGGACGTGCCAGAGAGAGCAATACAGGCATCCTACCAGCACCCTCCCAGAAACCCTGAATGGGCTGCAGCTTACCACACTGGGTGATGTTCATATCCTTCAAAGGGATGATGGCCGTGTCCAAGTTCATGCAGTATAGGTTCTGGGACTGCAGGTTGGCCTCACCCTTCTCCTGCCAGAGCTGGATCCAGCGGATGTCACAGCTGCAGTTAAAAAGGTTCCTCTCTAATCTCCTATGGGCAGAGAGAAAGAAACGACAGTGGGGTGGGGAAGGATAACCAGGGAGAAGCTCCTCTGCAGGATCATCCAGAATGCACGGTTTGCATCTCTAACTACCCTAGAGAAGCAGATTTCACATCCATGTGTTTGTGAAGGAATTCACACAAACAAAGTTTTCCATCTTCCATGTCATGCCATCCCAACAGCTCAAACATTTACCCCTCAGAGAGGAGCAGGCAGCTTTGCACTACCCCAACAAACCAATTCACTTCCAGCATCCCACACCTATGAGAGTCCAAGAGCCTGCTGGTAAAAGCACACCTCCAACTCTGTCAGTGCTCAGTAAAGCTGGCAGTTCTGCTGAGTACCTTACATGAACACAACCTCCTGGTGCTCCAGGACACAAGCTAATGTGCAGGATATCATGCATTTTAATCAAATCAAACAGCACTGTGCTGAGACCCTGCTGACCTGGCCAGGAAATATGGAAAGAAGCGCTGCCTTTAATGTACTTCGTTTAAGGCACGGTTACACATTTTATATACAATGGATGTTTATTATTATTGATTTTCCAACCTATTAACCATTTCATTTACATTTTTAAAGCCCTACAGCTATCTACATGAGGAGGACAGATCTCATCAGGGAGGAGACCCTAATGCTCAGCCTGCACAGAGAGACTTACTACCAACATGTGCTGGACCAATAACTTAAGCAAGAGGAGAGAGCGTGAACAAACAGAACCAGCCCTTGTGAAGTAGAAAAAAAAAAAAAAGCAGGGAGCAGAGCAGTCAGTACAGCAAAAGGTGAGCTCAGTCACCCCAAAGCAGAAGGGCATCTCCAAAGGTCAAACTGCTGCTTCTTGCAGCATCCAGGTCCCTGCCTCAGATAGGAGGAAGCTGCTTCTCTGCTCTGTTCCACTCAGCACTGCAAAATTCATGCTTCCTTTTACAAAATTAATTCCACTGACTAACAGTATTTGGAAACAAGTTCCAAACATGCAGCGGCTGTCTGTTCACAGCAGGGCTGGAAAAGCAGGAGGAGAGGGCAGCTCCTGCTAGCACTTGGGATTGTCACACCTGAACCTTAATGACGGCATCTTGCTCTATAAGGAGATACAAACTGACATCTTACTCTTTTTTTTTTTTCCCTTTTGTGCAGAACAAACACAGAGTTAAACTTCACTCCGTGACTTTTCATTATTGTGTTCCTCTCCCTTCACAAGCACTCAAACCTTTGTTAAGACAGGTACAAGGCTCAGACAAGAGACCTGAAGCACTGAATTTAGCAGGCCAGAGCAGATTAGCACAGTGTTTTGGTGGGATTCAACAAGGTATTTTCTGCACAGGCTTTGCATCCCCTTCATTGTGTCCATGATCCAGAATCCACATTCTCCTGGAGACCCAGCATCAGTGCCACCAGCAGGGCTGGGTGCAGAGCAATACTAGTGCTGTGCCATGGGAGCAGCGTGGGCTCAGAGGCAGCGCAGGGAGAGGAAATCCTGCTCTCTTGCAAATATCCTCATGGAACAAGGCTGCTGGGCAGAGCCTCTGTCACAGTGCTTATGGGCAGCTCTGTAAGTAATAGAAGGCAGCCGTCCCAACCTATTGCTAATTCATGAAGGGTCATGAATAATACAGAAGCAGCATGCGTCAGGGCAGAACTTACCCACAACCTGCCCCAGCATCAGTGATGTAACTCGCCCTAATCAAGACCCCCACAGGGGCTTTTGCACAAATTAACACCCATCACTGATCAGACATGCTGAGTGCCACTGCCACAATGTAAATGTACTGTGGGTCTCTAGAAATGTATACAGATGCACGCATCAATTTTCCTTGTCCATGACTGCAAAAGCACACTCAGCACATGGGAGATGCTTCTGTTCTCTGCTTGGAGCCTTCCATGCCATAAAGGCAAGCTCTCCAGTAAAGCTTGCAGAGATTTCAATGCTTATTTTGCCCTACATCTGGTCCAAAAAACAACCCCCCCATTTCTCTTCTCAGATCTCATCACTGTCCTAGCTTTGTGGCTGGCATGGATCACTGGGCACTAGAAGCACCTCAAGGAGCAAAACCCCAGTGATTGGTTGGAAGGTAGCCCCCCATGCTGAAGATACATCACTGTAAGTCACAGAGCAGCAGCCAAGAGACCTCCTCTACTGCATGGTCTGATTTTTGGGTGGTGGGGAACCAGGAGTTGAACTCAATGATCCTCATGGGTTCCTTCCAACTAGGAACATTCTATGACTCTATGTGCTTACTGGGTGTATCAGCATCTCAGAGACATCCAAAGCAAGGGGCTCCTTTCCACATGCATTCAGCACAGCCCATTGCTAAGAGGATAAGGGTATTTCTCTCATGTAGCCTTAGCCTAGAAATGCTGCCAAAGCATCTCTTGGTTACAGGCACTCAGGAGCTTTGCACACCCCCACATCTTCCTGATGGTCTCGTTAACACAGAAAATGCCTGTGAGAAGCAGCGAGCATCACGGCTGCAGGCACACTGGTCTCCCTGCAGGAGCAGAGCTGCTTTCTGCACCTCAGGAACTGGCCTGTAAAGGGACAAAATCCATACACGAGCCAGCAGCATCGATCAGCTGTAGCTCTAGAGCTGGATCTGGACACAGAGGGCACCAACACTGTGCTCAAGTTTGGGACAGAAGGATATGGGGACAATCATGCCCAGCACCAGTATTCAAAGTAGAAGGACTTCACACCCAAAGCAAAGTGATTTTTTGGGGGCTAGACAGCTAACCAAGGCACACACCCTGTCCCAGGTCTCATCATAAAAAACAAAGCTGTATTCAGCTACAGCCTCTCAGAGGGCAGCTGAGATCGTTGCCACACTTCTGCTGTCTGCTTTCATTCATGTAAAGCTGCCGTTGAGGTTTGGTACGCTTGCAATTAAAACACTGCCATACCTCAGGACACAGCCTGCTTCCCTAAGCTCAGGAACCAGTGCGTACCCAGAGGGTGGAGAACTAAACCTATTTTCATTCTCAGTTCTTGTTTATTTCCCAGCACTAGTGTTCCTCTTGGGGGTGCAGGTGTTGTTTCCACCCTCTGCCAGAAACAGATGGGACACAAAGAGGAGATAGGGAGCAGTGCATGGTGTGCAACATCCACATTAGCTAACGCATGGAGCAGGCAAGTCCCATCATCCAGCTATAGCTGTATTAGTGCAACTGTTAGTGGGAGTGAGATTTTAAACTAGGGGCTCATACATTAAGCTGGGTTCATAACACCAGTGAGGCTGCCATGCCCTGTTCCCAAAGCCTCTTGCTGTAGCACCGTAGGAATTTACAGCAGGCTGAGCTGGCAGGGACTGCTGGTATTAGAAATGCTGACAGTCCAGGCAGAGAAGCAAGATGTTCAGGACTACAGCATTTCATCCAGCCAAGGAGGTAATTGGATCCAGAGTCTTAGGCCTTTCCGGGAAGGAACTTCTTGAAATGTCAGCCCTAAGCTCTCTGAGGATGTGACAAAGGAAGCCAAGGACATGACAGAGGAAACCAGCTGTGACTTCTGGATAAGAAAGGCTTTAAGCCCAATGTTTATGAGCTGTTGCAAGTGTCAGACGCTTCCTTGTGCACGCTCAGCTTGCTTCAGGCTTTGGAGAGCTGTGCACACATCAGCTCCAGCCCTGTCGGTCAAGGTCAGCTTCTACCGTGGGAATTAGGGCTGGAGTTACTGGAAACCATTCCAAGTCTTTTTTCTGGCCAGAAGGAGAAAGAGATAATATTCTTTGGAAGCATGCCTCATTTTTGCCATCCTTTCTTCAGTGAGTCATCAGTGGAAAAGCTCCATTCTGTTCAACAGTTCTGCTTTAAAGTAATATTCCTAGTTTGAGACACCTTGAATGCAGACTGGCAGCTTTTTCAAGCCCCAGGTTCTCAATTCACCTGCCTGCTCTCATAGTGTGACATGATCTCTACATTAGCATTCTGTTCATCTCCTCAGTGTTCACCATGGCTTTGTCAGGTCATGTGTTCCCATATGGAGATCTCCAACTCACACAGTTGCAGTTTCTCCCATCCCAACACTTTGCCAGAGACAGTCCACCCATCCTCTTCACTCTTGGGCTTCTGCCTCTGCACAGGGCTCAGCTCCTTGCCACCTTCTTCCTCTCCAGAGGGCTTCATGTAAATCCTCACGTAACTCCCCTTCTAGTTTTCACCAGTGCTTCACACTCACTTTATGTAGGCCATATATTCCAACTCCCTTCCAAATTCTGGGAGCCTGCTTGGTGCTCAGCATGCCAAAAAACTGTCTTCTACTCACCCATCCTCTGCATTTCTAAAAAAAAAAATTACAAATAAAAATTCCACTTTTGCACATCCTTTCCTAATTTCTCTGCAGCCTGGAAACTTACTTTTCTTTAAAAGCCCTAGTGCTCAGGACCACGACCATTGCACAAGAGAACGCACCTTAATTTCCAACTTCTTTATGTGAATGATTATTTAGAGTCCATAGCTTAGGCTACAATCCCATGTGATCTTCTCTCTCAAACACATCCAAAGTTCAACAGTTTCCTGGCCACAGGAAGGACACTGAAAGCACATCAAGATGGGTAATCTTGATGGATACCCGGTGGGTATCATCTTAAACATTCCTCTTCCTTTATCATTTGGGAAGCAGTAGCATCTTATTATTCTCATACATCCTACCTGTGCTGACGTGGAAAGGGCTCCATAGTGATGAGAAACCCAGAGGGGGAACGTAATAAGAAGTATCAGTGACAAAGCAATTCTCCAGAAGAAAATAAACTTGACCAGGCTCTCATTCCAGCTCAGCCCTCAGACAGGGTTCTTGTTGATCACTTGAGTCCATGCCACATGGTGATGCCAAGAAGCCTTTCAGAGCACAGTGGCAGAGATGACCAGCCAAGCTGGACATTGCCAAGAATCTCCAATGAAAATGCTGACAGCACAATTCATGACAGAACGGCTGCCCCATCTCCCATCTCCTCCCTATTACCCAGCCCCATGATTTCCCATGTGCCTATCCACATTACTTCTTTCATCAATCAGGGCTCGTTATCTCTGAGCGCAGCTCTGAGAACATTTCCAACGGGAGCCAAACCATTCACTTCATTTCCTTTTGCCAGACTGCAGAGCGCTGGCCCTAAGTGACTCTGCTGACACAGACTGGAGCCACATCCAGCACGCCAGTTTCCCTGCCAGCATCCACTGTTCACTATGGATGTATTCAGCATCTGGTGGGATACGCACCCTTCAGTGCCCCAACACTAGCATCTCAATTGCCTCCTTGGCATTGGTCTTTTGAGTCAGATTTGTTTGGGCAGACCTAGAGAAGACCCAAATTAAATATATATATATATACACACACATACAAATGAAATGAAACAACAGAGATGAGCCATGTTGGAAGCATCGCCATTAAGCTGCAGGATCACTGCAATCCCAGTCTCTGCTGATGCCTCTCACCCAGGACTGCAGCCCCTTTTGCACCCCTGCACTTGGGTCTCCCTGGGGTAGCAACCATCAATCTGAATTTTGCCAAACAGCGCAATGATAATAAGTAAAGGCCTAAGAATACAAATGACTCATGCTATTAAACTTGAAACCTGAGCCAGGTTTTAAAAATATTTAGAGCAATCAGCGAGGGGACAAATTCCAAGTTCAGCAATTTACATTTGCAAACCAGATTTCCCATCAGAAGGGTGTTCCTCTATTTCTAATATCACTATTAGTATTTTTCATTTCACAATTTGACAGAAATAAAATACACTGCAGCAACACTGGTGATAACACACTTACTCCCACTTGAAAGACTGTCTTTATTCTTTCATAAGTCACTTCCAGCTTACAGCTCTATTGATCATCAGTGAGGATGAATGGAGCTTCCCAGGATCCTCTGGGAGAAATCCTACATATATATATATATATTTATACCTACCAAAGAACTATTCCTAAAACCCAACAAAACAGGTCATCAGGGCAACACTCCATTGATTTCATGTCCATTTATTCTTCAAGCACAGCACTGAACGCTCCATCAATAATTCAGCAGGCTGAAGGACACTGGTGCCCCAGGAGGGACACTATCTCATCATGCACATGGGAGCTGGCAGGTACCTCAATTGCTACAGATCAAGGGAGTCATCCACCCAAAATCTGGTCTGTTTCTAAAGCCTGGCCAGGAGCTAAAAAAATACCAGTTGAAGGGTAAGGCCAACTATGAGGACAAAGTCTCTGAGAAGACCCACTCCAAATCTTGCCCAGTGAGTATTTCTTATGTGTTCCCAGCATTAGTCAACCATTTACTCCCCCAAGAATGACTTGTTCATCATCCTGACATTAATTAGCCAGCCGCTGCAACACTAAAAGAGAAGCAGTTCTGCTCTGGTGCTCCAGTAGCCAGGAAACCCTCCCAAAGAAGGTGCTTCCCAACGGAGTTTTATGTAATTATTCACACGTTTCAAAATAGCTCTATTTAAAGATCCTCCTCTCAGCCTCCCCTTCTCTTCCAGGAGGAACCTCCAGGATGGAACTTACAGGTCAAAGAGCCGCAGCGTCTGGAAGAGTTGCCATGACAGGGTGGTGAGCCGGTTACCAGAGAGGTCTCTGAAAATTAACAAGAAAAAAAAAAAAAAAGGAGTCACGGTAAATAATTCCTCCTGAGCGTGGCCCTACTGCCACCACAGGGCCCATCATCCACTACAGAGCTGTCAAACAGTTTAGGACCCAATTTCAGGTTTCCTAATAAGAGATTTTAATGAAGATGAACCCGAACGGAGGTTCCTCATTTTATTCCCCCCCCTCGCAGAGTTGTCTATATCCCGCAGTAATGCTAAAAGAAAAAAAATAGTAATAATTCAAACAGTAAGATTTGTCTGATTCTTGCCTGCGAATCTGGAGCTCAACCAACCATAAGCAGAAAGAACGAACCTAATTTTGTGAGCTGAACAAAAATTAAGTAAAACTGTCACGTTAAAAGTATTAACACCCGAGCTGTAACAACAGAACAATGATTACCCAAGGTATTATCATATGGTACCTAGTAGCCGTGCATTAGAAGTATCCCGTTATGGATGTTTGCTGCTTGCACCCAGGGGTATCGCCGCCACAGCAGCTAACAGCTCCCTATCCCTCTCTCCATCTGCCCAAACTTGCAGAAACATAAATCTCATCTACCTGGGAGAGCCTTGCAACCCAGCAGATATCGCCTCTTCGGCTGGAAGCCAGGGGGATAAAAGAGAGCAAAATCAAACTAAGAATTACTAAAAGCAAAAGAGAAACGATGTTCTGGGGGCAGGCTAGGCAGGGAGGAGGCAGCCACACAAGGAGAGGAGCCTCGGATTTCCGGCAGCGCAACAAGATAAGGAAATTACTGCCTGTAGTAGGCAGCCTTCCTGGGGCTGCCTGGGTGAGCAGAGGGGTGTTGGCAGAATCCCAGATCTGCCCATATCTGTGCCCCAAGAAACACAGCAGGCGACTTCTTACATCTCTCACTGAGCGTGGTTTCACTGCTACCAGTTCCCATCCTGTTGGGAGCTCTGTATCCATCCCACCCACTACCGGGCTCCTTCACAAAGCCCCACTCTGAAATTCTACAGTTAGGATCAGGCAAGTCACTGTAGCTCCGACACCAAACCAGCAACCCAACAGCACTCCATGAGCGTGACAGACTCACAGTCCCAAACATCCCAACAGCACAGTGCTGCATCGTTAAATTCTGGTCGTGCCCCTCAGACTGCCCTGCTGTGTGAACCACAGGCATCTCATTTCAGCTGACTAAGATCCCCCCCATTCCCAAGGCTGTAGACAAATTGCTTCCAGCCTCCAACAAAGTTTAGGGAGGTGGAAAAATAGCAGGTGATGTTAAGCAGGGGAAAAGTGAGAAAAAAAAATCATAATAATAATAAAATAAAAAAGAAATTGCAAAACTCCTTTATCCATCCCAGAGCACTCAGCACCTGGGAAGTTTGCAAAGACAGATGAAAAGTAGGAGGGGAAGAAGGAGCAGATCACTGCTAGAGAGAAGTGAGACAGTACACTCCCTCCCCCTACACAGAGAAGCGAGGGAAGCGTAACGGGATGCATGAGAGACAGCAAAATGTGGGAGAGAGGCAGAGATGCAGAGGAGGGAGTGAGTCTTGCTAGAATGTCCTTTCTCAAAGGTCATGTTTTGCTACATTAGGCAGAAATGTCAAGAGAAAATTGGATTCTGAAAGAGAAGAGAAAAAACAACAGGCTTTCCACGCAAATAAGGGAATCAAAAATAGCATGATCATGTTATTACAATTTAGGGCACAGGGAGATGGAGGAAGGAAACGTCCTCACTAACACAAGGATCTTCGCCACGCAGATGTGCTCTGCTTTTCTCTTTCAGTCCTTGGAAACCAACTCCTACCACCCACATCCCACCTCAGAAAGCCACAACCCACACTGAGCAATGCGTGCTTCTACTTGCACACATCTGACCTTGCCCCAGTCATGTCAGACATGCACTGTGTCAGTAAGGTCCTTGTACAAGGCCTCGATATCAGCGTGGAGACAGAAATGGGCTGCATCCATGAGTGCGACATAAAAGTACATCATTCAGGTCATAAAGCTTAACACCTAAAACCCAGTCCTGTTCTTTTAAGCACACATGGGGTCCATCTGCCAACTTCTGTGGCAGAAGATACAGAGCTGCTACAGGAAAACCTCCCGGCACAGCCCCCGTCTCTTGACAGAATAGATCCATCCCCTCTGCTGGATGGGGCAGGCTTCCTGGGGAAAATAGCATGTGATTATGTAATTAGAGATAGTATCACAGTACATGCACACGAGGAGATTAAATTATGGCTCCACGGGTGAATGGAGCAATGGCATTTTATAACCAATTCAGTGCTTGTAAGGTTCCCTCTGTTCTGCAGCCGTGCAAAGTGAGTTTCCCAGGCCAAAAGTCTCCTTTCGCTTCCAGATGCCCACTGCTTCTACCTATGACTTTCCAACCACTCCCAAAAACACCTCGTGGGTTGATGGTTTGACTAGATACAATTCTATGATCTCTTTATCCACATCCTGTGACCATTCAAGCCCTTGAATCCTTCTGTTCTATGTCCCAACAAGAGCTGCTGCCCCTTGTCTCCCCTACCCGCTCCCAGATATCCTCTGCAAAACTCCCTCTGACTGGATCGAGATCTGCTCTGCCTCTATAAAATCCTGGAGAAATAAAACTGGGTGCCACAAAACTGGAAAGTTCATGTATTTCCCAAAACATGCAGACTATTTGCCTGGGAACAGCACAGAAGTCACTAAGGAATAGCAGAGAATTTTTTCATTCATTTGAATACTGGCACTCTTGCATGGAAAAAGCAAAATTAAGCCTTTTCTGCACAACCTGCTCTTTGACAAGCAGATTTCCTCCCTCCACGAAAGGAGGGTGTGGGTACCCTGGGATGGAAGCATCATACCAGTGTTTTCTGGCTTAAGCCCAACAGCCCATTTTCCTTCTATCCACTGCGTCAGCCATCCGAGCAGGTTTTGTTTGAAACCACACAAATCATCAGGAAAAAAAAAAAATGGATTGAGCCAGGAACGAACACCCGATACAGAAAACTTCAGCCTGGGCAATTAAAATTTGGCAGAGCTATAGGAAAGAGGAAACAATCCCAAGCAGAGCAAGCCAGACAACCTTTATGATAGCCTGAGCATCAGCTCCACCTGTAATAAAATATGGCACATCTCATGCAGGGGGAAACACCTGGGACAGAAGCAAAACACCTCTGTGCATTTTACACAGGCAAATGGGAACCTGTCTTATGACATAACTGTGGCAGTCTGGCTGAAGAATGAGGGGAGAGAAAAGAGAACCAATCCTATTGGACCCTGTGCACAAGGGATGCGTGAAGATTAGGAGAACATCACCATCTGCACAGGACCCTCACTCCTGTGCTTAGAATAATAGAAATGTTTGAGTTGAAAGATACCCTTTAAGGCCATCTGGTCCAAATCCCCTGCACTGAACAGGGACACCTCCATCTGATCAGGTGCTCAGAGCCCCATCCAGCCTGACCTGGATTGTATCCAGGGACGTGGCACAACCCACCTCTCTGGGCAACCTGTACCTGTAGCTCACAGTCCTGATCAGGAGAGGAGCCCAGAGCAAGTGGTCTTCCACAAAAGAGGAAACAGCATGTTCTTCTCCCTCAGCTACCCTGCTGCCAAAAGAATTCCCACTATTAAAGCCATTTTTATTCAGCTAAATTAAGCTGGATGCCTCATTAATGACACCAACAAGCTAGAGCCCCTGTAATTAAACTGTAAGCTATATTATGTGTTTCAGTCTGACATGGTGTCAGAAGCTCTGCTGGGGAGGGACTCTGCTTGCCTGTCCCTCCTCCACTCACCCTCATTTCCACCGTGAAGCAACCAGTTATGCACAGAGGATGCTTTCCACGCATTTTAATAACACGGTGCCACCCTAGAAGTCTTGATCGTGGGATTCACGGATCAAAGCAGCCAAGGTTGGAACTCACGCGAATGCGTGGCACAAATCAGAGATGATGCATACATCATACCTCCCTGGATGCCTTCCTCAGAACTGGATGTATTTCCTTAATGTGTTGGATTTATCCCCAGCCAGTCCCAGAAGCTGCAGAAATACATACAGACCTCACCACAAAGCCTCTGCAAGAGCTGGACTCAGCTGAAATCTCCCATAGCTCAGCACAAAGTCCCAGCAGGACACACCTGAACTCCTGCAAAGCATCATAGAGTGCCCAGTATATGCAAACCTCACACATGGAAAATACGATTAGGTAAGTCAGTACTGCCCAGGTCCTCACTGGCCCCAAACACAGCAGAATAACACAGCCATCAAGGTTCAAACTTCCTGTGTGAGTTTGGACACTGTAACCCTTCTCACCTCGCTCCTAATTGCATCCATATTCTCATATCATGATTTACAAGGCATCTGAACTCACAAATCACATCCCATTTTCATATAATTCATATAATTCTTCCCAAATTATTTCTTGTTTTAACAGTCAGAACTTGCGATAATCTCCCAAACTCAAGGCCTCCTGCATTAAAGGAGAGCATCACCAGTGGGGACCCCACTATCCTAAACACTCGCCCACTATGCCCAAAAGATGTGACACCAGGGAGGAACAGTCCAGCATCCCTTTGTGCCTCCTACTTCCAATATCATAATTTGTAAATCCCAAATGCCACTGAAACAGGATGGAAGGGGGTGGAGAGGGGCGACTCCTCCACACTGTTCTTTAAATAACAGCATAGGAACGCAGAAGCTTCAGAGCATAGGAGGGTTGGGGCGTGTGGCACCACAGCTCCAGCAGCTCCCAGCACATCTGCTCCACTCCTCTCCTCCCACCGCCTCTGCCAACAGCCTGTGGGGCCCAGCCCAAATCCCTCAAAGGCCATCTCCAGCCCCACAATCCCTTCACGCCCTCCAGCTCATCTTATCCGAGGCACCTCCCAGCCGCACTAAGTTCTTTTTTGGAGATGCATCATGCCTCAGAGCTCATCATTGCTCACAGTTCTGTGTTCGGTGCATGGTACAGATGGGAAGTGGACAGCAGATGTGGGCAACATCATCCCCTACGCTTCAAGATGGACCAAAGTCAGGGATCTGGCCCTCCTGTTGTTGTTATATGCTGTTTACACTGCTCTTTTCCGAAGACATCTGGGCTCCCAGAGGACTCGAGGAAAGGTTAAAAGCGAGGTCAGCCCTGCAGTTGCTTTCCTTTTGCCTGCCAGCTTCCCCGCAGGGCAGAGTTCAGCAGCATCTGCAAAACATGCCAATCTCCCACTCAAGGAAAAGACAATCTGCAACAGGCAAGAGCCCTTCCCTATGGCTGTCTTCTCACAGCTGAGGTATCCTCAGAGATGCTTTGCACCAATCCTTCCTCTTCTCTCCCCACCTGGAGTCATTTTAGGTCCATTACATCTGGAATAACTGCACACTGGGCTTTTCTCCTGCTTCGATACTCAGCTACAATATCTGAGAGTTGTGCTGATTGAGAACAAGGGATGCCAGCTGACAGCTCCAGCAAGAGGCTGGCTTTACCCTGCCTGTTTGTTTCAAATTGCATGTTTCTTCCAGATAGGAACAGAAAACAGCTGGGGAATGCCTCCCACTCACAGGTTTCCAGCAGGCCCAAGCAAACCAGACGGCTGTATGATAAAAATCACCCCTGCTGTACCGAGACATAGCAGGAGGAGACAGTATGGGATGGAAAGTACCTTAAGGGGCATTTCCTAACATCTCCATACGCACAGGGACACCAGACTGCAGATATATGCACTCCCAGAATCCCATGTGTTTCCCACTGCATCTCCCATCAGTATGCTAAAACATTCAGGATGAGTGCACCACTCCAGCAAGGAGGGCACTCCATGGACACGGGAGCAGGGCGAGGTGCACACAAGAGCCCCAACTTCATCGCATAAGGACAGAGCCCTAGGATGGGACCTTGTCCTCCTTCCCCCTCCCCAGTGGGGGCTGTACTCTCTGCTGTTGCAGGGCTCTTGCATTAAATTTATATTAAAAGTAGTTCTCCCACACATGCTCTTAATTGAATGCCCAGAAATCAATGAGCCCTGAATAATCTCATACACTGCTCTTGCAGGGGTTAGTAAAGGGAACAGTAACAGCTATGCCTGAGCACTGATTTGTCTGCCTTGGGGAGCTGCCAGAGGCAGAGAGAGTCTGGGACAGTGACGAGGAATCTGCAAGCAGAGGCTCTAAAGATACAAAGATGAATATATATGCATATACATATATATATATATATATATATACACACACACACACACACACGCCTATATCTCCCAGCAACAGCAAAACAACAGGGCATTAGGCAGACTAAGCTCTCAGCAGACACTGCTAAATGGTTTCCAATTAATTAACTGATTACATGATAGAACAGAAGGGGATTCAAGTGAGTGCTGTTGACCTTTAAGAATAATTAATATCATCAGGATCGCAAAACTCGTCCAAGAAAAATAATTAGGAAGACTCTAATATTGCCTCCAAAGCCATGTTGAAGGAGGAGAGGAACGTTCTGGTTAATATAGAAGCACTGTTCCCAAGTATTTTCTTCTAGCAAATCCATTTTTCCTCTACATTTACTTCCCAAAGAACTCACACACATGCTTCTTCCCTGCCCCAGTCAATCCTCCCTCTCCTCTCCAGACCCATGACATTTTCCACAGTTCACCCCCAGTTTGTCTGGCCACGTGGATACTCTATGCAAGCTTCCCTAGGAGGGCTGCATGAATACACTGCAAGGGAGGCTGCATAAGCAGCCATCATCCCTTGCAGAAGAAAAGTGTGAAAAAGCCACAGCCCTGGAATGAAACCTACCTTTTCAGCAAATAAATAAGCTGCAGAGAAAACTTATTACTGTTACAACTTCTGTGGCTTGACACTTCACTAAATTATAGATAAAAGGAAATACAGTCTTCCCAGGCTCGGAAAAGGAGGCTGCTGCCAAAGAGCTGTGTTTACACCAGCTAATGAAAAGAAAACCTGCCATTAGCCCACAGCACCCAGCCCGCATCCCTGCCGAGCACAGCAGATCTTGAGATCAAGCAGCTGGACACATAGATGACCTTTTAAGGTCCCTTCCAACCCAAGCTATTTTATGAACCTATGACACCCCCGAGGGACCAGATCTGCGGGGCACACATGGGGGAGAGAAGGCAGAGCTGTAGGATCATGCACCTCCAGAGGGACCATGCTCCACCAAAGGGACCGCACTGTCAGCCAGTAGAGTTGGCAGCTGCCACCTCCTGTGCATCACAGAGGCTCCTGGCCTCAGCAGGAGGTGATGCTGATATGCTCCAGCTATGCCTCATCAAACGGCAAGATAAACGCTCTACCTGGGAGACAGACAACATCAAGCAGAGAGCCGGCTCACAGCTCTCTCCAGGGACCCATGGGGATGGGGAGCAGGAAGGCAGCAGCACCCAGGAGCACACGTGAGCATGGGGTTTGGAGCAGAAATGTGCCTGTTTGCAGCAGTTGAGCACACGCAGGGGAGTACTGTTCTGAGCAGAGAGTTGCCTACAGCTACTAAAGACAGCCAGGGTCCAGCAAACCCTGCTTACTGCAACCCTCGCTCATAACCACACTGAAAGCAGAAACATGTTTTGTCCTTAGCAATTAGTTCTGTCAAAAGAATTCAGAGGAACATCTGAACAAAGGGGTTGTATATTTCCTGTTCTTCTCAAAACACGTTGCACAGAAAAAAGAAAAGGGTAGAGGAAATAAACTTCATCTACAAACCTTGGTCACCATGAGGGATATTTTCAAATGAAAAGCATAATCACCAGAAAGCACAGAGTACTTCAAACTGCAGCAAGCATTCCTTCATTGTTCCAGGATTGCAAATTACTCACAATTATCAGCAAGCACAACTGGATTCAACAAACATTTAACCACCAGCTGTGGTTACAGTGAGGTCAGAGGGCAGTTCTGCTAGTAAACTTCTCATGTGAGAAACCCACAGGCAGCGTCGGGTAGTAGTGCTGCAGGATGACTCCATTCCTGCTGCAGAACAAAGCCAGTGCCAGGAGCCACTGCAGTTCAGAAAGTTTATATTGCATCTGTCAAACAGACATCTCAGAAGACTTGCTTCATACAGAGGAAAAGATGGAAGACTGGAAGTGCTGCTGGCAGTGAAACCAGACAGGTCGTTCCTCAGGTGAACTCACACCTAATGGCTCAACACAGCTTGCACCTGCAGCCAGGTGTGTGCAGGTGCTGCTACACTCATCACTTTAGGGGAGCTTAGCTGGGGCTGGAACGGAAAGGAATTGGTTCTAAGAGGAAGGAGAGAACGCTGCAGGCTGGGGATGAGAAAGAGGCAAGGAGAAAAGAAGGCTTCAGCACAAGCATGGCTGCAAGCAGGGAAGACCTGCACTGCAGTCAGGGTGGCTGGGGCTACTTGGAAGCTGGAAAGACCAGCTACAGGCAGAGAGAACAGGAGGATTGGAGGCAGGGAGGCCTGAAAGCCTGGAGGTTGGGACACTGAGAAGCCTGGTCAGTGGGACTAAGGCCAGGCATGGGCTGGAGGATGGGAACCGGGAGCACAGGCAGTGGCAGGAGGGCCACGGTGGGAAGCTGGGGCTGGACGGCCCCTGTCCGTGGTGCTGAACGGCGGCACACCACTCACAGCACGGCAGGACAAACGGGACACCACGCACTCCTGATTCAAGCCGATGATCAGATCTGTCCCCTCCAATCACCCACAGCACCAGCGGAAGAAGTGCTCCTATTCGCAAACTTATAGCTCTCCCATTGTCTTGCATCTGAAAATTCAAAATTCATCCCTAATACAAATAAGGGGAGAGGTTTGGTGAGAAACTTTCCCCTCCTCCCCTACATTTTTTTTCCCATAATAAAATTTTATAATTCCAATAAAACACACAACTGCTTAACTCGTGACATTTAAATGATCACCTGGCCATACACTATTGTGGATTAATATCCCATCATTCATGCCCTGACGTATCATTACTCAAATAATGCATGATTTGAATGTTTCTATTTTTCTGCTCTGGTGCTTACTGTCTGTACATTAAAAAGAAGGGAAAATAAGCCCTGGAAATGTATTGTTAGTAAACCAGTATCTCAGGTGAGATAGTTTGCACAGTCACTTAGCTTTCACTCATCCCACCATGATTGCTCTCTCTCCCAGCAGCTTTCCATGAGGCTTCTACACTCATGTCCTTTCTGGGAAGTTTCTTCTCCCTGTGCAATAGCTCTTGCACTGGTGCTGATAGAAAAACACACTTTATACAACTTATTAACTGAGCCATAGGTTTTGGGGAGCAACTAAAAGGAACTTCAGAAATACCCTATGGCTGTACTGCCAATATGAAGTGACCCCAAGAGCCTAGAAACAAAATCTGGTTAACAGTCAGTCCCCTGTCTCCTGGAATCAGTTCATTCTGTGCTGCTGTTTTCCTCTGAGAAGCTGAAAGGCATAGTGAGGTTTAACCAACTACATGTTTTCTTCAGGGCTGCACCTGATGTCTGGCCTCTCTTTGAAGGGCAGCTCCCAACAAGAATCTATCAGGTCACTGTTGCTCGAGGACTACTTATTTCAGAGGATGAACAACCCCAAGACCAACCCCCAAGAAAATTTCCATCTAGGAAGACTACCAGCCTCATTCAAATCATCCCCATTGTAACTTGCAGCAATGTTTTTGGGTTTTCATTTGTTTGTTTTTTAAGGGAAGAGAGAAACAGGACCTGAAAGGCTGCTGCTAATCTGGAAAACAAAAGCAGTTGTCTCTTCCACAGATATTCCAAAACAAAACAAAACAAAACAAAACAAAAACCCACAATTGATCAACCTTCAGAAAGCAAAATAAATCCCCATAGTCACACAAGGCATGTGGAAATATCTCAGCATTTCAAAGGAAGGAAGGAGAGAGAAAGCCATGCTGACACCCTGAGAGCCCAGGTACTGGAGCGATAGGTATGACATAAGAATCTCAGCAGGCAACAAATATTTGTGATAGTATTATTATAGCTTGTCTTACATTGCAAACACATCCCACAACTCATTGCCAGATATCACAAGAAACCATACCAGGAGTTATACTACAAATAGATCAAATAAAAGGAGAGAAAACAGGTGCTGTTGTTCCAGGTTTTCAGGTGGGGGATCAAGGCAGAACAGGTCTTGCTCCAAGGTACAAAAAACCTTCTCCCAAGCTAAGTGAAGCAGCCTGCAGTCAGGAATCCTATACCCAGCCCTCTACGTACAAGTCAAATGATTTCAACCCAGCCTAAAGGAAAACCACAGTCCTGGAGGGAACTAGAAACTCCTCTAGCCTTGCTCACAATGGCTGGTAAAACACAGACCCTACCTTTGCTGCTGCAGGAAAACAAACAGCTGCAGTTAGCTGCTTGTCTGTCACCTGCAGTAAGGACTGGGAATAAACATCCCACCAAACCACTGCTGTCAGTTAGCATATCAGCAAGAACCTGCTCTGCACTGGCAACCAGGGAACAGAGCAGATAGAAAGTCAGAGCAGGAAAGTTTATGGAAGAGGAGACATTGCTGCTGTTTATTTTAGTGACTGTGCTATAAGTGTGCCCATCATTTTACAGAACAACTAGAGAGACATGGGGGAAAATGTTTCTTAAGTAAATCACAGCACAGAGGCACACTGTTAGAAGGTGGTGGGATGGCAACTTGTTTAGAGTAAAAGTGTGAATCAAACTGTACCCAAACTGCCCGCTTGATTAGGAATAATGAAGGAACATTCACCTAATGGAAGTGAAAGACTATTTAATTTTTCTCATAATTTTTTTTCCCCATAGTCATGCAAAAATTCAATTCCCATTTAGTCCTTTGCAAATGGGAAATAAAACACATTAAATTATCAAGGAGATGACTTAGTTAAGCACATTGCTTCTTACTTTCAGTGAGCTAAGAGCTCTCATCTACTGCGCCCCAGCTTACACACGGGTCTTGTCAGACTGCACTAGCTCAGGAGTACAGAAAGCAAAACATAAGCAATTAACACATGACAGTTTGGATTAGGAGGAGGCTGCCAAGATGGATACGAGAGCAGTGCAGTGATGAAAGGACAAAGTGTGGAGAAATCATCAGGAAGAGAGAGAAAGGGTAATAGCACATTCAGTATCAAGCAAGGGACTGCAGGCAGTCACAGGGTGTGGAGTTGTTTACAGGAGGAGAGCAAAAATTTGACTCTGCCTTATACACACAAGAGGCTCTTTTAGAGCGAGGCAATAGATCATTAAACACAAAGGACAGGAAAACGACCCTCAAGCTATGACTGAGAGAACGACGCTATACTTGCAATAATTCAAAGTCCAATATTTTGTTTGTTTATTTATTATAAGATTTTGATCAATCTCCCAGGTGTGCAGAGCAAAGATGGTAAACCTTGCCAGCCTTGCAAATCTGTTGCCTGCAGCCCTTGTAATCACACAGGCTTCAGCTGCCAGAGGGCTTCAAGTGATGTCCCAAACCAGCACTGCAGAGGACACAAACTCACCAAATCTGAGCTGCCTCAGTTTCCAGGGGGAAACAGCCTGGTTTCTTCCCTCTCCAAAGCTAAAGCCCCAAGGTGCCTCTGTCAAAATTGCTGACTACTTCCAACTCCAGAGTACCAGCTCACATGACACCATAGAATCACTGGAGTTCCAAGGGACCTTTAAAAGCCATCTAGTCCAACTGCCCTGCAATGAACAGGGACACCACACAACTGCCAGGAATCCAACAGGATACCCAAGCCAGCTCCACCCTCCAGACTGTACAACCAACAGCACAGCTCCTAGAGTAATCCAGGTTAACCATGTTGTGGGTTTACTTACAGGAACAGTCCCATACATCAGCCAGCTCAGTCTTCATCAGTTAAAGGAGGTCCGTGCACATTCCTATCAGCACTTTCCAGTCTATCCTCAACCCTCAATTTTGTAGCAGAAACACTTACAGGATCTCACAAACAAAATCCTAAAGAACAGAGAGTGACCAGTCCCTACAATACTCAAAAACCAGTTGTAGCCAGTACAGAATACTCATGAAGCCCGCTCTGGCTTTCCCCAAAAACTCCATCTTTAAGATGCTTGAGTGAAAAATACAGGAAAAAGCTTTGAGTGAAAAATACAGGAAAAAGCTTCCTCCTCAACCCCATCCCTGCCCTGGCACACAGTGCTGAGAGAGAGCTCTTTGACAGGAGCTGTGTCTTGGCCAGCCCACAAACCCATTTAGAGCATGTATAAACCTCCAGAAGACACTTTAAGATGAGCCTCTAAACGCAGGCAGAAATGGCAATTATTAATTTTCTAAATAGAAATCTGACTACTTAAGCCTTATTTAAAAGTGTGCCTGTCTCTATAATTACACAGCCTTAATTTGTTTTCTTTCCTCCACAATAAATAAGGTGCGCACAATTACCCTCTGCAAACACAGTGCCTCCTGACTGGCTGGCCCAGTATGCAGCTGCTCAGGAAAACATTTAGAGGGAATTACAGTCTCTTAAGTACCTGTTTCCCAGTACAGGGAGACTCAGACACCGCAAAAGTCAATTTGTCTAGCCCTAGGCACAATCTGCTGGAATTCTCCTCTCCCCCATGCACAGCTCTATCACCCCAGCTGTGAGCAGAGAGGGCTGGACACATTGCCTGGAAGCAATCAGGTCTCATCCTCTCCTGAGCACTGATTCCCGGTGCTGGGTTCTCCTGGTGACTTCACAATATCTAAGGATTGTGATCGTGTTGCATTCCTTCCTACAGGGCACTATGACAACCTCTCTGCTCTGTTTCTCTGCCTATTTTCATGACAGAGGTATGAAAAAGATCCTCATTACTTGTAGTTTTCTATTAAGTTGAATTAAATTGGCCAGAGCATTCCAATATTACTAAGAGAAGGGCAGGTAGGCTAAGAGCATGCAAGACTTCCTCCTCAATAAGCTTTTCTACACACAGCGACGTAGTAAATATGTATTCAGATGGTTCATGTGTCCCAAATTTAGGCGTGCTAAAGCCTTCTAGTGTATGTCAAGCCAAAGACTGAGGTTTTGTGTCATCACTAAACATTTTCACAGTCTACTACCTCAATTTACCCAGATCTGTGCAGTCAGGACTGAGTTTTTCCACAACCAATGCTTAGTGCTCTCCACAACCATTTCTCTACTCAACAAAAGGGAAAGTCAAAACCACACAGAAGTGGGAGCAGGAACCTGCCAATGCAATTCTGCACAGAAATAAAAAAGACTTCCAGAGTAAGCGTGCAGAAAGACTCTGGATGACATTCAGTTTAGATCACACTTACATCCATCCTCTTCAACACCCAGTCAGTACTACTTTTAGAAGAAATCAATGGCCCAAGATCTACAATGGGGAAGGGTGTGGAATTTAAATGAACACACCAAACCTCATCCAGAAGCATTATTTTAAACCCCTACAAACCTGAGCTCCTGCAATTAGAGCTAAGTGATCTGATTATGATTGCACAGCTGGGGTCTGAAGACAAGTATGTGCACCAAGGAAGGGCCAGAAATAGAAGCTGCTGGGAGAAGGCAGAGCTATCTGGTCCATCTGAGATGAGGAAGCCTTGATGAAAGACATTGGGGAAAAAGGCACTTCAGCAGGAGGCTGGGATTCAACTCAGAATAGGGAGGAATAGGGAAAAAAAGCAATTGAGTCCCTGTCATTTATATACAAGCTTCGTGTGGAAAAATGCCTGCTGCTTTTCAGAACCAGCTTGCAGCACCCCAGGCTCACTCAGGCTGTGAAGCCTCTACGTTGTTTGTTAGGTATGTAGTCTATAGGCTCAACTCCACCTGCAACTATCCAAACACCTGGCAAAGGAGGGGCAAAATCACACAGCAGTGACTCCAAGAGCCTTAAGTCCACTGTCCTGCAACACATTCAGCTGCTGCCAACTCTGCCACAAGAGGATTGGAACTGTATCTCTCGCTCTTGTCAGCCACTGTACCCACTTGAAGAAGTCCAAGACTCGCAGCAGAGCGATATTTCCATTAATCCTTTTATCCCTGCACCTATGCATGGTGGCTTCAGAAAACATTAAGTCCTCAGCAAGATGAGTTCCTTAGGAAGCAGCAGCTGAGAAGAAGCTACAGGCCAGTCAGCCCCACTTCTGTCCCTGGAAAGATGATGGAACAGTTTGTTCTGGATGCCATCTCCAGGCAACTGGAAGAGAAGAAGGTCATCAGGAGCAGTCAGCATGGGTTCACCAGAGGGAGGTCATGCTCAACCAACCTGATAGCCATCTATGACGTCATTACTGGACAGGTGGATGGAGGGAGAGCAATGGATGTAGTCTACCTTGATTTCAGCAAGTAATTGACACTGACTCCCACAACATCCTTATAATGAAACTGAGGAAGTGTAGAATAGGTGAGTGGACAGTGAGGTGGACTGAGAACTGGCTGACTGGCAGAGCTCAGAGGGTTGTGATCAGTGGAGCAGAGCTGGAGGCCTGTATTTAACAGTATTCTTCAGGGGTCTGTACTGGATCTGGTCTTGTCCAACATTTTCACCAATGTTCTTGATGAGGAGATAGCATCCACCCTCAGCTGATGATACAAAGCTGGGAGGAATGGCTGATGCTCTGGAAGGCTGTACTGCCATTCAACAAGACCTGGACTCAAGAGCTGAGCAGAGAGGAGCCAGATAAGGTTTAACAAGAGCAAGTGTAGAGTCTTGCACCTAGGGAGGAATAATCACACGCACCAGTACAGGTTGGGTGATAATCTGCTGAAGAGGAGCTCTGCAGAGAGGGACCTGAGTGTCCTGGTGGACAACAGGTTGGCCACGAGCCAGCAGTGTGCCCTGGTGGCCAAGAAGGACAATGGCATCCTGGAGTGCATTAAAAAGAGTGTGACCAGCAGGTCAAGGAAAGTGATCCCCCCCCTCTACTCTGCCCTGGTGAGGCCTCATCTGGAGTACTGTGTCCAGTTCTAGGCCCCCTAGTACAAAAAAAAGACAGGGATCTCCTGGAAGGAGTCCAGTGGAGGACCACAAAAATGATAAGGGTGTGGAGCACCTCTCTTACAAGAAAGACGGAGAGACCTGGGTCTGTTCAGCCTTGAGTAAAGAAGACTCAGAGGGGATCTGATCCATATATATAAATATCTAAGGTGCAGGAGGCAAGGGGATGAAGCTGGACTCTTCTCAGCAGCGTGTGGTGATAGGACGAGGGGAAATGGCCACAAACTGAAGCATAGGAAGTTCTGGACAAATGTACATGGGAACTAGACCTGCCCAGACACCTGTCTGTGCAACCTGGTCTAGGGAGCTGCATCAGCAAGGGGGTTGGACTCAATCTCTAGAGGTCCCTTCCAAACCCCACAAATCTGCGATTGTGTGGAGATACCCTGACATGCTGACATAGTCCCATGAGCACATAGTGGACCCCAGTTGGCACCAGGTGCCTGTAAGGCTGCAAAATGCCTGGGCAGCATCCATGCTCCTATGCCAGAGTTGGATAGTCCCAGGATAAAGAAGCCAGCACCATGATCTAAGAGTTCAATGTGCCTGCAAGATCAAGGTCTGCGCCCCTGGGGATGAGAATCCACCACGAGGAGTGGCCACCTTGCAAGCATTCATACACCAGGGACACATTGCTGGGTGTGCACAACAGCATCAAATCCTACCAGCAAACACTGACCAAATAATGCACTTACTTGCCTCGAGCTTCCAACAGCAAGGAAAGAAAGATGTTAAGAACATGATCAATCTTACATGGCCTGAGCAGTAAACAAACACATATTTCATCACAACATACCAACCTCAGCTTTTGACACAAGATGGATAAGATGGGTTTTTTTCAAACCCCCCCCCCCCATCTCCAAAGTAATCTCAGAAGACAAATAAAAAAAACAAAAACAAAAAACCCACAAATGTCTTCTAAGAAAGCAGTAACAACTGCATGTGTATGAGTTAATGACACATTCAGATTCAAAACGAGTGTATTTCCTTCTCAACTCCTATGACAACCAAACTGATTTCATCAGGAATCAAATGTTATCCATTTTTATCTGTTACATACATAAACTGCAACAGCACAATTGACAAACTACCCTCAAAAAAAAAAAAAAAAGAGATCAGCTGGGAGAGATACTACAGAAAAAGAGTATTTCCCAGTAACAAACAACTACAGAAAACACAAAACAAATGCTACAAATCAAAATAATAAAGCGTGAAAATCAGGGAAATCCCTTTGGTCCGTGTTAAGGAGGTTTTGTTATAACAAGATATGCACTTTAAAAACTCAGAAAGGCCTGGTGTTTGTTCATAATGCCCTTAACTATTCATGCCCTTTGGTACTGCACATCTCCTATTTAGCAAGTACTTTACCGTCACTTAGCAACTGTAACTGGTTTTCCAAAAGGGAAGCTTTTGGGGTTTTCAGTTCAAATAATCTCTGAGCACACATCAAAAGACAAATATATCCCTCTCTGCAGGTTGCATATATCTCCCTCCACCAGTAACATCCCGTACTAATGGCCACATGCATCCAGAGTCAAATGGCTCTGCTCTACAGCCATTTTCCTATGGAAAAAGCTACTGGCATCAGTTTCTAAAATGAAGAGATTGCTCTCCATCCATCCCCTCAGCTCACACCCAAAGCTGGGTGATTCTCACCAACTTTTTTTTCTTTTTAATCCATGCCAGAGCCAAGAAGAGTTTATCTTGGACACAGTTGCTTTGACATGACACTTCAAGCCTGTGAACATCTTCCATACTCAAGCGTTTGTTCAGTCCCTTGGGAAAGTGAATAGATATCCAGTAAATAAATCAGTTCCACTGGACTCAAGCATAGGGAAACTCCTAGGGGCATCATACCCAATGGTTAACGATGGCCCAGGCACACAATACCACTACTCCAGCCCTACCCCCTGCCCACAAACCAGACCTTAGCAGAGCTGACAGCCATGTGCCTCAGGATTTGCATAACGAGATGGCCACCTCTCAGCCCACTCCCCTTCAGCATCATCCCTGCCCTCCTGCCATGCTCTACATCCAAAGCCTTGCAGAGGGAGCAGAGGGGACACAGGGAGGAGGTGGCTGCACTCACATGTAGCGCAGGTGAGGGTTCTTCGCAAAGGCTCGTGGCTGGATATTTCGTAGTCCTGAGTTCCTGATTGTCCTGGAAAGAGATTAAAAGGGCATCAATGTTGAAGACTGCCCCAAAGCCTGCTGCTGAGCACCAGAGACAGTGCCCAATACTGAGAGTGGCAGTGCCATAGCAAGTATGCTGGGAGCCCTCCAGTCCCCAGGGAAGGACATCTCACCCAAGACACCCTCCTCAAATGCAGGGAAAATTAGGCTTCTCAGCTCATGAAATCATGCTGATACTTGGCAGCACAGGCTCAGTATGGAGCAGCTGCTGGGCTGGAAACATCAGTATGTCCCTTTGCTTTTTGCTTTGACAAGATGAGAACCACATCAGTCTGCATGCAAGTTGTTTAACATGCGGTTTGTTGGGGTTCTGATACTGGGATGGGACCCACTCTTCCCAAGCACCAAGCAAACCACATCAGGCCCAAGGGGCTCAGTTTCTCTGTGATACACAAGGTCAAGCTCTTCTGAAACCAGGAGGGCTGCACAAGGAGATGCCATTTCCTTATTGTGCAGCACTACCACGACAACAACCATACTAAATGAGAACCAACAGCCCAGCATTGAAGGATTGGCAGAGACAGCTGGAAATTCACATTGTGGGACTGAAATGAGTCAGAACAATGCACAAGCCCAGCACCAGAACAGCGGGGGAGAGGAGAGGTCAGGGCTGATGTGTGTTGACAGAGCTGTCAGCAGCTAGCAATCTTCCTTCTCCCAGATCCAGCAAAGACCAGAAAGCACTTCATCTCCATTTTGTGAAGTCTCGTAACAAAACACTGCAGAGCCAGCAGCTTAAGGAGGCTCTGAATGCCACAGCACAGAGACAGGGGGAACCATTTGCTCAGGAAGCAAGCAACTGCCCGGTGCACTTTTCCTCCCCGACATGCAAGACATACTCACAGCCTCTGGAGTCCCGTGTACAGCTCCATGTCTACAGCATTCAGCGTCTGCAAGTTCTTCCAGTTCTCTAGGTGTCTGTAAAAGAGAAAGAAAGGTTCAGTCACGGCACATCCAGATGGCTCTGCCCATTCAGAGGACAGCACACAGCACTGCGTCCACCTTTGCTAGAGCCCAAACCTTCAACTCACAGGTCTGGGGATTAGATGTACTCTGGCTTCAGCATGCATAACCCCAGATATACGTGGTATGCATCATGCTGCCAAAATAAGCAGTTTCTCATGCTGCTTTTTATTCCGTGCTTCCAGCACTCCGGGGGGAAAAAACACCAACAACAACATGGTTTTACCCAGAATTTTCAGTGTAGGAAATGCAACTGATCCATCATACACCATTGGTAAAGTCATTGCTTCCTCTCCATGCATGTCAGTGAAACAAGGCCACTCAAAAGGAGTAAAAGTAAATAAAACCTCTCAACACAAATACAGGGCCTAAAAGGGGGAGGGAAAAATGATCATACATTTATCCATTCTCTCACTACACTGGACAAACAGGGTGCTGGTCTTTGCTAGTTGGAAGTGCTGCTGGCAGCAGAGTGCCAAACTCAGTTTGGAAACCATGCCTTTATTATAAATTCCTCTGTCGCCTGGGGCACTCTAGCAGGTATGTTATGGAGAACGAAAACAGAAATAGATCTGTCACTGTGGGATCGTTACTCAGTAAATATTAGAGCTGGGGGAAGGTGACAGATAGACAGCCCCAGAGGACAGGGTCCCCTATTATCAGCAGGGCAAGAGCAATGCTGGCAGCAGCATGGCCACAGGTCCCCTAACAAGCTGCAGTGCTGTGCAGTTGGAAGGAGGCTTGGTCTTCACCAGCCAGGTAGTCCCCCAATGCCATCATTGCTTTGTGCTCAGCCCTGGGAGAAGAAACATTTCAATGTGATGGAAAGTTGGGGTGATGGGCCAACACTAATGACCATCACCTCTGGTTACAGAACCTCTCATGGTGGAAAAGAGGATGAATAAAGAGGGATGGGGACCTTCAGCCACTCCTGGAACAGTCACAGAGGTCATACATTCCTTCTTGAGAAATCAAGTGCTGGAGAAGTGCTTGCACAAGCACAACAGAATCTGGACTGACTTAAACTACATCCCAAATACCATCCAGATAAAGAAAACAGAAAGCACAAATCCAAAATTCAGATTAAACTTAAACCCTGAACATGTTTCTCTGCTATCACCATCCAGACCCAAGAAAAGCAGAGATCCACAAGAGTCACCTCTGTGGGTGCCCCGTCCCTGGAGGTGCTCAAAGCCAGGTTGGATGGGGCCCCAGGCAGCCTGAGCTGATGGGGGCACCCAGCAGGGGGTTGGAGCTCGATGATCATTAAGGTCCCTTCTATCCCAAGCCATTCTATTCCAAAGGACAGCACTAAAATTTCATGTCCTGGGGAATGAGGCTGCAGGACTGAATTTCTGAGGACTTGCCTCTTGCAAAGCTACAAACACAGCTTCTACAACCCAAAGGAGAGGATCTTTCAGGAAAAGAAGAGGCAGGAAGGAGATGACTTGGGTTTACCACTAGGGCATGCTGGAGCTGCAGCACTGATAAAGGGCAGAGATGGAGCTGCCCTGAGCCAGGAGCTATGGAGCAACCACAGCTGGGAAGGAGATGGCAGCCAGATTGGCTCTTGTTTTATTGATTGTGGTTGCTAAAATAAAATAGTCATGGTTATTTTTGACCTGACACTCAAAGCCACATGCAGCATATTATAAGAGGTAGGAAGAGACCAGAGCTTGTTCCCAGCTACACTCATAGGCTTGCTGGTGAGTGAGGGTCTGACAGAACTACAAACATCTCAGCCTTCTCTGGACTCGAAAGCCATAATAACAGTATGGACCCCCATTGGGCAGAGTAGCCATTGCCCTCTCAGAAGTTCAATCCCTCCAGAATTGACAGTGCACCAAGTTTTAAACAAGCCTCCAGAATCCATGCTCCAGCCTCACAAAGGCAGCCCAGGATTTCCCTGAGCCAGATAAGCTTTGGTTTGTTATTTAACATACACACGCAACACCCATATAGGGAGTGACAAGGGAAGTGGAAATAAATACACACACACTTACGTATAGAATAATCCCACGACACAGCAGCTGTTTTACATAGAGTGCAACTGAGGGTGATAGCATCATCTTGAATTAGGTGCACAGTTCAGCAAGCGACTTTGAGCCCTTGTAGCTACACAGACACTTCCCTTCACAAGGGGCCCCAGAAAGCTGTTTTTCTTTAATATATACATATATCTTACTATTTTCAACCTAGCAGGAGTCACACCATAGCTCCTCAAAGTGGAAAGTCAGAATTGTTGACAGGCACCCCAAAAAATACACCCAGAAATCCATTTTCTTTTGCTCTCTACAGCTTTATGAAGAGGAGCGTCACCTTTAAGAAGCGGATTCAGGAGAACCCAGCCAGCACAAAATAAACAGAAATGCATCTTACTCCAAAAGTTCAAAGAGTCAAGCTGTGATTGCAAAACTGGCAGCAGTCACACAGGAAAGCAAACCAACCAAAGAAACTTCATTCCTAAAACTGAAGTCCCACTTCACGTCCTTCCATCTCTCAGCTAGTTCCTCCTCTTTGCTTTCCATGGCTTTGCTTGCCCTTGAAAGATTACATCTTCCCCATTCCTACCCAAAATGAAACCTTTCCCTTCTCCTCTGTCTCAGATCATTAACCTGGCAGGAACACGTGCACAGGGCTCACACAAAAACAGATGTGACAACTCCCAGCCCTGCCCAGTTCTCGGCAATCAAACTATTAGGTATGAGTTACAGCCCATGGGTTTCTCCCTCCCTCCCTCTGCAAACTCCTCTAAGCATATATTCCTGAGGCATTCCTCAGTTATTACTAAGGTAAGCTGCTCTTCTGCAAGATGCAATAGCTTCAAGAATAATACCATACTCCACAAATCCTGAGCTGTGTACCATACACACATCCACCTAGATTCATTTCCAGCTTTAATATCGAGACCATATGAGATGAATCGCTAACAAAATGGCAGTGCTCGCTTTTTAGAGGGGGATGCAAAGGGAAGAAGGGCTGTTTGTTTTAAATACTCCCTTCCTTCTCTACCTGGTGACTATTTGGCAGGTCCCAGCCAAGTTGAGGTTCCCCACACTGCAAAGCTGCCATTTACAGACCAAACCACACTATTCAGGAGTAGCTGAGGCTGTACCTTTCAGATTTGTATTGAAATGCTGCACTGGAACCCTGCTCTTCTCATTTCTGACAACAGCATACACCACAAGCACTTCATATTTATTTTGTCTCGTATCAAAATTATCCTTGCTTAAGCAGCTTTTTTCCTTTCCTGTTATTTACTCCTCCTTCCTTTACAAGGAAGTCAAACCCGTCCAGCAATCATTTATAAATTACTCAAGGTCAGATCTCTTAAAGCAGCACGTCTGTACCGAGCAATGAATTGCAAGGCAAATTGTCTCAAATGCCTTCAAGAGGTACTAACTGAAGACCCAGAAGCAACGCAGATAACACTGCTCAGACAGAGCCTTGCTGGTGAGGTTGTTTCACTTCTGGCTTCAGACCCAGCATGCAGCTAGAGCTTTGGTGACCTTCACAATAAGCACCACTGTAATAGAAGACTGCTTCATTTTCCTCATCAGCCTATTTAAGTACTCTTATCTTCAATAAGAGTGACCAGAAGCACAAAGCAGTCTCCAGGAGGACTCAGTTTTATAGGGGCAGTTCCCTGCTTGCACTCACAATGCCTTGGCTTTCAGCCCAAGATCATAGCATCCTTAACACAACCCCAACAGCACAGTGGTGCATGCACATCTGTAATCCAGCACTGCACCAAGCACTTATCCAACAGATACGACTTCCCAGCTGACAGTAAAAGCCCATCTGACTCCTACACATGCACTACAGACTTCCTTGGTTTTGCTTCCCCTCTTGCCCTCATCTGTGCTAAGTCCTCTGTGCCTCCACAGCCCCAGCACTGAGCCAGCAGCAAAGCCCACGAGCCAGCTCCTGCCTTTTGTGCCAACGCCTTCATGAAGGTAGGAGCCAACTCCACCTCCAAGCAACCACTTTCAATGTGTCTCACCACCTTTTCTCCTTTATCCACCCCTTCACCTCCAACGCTGTGCTATTCCCAGTGTAACACCATCATATTAACCTCTCACCATGAAGCAGTCTCTCTGCTTAGGAAATTAGTTACCAGATATAGAGTTATCCAGACAAAAGTTATCTTGACAAAAGTGATCCTTAGGAGGTCAGCCCTGCATTGTATCTCAGCCTCCACTTACAAAGCCTTCTCTTCCAGTCCCACAGAGCTCCCAGGCACAATGTGAAGCCAGTGGCTTTCTCCCTGCTTCGTTGACAGTTCAGAGATCTCATTGGCCATATGGTCACCCAGTGGCAGGGTTTAACTGTTGGCTGACCTCCAGACATGCCAAGAGCCAGCCCCATTCCCTGGAAGCAGACCAGTTGCCACCGTCCCATGGGAATTCCCATCACTTTGCCAGAGATGTTTGACAACACGGGCTGGGGTCACCTTCTTGAGACCACGCAACAAGCCTGCACAGCCCCATGTGCTCCTGTTCCAGCCCAGGACCGACACAGCAAGGGAGATGAAAACATCCACAGACATTTTAAACACAATCAGGCTCGTTTTATCCCACGTGAATGAGCCAAGGGTGAAACACAGCAGCTTATGCCGATTTACCGAGTGATTAGCTTGAGGCTACTTAATGTCTCTGACCTTCCTTCACCCTCCTTATATGACAAGGATAATATTTATCTAATCTCTCTCAGCTTTTCAAACGCTGTGGTAAACAGCTAAAAAAAAGGCACTTGATGAGCACCAAGTATTATGTAGCATGTGTACACATATGCTACTCAAATCTACATCCAGCCCAGACTGAAGGAGGATGACTTTCCATCGGGATGCCATCAGCTCCAATCTGACAGAGCAGATGGCACACCTTCCTCAGAGTCACACTGCACAAGCACTATGTTGGGCTCCTAGGGACGTGGCCATGGAAGAAGAAAAGGTTTGGACAACACCCTCAGAAATACAGTTTGCATTCTTGGTGGTCCTGCGTGGAGCCAGTAGTTGGGCTCAGTGATCCCTGTGGGCCCTTTCTAATTCAGGATACACACACATTGGAAAGGCAAGCAGAGTACTGGACTCCTTTCTCTCACAGGGCAACAGGAAAATTGATTTGTCATCCAGGCACATTACACCTCGCAATGCAGATAGAAGCATTAGCTTTCAATTACCTGATATGTTTAGCATTATAAACAAACCACTTGGCACGCCAGTGCTAGACCATGAAAATATGAATGTGATGGTGAGAAGAATAGAGAAGTTATCTATTGACTACTGAGCCCTGCCTCCTCCAGGCAGAGGTGCTGCAGAAGTGGATAGCAAGCCCTGGAAGCTGGGAAGGCACTGTTACCAACATCACCCCACTGAGGCAAACCCTGTGCTCTGGGGCACAGCACAGACAAGCTGGGGCTGACAGCCCCTTTTATCCACAGGGCTGGGGAAGCTGTAAAGAAATCGTCCATCTTTCACAGTATTATAAGGCACTTATCACATACATTTAATAACCAGAGGCATGAAGGACTTGATTCCCTCAATATGGAAGTTATAAAACTGAATTGGTAACTGAGCATTAAAGGCAAGTGCAGCTGAATGAAGACTTATGAGGGCAATATTTTCCCTATTTAAAGCGTGGGCTTCCCCTTCCCAAGTGCACATGGAAAAGTCACCCAGCAGCAGATAACTTTACATCATTAAGGATAATTTGAGGTCAGCGAGAGAAAGGGTGGGGATGCAAGCAAATCCAGCTTTGCAGAATTAATTATTAGCGTAACCCCACAGTGTAATTGCAATTCGTCAAGGTAATGATCGTAAAACACACCACTGTGACACAGCTCCGTGAGCGTTAGCAGATCTGCTCCTCTTGTCAAGGCCACATTGAGTACACAGTGCTGGGGAGGATGCTCCCAGTCACTCTCCCGTGGGTCCAACCACCGTCAGCTTGGACATCCAACTCAACAACCCAAACTGAGCTCATCCAGAAAGACTGGGCAAGAGAAAAAGCCCTCCATTCCCACCCCAAGTTGGACTCAGAGATCCTTATGGGTCCCTTCTAACTCAGGATATTCTGTGAACCCAGGGGAGCTTCTGCCCAGCTCCGGCTGGTGACTTAAGTAGCAGAGAGAATCCCTCACAGGGACAATGTGTCAGCATCACCAAAGGACAGCAGGCTGCCCAGACCCAGCACAAACAGACTGCTGCAGAATATGGGAAGCAGTAAGATCCTGTTATCTTACACTACATCCAAGGCTTTTCAGTGCAGGAAGAGTTACGCCCAGGCACTTGCTTTCAGAAATGAAGAAATAGATGCAAGTGGGACTGTGGAGATGAAGGAATGCTGTGGGCAGTAGAGCAATTGCCTTCCAACATCCTCCTTAATTCCTCATCACTGTTACATCTCAGCTAGTGCTCAAGACCAGAGATGTCCCAGAGCCCCATTGTGCTGATAAAACCTCATTAACCCCCTGTAATGACTCAATCACAAACCAGTGTGCTCATACGCACCACAGTCATCTGGGACAAGAGGGCAATCCAGGAGGAGAGAGACCATTCCTCCAGATATCTTACAATGAGCACAGACCTTGGGATGAGAGAACACCCTTGCTTTATAGGGTGCAGGAGACCAAGCAGGCTCCCCTTTTGGCAGCAGCTGGTTCCCTGTGCACCCTCCAGGTCAAAGCGAAATGTTGCTTTTACCCATGGGATCTCACATGCAGTGAGAGCTGGCAGCACGGAGCATTTTGTGGTCTTTAAAGATCAAACGACATTTTATAGAGGAAACAGCACCCTGGTCAAAATCAGCGCCAGTAATGATATTCTGCCTTATTAAACCCTCCCTGCAACTCCAAACCAGAGGCAAGATTCCCTTGAGCTCCCACCACTGAACAGGTCTGTTCAGAAATAAAAGACATATAAGTCATGCAGACAGAGTTCCCAAGCTCTGCTCCAGCTTCGTGCCACTCCTGGAGAATACGGTGCCCACACGCATCAGCAATTGAAGGCATGGAGCCAGTGTGTGGGATCACCAGGTTCAACCTGACAGGAGTAACCCTTGGTACAAGCAGTGCCACCAAGTATCCTCTCCTGTCCTGAGCCCTGTAGTCGTCCCCTTCCATCCAGACCACAGCTGTTCCCAGCTCTGCTTGATGCTGCACACCCCCATGAACCCACAGGCTCGCTTTCCAAAAGTGCAAGCTCCACAGGAGTCTAAATTTGGCAGCTTTTCCATCCACATCAGCTTCATCCCAAACCCTGTTTAAATTTAGCTGCAAGCTCTGGGGCCATGCAGCGGACATTTCTCCTCTGTTTGCATCCCAAAGTGCAAAACTCAAAGCTCAGAGCTGTGAACCACGGGCATCCAAAGATCTCTGCACCTCTGCCATGACTGCGGCCGCTCAGTGGCTGAACCCAGTACCCTCCATCCCATCCCACCCCATCCTTCTCCACAACCACCCAGCCTTACATATCAGGGCCTTCCCACAGCCCCAGTACCAGGAAACCTGCTGACCCCATGCAGCATGGGCAAAGCCAATCTGCCCTGGGCTCATGTCCTGCTCTCACGAAGCCTGAAGGCTTCCCAAGGAGCCTGAACTCTGCTTCCCCAGCAGTTTGGCTGCCCCGATGTTTACGAAGCAATGCCCAGCTGGGCTGGAGGGGGGCCAGGCTCCCAGCCGCTCTGGGACAGGCACAGCAGCTCCCAGACCCTTCTGGATGCTGAGCCTCCAACCCCACAGGCTGGCAGCAGACTTGCATCAGGATAACATTTGGATTCCCGCAGTGTGCAATCAGCCCAGGCAGAGAAAATAAAGTATCCCTTTTCTGTTGTTTTTTTCCTCTCTCTCCTCCGCTTGCATTTTTTGCTTATCACGGAGGTGGAAGAACAGAAACATTACTCAGGAGGAGGGGGATGCACACATTACAATAAGGTGGAAGGTCATGGAAATAGCAGGTACGTAATGGGGAGACAACTGGCTCTTAGAAGGAGACGTGAGCCAACGTGCCTGTAAACATGACACAGGCAGGAGGAGGCAGGGCAGGAACAGACACTTTAAAAGCTCTTCTCCCAGCGCTCCACTTTGTTCACAGAAACATGGAAAAAAAAGGGCTTTGCAAACATATTACACGAGAAGGCACTGACAGCTACAGATGCTGCTAACAGGGCTGCTGTGTTTGAGCTGACCCAGCCATGGAAGCAATGGAATATGGAGATCATTCCCATCTCAGATCTCCAGTTAAAGGCACAGATATAGGCACAACTTCCCCAAGGGGAAGCACACGGGTTCCTGCTACCCAAACACGACCTTTCACCACTGATGCTGATGATATATTTAGTGGGACGCATTTCTTCTTGGTGCTGCTGAGGGTCACAGAGCAGTTTCCCCCAGATCCTTGAACCTTGTGTAGATCCAACTCTTATTTTTGCTAGCACACCATCACTCAAACTTTGCTTCTGCTCCTCTGCAGGACCTGGAGGTCCCATCCCGACTTTGGAGCAAAGCACACGAGCCCAGAGAGTCAGCAGCAAAGAGAAGATCGCTCCGCACAAAGAATACGGACATTGTGTGCTGCTGGCTCGCTCACAGCCTGCAGCAGCTGGGGCCTGAGAGCCTGCACCGCGTGCCAGGCTGGGGCTCACTGGGGACAGCAGCTGGTGTGGGACAGCCTTCCTGCACCACTCCTCCCTTTGCGGGTACCTCAATGGCATGGAGAGAGTCTGATGTGCAGGAGGAACAAGGGTGGGTCGCACAGTACTATCGGGAATGGTCTGAGAACAGCTTGGGTTGGAAAGGAACTCAAGATCATCTAGTTTCAGCTCCCATGCTGCAAACAGGGTTGCAACCCACTAGACACCAGCATAAGGCTGCCCAGTGGAAGAAAGCAGCTGTGCTACATAACAGTAATTCATTCTGCAAGTTTTCTGCAGGGAAACACACCTGAGTTCAATCAGGAACCAGGGCTCCCATGATCCATCTCTGAAGGGCAGTGGCAGGTGAGGGCAGGACCTCTCCCAGCATCCCTATTCCAGCAGCACACCATATCCCTGCCCAGCAATCCAATACAATCATCACCTCTGGTTTCCATATTTTGGGCATCATGGTTTCCTGGCCACAGGGACTCAACGCTGAGCCAAGGAAGCCATCCCAGGTGAGGGGCAACCCACAGCCTCCTGAACCCTCAGCATCACACCTGCTGACCAGCACCTTCTGCCCAAAGCAGTTTGCAGCTGGGTAGCTTTTGTTTTTTTTAAACATCTTTTCCCTATCTCCCCTTTGAAAAATTCTGTAGTTGCTATGGAAATGGTCTCATCAGTATGGGTGGAACGTAGCAGTGCCAGCCAGAACTCCCTGTGGTTCCCAGTTGACACCAGTGCCCAGAAACTGGTAGTGCTGGAGGTTACCCCAAGCTGCACAGGGAATACCCTGACCTAAAAGACATGATTGGCACTGAAAGTTGATTGAGACTCACCTGGGAACCAGGGCAGGGACCTGCAATTCACCCAAGGATAAGCCAGGATAAAAAGTAATAAATCAAGACACCCTCACACTGGCTAAGGGTTATAAACAGCAGCAAGGTGCAGCCTCCCTAGCAGTGCCTTGCTGTAGGCAGAGAGATGGGCACAGACAGGGCAGCAGGAGCAGAGGAAAGCTTTGCCACAGGTGCTGCACATCCCCCTAGAGATGTTTCTGCTGCCTGCCTTGTGCTCCCATGTCCCTGCCTCAAAAACCATGCACAGAGCTCATTTCACAGCATCTCTGCACACTTGGCAATGAGCAGGCTGCAGATGTCGAGCTGGGTGTTTCCCCAAGCGTCCGTCTCACAGAGAAGGGTTTTTCCTACATTCACATCAATGCTGCACCCATCTCACATCATCTCCATCCTACCAGCAGCCTCAGGGTCCATCACACAGCACATGCCCTCTCTGCCTTGGTCCTGCAGCACACAGGTAGTGCCATCATAGCACTGAGATGCACTACGGCACATCCATGGGGTGCGGGGCTGGGTCTGAGTTTAGCACAGAGCTGCCAAATCCTGCTTGTCCTTTGGGCAAAAGTCCTGATTGTAGTACTAAAAAAAACCATTTGCATCATCAAACTTCAAGGGGCACATCAACATTGGGAGCTATATACATCCTCAGCCTTGCCAGACCCTAAGCATTCTCCCAGAGGACACACTGCATGAAGGAGAGAAGGAAGGGCTGAGCAGCCACTGAGCCCCTCACTTTGGTCAGAGATGCTGCAAACAGGAGCTGGTTCTCCAGTGACACTTGCTGCCATTTCTGGCCCGGATTTAAACAGGTTCAAGACCTAAAGCACAAAGCAGCAGACAAAGTGCTTCCCACTCTGATCATCTTGGTGCTTACCAGAACCTCTTTGCTCTCTGCTCCCAGAAACGTCAGTGCATCAGCCCAGAACATTTTGCTTCGTAGTTTTGGCAAGAAGTGCAACGCAAACCTGCTTGCAAAGCAAGGAAGCCATCCACAAATCATTAAGATTGGAAAAGACCACTGAGATCAGCCAATCCAACCCCAACCCACCGACCATGACCCTCAGTGACATACCTCTATGGTTCCTGAATACACCTGCAGGGACTGTGACCCCACCACCTCCCTGGGCAGCCTGTGCCAGGGCAGCACCGCTCTTTCCAAGAAGAGATTTATTTTCCTGATATCCATCCTGAAGCCTGGCCATGCATTGACCAGGAGCAGTTGCAATCCTCCGATTGCATCACGTCACTGCAGCTGTGTGATCTCATGATGCTACATCTCATCCCTGTCCTCATCCCAGCACACGGCCCCATACCCCTAAAGGTGCAGGTGACCACACTGATCCTGCTCCCACAGCCCCTCTCCCACCGTGCCACCACAAAGTCCTCACCTCCAAGGCAGAGCATGCACCACCATCATTCAAAAGGCTGAAGCATAGACAGAGCAAACAACTTACCCATCACCCAACAGCCCATCTTAAGACACCAATCTCCCAATGCTCACCTTTTCAGCACCCTTATCCCGTCCCACAAAGACCTCACCATCATCTGCTTTGGCAAGGCTGGGTCAGCCACAAAGTGGATATTATCTACCCATTGGAAGAGCAGTAGATCAGGGCTGGTTTTCTGGGCACCCCGGGTTCCCATTTTGCCCATCCCAGCTGCACCCTGAAGCACCAGCAGCACCCAGAACCTGCACAGCAGCACGGTGCTGCCTCAACCCCAGACTCCCCCCCAGCTGATACGGCAAATAAGATTACAACAAATATAAACTAATGATACAGCTGTCAAGACAGATTAGACCTCACAGTGTAAAAAATTGCAGGGCTGTTTAGTCACAACAATATAAGATTAATTTATCAATACAGCTTATGTGGCACTGGAGAGATAGCAAATTGAGTAAGTGAATCTTTTCTACACCTTGTGGGGAGAGGGGGCTTCTAAGCCACTGGGTGCAAGGGGCTGAATTGCCCTTGAGGATGAGTGGGATGGGAACAGCTTGGGGCAGCTGCATGGCTATCCCAGCTCAGCTGTGGGGATGGGATGTCACACACGTGTTTATTTACCTACACATTTTTAACTCTCAGAATGAACAAATGCAAAAACATGCACAGCCACCTCCACCCTTTGGGGGTTACAGCTCTATGAGGCACAAGTGAGCTCTGACACTCGAGATCATCCTCCAAGGGTACCCACAAAGAAAGCACGCAGCCAGCAGCCCTGCAGGAGACAACTTCCATCCTCAGCCCAAAGATACGACGACCACGGTAAGCCCGTATCATTCCACATCCCCCCTGCCTTGTCATCCACGGGTTAAAAATGTGCAAGTAAATAAATAGCTGCAGCGATAATGAGCCAAGGTTTCGATCTGTGAAGGTGAGAGCACAGCAGCAGCCGCCGATACGAAGGAAGCGCCCGTTTCTATAAATATTGAAATCCGGTAATTATCATCATTAGAACTAGTTGTGATTTATCCGTAGCTCAATCCCAACAAGTAAAAATGGCATTTATTTGCCACAATTAGAACAGCTAAAAATACCTCCTGAACCTTGCCTGGCTTTAAAACATCCACATCCCACGAGTGGTCTCAGCTACGGGCTTGGGTGGTGGAGAGCAATGCAAGAGGTGAACAAACCCTGTGTTACCCCAAGGGATGCTGTAGCACTGAACTGAAGTCCCATTACCTTCTAGAAGCTGTTTCCAGCTCCACAGCTCCCTATGTAACACAACAACCCCCCCCAGCAAGCTGCAAACGTGGAATCATTAAGGCTGGTAAAGACCTCTAAGTTGCTGATCTTAGACCAACAGTCACCTCCACGTCCACTAAAATGTGTTCCAGCATGCTGCATCCCTACAGTATCTTTACATTTGCAGACAGCTAAAGAAGAAACAGCACCTCGATGTCTTGCAGGCAACCCCAGGCAGGAGGTCCCCCCATCAGATGGCCCCAATCCCCCCAGGGCTTTCTCCAGCTGCTCCAGCCAGGCTCACTCCAAGACAGAAGGTTTCCCTGAGGAAACATGCCTGACTCCACGGGTCAGGGATGTTCTTTCCGACAGTCACACTGAATATTTTCTCCACATCTTCAGTAATATCTGGAAAAACAAGCCGTGAAATGGGCAGCTTGGCAATTCCACACTGCACAGGGGTGAAGGCAACAAGGTGCCGGGTCCATGTCACAGCCTGGGGACACCCCCAGCCAACAGCCACTCATCCCCAGCAACCTCCCACAATAATCTGACCCCACCCACATGGCTTTTTCCCCCTTTCCCTTCTCTTACCACCACCTTTTGCTCAGAACCCTACAGTCCATTTTCCCTCCTTTTGGCAGCATCGTATCCAAGGCAAACCAAACTAATTTTAAGAGTAAGATTTGGCAAGACACTATATCAAATGCTTTACTAAATCCAAATATATCAGGATTTCCACGTTCTTGCTCAGCCACTAATTTTGCGATTCCATCAAAAAGAAAAAGCAATCAGGTTTGTCTGGCAAGATTTATTCTTCCTAAATCCCCGCTGTTATTGCTCATGCTCTCCTTATCCTCTGGTGCTTCAGTTTCTTAATACTGCGGGACTGGAAGTGTTTGCTGGAAATTTATTTTTGCTATTTCTATGGATTTCTAAAAATCTGCCTCCGCTCTCCTCCGCTGCCCCCTGCCTTCCCCACCTCTCTCAGCAGCTCCATGCCTCTGCTCCAGCCTCCTGCAAGGTACCACATGCCAGTGTTAAGACACAACAGCCAGCCTCAGTCATAAGAAGCTGAGGAACAGCAACAAAATGCAAAAAAATAAAAAGCAAAATTGGCAGCAGGAGGAATGTCTGAAGGATACAGAGAGCTGGGACAAGCCCAGACTCAGCACAGCATGCGCCCAAGGGGTTGAGCAATTTATTAGTGCCCAAAGCAGCACCTTCCACAGCAAAACCTTTTATTGAGAGTCAGGCAGAATTCAGCCATGGATTACACTGGTGGATACATCCCCAGAAGGACAACTACAGAAAGCAGAGGGCAATCAGCTCTCCCACGCTGCTCTGCTCAGTGGGGAACCAAGGGGAAGCCTCCAAACCCTGTGTGGAGGCAGTGCCTAGCCAAGGGCACCATCCCAGATCCCCCAGTGGCCTCATCCTGCTGCTGCACCAGCCTTGAGAAGCTGGGGAAGAGTTCTGGCGACTCTGACAGCAAGGAGATTACTACTCCTGCTCATTAGGGAAAAGGCATCTCTGCTTGCAAGCAACCTGATCTGAGTTGGTGTCACCACACCAGGTTCCTGCTGATCCCTGGAATCAGGGCTATGCCTCGTCCCTTGCCTCAGTTTTTCATAAGTGGAAAACAAAAAAAAAAAAAACAAACAACACAGCACAGCCATCCCTGCAGCTTGTAGGGTGCCAGAGCTCAGCAATGAGGTAGCAGCAGCACCCCAGCAGATGGCTGTTGCCATAAGGGACCTCTGCTGATTGCAACTCCTTCAGTGCTCACTGGAAAAAGAAAACAACACAGGCATGGCAAAGCCGGGTCATGAAATGACCCTGAGCACTTGAGGGATAAATGGAGATTTTCTTTTCACTCTGGCTATTTTTACATCTCGAAAAACAAAGCAGTCCTGGAGGAGCAGTGCTCTCCAGGAGCCCATCCCTGCAGCCCCCCCAGGGTCAGGGAGCTGTACAGAGGCTCAGGATTTACAGCTGATGGGGACAGAGGATTTACAGAGAAGGGGCACTTGCAGGGGACTTGGAGCAAAGCACAGCTGATTTACGGGGTCAGCAGCAATTTACACAGCAGGTAACAGCACCAAGGAGGCAAGGATTTACAGGGGCAGGGGAGAATTCCTTTTTATTGCTGTTTATTGGGAAATGAGCACCTCCTTCCCCTAATTACCATGACCCAGCAAGGCACATGGGAGCAGCTGGATTTGCCATGAACCTTCCTCTTGCTCTAGAGGTTACAGGCAGGCCAGCACCAGGGATCCTCCCACCCCAGAGCACCACAGCTTACCTACAGCACCCTCAGGGGCACTGAGGGTCTCAGAGTTTAGTCTCAATGCAGTGATGCTGCTGCTGCTCAGCCCTACTTGATCTGAAAGCAGGATGAGTGCAGAAATGCGTGGGCTACATCTGAGCAGGGGGATGCACATAGCATTAAAAACATACAGAAGTATCCAGAGAAAGTTTTCTCTGCTCTGCCCCATTGTAGCATCACAGCACACACTGCTGGGGCACCTGGGGACATGCAACAGGCCAGGAAACTCCAGGACAAGATTTCCTGCACAGGTTTGATTTAAAGATCAGGAGCAAGCCACCCTGCTCTGCTCCCAGTCCCCTTCTGCTCCTCTCCCTATCAGTCATACATGCTGAAGGCAACCTCTACATTGTGACATTAGGACACAAAGAAGGGATTCACTCAGGCACTGCACCTCGGACTCCTTTCCAGCCACCCTCCAGATTCACAGATGCAGCCACCAGACTACAAGCGTAACTTTTCAACAGATCACACTTATGTTGCAGCACCGACTTGCTCAGCACAGGTTCCTCTAGCAGAGGGAGGGAGGAGAGCTCAGGACACAGGTGAGCACTGAGCCTTGCCCAAATGGTGCCACAGCCCTGTCCCAGCAGGCACACAGTGTCCCACACCCACTGCTGCCCCCACCCCTCTGCCCCAAAGTTTGACTAACGCTCAGGAGTATCTTTGCTTTTATAAATCTCTGCCTTTTAATGATGGCTTCAAGGCTCAGAGAAAAAAGGCCCATTAAACTCACTGAATAAGTTAATGGGGCAGAGAGAATCCATTTCATAGCCACCCCAGGCTATTTTCCTCTGGAGCTAAAGCCTGAATAAGCAAAAAGGAAAAATTAAAACTGTACAGCGCTTTGCCAATAAATAACCCCCAGTGTAATCTGCTACAGGCAGGCCTCCATTTGCAGAGATAACAGCATACAGATCAGCAGCAAAACACCTCCCCTTGCAGGGACCACCACCTTTGGGTTACAATTTGCTACATCCAAGGAGCCCCTGCCTCCTAGCACACATCCTGCACTGCACAGCCTTGAAGAGAACATCGAAAACCCTGCACTGCAACGCCCCAATACTCCAAGCATACATCCCAGCTCTTTTGCATCCCTGCCTCCTTTTTCCCAGTCCTTCTGGCTGCTTGGCCCCCTTCTCTCCCCTCCCTCACCCCCCAGTAGGGCTTTAGGCTCATCCCTTGCTGGCCACAGCTCACACACACAGCTACTCCTCCTTACAACACAAGTGCATGTCCCAGAGAGGGATGAAAAAAATAAATAAATAAAATCCCTGTTTGTAAACGTTGATCCCGCTAGACATGGCTTGTTTACTATTTAATATTTAAAGATGCTAATTAAGTCTCTGAATAAATAAATCTCTACTCCCAGTGCCTCTTAGAGTCCTCCCATGGGGCTAGGGCAGCTCAAAGCACAGTGGGACAAGCACAGCCCACCCAGGGGCTCCTCTTGGATTATGGGGTCCACATGCAGCATGAAGCAGCGGCACCGAGCTCAGCTCAGGCTGGGAACATGAGGGGGCACAGCTCATTTGTACCTAAAGGAGAGCACAAGGACCAGGGTTTCTAAAGCAGCAAAGCTCAGAAGCACTGCAGGAACTAAGGGCTGGAGCTTCAGGAGTCATACTGAACCCATGGAACCCAAACAACAGGAAAACACAAAGAAAGATAATAACAAGCAAATACACAGCCTCCATTGAGCACACAACTCCTAACACAACTGCTGCCCAACCCAGGGTCCAGAAAACAGCACAGTTTTTTACCTGAAAGCTCCAACAAATCTTCCAGAAACTGCTCCACAGCCTCCTTCCAGAAGCACTGCTATCACCAACACCTGCCCCAGCCTCCCCAGCTGATCCCTCTTTAGCCTCCTTAGGCTCTGCCCCCTCCAAATCAGCCCCAGCTGTGCCCTGCATGGTGCCATTAACCCCACATGAGCCAGTCCCCTGGAGTTCCCTCTTGGACAGGTCCCTCCCTGTCCAGCCAGAGCACCTTCATCCCATAAAAGCCCTACACACACACTTCCCAAGCTCAAGTTTTGCTCCCAAGGACACCCTCTAGCACCTACCACAACTCAAAGCAAGCTGCATGGTCCTTCCCAAGAGATCATCAGGCTGCTATGTTCACACTGACCTGGCTCTGCGCTACTCTGCTCTCCCTGCTGCACAGCCTATCCTGGGACAGCCACTGGAGAGACAGAAGTGTCCACAGCCCACATGAGGTTCATGCTGGAAACACATCCCCAGTGCCACTGAACCACCCTATGCTGGCACAGAGGAAGTTCCAGGGGAGGGATGCTGGGGAGCCAGGAACACACAGCATCTCTGACCCCACATCTTGTTGAAATCTGCTAGTTTGTACATAGCACCTGCATCTGCTTGAGCATTCCCAAGTTATTTAATAGAAGGATTCATATGGGCATAGCTTCAAGAGGGACTCTTAAGGAACAGCCCCACACAGCCCAGGACAGGGATCCTGTCCCCTGCCACATTCTACTCAGCTCCCCAGGGACAGCCAGGATCCTCACAGAGGTCAAGGATGAGGCTGATGAAAACATATTTCCTTGCAGCAGTTAAGCACAATAGGCTGGGATGTGTCATCTTGGGAAGGTTGGAAGGCAGGAGGGACAAGGAGCTGAGATAGGACTGGGAATGGCACATAGGAGGAACTCAGGCAGGCTGTACCAAACCTACAGCTTTGGTTAAGTGAGTTTTTTCCTCACTGTGCAGGCAGACTGAAGCTGGGAGAAGGAGAGAGTGGAGGAGATGGCAGGGATGGTCCCTAACACTCAGTTGTCTGCTACAGCAGAGCACTGCATGGCAGCTGGAGGAAAGCCTGCTGCATTAATGGTGCTGGCCTCTGCTTTGGATTCCCAAAGTCTACATCACATGGTAACAAGCTAAAAATGCACTACATTTTCTTAGTGCTGCTTCTCCAAGCAAGCAAGGTCCAGAGCTCCTGGTGGGTGTCACACAGAGGGGACAGGGCAGGGTCCCCAGCTTCACAGGGATGGGGCAGAGGATAGAGTGACATGGTGAGAATGGAGAATAAATATGTAAATATAATCTGCACCATCCCTAGCCTCCTTTCACCCAGACCCCATACTGGGGGTCAACAGCAGAGCACTGACTGCTGTGCAGCCTTCCGAAGGGAGTTAAATCCCTCTTCCTAAAAATGAAGTGAAGCTCAGAGCACAATCACAGCTCTAACCAATGCCTACCACCCCCTTCTTATCACAGCATCCTTCCAGACCCACAAATCATCATCCCCATTCTGATGCTGGGAACATTTTTGCTGTTGCATTTTGGGACCTCTGGGTGTCACAGCCCTTCCACCACGCTGGCAGGATGTGCCCATTGCCAGCAGGGAAGTACCGGGTTCATCTTTGGCCACCATACCAGAGGGGAGTGTATCACTCTTGGGAGCTACAAGTGGAAGATGCTGTGGGGTTGTGAGTAGTTTCCCACCTCTGCTCACTCTTTCTCACACCAGGGTATCCTCAGCCTTCTTCCATAGGGAAGGATACACAGCCTCTCCAGGCTTCTAACTTCTGCAGCAAAGAGTTAACTGAAAGAGCAAAGCACACTGCACTCAGCCTGCAGGCAGCCAGAGACAGCTCTCAGCTGTGCCCTCTTGCCTCCACATCCAGGCTTTCCCTGAGGACACCTCTCACGGCTGCTCGATGTCACGGGACTGGCAGCTTTATTCCCTCTGTGCCTGGCATCTCCCTACGCCATATCTAGGGATCAGATGAAGGGTCTGTGTCACCAGCATCCTGCTCAGAGCACTGCTCCATGCCTCAGTTTCCCCATCAGTGACACAGAGATGCAAACAAACGGCGTTTTGTGGCTCACTCCCAACCAGAATCTGTGCCAACTGCTGCACGCTGTCCCTTATCAACCATATCTCACCCTGCATTTCAAACAGATCACCTCCACGCGGGTCGACACCTTCCAAAAAGCTGCAGATCTCCTCCATTCCTGGCTCTGCTGCACCGTTCCGTGGGAGGATGCTCTGCTGCACCCCCTCGCTGCACCCAGCGTCGGACCCCGGAGGAGAGCAGAGCTGAGACCTGCCCGGAGGGATGCAGGGCTGGAGGGATGCGGGGATGCTGCAGCCTCACCCGAGCTGTCTCACGCAGCCGCTTGCCCTCTAGCGGCTCAGCCGCCTTCGGAAAGTGGGAGGGGAAAGGCTAATAAGAGCAGAGAGAGAGAGCACGGGGCAGAAACAAGCCTTGATGGGTGCCCGTGCACCACGCATTACCCACAGCAAGGTCCACCTCTGCTCTCCTTGGACGTGCAAAGGGTTCGGTTGTGCACCCCTTGATGCAGGAGAGAATTTGGGGAAGAGCAGAGCTCGCATGCTGCTGCCAAACAGCTGCTTCTAAAGCATCCATGCAACCTGCTGAAGCCCCCTCCACAGGAAGCCCAAAGCTCAAAATTACTGCTATTTCACCGTGCCCCATAAATAACAAGCTGAACAGGTGAGCTGCAAGCGTTTTTAACACTCACTGTTGAAAGCCTGGCAGGATCAGGAGTTGGTTCACTCCCCACTTGACGGGATGCACCAAATCCAACCAGAATAAATTGGCAGGCACCCTCTAGCAGCAGTTGCAGAAGGGAATCTCCAAGGACACCCCAGGAATGGTCTGCTGCGGAGGGGCTCGCAGAGAAAGCCAGATTTAAAATGCCTCTGAGCCCCAAGGAACAGCAAGTAAGTCAGACCTCAGCCTCTTTCCTCCAGTCCCTGCTTTTTCTCCAGTGAAGTGCCTGTCCTAGCTCTGGAGCATCCTCCCAGCACAGGGAGAGGAGCCAGCAAGCAGAGCTGGCACAGAGCTCCCCAATCCTCACAGGAGATTAGGGCTGGGAAGATGTCACATGCACCCCGAAACCAAGCTGTGTCACCTGGAGACCAGGCCCCAGGTTGAACACAGCAAGAAAATCCTGGGGCGTCCCAGCAGCACAAAGCTACCTCCTCCCTGGAGAAACCCTCAGATGGGGCACGCAGGGCAGAGAGCTGCAGATTCTGGCAGGAATTGAGCCCAGCAGGTATCCCATACTGCAGTCAGACCAGACGTGTAACTCTCGGTGCCCGATGTCCTCTGCTCCGACTTAGCTTGGCCGTGGCTGAGAAAGGCAAGCTGAGCACTGGTGCTGATGGCTGACTTCTCCCAACACCACATCTGTCCCAAATCCTTACGCTCTGCGCCTGCACAGAGCCTGGCAGGCTGCAAAAGTACAGTAGGTCCCAGACATTGTCTGTGCCAGGGAAATGTATTCATCCAAGCTTGTTCCAGAAGAAAGGTCATCGGGGCAGGGCACGGACCCAACAAGCCCAAGCATTGGTGCAAGTTTAAATACTTCAAAAAAAAAAAACAACTGGCCAACACCTGCCACAAACCTGATCCCACAGTACCTTGGCAGTCAGGATTAGTGCTCCCAGCTTAAGGCACCTCCAGGACAACAGGACTACCCCAGCCCTCCTCTTCCCAAGCATCTCAGAACTTCCTTCTACCTCCCAGATCTGTGCTGTGCCTCCCTCCCCCTCAGGGACCTCGCTTTGGGACAGCCACTCTGCATAAACAAGGGCTGTGCAAAACAAAGCTGGGCTGAATTAGGGCCCTTTTGAATAGATCCCGCAGCAGCCAAAACCTCAGGGACCAGGAGGTGGGAAAAAACAATGGGACGGGATGCTTTGGGGACATAGAGCCTTTTGTCTCCAGAGAGCAGCATCACATGGAGCACAGCGAGACCAAAGCAGAGCAATTCCCAACACAAGCCCTGCTCACGGCTGTTTGGGTCACCAAAGCAAGTTCTGCTGCTCCCAGGAGGATGCACAAATACAGGGATACCACTGGTGTTGGCTCCCAGCTCTCATCCCACACCCAGCTCTGGCACAGTTCACCCACTCCCAGCCATGCCCACGGGACACAGAGGATACTGTCATGGGCTTCTCTTCTTGTCCCCAGAGGGAGAACCCCAAATGAGACACTTGTCTTCGGGTGCACAAGCAAATGGACCCCCAAACCCCGCTCTGTGATGACCCATCTCCTCTTGGATGCACAGATACACCCTAAAAAGCCACCCATGTGGGATTTTTTTACCCTAAAAAACCCCATGCTCCCCAGAGAGGTTGCATCAGGGAGAGAGGCAGCCAGACTTGGGGACATCTCCCTGCTTAAAAAGGAGCCAGGGGTGACAAATGCAGGCCACCACCGCCACCTTCCTGGCAGCATCTCCTCAGTACCATAGCAACAGCTGAGGAGTAGGGAGGCCCAGATGGCAAACTCCTCCATCCACCTTCCCCACGCACCGTGCAGGAGCGTGCAGGCACTGCCCACACTGCCAGCGGGGTAACTCCTGGCACGTGGCGGCACAGGCGAGCCCAGCCACCCCCATATTCCTATGGATGGGGAGACAATGGGGGAAAGCACCCGGGCTGCACACTGCGTGGTGTGAGCACGGCCCCGTGGGTCACGCTGTGCCTGGATCTGCAGGCTGGCAGGCAGCAGCATGAGGCCAGATGGGAGGTCTACTGCTGGGGCATATGTCAAGCTCTCGGCTGGGTGGGATCCTCTGCATCCAGAGCCACATCACTAGGGATGCAATCCAAAAAATCAGACATTCCTGGGCTTGCTGGGAAAGGGCAGGGGACAGCAGCCAACCAGCCTCCTCCATCTTCATCTCATGCTTCGCTGTTAACCTGTCCCTGCCTGGATCTGCTTGAAGGCTGTGTGCCATCCCTGTGGAGCCCAAAGCCCTGAGATTGTCTGCTAGACATGGGGGGAGGCCCATGCTCCCCAAAACAAACCCACCCAGCCCCAGGACTGCTGTGCTCTCCTCAAAGGGAGGATGGATGGGAAAACAGAAGCAGCAAAGCAAAGCACGCAATGTGGGGTACCACGCTGTGGGATCCTGTGGGCTGGGTGCCTCCATCCTCCTTTCTTTGGTGGCACCCTCCTGTCATCCAGCACAGAGATACAAAATGACCCAAAGCATGGGTTAACACAGAGGGGTCTCATCCTGCACCTGGGCAGAAATGGAGGCCTGTGCTGAGGCGGCTCAGTGCTTTCTCTTGAAGCCACAGCCCCTTACTAAGCTGAGGCTGTCATCTGGACATCACTAAGGCCTCACTTGGCCCAGAGTGATTTCACCACCCCACGTTCCATTTCCATGCAGAAACCACCACCCCCTGAGCACGGCGGATGCTGGACCTGATGTCACTCATGCAAGAGCATGAACCTGGGTTCAAAGCTGTTCGAAGGGGCTCCTCCTTTACTGGGAAGCAGCCCCATCACCCAACCCATCCCTCTGCTCCCGTAGGCACCAGACTCAAACCATCTCCCTTGGAAGTACAGACCTCCTGGGTAAAGTTTGCACTCCTGTTCTGTCTCAGTCTCTGGCAGCATTTTGGGGATCACACCAGTCCTACACCCACCTGGTCTCAACCCAGGGAGGAGGGCCTGGGGTTGGCAGCAGCGCAGGGATGCATCCAGCCAAACCTGGCACAACACAGAGAAGCTCCTCTCCAAAAAAAAAAAAAAAAAAAAAACAAAAACAAAACAGACAACATCTCCAGTTGCGGACTTGAGTCTTTTTCTTCTTCCCTCCTTCTCCCTTTCGCAGGCTGCTTATCAGCGTTTTTCAATTTCAAAGCAGCAAAGACATTTTCTGGGCACAAAGGACCCACGCAGCGGTTCAGATGCCTGCGTGCCTCTGCCAACCCACACCGAGCCTTCCCAACCTTCCCAGCGCCGTCAGCCCAACAACGGGTTAAAACCAAACCACAACAAACAGCAAGCGCAGGGAAAAACACGAGTTCCTCCGACTTCCCCAGCATCACCCACTGGGAGAAAACACCCCAGCCCCACGGCGCAGGACGGATATGGGGCACTGGGAAGGGAGCACTGCGCTAGTTTCGCCCCATTCCTGCGGGGTGGGCTTGCCGGGAAGGCAGTGGCACGGCTGGGGGATAGGATCGGTGCTGGAAACCTGCTTTTACGCTGCAAGCGAGCAGGAAAGCTGCTCCGGTCATCTTTTAACCCAGCAAAGGTGACGAGGGAAGGAAGCACCGCAATTACTCCACGGCTGTGCTGCAATCGCACGGTGACCAAACGCAACAGACCCAGCAAAGCACCCTCCCTCCACGCAAAATAAGAAATAAATAAGCCTCCATTACTCATGCCAAACCTTGCTGCATTTAACTGCCAGCATCAAGGATTCCACCTCTTCTCCGCTCGGCTCCCACCGAGCAACTTGCTCCGGGGGCCGCATTTCCCCTAAATGCTCACATTTCAATTAGCATAAGAATAATGAAACGGCTCGGAGCTCATCCCCCCCACACCCCAAAAAAAAAAAAGCACTGCAAAAAAAAAAAGAAAGAGCCCAGATTGGAAGCGGTGTGGATTTTGCTTTTCCACGCGCACAGATGGATTCGGGAGGAGATGCGTTCCTTTCAGACGGGAATAACGTGGGCTTTGCTACTTGGGAGTTGATTTTCCAGATAAACAAGCACGCAAACAAACGCCAAGTGCCCCAGCGCTGCTCGATGGGGCTCTGCCCCCTCCCGCACGAATCCCCTCGCGGTGCTGCAGGCTGACAGCGGCGGGACTGAGGTTTGGTACCCAGGGATGCTGTGCACCGTTCTGCTTTTCAACCCCCCCCCCCCCATCCCTATCCCAGCCCCCCCACTTTCCGAGCGCGGATCCCACAGCCCTGGGTAGCGGAAGGCAGCGCTGCCGTGGCGGTGGGTGTAGAAATGACGCTCTAATTAGATCCAAAGTCCTCAAAAAGAGCAAACGGCTCCGAACGCGCTTTCCTTGCCCGATTTGGGTATGTGTGGCTGTGTGTGGCTCTGCTGTGCCGCTCCCCCCCCCCCCCCCCTACTCCGCAGAAGCAAACAGTTAAAGAAAGCAGCAGCTTTAGCATCTTCGCCTGCTGTTCTCTCCTGCTAAGGAATCAAATCCCATTTACTTCATTCCTTTTAAGCCTTGGCCAAACTGTTGCTGGGCTTGGGGTTGGCTTTTTTTTTTTTTTTTTTTTTTTTTGTGGGATTTTTTTTTTTTTTTCTGTTTTTCTTAGCCCGGTGGGATGAGGGAAAAGCCCGATCGTTGTCCTCCGCAGGGAGAGCGGGGCTGGCACGGGGCGAGCGATGGCACAGCGCAGAGGGCACCGGAGCCCGGCACACGGGAGAGCAGCCCACTTACATGGAAGTGATGTTCCTTGAGATGTCCGTGATATTGATGCTCGTGTTGCCATTGCTGCTGCCTGAATCCTGCCCTTCCAAGAGAGGGAAGAGGTTCCCATCATCCAGCTTCTTGCAATTGATGTCTGTCTTGCTGCAAAGACAATTAGCAGGGCAAGCCAGCACCGAAAGCAGATAGTCTCCCCAAATGCTCCAGAGCAAAAATACCCTCCAGAAAGTGCACTTGGTAGGGCAAAGAGAGACATCCATCTCCGATTGCTGCTTCTAAAAAAGAGGAGGAGGAGGAAAGGGGGGACGGAGGGAGGGGAAGGGGGGGAAAGGGGGGAAGGAAACAAAGAGAGAGGGAGGAAAAAAAAAAAAAAAAAAAAAGGAGGAAAAAAAAAAAAAAACACACACAACAAAACCTTCAAGCGATCAGATGCAAAAATCCTCCAGCAGATGAAATCATGCTGGCAGCTGGCTCGGTAATCCCGCTAGGGCAGCGGCAGCGGGCGGGGATGCATGCTGGCCCGGCCGCCCGCCGCTCCCCGCAGCCGCTCCGGAGGATCGCGACGGGGAAATAAATAAATAAGGAAAACCGGTGCGAAAGTCACCAAGTCCCACCTACTGGGCAGAATTAAAATTGACACACCTGCAAAAAAAACACAGCGAGGGAAACGGGGAGAGGAGGGGGCCAGCTCCCCCTTCCCATCGCTTTCCCTCCCCCGGGCTGGGCAGCCCTGCTGCAGGGCACAAAAAGGAGGAGGAAGAGGAGGAGGAAGGCTCGGCGGAGAGAGCCGGGCTCTGTGCTCGCTGCTCTCCGCAATAAAAAGGATTCCCCACCCCCTCCCTCTTCGCCAAAATCAATCCGAGGGAAAGAAGAAGGAGGAGGAGGAGGTGGGGGGGGGGGTGAAGGGGGAGAAACCCACCCCAGCAACGCTGGAGCCAGCGGAGGAAAAAGTTACAGCGGGGGTTAAATTTGTGCTGGGGGGAGACAGCTCCGGCTCTCTCCGGCTCTTTGGAAGAGGACGATGCTGCTTTTTGCTTGGGTGTTTCCCACCTCCCCCCCCCCATCCCCCCTTCCCCACCACTGCAATCCGGACAGAAGGGTGGAGAGGAAAGAAAGATTGGACGGGACTGAAAGAGAATAAAAGGCGGTGTGGATTACAGCGGTTTAAATATATATGTATGTATATATACACATATATACGTCCTATTTTCTTTAGATCAGACGGCTTTTTTTGCGCCTGGAGAGCACCCAGGAAGGACTTTCTAGAAAAGACACAGATGCACACACATATATACACACACACACACACACACACACACACACACACCCCTCCGAGGCTCAGAGGGGACCGTGGGCTGCGGGAGGTGGGGGGTCAGCTCTCCGTCCCCCTCCCCGAGCTTCCTCCCTCTCTCCTGCAGCAGATTCTGCAATCAGACATGCAAAAGAAAATAAATAAATAAATAAAAAATAACATTCCTGAAAGAGGAAGACCGAAGTGTTGAAAAGGCTGAGCTCAGAGCGCCGAAATGGCATCAGGAGAGCAGTGAGCGCGAGCTGAACAGCAGAGCGAATTAAGATGCATGGTGCATTTTTGGCAAGCACAAACCCAAGCAGATCACAGCGCTGCTTAATTTGCTCGGCTTTTCTACAGTGCTTTTCTGCATGCCTTTTTTTCTTTTTTTTTTCCTCCCTGCCCCCCCCCCTCCTCCCCCCCCCTTAGTTTCACATCTCTGCTCCTCCGCACGGAGACACGGCGCGAAGGGGACGATGCTGCGGGCAGGCACACGGGAGAAGGGGGGAATTACAGGTGTAGGGCTCTGAATATTTCAAGGGTCTGCTTCTGCTGGGTTTTACCCTGGGGGGAAAAGGAAATCTCTGAACAGACACCTCCAGGGATTTGCAAGTGCAGTGTGCCCACCTGTAGCCTGGATTATGGGAGCTGGTCCCAGCACGGCTCACACACCTGTAACTCCTCACCCACACTGCAGGTCTGGAGGTGCCAGAGTGAGACATCTCTTTCTGAAGTTCAGTCTTGCTCCCATGGATGCTTCTGGGGGAAGAAGACAGATTTATAAGATTCCCGTCATGAAATCAAAGCACACAGTGAATAAAGACCCAGGTTGGAGGGCAGGCTCCTCCTGCAGCCCCATATCTGAAGAACACCTGGATCCCTGTTGAGCATGACAGCCCAGGGTGGGGGGCTAATGGGGGTTAACAGCACCAGCGGAAGAATTGCCTGGTTGTTTTCTTGCTCCCTGCCTCAGTTTCCCCACCTGTAACAGAGTGATGCCATTCTATACCACATTACGGGTCACTGCAGCGGGGCACTTCCTTTCCATTCCCTCATACATCTCCCAGTATACAGATCTTCATCCCCTCTACCCTCCCTCCTCATTAACACTCAAAAAACAACACCCTATCCAAGCACTGCACAGCACAGGAGGCAGGGACACCCCACAGTCTGCAGAACCAAGCACCTGGTTGGGAGCGGGGCTCCCTTTACCATCCTGGAGGTCACAGCCTCATGGCACTTGGCATCACACCTCCATATATCAGAAACTCGTTCAGGGTTCACCACATCTGCCAGGCCAAGCATCCATGTCCTTCCCCAGGTGGAAGGAGATGCTCAGTGAGGCCACCACTGCTTCAGGTCCCAAAGGAGATGGGATCGTTGGCAGTGGGACTGTGCCATCCCTGCCTCCATCCTTCACTCCTGCTCCCCTTGGAAGAGGGAGGCTGGAGCGGGGCGTGAGTGATGGGGCTGTCAGTGAGCAGAGATGGTATCTCGAGCAGAGGCCTCGCCGTTATTGCTCTGAGGGATGCTGGCAAATTGCTCTTTCAAGAAGCATCTCCATGAAGGATGAAATCAGCTCCTCCTGCGAGAGCTCTCCTCAATGGGAGTCGGCTGCAGCTCCTTCCCCCTGGGCTTGGAGGCCTCCAGGAGATCGCTCTGCTCTCCAAAGCAGCTCCTTTACCTGCACTTCTGTGCTTCCCAGCTTCCTTTAGCACCACACTTCCAGGCTGCCTTTCCCTTGGGGACAACCTGCCAAGGATCCACCCAGGTAAATGCTGCTGCCCAGGGCCCCATCCAACCCGGCCTTGAATGCTAGTGCTTAACAAAGAGCTAGAAGGACCTAGCAAACTTTATTTGAGCAGAATAATCAAACGTTTCAGGAGAAAGTATTTTCAGGTGAGGAATAACAAGAGACAGTGCTGTCACAAAGTTAATGAATATTGCTGTGCTTGCATTCATGGCTATGACCTAAAGCAGTGTCTCACCTGGACAGGTCTTGAATTAACGGCCAGGAGAAAGATGTAGTCGTGGGTGCAACATCCTGGGAGCATCACTGCAACAGTCAAGGAGGAAGAAAACAACAAAGACAGAAATAAAGGTCTTAGAAACCCCATCACCAAGACTCCTGTGAGCTCTCATAGCACCGAGGCACTTTTCCAGCACCACCAAAGCTCCCCACCGCAGCCACATGCCAGCGGGCAGACAGGGGCTGCAGGTGTGCTGCAAACAGATAAGGAGAATTATGGCCTGGCATTGTTCTGCTAATGGCCTGCCATCAGCGTGTCTCCTGGGTGCCTTTCTACTCAGAGCCAGGCCAGATCTTGGTGTTGGAAGGATGTACAGCCCCATCCAAGCACCCCATACCTCCAGCTTGCTTCCCGGGTGGGTGGGGGACTGCAGATCTACAAGGGAAAGGGCTGCAGCTCCAGAAGAGCATCATTTCAGATATCTCTGTTACCTCTCTCACCCCAAGCATGGGTTGAACCGTTGTCTGCTTCTTGGTTCACTGGGGGAAACATGAAAGCCTGAATTACCTAAGGCACAGAATTACAGAATCAGAGCATGGTTTTGGTTGGAGATCTTTAAGATCACCCAGCTCCACCCCCCTGCCATGGGCTGGGTGCTCCCACCAGACCACGCTGCCCAGGGCCCCACCCAACCTGACCTTGAGCACCTCCAGGGATGGGAGGCAGCTCTCTGGGCAGCCCACATCTCCTCATCCTGTGACTGGTGCAGGTGAGACAGCCTCTCTCCACCCACTGCATCCTCATGGAGGAAGAACTGACTATGCCCACTCAAAATACATGGGTGTAGCAAGCAGGACCCCTAAACACTTTGCCAGAGAAAAGCAAGCAAATGCTCTCCCACGGCACCTGCTGGGGTTGGTGTTTTCTTGTGTTGATGCTCTTCAACATCACGAAAGCCCGAGCTCTTGGAGCGTGAGGTGACAGGCTAATAGCTGGGCCATCCTCTCCGGGTGCTGCCACATTTGTTTCTCAACATCAGTTTTCCAGAGTCATTAACAATCACGCTAATGTGTAGCATCTAATCTCTCCCCACATGGGGATGACAGCAGCTGAGGCTCAATGGCATAATTGTGTTTTGATCCCTCACATGCTGGGAGCTGATGGCACCTTGCAGGGGGCCAGGCTGCTGGAAGCCATCACCCACAGGTTCGGGATGGGTTGAGGACGGGTTGGGGCTCTGTGGCATCTTGTTCATCCCCACTTTACTGGGCTAACGGGATTAACCTGTGAGCTCCTGGGATGCACAGGTGGGCTGATGGGGCTGGAGAGGTGCTGCCTTCAAGGATGGGCAGATGGTGATGAAGACTCTGCCCTTGGTCCCCTTGAGCTGTTGGGGAATTGAAGGCAGGAGCCTGGCATGTAAGCTGTGGCCTTTGTCCTGCCAAAGTGTCTGCAATCAACAAATCAATAATTAAGGGAGGATGTACATTAGCCCTTGAACACGCTCCAGGTAGACTTTAACTTAAACCTTTAGGAAAGCATGTGAGGGGCTGCAATGGGTCTGGGTCTGCAGGAGAATGAGGTGGGGTGGGAGAAGCGTTCATCTCAGCCTCAACCCCAATGCCACAGTGAGATGGTGTCTCATGGGCCTGTTGTGCATGATGGTGCATTGTGGCCTTTGATGATTCACAGATACACTGTTAGACGTGAGCAAAGGGCCTTGTTTGCCTTCACTGAAAACAGTGGGGAGATTTTCTTCTCCATGGCCATTTTACAGCCTTGCTCACTCATTTGCTGCCTGGCTCCTTCTCCTGTTGTGTCCCTTATTAAAGATCATTTCCGTCCTGAAAGCTGTCCCACTAACCTCACCCTTCACTTTCCAATGCTCATGTTACCAAAACAACATTCCAACCTCCCATTCAGTTCCATTCCTACAGCCTAAAAGAGCAATGTCATGATCTCTCAGGTCACAGTGACACACCAGTGCTCCCAGATCTGGTGCCCACCTGGGACAAGGCACTGCAGGGCTGTGGGACACACTCCCAGGACTGTAAGGCAGAAGACAACAGCAAGTCATGAAGGTGCAGTGCCGTTTTGCACTCCACATTGTTGCCTGGATCATCCCTGCCCTGCTGTTCTAATACCTACATGGAGAAGACAAAGCTCAAGACCTCTGAAAGCCAATTAATCTTTGTTTTACTGAAAGGATGAAGTCCCCCATATCTTTTAGTGCATTGTGGAGCAGTTCCCAGCACTGAGCACTTCCCACCATCAGGGAGGTTCTCCCCATCCTTACCGAAAAAGGTCTGGCTATCCTGATTTCTGCCTATCGCATACCCAAGCTGGTTTGCCGCACACCTCTGTGCCAGGGCTGGTGCTGGAAGCCATACAGGGGCATCAGCTAATGTGAAACACAACCCACCTCTCAGCCGGGACAGTCCCAGGAGCCCAACTTCCCATTCTCCCCTCCACTGGCTCAGCACCCGCTCCCACTGCCAGGCAGGGCTGCAGGCTGCCGCAGCCAAACCCATCAGCAGCATCGGGCAGAGCACTGCCAGCCCCGCTCTTCCCCCAGTGCTGGGAAGATTTGGGAAGCCCTGGGGAGGGATGGAGACAACCTTCTGCCATCCACTGCGGCAATTCTCAAGCTCCAGTCAGTCCAAGAACTCAAACAGCTGAATTCTCCTCCAGTAAAGTTTCCGTTACGAGGAGGTGTCAGTGGAGCACTTGTGATGCAGTTCAGCTGAATAAAATAAATAAAAGTAACTAATGACTCTGATTAATTATTAAAGGATCACTTTATTTTTGCAAATACACAGAAGACTGCACCCAGCTGAAATCTGGAGATGGTCCCTAGAGCTGAAATGGGCATAAAATGGCACCATGGTAACGGTGATAGGACGAGAGGTGATGGCTTTGAGTTGTGCCATGGGAGGTTCAGATCGGATACTGGGACGAATTTCATCCCAGAAGAGTGGTGAGGCACTGGCACAGGGTGTCCAGGGAGGTGGTGGAGTCCCTGGAGATGTTCAAGAAGCAAGGGGATGTGGCTTTTGGTAACATGGTTTGGTGGACCAGGGAAGGAACGGGCACAAAGAGGCAAGGGGATGCAGCTCGTGGATATTAGGAACTCCAAGGGAAAGGAACGAACATGTGCCAAATGGTGACGGATAAAATCAATATGGAGAGAGCTGTTATTTAAGCTTCTGAGCTCCGGGGTATTACAAACGTTGGAGAGCAATGAAATAAAAATGATACATAAAGTGACAACATCATCATGTCTCTATAACTGACGCCCTTAGCAGCTGTTTGGTCGGAACAACAGAAGTAAATCCAAATCTGTGCCTGCTGCCCAGGGCTGTCTGGCACTCCTAGGGGGGCACTTTGTGATCAGAGAGAGAGGAAATTACAGAATATTTTTGCCAACCGGATCATTTTTAACCTCCTTTGGTCACAGTGCCCTGAAGCCTGGAGGACCACTGCAGGACCTGCCCACCCCAAAGGCAGCCCACCACTTTTGGGAGAGGATGGGCCTTCATGGAAGAGGAGGAGACCCCACAGGGACTCTCCAAATCCCAGGGCACAGGGTGATGCCATGGACAGCTTTTGCCCCTTGCAAAATGCCATTCCCTGGCTAAGCCACTGCTGCATTGTACAGGCGATGCCAGGGGGGCAGATCCAGTAAACCTGAAACCAGGAGAGAAAATGTTAGGCTGGCTTGTAAGACGTCCTCTTGTTGCCTTCAAGGCTTTCTGACACCCTCTTATCACCCTTCAAATCTTCCTACACCAATACAAAGCAATAACATTTTCATTTCTCTCTTCACCGGTAGAAAAATGGGATTTTTTACAGCTTGTTCTGCCTCTCTTATCATCTCCTGCCCTATTGACCAGACCCTGAGCTTCCAAACCCTGCCCTTCCCCAAGCATTTCTGTCTGCCAGACCTGGAGTGGCCCCCTCACATCACATTATACACACCACTGAAACATCCCTAGTCCCCCAAAAGCTGAGCAGGTGCTGAGGGCTGCAGGATGGCACAGATGGGGAGTGAGCCCCAAAATTAACACCAAGCTTTTTAGGAGGCAGAGGGACACCGTGGAGCTTAAAACCTGACTGCGAGAGAGGATGCCGCTGCAAGGGGATTCGTACTGCCACCTTAGGGATAGCAAAAGAAATGCTAAACCCAAGAGCAAGCGTGCTGGTTGCTCTCGCAAAGCGTTTGGTATTGAAAACCAGCTCCTGCAAGGCCGAGGCAGGAGTTTAACCTCCATGCAGCTAGGGATGCTCGGGAGGGCGAGTGTGTTAACCCCACTTACGGCTGCGCTCTGCAGCTGCTGCTGCATTAAACCAGCTCTGGGAAAGCTCCCAGCCACACTCCAGCACAAGCAGGCAGAAGCTTTTAGTGCAACCACCACCACCGCATGTTATGGGTTTGCTGGGAGCAAAGAGGCAGCCCACCTCACCGCTGATCCTCACAGAGATGCTGTAGGATGCTCTGGCAGGCTCAGCAGGGAAAGAAACGGTGCTGGGTCCAAACTGGTGGCACAGCCAAGGTGACCAGCTCTGGGGCAGTGGGGAAAAAAATATTTGTGGTCTGGGGCAGGACTGACCAAGCTGGATGGAGACAAGGACAGGACAGATGCAGTTTTTCTCCCTGTTCACTCTTGGGGACACCTGGCATGGTCTCCAGCCCCTCTCTGCTCAAACTGCCTTCCCCAGGCTCATTCCCTGGGTTTTCTCCACCCTTTCCCGCCCTCAGCCCACCCTGCAGCCCCCAACACAGCTTCTTGGGTCCACTCCATAGAGCTCTGTTATTCTCCTGCCTGCTCCCAGTTCCACAGTGGAAATGGGAAAGGAGAAGGGATTGGGCTGTTTGTTTGTTTGTTGAAAATTATATTCCTGGAAGGAAAAATGTGATCAATGGTGCTGGGAGAGAATGCTGAGACAGCACAGATGCAAGGATGTGGCACTGAGGGACATGGTTTAGTGGGCATCGTGATGATGGGTTTGATGGTTGGACTAGATAATCTTAGAGGATTTTTACAAACCTTGCTGATTCTATGGTTCTGTGATTCTGTGTTGAGGGATACTGACAGTGCTGGATTGGATGGGATGGGATGGGGTGGATGTGATGGATGGATGGATGGATGGATGGATGGATGGATGGATGGATGGATGGATGGATGGATACACTGGATGGACAGATGGGATGGGGAGCTCAAGTGCTGCAGGGCAAAGGGATAGGCTCTGTCTGGATCCAGCATTTGGGAAGGGCAGCAGCAGCAGCTTTTCTGGGGACAGAGCTGTTGAAAGCCCCTCCAGAGTGAATGTGGATCAGCAGTAGAAAGTCCCTTAGAGAAACCTGTTAGACCTTAAAGAAACCTGATAGTATTTTCCTTCTCTCTGCTTCCCTGATGCTTTTCTGCTTTTGTGGAGAAGTAGAAGGGCCGTGCTGCAGCCACAACCCCTGTCCAATCCACAAGTAACTCCCATCCTCACCAGCACTCCTGGGTTTGAATCCTTTCCAACTCCTGTGAGCCCTCATCCCCCGCTGCTGCACAGCTCCCGCACATGACCCCAGCCAGAGATGCAGCGCAGAGCATCTCTGCAGTGGGCGGTTACACTGTGCTTCACCCACTGGAGATGTAAGAAGTAGGGAAAAAGAAAGGGGAGAAAAAATAGAAGCAGAAAAATAGCTCCCAGGCATTGTCTCTGCAGAACAGCACGGGAGAAAGGAAGACTCAGGTGGATGGCAGCAGAGCTTGGGTAGTCCAGGAGGGTCCACCTTCCTGTTGGACTCACTGGGAACAGCCAAGGAACTTGCCAAATTGAAGGCTCCCTATCAGCAGCAGGTTCAGGCAGGTTTCCTTGGATACAGGAAGCATTCCAGCTGTTCAGCAAATGGCCAACAGAAAACCCCAGCTTTGCTTTACAAAACAGGCAGGGATTTCTGCCACTTTCTCCTGTTGGCAGTTGAGCAAGCAGGGGATGCTTGGGCTGGGTCCCAATTGCTGACTGAGGGTCTCCCACTGCAGAGAGGATGCTGGGATGCATGTATGTGGGGTTGTGCACTTGTCTCACACTGATCTTAGGACTGGTCCTCTGCTACGTTCTCATCTCTAATGAGTAGCTAACAAAGCTCTGGCCTTAGCTCAGTGGATAATCCATCTGTGCTGATGACTAGCATTCATTACCACTAATTTAGTGACAAGCAGAGGGGATAGGGTGCATCTGGCCAGCACAAGGGATGCTCTCACATCTGCATTTGCCCAGCTGTGAGATTGAGCGGAGTCCCACAAGCAGGCACACAGCTGGGAGCGATGATGGGCAGGCTGCCTGCTACAGCTGTCCAACCTGCAGCAGTGGAAGGATTGCTCCAAACAATTAAGCAAGCAACAGGATCTGGGAGAAGCCTTGTGAGGAGATGTGACGTGCAGATCTGTTCATCACTGAAGATGTGGGTTGCAAGCAGCTCCCACAGGAAAAACATGAGTGAAGAAAGAAACTCATGCCTAATAGAAGGGAGAAGGCTTCTCTCATTGTCATCTGTCCTTCAAACCCACCCTGCAAGCCTGGTCTCCAAACTCTGCAAGATGTCAAGCAACACCAAGACCCACAAACAGATGTTGAACCAATGGTAGCCCTGGGCAAAGTCCCCTATGTCAAAACAAAGCCAATGTCACTAATTTAAATGGTGATGCTTCTATCTGCCAGGTGCTCAGTTAACACAGTGCAGCAATTCGCGGGACAGTGCCAGGGATCCCTCCTCTGACTCCTGCAGCCATTTTTCATTTTTGCAAAATCTTCCCCTTCACTTTGTCAAATCATCATTAGGCAAAGGCTCAAAGATGACACCAGCAGCAACACAAGGGAAAGCAAAGCTTCCACGTCAGTGCACATGACTTGACAATGCAAAGAGCTTGAGATAGACGGTGAAGAAGTATATATTATTAAACAGCAATAAATGAATGATTTTCCCGTACTAGCCTGGTGGTGAAGGCTGGAGGATTCAAGAAAGACCCAGGGAACTGACAGCTTGAATTGCTCCCTTCTCAGTCTCTATTGAGTGGCTTGTTTGCCCTGACTGTTTGAAATTGATTCAATTAAGATTCCTAGTGCATTCAGGTATAATAAAATAGGGACAATTAGACCTAATAAAACTCAAGTAGCCATGTTTGACCCACCTTGTTCCCTCTTGTTTCTTACACAAAATCATACGAGAGGCCAGGGTATGCCTGAAGGATTCAGTGTGAGGGATCAGCCATGACTTTCCAATCTTAATAATCCCAGATGTCCAGAACCTACAAGGGATAAGTAGACAACAAGCTACCATTCCTGCAGTGACTTGGAGATCAGCCCAGGTACAGAGATGGCCAAAGATGAGCGGGTTGGGACAGTTAGAGGACCGTTAATAGGAAACATGCAGACAGTATTAAATAGGGACTCCCTGGTTAAGGACAGGTTCTAGCTGAAGAAGCAGGAAGAATAAACCATTGGGTGATCATCTCCCAGGGTCCATACACCACCGAGAACCAACTCTTTCAAACAGGGTCTCCTGTGCACACAGTGGAGGCACCCAGGCTATACATCATGCTTAAGGCAGGGCTTAGGACCTGGGATGTTGTAAGGAGTGTTCTGCAGTTCTACCCCAGCACTGCATGAAGGACATGTGGTTATGAGCATGGCCATCAGTGAACCACAAAGCCTTTTAGCATCCATTATTTGCAACTGTTGCTGAGCAGACAAATGAGACCACATCAGTCACTGGGCCCATCCCCTGATGAGAGCAGTTCGTATAAGCCATGCCTCCCCCCGAGGTAAGGAGAATAACTGACGCCAAGAGAATGCGATATAAACCCATCCCCCCTTGCCTTCCAAAGGTTTGTGAAGAAGGGGCAAAACTCCCTCCCTCTGTCAAGTCCCATTCAGGGCGTCACCATGGTCCACATCTTCCTCATGTCAGCAGAGTGACTCCCACTTACGAGGCAGGTTTGAGAGATGTGCACATCCCCCACCATGCTCCTGTCTGAAGCTAGGAACAGCCCGTGTGGAAGAACTGGAGCCCCCACCATGGGTACCAATGCTTACAGACCAGATCCATGTGAAAGCACTGGAAATCAGTCACGAGGAATGAGAAGATGAAAAAGGACCAACCCTTTCCACTGAAGTGTAAAAGGGTGAAATGTGCTGTATAATGAAAAATATACACCCAAGAGCCACATGAAGCAGATGGGCTGTTCCCCTCCCAGCCTTCTTCTGTTGGATGTACCAACTGGGTGCACGCCCAGGACACCCTGTTCGTATCCCAGTGTCACACGTGGTGACAGAAGACCCATCCACCTGGAACACGGACTCAGAAACCAGTGCCCCACTGTTCCCTGCCTGGTGGGAGTCCTTCCCCATCCCTGCTCACACCTGAGCATTGATGCCCCATCTGCATCCCCACACCCCACCATGACATTCCACAAACCCTTCTGCAGCCCCACAGAACCTGCCCCAGTGGGGAGCAGTTCCAGAGCTGGGTGTCAGCACGGTGGGGGTCACACAGAGAAGCTTCTCCTGGGCATCCAGGGAGATTTGGCTGGGATCCTAAGGGCTGGTTGCATCATGAAGATGTCTCTTCCCAGCCAAACCCTTGCCCCAGCTTCAGAGCAAAGATTCACGCTTTGCCAGCAGTCTGGGACTTTGTGCCCCTATGCTTGTTAGCCTGTTTAACAGGTTGGTTTACTTACTTTATTGGTCTGTCTTTCTCTTCTTCCTATTGCTTTCTCTTTTGTCTTTTTCATCTTCTTCTTTTTTTTTTTTTTTTTTTTTTTTATTACGAGTTGTGCTGCACTTCTTGGTAAAGCACTTTAATCCATTTTAATGCCCCAGTTCTGCTCCTCAGTGACAGCCCAGTGGTTAGTCTAATGCGTCCCGCTCACCTCGGGGTTACTAATGAGGTCACAGCGAAGGCAATCTCCAAACTGAATAATTCACTAATCAGATGCTGCAGACTCCAGTGGTAAAATTTATTTCTGACACCTAAACAGCAAATGGGTTTGTGGACACATACACAGGCACGCATGACTGCACACACTCCTCTCCTCTTTTTCATTCTTCAGAGATATTTTTGTTAAATTGGTGCTGTGCCATATGTTTAAAGAAAGGTTCTCACCGCAAAGCAGGCTGGCTCATTCTGAGTCCAGGGCACAGGAAAGCCACTGATGGGCTTCTCCATGGAGTGTAGCGAGACTAAGACCTGGGGACAAAGGCACGCTCATGACATACTGCCAGCCTTTGATTTTGTGTGGTTATCCTGGCCAGCCAGGGAGGTTTGGGTCGAAAATCAGGAAAAGGTTCTTTGCCAGAGTGCAGTGGGCATGGAACCAGGCTCCCCAGGGCAGTGGTCACAGCACTGAGCTGACAGAGTTCAAGGAGCATCTGGACAATGCTCTCATCCATAGGGTCTGATTTTTGGGTGATCCTGTGTGGATAATGGAGTTGGATCTGATCCTTATGGGTCCCTTCCAATTAGGAAGATGATTCTATTTGGAAACATTCATCACTGGTTCAGACACAGGGTGCACAAGCTAAGGTGACTCTGGACTAAGGACTGAGAACTACATTTATTGCAGGAAAATAGCAAAAGAAGCATTAAATCAAAGCAAGAAGTGTTTGGGGCTGGCACTGCTGGTAATCATACTCTGTCCCCTCCTGAACGCATTTCCCAGATCTCTGCCCATCCCTGCTGCTTTGTGCTATTCAAATAGCACTGAGTTCCCACTTGCTCCTTTTCCAAACTGAAAGCAGTGTCTGTTATCTGCACGTGCCACCCCCAAACATCTCCAAGAGATAGTAATAATCCAATTAATTAGTATTGGTAATAGCAAAAGACACGGGGAGCCATTAATAATAATTAACATTCCCTATTCCTGGAGGAGGCAACAGTCTGAGAAATTCTACTTCTCTGCTGCAAAGCCTGAAAACAGGTGGCTGTTGTTATATGCCTGGTGGGACCTCAGCATGGGGTGCAAAATCCCCCCCTTGCCTTGGACCTGGACCAATATTGCAGCAGACAGCCAGGGCTGGAAAGCCCTGAGAGAATCCATCATGACCCACATCTGTCCTTTGCTGTAGGAGTGCTGTGCTCTTCCTGGAATTGCCAGGTCTTGGGAGAAAGAGCAAACAAACATCAAAAGCTGGGAGTGGTGATCAAGTCAGATTTCTCATTCCACGGCCATCTCCAGCAATCTCACAGAGTTTGTGGGGATCCCTTCTGTACCTCACCAGCCACGGTCTGGACATTGCAGCCACGTGGATGTGGAGCTCCCACCTCCTGCCTTGCAGCAAAGGTTGAGCAGGGGCAAATGAGCTCATCCTCACCAGAAATCGCCCTTTGATATCTGCCCATTCCCCTGGGGCACGGATCACATATGGCCCAAACGCAGAGCAAACTCGAAGATGCAACATGATCAGGGAGCGAAATTCCCTTGCTGCTTCCTTTTGGTAACACTTTAGTGCTGACCCCTTTTTGCAGCGGTGCTTCAGCAGTGCCTCTTTTTATGGCTGGATATGAGGAAGCAGTAAATCCCAGTTCCAGGCTTGTGCTAACACAGAGCGGAGCCAAAATCACCTGGTGATGAAATGTCTCAGCACAGGCAATGACCCGATGGGATGCCATCTTTTCTGGAATAACCAAGTCCAGTGTGAACCAGTGCAAGCCCATAGCAGGGATAGGTAAACTCTGGCTCTGGACAATGGACAATGGGAAGCAAAAGGAGGAGGGGCTGACAAGTACAAGATGCAAAAGGAAAACCTCAAGCCTTGGAGAATGCAGGAAGAGCATCCCTCACCAACTGGAGCAGGGTACCAGGGGCCAAGAGAGCCTTCTCCGAGTGCCAGGCACTGCCAGGCTCCCCGCCCAACTGCTGAGCAAGATTATGTGATAAATGATTGCATTAGTCCGGACAGCTTCTCATTTTCCTCCAATCTGGCCTGTCTGCCCTCTTAGCACAGGGCTCCTGATAGCATTTCTCCCTTCACTGACTTCATTTTTCCTGTTAGGTTGTCAAGCTGTCAGCAGGAAGAAAGAAGAAGCATGGACAAGGCTGTTAGTGTCTGTGCACCGAGTATGTCCCATGCCTCTCCGATCCCTGCCCAGCAGCAATGAAGAAGACTCCTGATTTGACGAGGGCTGATTTCTCCAAGAGCAGAAATAGAATAGAATCATAGAATCATTGAGGCTGAAAAAAACCACAAAAAACCTCCTGTGATTATCTAGCCCAACTGTCAACCCATCCCACCATGGTCACTAACCATGCCTGTCAGTGCCCACATCTATCCTTTCCTTGAACTCTTCCAGGGATGGTGATACAACACCTCCCTGGGCAGCCTGTGCCAATGTCTCAACACTGTTCAAAGAGATTTCACCTAAGATGTTCCCATCCTCTGCTCATCTTCTTCAGAGACTTCCCTGAGCATTGCAATCATCTCCAGGTAAGCCCAGGATCCTCTGAGCATGCCAATGGTTTGATGAAACTCTACACAAAATAAGGTTAGAAGGATTTTGTTGATGCTATTTGGCTAAGATTTATATATTGATAACGGTTTTGGAGGCAAAATTTGTTGCCTTCTGTGTTGAGGTACATAGATTATGCTGATGAGCCCTGCTGATAGATGCAGACACTCCTGTCCTAGTTGGTTGTTGAAGGAGGGAAGCTAATTGATGGTGGGAGCCAAGCCAAACATGTTCTGGTACGGCTTTCTTTTCTCTACTGCCTGGTTTGTGTCCCTGCTGTGAAGACAAAATGGGGAGGTTTGGTGAAAATTAGTTTTCATTAGAGTCTGCTGTGTAATGTTCAGCTTGGCTTGCAGGCAGACATCCCTCTTGGCACCACCAGCTCCAAGGAGGAGGGCTGGAGGCTCCAGCAAGGCTGCAGCAGTGTTCTCTGCTCCACACCAGGCTTGTGGTCAGCTCCATCATTCAGCACATCTTCAGTCCCTTCTGAGGCTTAGGAGGGTGGAGAGGCAGGCCCATGAGCTTGTGGCTTGGCATCATTTGGGGAAGGGACACACGTAGGGGTGAGCTCTTGGATCTCTGCTGGGTCCCTCAGGCTATGAAAGTAATAGTGCAGACAATGTTTTAGGCACCCTGTTCCCACCCATAGAGGTTTTTGAGTAAAGACCATCTTCAACTTGGCTTCCAGAAAGTGTTTTATCTTTATGGCAGCAGTGTAAGTTAACACATGACTTCTAAACACAATCATTTTCATGTACAAATAACTTCTATCCAGACAATATCATGGCATGCAGAATAAGAGTGATAGGACAAGAGGACTTAAATCGTGCCAGGGAAGGTTCAGGTCCGATATTATGACCAATTTCTTCTCAGAAAGGGTGTTAATGCCTGGGGAGGTTCTGGAGTCACTGTCCCTGGAGGTATTCAAGAACCATGGGGATGTAGTGCTGAGAGACATGGCTGGGGGCATGATGGGGTGGGTGGAGCAACAGGCTTCCTAATAGCAGGGAACTTCTTGCAGCCAGGTACATAGGAAATCCTCTTTATTTTCCAACACACAGTCTCTCATGGACCCCACGGAATCTGAGCTTAAGGAGATGTTCTCATTAAAGGGGGAAAACAAAAAGGTTCCCAGACATTTTCTTTTAGTGCTTCTCTGGAAGGAAGGTTCAGCGTTCCCTTGGGAATAGCTGATCTGCATTTTGACAGCAATTCAGGGACACAGGGCCCAGTGGACCATGTAAGTATCAATTTTCCAGAGTGGGCAGGTCATGTGTAATTACAGACCGTGCTGCAATTTATGGCCATGAAGAATCTCTCCAACTGACACTAAAATGCTTATGAAGTTGTTTTGAACATTTTCCGGGGGGGGGGGAGGGATGTGGCATGGATCATCCAGCCCTCCTGGTGCCCTTTTTCACCCTTTCCAAATCCCAGGGCACCATATTCTCTGGGTTAAGCCCTGGAGGAAGGATAACTAAGCAGTAAGGGGCCCTACACTGCAAAAAAGCAGAGTAGAACTTTGCCATCCTCTAAAATAATGTGCAAGGAGCAAGAGTTTGGGGCTGAAACACTCAGCAGCTCCTTGTAAGAGAAGGGTGTAACTGAGAGTTTGCTTTGGTCTGAGTGATAGCTAAAAAGTGTTGAACGTAAGCAGGGCCCTGGAGTGGCTGGGGACGGACTCTAAGATCATAGAAACATAAAATCATTAAGGCTGGTAAAGACCACTGAGATCATCTAGTCCAACCACCAACCCAACAGCACCATGCCTGCTAAACCATGTCTGTAAATCAGATCTCTTCTGTTATTCTCTATTCTCCGTAGCATCCATATTTTGCTGGGCCCAACTCAAAAACAAGGCAAGTACAAACTTATGCCTGCTCCAGGAGAATGGTGGGGAAGATGTTTTTTGCACTGGTTGTCATTGGGAGACTTGTTCCTGGGACCCCTGTGGCATTGCCAGAGCCAGCCTCCACCAAACCTGGTGGGAGCAGCATCCATCTCCAGGAAACCAAAACCTGTCAAGGGCTTTGACACCAAAGCTGGCTATGTGGTCACATCTTCCTCTTCATAATTCATAAACAGAACTTCCCTACGAATTACGAGGAACGAGCCATGTGAGACACCAGGCAGTCCCTTGAGAAACGTTTAGACTAAATCTAGTCTCTCCAGTGAGTCAGTAGCAAAGTAGGTGAGGGGAAAAAAAGATGCTTTTAGAAAAAAAGTGAGATGCCCTGAGAGAAAAAATAAGCCCTTAGAACAGACATTTAATAACACAGCCATAAAGCTTGATAATAAATAAATAAATAAATAAATAAGGACATGAAATAACAGGATTGGCGGTATTTTTTTTTCTGAGTCATCTCCTCTTCTGGGATGCATAAGAAAGCATTGGAGGACTCCATGTGAACCCACCTCACCACCTCACCTAGACAACCAGGTTGGTACACCATAGTGCTATCTCCTTCCCCCAGCATCCCCCACAGTACCTCACTCACTGGTGGGACCTCTCCAAGCTCAGCATGTGCCAACAAGGCAATGCCGGTCAGCAGAGCAGCAATGGCCCATCCGTGCCATTCCCAAATAGCTACTACCTCTGTGTAGACACTCTTTGTGGAAGAAGAGAGATTTCCCTTCCAAAGTAATTACTCCGCTTGGAAGCACACTAATTAGCCTGGAACAAAGTGGCTCGAGTGTCCGCATGGGGAGCTATTGTGGAATAGCTTATTCTGTCAGAGCTATTCTGGGCAATTTCCTCTCACAAACAGGCCATGAGATTTAATTTTCCTTCTCTCTGCAAACAGATGAAAGGTCTGTGCTAACCAACCCCACATCATCCCAGCTTTCCTTGCCAGGAGCAAGCAATGGGTGCAAATTGTCCTGAAATCTTCTCTCTTTGGGATTCATCACATTGTTTTCTATTTCTTTCTTTGTTTAATTTCTTCTCTTTATTTCTCTCTTTTTTTTTTTTTTTTTAAGGAAGAGACGTAAATCAAGAAGATTTACATCACCAGGACTTTGGATCTCTTCCAACGGCGATGCCCAATATGGCATAAATTAACCCAAACAAATGGCCATTGAGGACAATGTTCTGAGCATTCTGTAAATGCATAATATGTGTTTACAAAGACAATGGGAAAGACTGAGAGAGAAAAAAAAATTAAAAAAAAATCACCACAAGAGGTTCAGCAAAAAAAGCAGTACACCCTCCTTAACTCAGACTGCAATTCTTCAAGAAATATATTACGCATTTCATTAGCCTAGAATTAAATTCACCTT